>CM061065.1:25549825-26749825 GCA_030762895.1 Sophora flavescens | reverse complement strand
ACAAGCTTGGTTAACAACAACAAGAAATAAAAAACAACATGAAATAAAAAATAAGAAAAGAGAAGAAGAAGAATAAGAAGAAGAAGAAGAGAGATCCTAAAAAATTGCCTAAGTATAGCAGCCCAAAAGCCTCGGAGTCTCCGCCTAGATGCCATATTTATAGATTAGGGAAGTTTGAATCCCAATCAAACACAAATTCAGATCAATTCAGTTTGTTCAGATCCAAATATTGCGCGTTGTAACATCCTAAATTTTAAATATAATTTTTAAAAATAGAAACGTTAAGCTGTTATGAGGTTTAGTGTAGAAATTGGTAGTATGAGAATGTATCGAAATTTTCTATAATAATTACAAAACAAAACACTGTAAAAAAGCAAAATAAAATAAAAAAATAAAAATAAATAAGAGAATTAGTGTGAAGAAATGATAGTATAAGAATTTATTGATATTTATTAACTATTATGAAGAATTTTTAATTTTATATATATATATATATATATATATATATATATATATATATATATAGAAGAAAAAAAAGAAAAGGGAGAGACTTGCACGTTAAGCCCAAGCAGGAAAAAAAAAAAGATAAACAAAACCTTGCGCTCACTGACACTATATATATATATATATATATATATATATATATATATATATATATATATATATATATATATTGGAATAGTAGCAAGAGAAGAGAGGGAATGTGGGAGCGCCGCACAGGTTTTTGCCGGATCCATCTTCTCTTGTTAGTATAGTCGTAATAACATAAATCCAAGAACGCCATCAAACGGGAGGGAAATTTTTAGGGAAGCACAAATCCCTATCATACGTGATTTTTAGAGCACCTTGGAGGTCTTCGAGAGGTGAGTAAAAATAACTTTTTACTTACCCTTCCATGGTACAATTGATTTTAGAGTTTTATATGCAGATCAGTCTATCATTTACAAAAATACAATTTAGAATTATTGGTTCTTGACATGATATTTTTTCTAATGTTATTGATGAATTGATTATAATAAACATATTTTCCTTGAATGTGTAAAGAATTATTATCAATGGTGATTTTGTATCTGTTATGTATTACGCTCGAAGATAACTCCCTTTTATTATTGGATGAAGGCTAATAAACTAAACTTTGTGCCAAAAGTGTCAAAACCAATTCTAAATAAAATTGAAGAGTCCTTGTCTATGTCTCGTTATGTCCAGTGGCGTGACAAAAAAAAATGGAAATTAAGCTGACGCGTGAATTCAGCATGGCAAAAGCACTACTTTCCTCTAATTTGAATGTAATTTATATATATATATATATATATATATATATATATATATATATATATATATATATATATATATATATAAAATCATATTATAGTTCAATCCAGAATTAATTACGTGATGTCATAGTGTTGGTTGGCATGATATAATACTATTAATATTGATGTCATGGAGTTTGATAAAATTTTGGTAGTCATCTGGGATGACATGTTGCATAGTATATATGAGTTGGTTATCACCTTCCGGGAAGGGATGGCGGTTCTAAATTCTATTCCGGGAATAGGATGGAGATATCACCATCTGAGATGGGATATCAGATGATTAAAATATTCACATCTGGGATGGAATATTATTAGATACCTCCATCTGGGATGGGGAAGGCAGTGTGACGTCATTGCATGGATATGAGCTCATAGACCTTAGTGGATCTGGGATTCACACCGGTTCTGGGAACCAAAGAGTCAAGTCAAGTGATTCTGGGAATCACCGAGTCATGTTCATGGAGTCGTATCACATAGAGCTTGCATGGTGAATGTGATTAAATGTGATGAGTTGTATCCGTAGTTGA
Source organism: Sophora flavescens (assembly GCA_030762895.1). Classification (NCBI taxonomy): domain Eukaryota; kingdom Viridiplantae; phylum Streptophyta; class Magnoliopsida; order Fabales; family Fabaceae; genus Sophora; species Sophora flavescens. The sequence continues at coordinate 26,747,982 of CM061065.1, read as the reverse complement.
TTTTATGAGTGGAGGTTTATCAGATTGATATTGAATTAAATTATATATTATTATTTTCGAAGATTTAATATATTTATTAAATTGAAAACCAGCGGGTACCATGGATTTTTTTTCCCGGCTACCGCACCGGCTGATAACAACACTATTTGTTAAAATATTTTTTTTGAACTTAATTTTTATTCACTGGGATTATGTCTCATTAAGAGTGTTGTTTTCAGAGCACGAGGACGACATCGCTGGAACTGAAGAGGACTGAAGACTTAGCGGATTTTCTTTAGTTATTATTCTTAGCTTGGTTAGTACTTTCTTAAATAAGGAGCCGTATGTGGCTATACTTTTTTTTATTTATCGTTGGGTTTATTAATATACGCCCGTTTTTTGAGGCTTTTGGTTTTTATTTGGATTTATGAATTTACTAATATATTATCACATTGGATACTTTATCACTATTTTAATTAATATGAGGTATTTTCAGACCTGATTAAGTTGAGAAGTTTTTTTTATGACGTGTATGTTTTTTATTTTACATTCTTCAAAGGATTTTCATCGATTTTGTTTTGGGTTACTAATGTAACGAATGGCGTTACATTTATGGTATCAGAGCAGTTCGATTCTAAATCGGACTGTGGTAGTGGGGCTTTTTCAAAAACAAAACTTGGGCGTGTAGGATGCTTGGTTGAGTTATAATTCTGCATTCTATTCTTTTGGATATTGGACTTGATCAACCCACTGTTTGATTGGTGGTATGCAGATTATGGCAGCAAATAGGCGAGGGAGGAATGATGCACTTGCCGCGACTTTGGCACGAATGGCCAGAGTTATGCAGGAGCAGACGGAGACTCTCCGTCAGATGAGGGATAATGGGGACGTGCTTAACATGGTGCCGATTGCAGCTCCAGATCCACAATACAGGGGTCTGTCAGAATTCAGGAACAATAACCTGCCTACTTTTCGAGGTACCACCGATCCTATTGAGATGGAGGAATGGTTGATGAAATTAGAGAAGATCTTCCGGGCCATGAGGTGCTCTGATGCTCAGAAGGTGGATTTTGCCACCTATATGCTAGAGTCGGATGCAGAGCACTGGTGGGACTGTGCTAGGGGCGGGTTGCTTGCTTCGGGCGCCCCTATCACATGGAACCGATTCAAGGAGATTTTTCTGGAGAAATACTTTCCGCACAGTGTCCGGATACAAAAGGAGATGGAGTTTCTACAGTTTCATCAGGGGAGTATGACAGTAACTGAATATGTGGCCAAGTTTGAGAGCCTTGCCAGGTTCTCTGCTCAGGTGAGGGATAATCCTGACAGTCAATGGAAAGCAATTAAGTTCGAACAGGGTTTGAGGCCAGAGCTTCAGAGCCTAATCGGACTCCTGGAAATTCGGGACTACCCCACCCTTGTGAACAAGTGTAGGGTGGCAGAGCGTAATATGCAAGTTGTGCTGGCCGAGAGGCAAAAGGAGAAAGTTCTTAGTGATGGAAAGAGGTTTCAGGGCAAGGATGGGAAATTTCAGAAGCATTTGCGGCCAGTCTCCTCCATCAACAAATGGAAGCAAGTGCATGGAGCCCGGACTGACACGGACGCCGGGTGTCACAGGTGTGGGTTGAATCATGGAGATCGCACGTGTCCAGCGGCACAGACCACTTGCTACAAGTGTGGTAAAGTGGGGCACTATGCCAGAAACTGCAGGAGTGGAGGACCAGTCCAACCTAGACCACTGAGCCAAGGGAGAGTCTTTACGCTCCAAGGGGAAAAGGTGAAGGAGTCAGATGGCCTGATACAAGGTATGGGTTTAATTAAAGAAAGAAAAATCAATTTATTGTTTGATTCAGGGGCAACTCATTCATTTATATCTTTAGAGTGTGTGAAAAATCTATCTTTGTCTGTTACTAAGTTGCCATATGATTTGAGTGTCGGTACTCCTGCAAATGATAAACTTGTTACCTCTATTGCTTGCTTGAATTGTCCCTTAGTGTACCAAGGTGTACCTTATTTTGTTGATCTTATATGCTTGCCCATGTCTGGGTTAGATGTCATTCTTGGTATGGATTGGTTGTTTGCAAATCATGTTTGTCATAAATTGCTCTGATAAAACTATCTCCATTCCTATGCAACCAATGTCTAATGATTTTCCCGTACCCAGCTCTATTGTTTCTGTTGTTGCTTGTCATAAGTGCTTAGTTGAGGGAGCTCAAGGATATGTACTCTTGTTCTCTGCTAAGATAGAGGCTGACAGTGATGTGACGGCTATACCTGTGGTGTGTGAATTCCAGGATGTTTTCCCTAAGAATGTCTCTAGCTTGCCTCCAAATAGGGAAGTTGAGTTTAACATAGATCTAGTGCCGGGGAGTGGACCAGTGTCGGTAGCACCCTATAGAATGGCACCTTTAGAGTTGAGCGAGCTTAAGAAACAGTTGGAGGAGATGCTAGGGAAGGGGTTTATTAGGCCTAGTGTGTCACCTTGGGGAGCACCTGTCCTACTGGTGAAAAAGAAGGATGGGAGCATGAGGCTATGTGTTAACTATAGGCAGTTGAACAAAGTTACCATCAAGAATAAATACCCTTTGCCTAGGATAGATGACCTCTTAGACCAGCTGAGGGGAGCGTCAGTGTTTTCCAAAATAGATCTAAGGTCGGGATACCATCAAATTAGAGTTAAGGATGAGGACATTCCCAAGACAGCCTTTAGGACAAGGTATGGGCACTATGAGTATGTAGTGATGCCCTTTGGTGTGACCAATGCCCCAACCGTTTTCATGGACTACATGAATCGGATCTTTAGGCCATTCTTGGACATCTTTGTGGTGGTGTTCATAGATGATATTTTGATATACTCTAGGACACCAGAGGATCATGAGGAGCATTTAAGGTTAGTGTTGCAGATTCTAAGGGAAGAACAACTGTATGCAAAGCCAGAAAAGTGTGAATTTTGGCTTGATGAGGTGAAGTTTTTAGGGCATACCATATCTAGGAGTGGTGTAGCGGTCGACTCTAGTAAGGTTGATGCAGTTCTTGGATGGGAGCAGCCTAAGTCAGTGACAAGTGAGGAGTTTCCTAGGGACCGGCAGGTTACTATAGGAAATTCATAGAAGGGTTCTCTAGGCTAGCTTTACCTCTTACCAAGTTGACTAGGAAAGGAAAATCTTTCGAGTGGGATCAGGAATGCGAAGAGAATTTTGAGGAGCTTAAGAGGAGATTGGTGTCATCACCGGTCTTAACCATTCCAGATCCCGCAGTGAGCTTTGTGGTATATTGTGACGCTTCTAAGAACGGTTTAGGTTGTGTGTTGATGCAGGAAGGCAAGGTAGTGGCTTATGCATCTAGACAGCTTAGGACACATGAGGTGAATTACCCTACTCATGACCTTGAGTTAGCGGCAGTAGTTTTTGCTCTTAAGATTTGGAGGCACTATTTGTACGGTGCAAAGTTTGAGGTTTTTAGTGATCATAAGAGCCTTAAGTATTTGTTTGACCAAAAGGAATTGAATATGAGGCAAAGGAGGTGGATGGAATTTCTTAAGGACTATGATTTTGAGTTGAAGTACCATCCAAGGAAAGCCAATGTGGTGGCTGATGCACTCAGTAGGAAAAACTTACATGTGTCTAGTTTAATGGTCCAAGAGATGAATATGTTAGAGGAGTTCAGAGACATGAATCTAGAGGTATCTCTTAGTGCTCTAAGCTTGAAGTTGAACAGGCTGGAAATTTGTAGTGACCTTAGAGAAATGATTAGGCGAGAACAACTTTTAGACCAAGAGTTACAATCTCTTTTAGACCAAGAGGATTATGTGTTGTCTACTGATGGTCTAGTGTTGTTTAAGAATAAAATCGTTGTTCCTAAGGAGGGGAGCCTTAGAGAGAAAGTTTTAGAGGAAGCGAATAAGGGGAAGTTCACCATACATCCAGGGATAACTAAGATGTACTGGTCGCGCTGTTGCGCATGCGCCAAAAAGCGAGCGGTTTACAAAAATATGTAGATAGGGAGCGACAACTCGAGTATCGTCTCACAAGGACTCTTGGGTTGCTGTTATCAGAAAAGTCAGATTTTGGGGGGCTTTGGATTTGAATTTAAACAAAGAAAACAAAGCAAAAAATAATGCAAACTAAGAATTATCAAATAGCTAAGAAACGATTAACCTACTGTTCTCGGTTTCCCACTATCATTGGTTCATATAAATCCAAGCCCTAAGCGGATTCTACTCTCTTTTCGATTGTAACATCAGTCAACAAGTGAAACCAATGCTACGAGATATATGTTCCTATTCCTGAATTAAGCAAACAGGGTGAAGCACTCATGAACTAAGCGAACATGATTGAACACACGCGAATTAAGCAAACGCGATTAAGTATAGGAACATAACATCATCGAAATAAATCAACACAAATTCTATACACTCCTGAATTAAGCAAACAGAAATATATAAAACAAGTATTGAAAGAGAATAGCATAAAGTTCAGAAATTACAAAACCTCAAGCGTAAATGGAACCCAATCACCGTAGATTGATCAAAGGAGACTAGCTCTCCATTACAAACATAAACCTACACCTAATTTCGTAGCCGCCTATGAAAAGAAAAGAAGAAGATAAGATAAGATCCCTCAGTTCTGCCCTAAACAGACTATAAATACAGATTCTGGGTTACGGTCTCTCGCGAGGCGAAACAAGTTTCGCGAGGCGAATCTTATGAACAGTCGTTCTTTAGCGAGGCGAAACAGGTTTCGCGAGGCGAGCCAGAGAGGGTGACTGTTGCTAATCGTGCTGGTCTTCGAGCTAGCGAGGCGAGCATCCTCTCGCGAGGCGAATCCTCCAGAATTGCATTTTTCCATTATTTTCTTCGTTCCCTTGGCTCTAAGTGCTTTATTCTAACCTGAAACAATAGGAAATAGCAGTGAATGTTTTATTTGACTCAAAACTAACTAAATTATCCTAAAAATACTTTAGAGACTCAAAATGTTGCTTAAAGACAATCAAGTCTAATTTAGGCGAAAATGCGATATAATTAGCACAAAACCACGGTCATACTAGCCATAAAACTAGATGAGCCAGCGGCTGATCAAAATACCCCAAACTTAAACTTTGCTTGTCCCCAAGCAAACTAAAACTCAAAAACTTAAAAAGACTCAAAACATGGCAAGCTTAAAAGATTCAATCAACCTTGCACAAATTTCAAGCAATTTCATCAAAACAGTTTTCTTCAATGTTCCCCCCTTTCAAACAAAGCAATCCCCACATGCATTCACTCTAAACATTTGAGAACTTCATCATTCAAACAATCATCAATCTAAGCCAGGGATCCAAGTTACACACAAACAGGGAGATCACCAAATTCAAACAATCGCCTTCCTCACAAGGGCATTTAGCATTTCACTCAATCGCTCAGTTTGTCTAGGTTATCAACATTTCACTCAATTCACCTTTCAAGAACACTTCCCATGAATTTGATTTTCATCTTTAACAAGGTTCCCACGAAAACATGCATGCAACATCAAAAGGTCTTTTATGGGTTGTAATGGGGCCTGGCTAAGGGTAGGATATACAAAGGTACTAGGCTGAAGTCCCTAGGAACTAAGAGAGCACGAAATACTTCAAAACATTGAAATTCCACTCAAGTTCCTTTTATCATTTTTCTTTATGCCTTGGGTGACTACAACCTCTTTTTTTCTAATACTTTATTTTTAGCATTTTTTTACACTTTTCTTTTTTTCTTTTTTTCTTTTTCTGCTTTTCTTTTCTTTCCCTTTTTTTTTTCAACCTTTTTATTATATTTTTTCTTTTTCTCAATCCCAGAATGACATGTCACATCCTTGTAGCCACCCCAAACTTAGTTTCTTGCAACCATTCTCTTGCTAAGGATCCATGCTCTCCTAATCCTAAGATCGGGTTAACATGGTTTTTCAGATTTTAGGCTTATAACATAAGGTCATCAAGAATTAACAGGCTAATTAGGCTCAATGGGGCTAACTAGGGAACATGCATTAGGGATGGTTATTTTAGGCTAAGTGGTTATTTACAAAGAAAATGCCTAAATCATCTAAAGCAAACACATAAACATGCAAACCATAAAGAGATTCAAGCAAATTCGGGAAAGTGCAACATAAAAGTGATTTCACACAGTTTAAAACATGTTGGAGGCTCAAATCCTCACCTGGACATTTTTTGCAAATTGTTTGACAGAGATTCTATCCCTAGTGTGTGCATCCTATCACCCCAAACTTATCATAAATCATGAAATCATAACAAAATATCTCAAAGTTCAGTTTTCGATTTTTCACATGGGGATCAATTTTCCAAATTCAAAATCTAGGGGGAAAACAGTCAACACTTAACATGCAATCAATCTATGCAAAATCAATTAAAATCCAGCAAGCTAGCCGACACAAGACTCAACACACATACTCCCGATCTTCTCAAATTATTCAGGAGCTAAAAGAAAACAAAACAAAAATAGAGCAAAGCAGAAACTAACAAGAAAATGAAAGTAAACTAAAGAGAAAGGGGTTAGAAAACTCATTCAGAGGTGGTTCCACCGGGATCCCACTGTCTGTGATACAGCGGCCAAGGAATGCCCAAATTGCAGTATGATCCTCCCGGATCCCATGGCCTACAGCATAAGTATGAGAGCGGGCGCCTGATAATCATGGTACCTCCGCCAAGTGCGGCGGACTTCTCACTCCCTATCAGGTCACAATTGACCTCTTTCTCAACTTTGTCCATAAAGTCCTCCCAATAAAAGTGGGGTTCAGCCTCTTGGACTGGCCATGGTGAAAAATCCAAGGGCTTGAACTCCATTGCTGGTTGTTCCACTGGGGGAGGTGGCAAACAGGTAGCTGGGGTCTCCGGTGTTGCTTCAATTTCTGCACGATCTTCATCCATTGCTTTACCGGATTCATCACCCGTTAAACCTGTAGAAATCTCAAGACACACACCACAGAAAGGTTAGAGTTAGTACAATCAGTAAATATAGTACAAGAAACTGAATCAGTAAAAGTCTGAATGTCTGGAAGTGGCTTGAGCTCTAAGGAGGGTGGCTGCTCAATGGATGGTGTATTTGGAGTAGCCATGATGTCAAGAACTTCGGCTGAACAAACAGCTTCACTCACACTATCACCTTGCAAAGTAGAATCAAGAAACTCAAAAAAAAAGACACGGGTTAGTATCGAAGACAATCAAGACATGAATAAATATCATCAAAGCCGAAAAACAAATGGAAAATCAGAATTAGAAAAGGCTAGAATGTCTGGGAAATTATCCATAGCAGTAGTAAGATCCATAACCAGACAAATTCGGCAAAATGTTTTTGTTTTAATTTAATTTTCTGTTAATAACAAACAAGAGTCCCCGGCAACGGCGCCAATTTTTGGTCGCGCTGTCACGCACGCGCCAAAAAGCGAGCGGTTTAAAAAAATATGTAGATAGGGAGCGACAACTCGAGTATCGTCTCACAAGGACACTTGGGTTCTTCATTATCGGGAAAGTCGGATTTTGGGGGTTTTGGATTTGAATTTAAACAAAGAAAACAAAGCAGAAAATAATGCAAACTAAGAATTATCAAATAGCTAAGAAACGATTAACCTACTGTTCTCGGTTTCCCACTATCATTGGTTCATATAAATCCAAGCCCTAAGCAGATTCTACTCTCTTTTCGATTGTAACATCAGTTAACAAGCGAAACCAATGCTACGAGATATATGTTCCTATTCCCGAATTAAGCAAACGGGGTGAAGCACTCATGAACTAAGCGAACATGATTGAACACACGCGAATTAAGCAAACGCGTTTAAGTATAGGAGCATAACATCATCGAAATAAATCAACACAAATTCTATACACTCCTGAATTAAGCAAACAGAAATATATAAAACAAGTATTGAAAGAGAATAGCATAAAGTTCAGAAATTACAAAACCTCAAGCGTAAATCGAACCCAATCACCGTAGATTGATCTAAGGAGACTAGATCTCCATTACAAACATAAACCTACACCTAATTTCGTAGCCGCCTATGAAAAGAAAAGAAGAAGATATGATAATATCCCCGCTTCGCCTGCCCTAAACAGACTATAAATACAGATTCTGGGTTGCGGTCTCTCGCGAGGCGAAACAGGTTTCGCGAGGCGAATCTTATGAACAGTCGCTCTTTAGCGAGGCGAAACAGGTTTCGCGAGGCGAGCCAGAGAGGGTGACTGTTGCTAATCGTGCTGGTCTTCGGGCTAGCGAGGCGAGCATCCTCTCGCGAGGCGAATCCTCCAGAATTGCATTTTTCCATTATTTTCTTCGTTCCCTTGGCTCTAAGTGCTTTATTCTAACCTGAAACAATAGGAAATAGCAGTGAATGCTTTATTTGACTCAAAACTAACTAAATTAGCCTAAAAATACTTTACAGACTCAAAATGTTGCTTAAAGACAATCAAGTCTAATTTGGGCGAAAATGCGATATAATTAGCACAAAACCACGGTCATACTAGCCATAAAACTAGATGAGCCAGCGGCTGATCAAAATACCCCAAACTTAAACTTTGCTTGTCCCCAAGTAAACTAAAACTCAAAAGCTTAAAAAGACTCAAAACATGGAAAGCTTAAAAGATTCAATCAACCTTGCACAAATTTCAAGCAATTTCATCAAAACAGTTTTCTTCAATGTTCCCCCCTTTCAAACAAAGCAATCCCCACATGCATTCACTCTAAACATTTGAGAACTTCATCATTCAAACAATCATTAATCTAAGCCAGGGATCCAAGTTACACACAAACAGGGAGATCACCAAATTCAAACAATCGCCTTCCTCACAAGGGCATTTAGCATTTCACTCAATCGCTCAGTTTGTCTAGGTTATCAACATTTCACTCAATTCACCTTTCAAGAACACTTCCCATGAATTTGATTTTCATCTCTAACAAGGTTCCCACGAAAACATGCATGCAACATCAAAAGGTCTTTTATGGGTTGTAATGGGGCCTGGCTAAGGGTAGGATATACAAAGGTACTAGGCTGAAGTCCCTAGGAACTAAGAGAGCACGAAACACTTCAAAACATTGAAATTCCACTCAAGTTCCTTTTATCATTTTTCTTTATGCCTTGGGTGACTACAACCTCTTTTTTTCTAATACTTTTATTTTTAGCATTTTTTTACACTTTTCTTTTTTTTTTCTTTTTTTCTTTTTCTGCTTTTCTTTTCTTTCCCTTTTTTTTCAACCTTTTTATTATATTTTTTCTTTTTCTCAATCCCAGAATGACATGTCACATCCTTGTAGCCACCCCAAACTTAGTTTCTTGCAACCATTCTCTTGCTAAGGATCCATGCTCTCCTAATCCTAAGATCGGGTTAACATGGTTTTTCAGATTTTAGGCTTATAACATAAGGTCATCAAGAATTAACAGGCTAATTAGGCTCAATGGGGCTAACTAGGGAACATGCATTAGGGATGTTTATTTTAGGCTAAGTGGTTATTTACAAAGAAAATGCCTAAATCATCTGAAGCAAACACATAAACATGCAAACCATAAAGAGATTCAAGCAAATTCGGGAAAGTGCAACATAAAAGTGATTTCACACAGTTTAAAACATGTTGGAGGCTCAAATCCTCACCTGGACATTTTTTGCAAATTGTTTGACAGAGATTCTATCCCTAGTGTGTGCATCCTATCACCCCAAACTTATCATAAATCATGCAATCATAACAAAATATCTCAAAGTTCAGTTTTCGATTTTTCACATGGGGATCAATTTTCCAAATTCAAAATCTAGGGGGAAAACAGTCAACACTTAACATGCAATCAATCTATGCAAAATCAATTAAAATCCAGCAAGCTAGCCGACACAAGACTCAACACACATACTCCCGATCTTCTCAAATTATTCAGGAGCTAAAAGAAAATAAAACAAAAATAGAGCAAAGCAGAAACTAACAAGAAAATGAAAGTAAACTAAAGAGAAAGGGGTTAGAAAACTCATTCAGAGGTGGTTCCACCGGGATCCCACTGTCTGTGATACAGCGGCCAAGGAATGCCCAAATTGCAGTATGATCCTCCCGGATCCCAAGGCCTACAGCATAAGTATGAGAGCGGGCGCCTCATAATCATGGTACCTCCGCCAAGTGCGGCAGACTTCTCACTCCCTATCAGGTCACAATTGACCTCTTTCTCAACTTTGTCTATAAAGTCCTCCCAATAAAAGTGGGGTTCAGCCTCTTGGACTTGCCATGGTGAAAAATCCAAGGGCTTGAACTCCATTGCTGGTTGTTCCACTGGGGGAGGTGGCAAACAGGTAGCTGGGGTCTCCGGTGTTGCTTCAATTTCTGCACGATCTTCATCCATTACTTTACCAGATTCATCACCTGTTAAACCTGCAGAAATCTCAGCACACACCACAGAAAGGTTAGAGTTAGTACAATCAGTAAATATAGTACAAGAAACTGAATCAGTAAAGGTCTGAATGTCTGGAAGTGGCTTGAGCTCTAAGGAGGGTGGCTGCTCAATGAATGGTGTATTTGGAGTAGCCATGATGTCAAGAACTTCGGCTGAACAAACAGCTTCACTCACACTATCACCTTGCAAAGTAGAATCAAGAAACTCAAGACAAACAAAGACACGGGTTAGTGTCGATGACAATCGATACATGAATAAATATCATCAAAGCCAGAAACAAATGGAAAATCAGAATTAGAAAAGACTCAAATGTCTGGGAAATTATCCATAGCAGTAGTAAGATCCATAACCAGACAAATTCAGCAAAATGTTTTTTTTTAATTTAATTTTCTATTAATAACAAACAAGAGTCCCCGACAACGGCGCCAATTTTTGGTCGCGCTGTCGCGCACGCGCCAAAAAGCGAGCGGTTTACAAAAATATGTAGATAGGGAGCGACAACTCGAGTATCGTCTCACAAGGACTCTTGGGTTGCTGTTATCAGAAAAGTCAGATTTTGGGGGGTTTTGGATTTGAATTTAAACAAATAAAACAAAGCAGAAAATAATGCAAACTAAGAATTATCAAATAGCTAAGAAACGATTAACCTACTGTTCTCGGTTTCCCACTATCATTGGTTCATATAAATCCAAGCCCTAAGCGGATTCTACTCTCTTTTCGATTGTAACATCAGTTAACAAGCGAAACCAATGCTACGAGATATATGTTCATATTCCCGAATTAAGCAAACGGGGTGAAGCACTCATGAACTAAGCGAACATGATTGAACACACGCGAATTCAGCAAACGCGATTAAGTATAGGAACATAACATCATCAAAATAAATCAACACAAATTCTATACACTCCTGAATTAAGTAAACAGAAATATATAAAACAAGTATTGAAAGAGAATAGCATAAAGTTCAGAAATTACAAAACCTCAAGCGTAAATGGAACCCAATCACCGTAGATTTATCAAAGGAGACTAGCTCTCCATTACAAACATAAACCTACACCTAATTTCGTAGCCGCCTATGAAAAGAAAAGAAGAAGATAAGATAAGATCCCTCAGTTCTGCCCTAAACAGACTATAAATACAGATTCTGGGTTGCGGTCGCTCGCGAGGCGAAACAGGTTTCGCGAGGCGAATCTTATGAACAGTCACTCTTTAGCGAGGCAAAACAGGTTTCGCGAGGCGAGCCAGAGAGGGTGACTGTTGCTAATCGTGCTGGTCTTCGGGCTAGCCAGGCGAGCATCCTCTCGCGAGGCGAATCCTCCAGAATTGAATTTTTCCATTATTTTCTTCGTTCCCTTGGCTCTAAGTGCTTTATTCTAACCTGAAACAATAGGAAATAGCAGTGAATGCTTTATTTGACTCAAAACTAACTAAATTAGCCTAAAAATACTTTACAGACTCAAAATGTTGCTTAAAGACAATCAAGTCTAATTTGGGTGAAAATGCGATATAATTAGCACAAAACCACGGTCATACTAGCCATAAAACTAGATGAGCCAGCGGCTGATCATGTACCAAGATCTAAAGAAAATGTATTGGTGGCCAGGAATGAAACGGGATGTGGCTAGCTTTGTAGCCAAGTGTCTAGTATGTCAAAAGGTTAAGATAGAACATCAGAGACCTTCGGGTTTGTTGCAGCCTTTAGAAATTCCTCAATGGAAATGGGAGAGGATTTCTATAGATTTTGTGATGGGGTTACCTAGGACTCGTTTGGGATTAGATGCCATATGGGTAATTGTGGATGGGTTGACCAAGTCTGCTCACTTCTTGCCAATTAAGGCAACCTATAGTTTGAGTAAGTTAGCTGACTTATACATTAGGGAGATAGTAAGGCTTCATGGCATTCCTGATAGGGACCCACGGTTTACCTCTAGATTCTAGAGGGCTTTCCAACGGGCTTTTGATTCTAAGTTGAGTTTTAGCACAACCTATCATCCCCAAACGGATGGTCAGTCAGAGAGGACCATTCAGACCCTTGAGGACATGCTTAGAGCATGCGTTTTAGATGAAGGTGAGGGTTGGGATAAATTTTTACCTCTTATAGAGTTTGCTTATAACAACAGTTATCATGCTAGCATCAGCATGGCACCCTACAAAGCTCTTTATGGGAGGAAGTGTAGGTCCCCTTTATGTTGGTGTGAGGTGGGTGAGAAGACCCTGTTAGGACCAGAATCAGTCCAGGAGACTACCGAGAGGATTAAAGTCATTAGGGAAAGGATGCGCACCGCACAGAGTAGGCAAAAGAGTTATGCCGACAAGAGAAGGAAGCCTTTAGAATTTCAGGAAGAGGAACATGTATTCTTGAAAGTCACTCCTAAGACTGGGGTGGGGAGGTCAATGAAAGTCAAAAAGCTCAACCCTCATTTCATGGGTCCGTTTCAAATCCTAAAAAGAGTCGAGCCTGTTGCTTACCAATTGGCTCTTCCACCACAGTTGTCGAATCTCCATGACGTCTTCCATGTGTCTCAACTCCGGAAGTACGTACCAGATATTTCACACGTCATAGCTCCTGAGTCAATACAATTGAAGGATAATTTAATCTTTAAGCCCCGACCTATTCAGATCATTGACAAGAGCACAAAAACTCTGAGGAACAAGATGATCCCATTGGTGAAAGTGATTTGGGAAGGGTTGACTCCAGAGGAAGCTACCTGGGAACTTGAGGAAGATGTTAGACAACATCATCCAGACCTTTTCGGCACAGGTACATAACTTAGTATTGCATTACCTTTAATGTTGTGTAGTTTGGGTGAGACGTGAGAATTTCGGGGACGAAATTCATTAAGGAGGGGAGAAAATGTAACATCCTAAATTTTAAATATAATTTTTAAAATAGAAATATTAAGCTGTTATGAGGTTTAGTGTAGAAATTGGTAGTATGAGAATGTATCAGAATTTTCTTTAATAATTACAAATCAAAAGAGTGTAAAATTGGAAAATAAAATAAAAAATAAATAAATAAATAAGAGATTTAGTGTGAAGAAATGATAGTATAAGAATTTATTGAAATTTATTAACTATTATGAAGAATTTTTAATTATATATATATATATATTTTTATATATACACATATGTATATATATGAAAGAAAAAAAAAAGAGAAAAGGGAGAGACTAGGGCGTTAAGCCCAAGCAGGAAAAAAAAAAGATAAACAAAACCTTGCGCCACTGACAATATATATATATATATATATATATATATATATATATATATATATATATATATATATATATTGGAATAGTAGCAAGAGAAGAGGAACGTGGGAGCGCCGCAGAGGTTTTCGCCGGATCCATCTTCTCTTGTTAGTATAGTCGTAATAACATAGATCCAAGAACGCCATCAAACGAGAGGGAAATTTTTAGGGAAGCACAAATCCTTATCATACGTGATTTTTAGAGCACCTTTGAGATTTTCGAGAGGTGAGTAAAAATAACTTTTTACTTACCCTTCCATGGTACAATTGATTTTAGAGTTTTATATGCAGATCGGTCTATCATTTACAAAAATACAATTTAGAATTATTGGTTCTTGACATGATATTTTTTCTAATGTTATTGATGAATTGATTATAATAAACATATTTTCCTTGAATGTGTAAAGAATTATTATCAATGGTGATTTTGTATCTGTTATGTATTACGCTGGAAGATAACTCCCTTTTATTATTGGATGAAGGCTAATAAACTAAACTTTGTGCCAAATGTGTCAAAACCAATTCTAAATAAAATTGAAGAGTCCTTGTCTATGTCTCGTTATGTCCAAAGGCGTGACAAAAAAATTGGAAATTAAGGTCGACGCGTGAATTCAAAGATGGCAAAAGCACTACTTTCCTCTAATTTGAATGTAATTAATATATATATATATATATATATATATATATATATATATATATATATATAATCATATTATAGTTCAATCCAGAATTTAATTACGTGATGTCATAGTGTTGGTTGACATGATATAATACTATTAATATTGATGTCATGGAGTTTGATGAAATTTTGGTAGTCATCTGGGATGACATGTTGCATAGTATATATGAGTTGGTTATCACCTTTCGGGAAGGGATGACGGTTCTACATTCTATTCCGGGAATAGGATGGAGATATCACCATCTGGGATGGGATATCAGATGATTAAAATATTCACATCTGGGATGGAATATTATTAGATACCTCCATATGGGATGGGGAAGGCAGTGGGACGCCATTGCATGGATATGAGCTCATAGACCTTAGTGGATCTGGGATTCACACCGGTTCTGGGAACCAAAGAGTCAAGTCAAGTGATTCTGGGAATCACCGAGTCATGTTCATGGAGTCGTATCACATAGAGCTTGCATGGTGAATGTGATTAAATGTGATGAGTTGTATCCGTAGTTGATTTTATGAGTGGAGGTTTAACAGATTGATATTGAATTAAATTATATATTATTATTTTCGAAGATTTAATATATTTATTAAATTGAAAACCAGCGGGTACCATGGATTTTTTTTTTCCGGCTACCGCACCGGCTGAGAACAACACTATTTGTTAAAATATTTTTTTTGAACTTAATTTTTATTCACTGGGATTATGTCTCATTAAGAGTGTTGTTTTCAGAGCACGAGGACGATATCGCTGGAACTGAAGATGACTGAAGACTTAGCGGATTTTCTTTAGTTATTATTCTTAGCTTGGTTAGTACTTTCTTAAATAAGGAGCCGTATGTGGCTAGACTTTTTTTTATTTATCGTTGGGTTTATTAGTAGACGCCCGTTTTTTGAGGCTTTTGGTTTTTATTTGGATTTATGAATTTACTAATATATTATCACATTGGATACTTTATCACTATTTTAATTAATGAGGTATTTTCAAACCTGATTAAGTTGAGAAGTTTTTTTTTACGACATGTATGTTTTTTATTTTACATTCTTCAAAGGATTTTCATCGATTTTGTTTTGGGTTACTAATGTAACGAAGGGCGTTACACGCGTCACGGCCGTGATGGCCATCACGACCAGGCCGTGATGGATTCTGCCTTGGAAATTCTTCACTGGTTGGTCTGTCACGGCCGCGATGGTCATCACGACCTGGCCCTGATGGCCATCACGGCCTGGCCTTGACAGTTTCTGACTTTTTCGTTCTTCTTTCTTTTTCAGCCCTGCTCGATCATGGCTGTGATGGGCTCTGTTTGGCTCATTTTTCTTTACTTTTCAAGCCCCACCTTCATGCAAGCTCCATCATGGTTAATCTTGAGCATTTTAATCCTTAATTCCTGCACAACAACACCACAAAATCGCCTTACCCGTTCCAAGGTAAAAATTAACCAAAATCAAATTAAAAAATGCCTAAACTATATGAAAATGCATGCAATATGATAAGCAAATATGAGGTGAAATCACACTCATCAAACCACCCCAATCTTAAGATTTTGCTTGTCCTCAAGCAATCACCAAGGCCAAAAGATATAAATAATCAGAGAATGGATAGTGAACCAAGAACCCGAGAGACTAATCCAAGTGACAAGCATTTTCAAATAAGAACCCAAGAGACAATCAATTTCAAGTCCAATTAGAAGCTTAGGTTTCCTCAATTCATATTCTCACTGATTCGAGCATTCTTCTCACCTCACTCAAGTGTTTAAGGATATATGACAATTGGCTCAATTTCCTCAAGGAATGTATTCTACCATAAGCTTGACTATTAACCAAATCTCTACTTTATTAATGAAAACACAAAAGAATCAAGAGGTCTTTTATTTTGGTTGTAATGGGGCCATGGGATTAATTGTTAGGTGGGGAAATCAAGAAAATGAAATTTCAAGAAGGCTAAACAAAATTTCAAACATTACAAAGCATGACAACCTTCTAAAATACCTTTTTGGGTTTTAATTCACTTTTCCACCTTTCTTTCTTTCCTCCTTTTATTTTTATTTTTATTTTTATTTTATTTCTCACTTTCTTTTTATCATCCCCTTCTCCATTTTTTTTGTTTTTTTTATATTTATATATTTGAAGAAGGGGAGATTTTCAACTTTAGAGAAATTTCTCTAACTTTTTCATCCCACAATTTATTTTTCAAACTACCCTTTTACTCTTTTTGCAATACTTTAAAAGGCGTCATACCAAGCATCATTCATCAAAATAAATTAAGGTACCAAGAAAAGTATTTTATTCTTTTAGGCTCAAAATTGGGCAACTAAAGGGTAGCATTTAATCAATCAAAGCTCCGAAGGCCGGAAAAATACTTAGTGCCTCAATCATTTTCAAATATGTTTTCAAAAATTTTTAAGCTTCAAAACGGTTTCAAGCAAAGTTCTAGAGAATACAATCCAAGAGGAATAAAACACTCTATCACAAAGAATGGGGTAGATTTAGTGAGTACCCCTTTTTGGCTCAAAAATCTCACATTTAGTAGTTTAAAATCAACGAAAAACACAAATCTAAGGAACCACATGCTAATTATCAACTATCAAAAGATCATATCAAGTATTTTTATTTTTACCCTTATCACAAGAATAAAAAAATTGGGTTCATAAATTCACTATCTCAATTTATTTGGCACCAAGTTCTCACAATTGGATGCATAATCTAAGCAAGGGGAAATCTAATCATGTGATCATGCAAAACTATGCCTACATGAATGAAAAATGCAAAAATGCAAAAAAAATTCAAAAATACCCATACCCCAAGCTTAAAAACTTACATTGTCCCCAATGTAAATAATCAAGTCAGAGAGAGAGGAGAAAAATGGAACAACTCACCGAGGTGGTAGAGGGTGCTGGAAAATGTGTCACGGCTGTGATGCTCATCACGGCTAGGCCGTGATCAATTCTGGCTACAGGAGCTGGCCTGTCACGGCCGTGACTCCCATAACGGCTAGGATGTGATACACTCTGACTTTATGGTCATTCTCATCACGCCCGTGATGGATATCACGGATGGGCCATGATCCTTTCTGATCTTCTGGGTTAGCTAATCACGACCGTGACCACCGTCACGGCCTGGGCGTGATAACTTCTGACTTCATTTGTCCTTGCCTTTTTTCTCTTCCTTCCTTCATAACCTGAAAATACTTGGCAAAATCATCAGTTAGTGATCTTTCTTCTCTTAATCTACTCAGATTATTCAAAAACAAAATTCAAAAACAAATGGAAAAGGGAAAGAAAACTTGGGTTGCCTCCCAAGAAGTGCTTATTCACGGTCTTAAGCTTGACCATGCTTATTTCAATCAACCGGGATCAGCTGGGCCAGGAAGTTCAAGAACACTTCTCTTCCATGGAAGTCCTTCAAAGAGCCGATTTTGTTCGTACGGCCAATTGCGCTTTCGCTTTGTTCTTTTCACTCTGAGTTTCATGGCCTTACTTCCTCCCGTCGGAAGTTTTATATCCTCATGAGGAGCAACTCCAACTTCATCACCATTTGGTGCATCACTTGTCTTGGAAAGCTTCGGAGTTGCTTCCATGTTGAACTCTTCCTTCACCTCTGGAGACATTATATCAATCCTTCACACATGACTCTCAAAAGGAGGGTTGTTATATGAGTTAATCAAATCAAAATCTACCCTACCTTCCTCTACATTCAGAGAGAGTTTGCCATTCTTTACGTCTATTATCGCTCCAGCGGTGGCCAAGAAAGGCCTTCCTAGAATGATGGGGAATTTAGAATTCCCGTTCATATCCAACACCATGAAATCGGTGGGAATGAAAAATTTCCCCACCTTTACGGGAACATTTTCTAGTATGCCTAGAGGAGTTTTAGTTGAGCCATCCGCAAATTGTAAAGAGAATTTGGATGGACTCAATTCCTTTGTTCCCAACCTCTCCAAGATAGTAAGCGGCATCAATCTCGCACTAGCCCCTAAGTCATATAAGGCTTTGTCTATTTTCACTTCTCCAATTGAGCAAGTAATAGAGAAACTACCTGGATCTTTTAGTTTAGGAGGCATATTAGTTTTTGTCATGGCATTGTGCTCCTCAATTAAGCTCTTAGTTTCTATTCCTACTTGCTTTTTCTTGACCAACCTTTGTGGGAAAGGTATCGGGGGTTGGTAAGGTGGTGGAGGGACATACTTTGGCTCTATCTCTTCATCTTCGCTCATGTCCTCCTCACATTCCATATGCTTTTCAGCTACCCCAAGCTTATCATCCCTCACGTATATAGCATTACAATGTTCATTGGGATTAACTTTGGGTTGTCCAAGAAACGTACCCTTAGGTCTAGAGTATGTACTAGCTTGTTGGGCAATTTGAGTTTCTAACATCTTATTATGGGTGGCTAAGTTATCTACCTTAGATGCTAACTCTTTTATTGCCTCGTTGACTGCCCTACCTTGTTGCCTAAACTCTTCATTTTGTTTGTTTGAGTTTCAACAAAACTTTCAAAAAGAGACTCAAGTTTAGACTTTTGTACCTGAGGATACCCCGATGCGGGTTTCCTATTACCTTGGCCTTCTTGGAATTCATGGTTCAACGTGTTGCTGTAGTTCCCATAGGAGAGGTAAGGGATATTCTTCCTCTGGTTGTAGGGATTTGGGGGAGCATAGTTTGGCAGCTTCGGGTTCGTGTCATAGAAGTTGTGACAAGAGTTCACTTGTTCCCCCGAAGCACCGGATCCAGGAGCCATACCACGTGGGCACTCCATTATGTCATGTCCCTGCATTCCACAAATCTCACAAACAATGTTAGTAGCACCTATTGAACTCACGTCAGCCCTTTCAATCTGATCAAAGCGTTTATTCAGTGAGTCTATTTTAGACATAATAAGATCAGTGCTATTCATTTCAAACTTACCCCCCGAAATCTTTTTTGGGTTATTACCTCTTTTTGAACACCATTGATGGTAGTTGGTGGCCATGTTTTCAATGATGTTGAATGCCTCAGTCAGAGGCCTATTCATAAAGGCTCCACCAGCTGCGGAGTCAAGTGACACCTTCGAAGAGTAATCCAATCCGTTGTAGAAGGTGTGCACTAACAACCACCTTTCGAGTCCATGATGTGGGCAAGACTCCAGCAATCCCTTGTAGCGATCCCAAGCTTCGGATAAGCACTCTCCATCCTTTTGGAAGAAGCCGGTGATCTGGGTTCGTAGGTAAGCCGTCTTGGATGGAGGGAAGAATTTCTCCAAGAATGCCTGCTCCAGTTGGTCCCAAGTCGACAAGGTATTAGCGGGCAATTGCTTCAGCCAAGCTTTTGCCTTTCCAGTAAGAGATAAGGGGAACAACCTCAAGCGTATAGCATCAATCGGGGTACCATGAATCCTAATTGAATCGGTGAACTCCAGGAATGTCTCCACATGATCAGTCGGGTCCTCCGAGGCCAATCCTCTGAATTGATGTTGCCTAATCATGCTAGCAATCCCAGTTCGCAAACCCCTCGCATTTGGGGCTGCGTAGTCCTTCAACGGTTTGGTATCCGGTAGATTCGCCATGAGTGGAATGGGAATCAACCTCTCTTTCTCTCTTTGTAGTCTCCTACGTCTATGAAAGGTCCTTTCGATCTCGGGGTCAACTTCAATAAGGTTTCCAAGACTTAGGGATCTTTGCATAAAAGAGAAAAACACCTATAGGAGAGAGATAGATACTAAAAAGAAGAAGAAAAGGAGATAATTTTTTTTTATAAAATATGAAAATTAAATAAAAAGAAAAAGTCCAGAAAAATCAATTTAAAAAATTAAATTGAGATTCAAGAAAGCACAGTCCCCGGCAACGGTGCCAAAAACTTGATGTCGTGCGTTCCGGCAAGTGTACCGGATTCGTCGCCAAGTAATAAAAAGATATCGATCCCACAGTGACCGTGATCTCAAATCACAACTAATTATCAAATCGATTAAACTGTACTCTATAAAAAGGATTTTGATTTTTGAAATAAGGATCAAGTAACAATCAAATTTAAAATTTGCAATCAAACAAAATAGGAAAGTAAATCAGTTTGTCATTTTTCAGATCTAAAGGGATCCCTAGGAATTGGGTTACCAACAAGATTGTTTATGTTACTAAATTGATTACCCCTTGTTAATTATCAAAATTGCCTTGAAGGTGAATTTATCCTAAATTAGTTAATGCTCCCTCTCAGGTTACAAAAACCGTGCCCAATTAAACCAACCCCTACTCTCGTGGTAGTTGAATTTAGATTGAACCCTTTACGCTTTGTGACAATTCGTTAATCCTCGAAGGACCGCTTCTAACTCTCGTGATTTAAGTCCTAAGTCTGATTCTATAGATCCGATACCTAAGTTCACCGCTAGGTTCCTCCTTAGAATATCTACGACACGTAAATAAGTGGCCACCGAATTTACGAGTAATTAAAACGATAGAAATCATATCTAAAGTAAAATCGAATTAACAAGAAATCAAAATCAATTCATAACATGAAAACAGATCTTGGGCATAGCCCCAATCCCTAGAAATAAAGCTACTACTCAAGCCTTGCCATGGTGATGACAAGCTTGGTTAACAACAACATGAAATAAAAAATAAGAGGAGAAGAAGAAGAAGAAGAAGAAGAAGAAGAAGAAGAAGAAGAAGAAGAAGAAGAAGAAGAAGAAGAAGAAGAAGAAGAAGAAGAAGAAGAAGAAGCAGAAGAAGAAGAGGGATCCTAAAATATTGCCTAAGTATAGCAGCCCAAAAGCCTCAGAGTCTCTGCCTAGATGCCATATTTATAGACTAGGGAAGTTTGAATCCCAATCAAACACAAATTCAGATCAATTCAGTTTGTTTAGATCCAAATATTGCGCGTCACGGTCGTGATGGCCATCACGGCCAGGCCGTGACGGCCATCACCACCAGGCCGTGACGGATTCTGCCTTGGAAATTCTTCATTGGTTGGTCGGTCACGGCCGCGATGGTCATCAAGGCCTGGCCCTGATGGCCATCACGGCCTGGCCCTGACAGCTTCTGACTTTTTCGTTCTTATTTCTCTTTCAGCCCTGCTCGATCATGGCCGTGATGGGCTCTGTTTGGCTCATTTTTCTTCACTTTTCAAGCCCCATCTTCATGCAAGCTCCATCATGGTTAATCTTGAGCATTTTAATCCTTAATTCCTGCACAACAACACCACAAAACCGCCTTACCCGTTCCAAGGTAAAAATTAACCAAAATCAAATTAAATAAATGCCTAAACTATATGAAAATGCATGCAATATGATAAGCAAATATGAGGTAAAATCACACTCATCACTAAGTTTGGGGTTTCCATGGGTGATTAGAGACAAAATTATATATATAAAAAAATTAGAACGGATTTTTGTGTTCTGAATTAATGCATGAACCGCTTGGGTTAAACTGCTTGATTGTAAATGTTATTTGAAATGATGAATGCTAGGGGGCTTGGGATTATTTTCCTGGAAAATTTTCAAGAATGGAATTCTGTGTTCTTGACTATCAACTGGACTGCCTAATACATAACTGTCAATAGCTAAGAATGGTTTTATGAATTATTAGTTATTCGTTCGTGTTGATTATGAACTGTATTGGGACTTTTCTGGTTTTCAGGTTATGGCACCCCCTAAAAACACTGAAAAACAGTCGATAAAGCGTAAGAAGCGCCAATCTATTCAGGAGGATGAGTAGTTGTTCACTGAGGGACCTGGTTCCTCTTCTCAGGCTGCTTCCTCTGCTCCTAGCTTCCGATCTTCGCTTCACGCGAAGCATTGGGAGTTGGTGACACAGAAGGAGATAGTCCTAGATAGGAGGGTGGTCCTGGTTGGGAACAACTATGCATCAATCTCTGGACAGATTAACACCAGGGGTTGGGGTATGTTGGTTGATCTTCCTCGACGGTTTGATATCAAACTGTTTCAGGAATTTTTTGCCAACGCTCTCAACCCCGACATTGATGACCCCGGGTGCATCTCTATAGTCAAAGGTGTACCTGTGACTTTCACGGTGGAGGAGATCAACACCTACCTGGATATTCCTATTACCTGGGAGGATAGGAGTGAGCATCAGACGATGCCGGCAGTGGAGGGCTTAGCTGCTGAGATTTTGGAGACGTGATGCAGGACAGGGGTCTAGTGGGAGGTAGGGACCTCTGGGAACCTACTGAGGCTAAGGAAGTAGGATCTGACCCCTGTGGCCCGGGTGTTGTTGGTGTTTATACACGCCAACCTGATGGTTAACTCTCACAAGTCTGCCATTATTGCTGCCTGGGCCCACCTCATATATGCCATTATGAAGGAGAATACCATCGATGTTGGGGCCATCATTGCCCAAGACATTCAGTAGAAGGCCAACTCGAGGGCTCTGAAGGAGGTTTTAGCCCATGGGTTCCTGATTACTGTGATGATTTGCAGAGCAGGCGTGCCAGTGACTAATGGGGTAGAGAAGATACCCCGTCAGCCAATCGACAGAGAGTACATCCGCCACCACTGCTTTGTGGAGCCCGCAACTCTTAGGAGACCAGCAGGACAGCCCCCTCAGAGGCCACGTCCAGCGGATAAGGTTTTGCTCTTGCTAAACCAGCAGGCAGAGAGGAGGTCCCATGAGGTGCTTCGGGACTTCTTCCGGGAGATGTCACTGGCCCAGCAGGAAGGACGGGTACCCCTTCACCCTTCTGAGGAGGTGTTAGCACCTCGGCTTGGGTGGCAGGACTATCTTGGGGACCAGGATGCTATGCACAGGGGTGTTCTTGAGGTACCAGTGGATGATGAGGCAGCAGCAACCCAGGGCGACCCGGTGGATGTCATAGACTTTGAGCAGTGATCTTGAACTTCCCCTGTTTACCTTCCCAAGTTTCTTTTTGAGTTCTAGCTATTTTATTTTTCTTCGATATGGTTGTATGGTTATATTGCTAGAAACTCGTGATATTTTGATACCTTGTCCACTGATGTTGAGTTGTATATATATATATATATATATCTTGTGGTGCATGTTTAGATTTAGTTTTTCTTTTAAATTTTAAATTTTAAATTTTTGATTTAATTATTGGCCAATTTTTACTTATGATAATTAGATGCAATTCACAATCTCACCGGACCACCCCGAATTCCAAAACATCAAAGATACGATCTGAGATAGACGAATCCCATTCCCGGAAATTGAAAACTTAACTCATGAACAAAAAGGGAAAATTTTATTGGATTCCTATCCCGAATTCGATTCCACTCATTTTGAGTTTTGTCGGGGTTAGAATGAATATTCCCTGATTGAGATTCGTAGAGATGTTGAAAGGAGGGCAAGACAATTTCTACCATGCATTAGTGATGGGCATAAATGGTATGATGAGTTGATTGAAAAAAAGATAAGGAAGCCAGATGTGATCCTATTTCCGGAAGTGGAAAACTATACCGAGGAAGAAGCGGAAAGATGGAATTAGGCTTGGTTGAAAACTCTCAAGAGCGTGAATGACTATGCATGGCTAAAGATGGAAGAGGCTAGGCTTGCTAAGCTAGCATTGGAAGGAAATCCTAAGGAAGAGGAAAAACATGCTAATGAGAGGATGGGGTCCGCTCGGACCCCTTGAGATAACGTTTCTTAAACTCATATCCTCTTTTTCTTTTGATTTCTTTTATTTTCTCGTTCTTTTCCTTACTCTATAAATTCTTGTTTGCTTGTTAATAATTGGTCAATAGAAAAAAAAACCATAGTGTCATTGATTCTAGTTGGTAAATTTGTGGATTGAATGGAATGCAACTTGGTTGAATGCATAAGTTTTTGTGAAAACCATTTTGATGTACCCTTCTCGATGTTTTACAAGTTTAAGTTCCCTTGTGAAAATTGAAAACTTGAACTTAGAAGATTGTTGATATGATTGTACGATTTACAATAAGTTTGGGGTGAGCGGATGCATGCTTAGGAATGGTATCTTGATCAAACAATTTGCAAAATATCCGGGGTGAGAATTTGAGCTTCCATCATTGTTTTAATTGAGTGAATCACGTTAAGTCACATTTTCCCGGATCTGCTTGAATCTCTTCATGGTTTGCATATATACATGTTTGCATCATATGATTAAGGCATTGTTTCTTGAAATTAGCTACTTGGCCAAAAATGAACCAACCTTGAAGCATGATTGATGAGTGTGATTTCACCTCATTTTCCATGTACATTTCTGCATGCATTTGCATATAGTTAGGCCATTTTAGTTTGATTTTGGTTAGTTTTTCCTTTGAAACGGATAAGGTGGTTTTGTGTGTTGTTTTGTAGGAATTTATGATTAATTGCCCAAGATTTGGCCATGATGAAGCTTGGATGAAGATAGAACCTGAAAAGAGAAGAAAATGAGCCAAGCAGAACCCATCACGGTCGTGATGGAGCAATAACTGAAAAGAAAGAAGCCAAAAGTCAGAAGCTGTCACGGCCTAGCCGTGATGGCTATCACGGCCGTGACGTGCGCACGAGTTATAAAAAGGCCTCTTGGCAGAACAGAAAAGAGATCCAGAAAACCCTAAAAACATTCTCTCTGCTGCTGTGGCTGCTGTGGATCCTCCCATGGAGTTCTTTCCTTCCCTCATCTTTACATCTTTTCTTTTGTTTTTCTCTTTGACTATGTGTAGCTAAACCCCCTCTTGTTGGGGTTAGATGGTAACTTTTCTGAACTTGATTGTTTCATGACTTGGTTGTAATACGAATTCCTATTTTCTTTATGTGTATTTGATTCCTTGCTTAATGCTTTCCTAGGTTTGATCATCCTAGGAATGATTAGTTGCTTTGATAGACAATTGAAAGATTGATATTAAGGCATGCTCATGAATCAAATTCCAAGTAGTTCATGAACCTAGACATAGGTCTTGGGTTGCTTGCAATCTCCTAAATCTTGATTCCTTATGCAAAATCTCATATTAATCCACCTAAGACATTAGGGTTTAATTTGGGGTTTTAGGCTCATTCCACCTAAGACATTAGGGTTTGAGTAATTCAGAAGATTTAATTGTGATAATTGAATTAGGAATTGTGTTATTAATCATGTCATTGCAACCAAGGGAGGATTAGTGTAGTCTAACCCTAACAATTCTATCCATTTGTTGATCACATCTCTGTTTGCTTGTTAAGTGTTTGATAAAATACCTAAAAGAACAAAAACATTTTATTCTTGTCTGTTTTGTTTTGTTTACTTTTGCTGGGCTTGGTACTTAGTATTGAGCTCCCTTCCATCCAAACGATTGACTAGATAGTAGTCTAGTTTGCGAAGTGGTACTTGTTTGTGATTCCTGAGGACGATAACCGGTCTTACCACCGTATTACTTGTTTGCGACTAGGTATACTTGCCGAAACCGTATCAAGTTTTTGGCGCCGTTGCCGGGGATCTGGTGTGCCAATATCACGAGTACCAAAGGGGACTCCTAATTTAGGCATTTTTGTTTGTTTTCCTCCTGCTGTCTTGTTTTCTGTTTTTCTGTTTTTTTGTGAAGTTGCATAATTGTCCAATTGTTGCTTAGCCTGTACTTGCTATTTCGTGGCTGTTCTACTGTTGTTTTTCTATTTTGCTGTTCTTTTTCTGTTCTGGTCTGTTTGTTCCTTGTATGCGAGGTACAATTGACCCAGGTGAACTTCAATTCAACCCGGAGATCAAGAAACTTTGTAGACATAATAGAAAGGAAGCCAAAGCAAGAAAGAACAGAGGAGAACCATCCTCTACAGTACAAGAACCACAAGTGGAGTTACCAAGTGTGCAAGAACTGCAAGTTGAAGTAGCAACTGTCACCATGGCTGACGGCAATGCACCAAGAAGAACAATGGGGGACTATACTTCCCCTAGAGTCGATAGATGTGGAACTCCAATTGTGAGACCTGCAGTGACTTGCAACAACTTTGAAATCAAGGCATCACTTCTCAATCTTATGCAGCAAAATCATTTTGGAGGTTTGGAGAGTGAAGACCCTCATTCTCACATTGGCACATTCATTGAGTTGTGTGACACTATCAAGCTGAATGGAGCTTCCGATGAGGCTATTCGTTTAAGGCTCTTCCCTTTCTCTTTGAGGGATAGAGCTAAGTCATGGCTTCAATCTCATCCTCATGGGAGCATCATTATTTGGAATGATTTGGTGAGCAAGTTCTTGTCACGTTTCTTCCCTCCATCAAGAATGATCAAGTTGAGATCGGAGATCAATGCTTTTGCACAGAGGGATGGTGAATCACTTTATGAAGCATGGGAGAGGTTCAAATATTTGCTTACCGCTTGCCCGAATCATGAGCTGGAAACATGGGAGCAAGTTGCAACCTTTGTCAATGGTCTCAACCGAAATTCTAGAAGTATGATTGAAGCGGCCGTAGGTGGAACGTTGAGTCAAAAGACACCCGAGGAAGCAAAGGCCTTGATTGAAACTATGGCTAACAATGATTATCAAATGCCTAGTTCACGATCATTGGTCAAGAGAGGCGTTTTGGAGCTTGATGAAATTGGTGCTCTTAAGGCACAAATGGCCGTTCTTACCAAGCAATTGGGGTCCGTTCAACTGTAGAATTCTCAATTACAAGCGGTTCAAGTTCAAGCTGCCTCAGGGTGTGATTTATGTGGAGGTAACCATGCCAACAACAACTGTGAAATTAGTGTGGTTGGAGGTTTTGGGCAAGAAGAAGTGAATTACATGGGAAACCGAGGGCCTAAGCATGATCCTTTCTCTAACACCTACAATCCGGGGTGGCGTAGCCATCCTAACTTTGGTTGGAGACAAGGGCAAGGCTCAAGTTCTCAAGCAAAGCCTCCTTAAGAGAATTCAAGCAAATTGGAGAATATTCTAGCCCAATTCATGCAAGCAACTCAAGATAATATGAAGAATCAAAATGCCTCTATCAAGAATCTGGAACACCAAATAGGCCAATTGGAAAAGCAAATGACGGATAGACCTCAAGGACAATTGACGGGAGATACCGAGAAGAATCCAAGGGAGGATTGCAAAGCAATTACTACAAGAAGCGGAAAGTGTTAGTTCCACATGAAAAAGAGAGAGAAGAAAAGACAATTGGTGAGGGAGTTGATGAGGTGACCGTTGAAGATGTAACCAATGAAGAACCCGAGACCTCCCAAGCCACTACCTCTAGTCCTATTGTTGTTGAAGCTGAAAAACCACAGAGGAAAAACTGGTTGATGAAGAGTTTGCAAGAAAGAAGACTAAAAGGCAAATTCTTGAAGAAGTTGACAACCCTAAGGAGTTGCCACCGTATTTCAAGATACCCTATCCTCAAAGGTTGAAGAAGGAGGCAAAGGATCAACAATTCTCTAAGTTCTTGGATGTGTTCAAAAAGTTGCAAATTAACATCCCTTTTGCCGAAGCTCTTCAACAAATGCCTTCCTATGCCAAGTTTATGAAGGAGATTCTTACTAACAAGAGGAAGTGGAAGGAGGAGACGGTCATGCTCACTGAAGAATGTAGTGCCATACTTCAAAGGAAGTTACCGGTGAAGATGAAGGATCCGGGCAGCTTTACTATCCCATGTACTATTGGTCATTTGAACATTGGAAGAGCCTTGTGTGATCTTGGTGCAAGTATCAACCTTATGCCTCTCTCCATTTTCAAGAAGCTGGGAATTGGTGAAGTCAAGCCAACCGGGATTTCTCTCCAATTGGCGGATCGTTCCATTACTTATCCTTATGGTGTAGTGGAGGATTTATTGGTTCAAGTAGACAAATTCATCTTTTCGGCCGATTTTGTGGTGTTGGATATAGCGGAAGATAGTGAGACTCCAATAATTCTTGGAAGACCATTCCTAGCCACGGGTAGAGCTTTGATAGATGTAAATCAAGGGGAGTTGGTGCTTAGAGTCCAAGATGAAAAGGTCACCTTCAATGTTTTTGAAGATGAGACATCCAAGCATAAAGATACGTGTATGAGTGTGGACCTTGTTGATTCATTGACTGACAAGAGTGTGCAACAAACTTTTGAAGATTAATTGGAAGCGGCTCTTATGGTTGAGGATGTAGAAGAAGAGGTATGTGAGGAAAAAGTTGAGTTCACGGTTAAATCCCTTGAGGCTTGTCTAGTTTTGAATACTGATGAAGACAAAGTTGTGGAGGATGTGCGGATTGAAGACAAGGGTGAACCACCTGTGCTAGAGTTGAAAGAACTTCCATCTCATCTCCGTTATGCTTTCCTAGGGGTGAATTCTTCATTCCCGGTGATCATTAGTAGAAGATTGAACTCTTTGGTGGAAGAAAAGATGTTGAGGGTGCTTAGGGAGCACAAATCTACAATTGGGTGGTCTATGTCCGACTTGAAAGGGATAAGTCTCTCATTTTTTATGCACAAAATCCTTTTGGAGGAAAACTTCAAGCCGGTTAGACAGCCCCAAAGAAGACTCAACCCAAACATGAAAGAAGTTGTAAGGAAGGAGGTTGTGAAGCTTTTGGATGCGGGTATAATCTATCCAATCTCCGATAGTCCTTGGGTGAGTCCGGTCCAAGTTGTCCCTAAGAAAGGGGGGATGACGATGGTTGCAAATGATAAAAATGAACTCATCCCCTCAAGGACCGTTTCTGGATGGAGAGTATGTATTGATTACAGATGATTGAATGAGGCCACCAGAAAAGATCATTTTCCCTTGCCCTTCATTGATCAGATGTTAGAGAGGTTGGCGGGCCATGCCTTTTATTGCTTCCTTGATGGATACTCAGGGTATAACCAGATTGTGGTTGATCCGAAGGACCAAGAGAAGACTTCTTTCACTTGTCCCTATGGCGTCTATGCATACCGGAGGATGCCATTCGGGTTGTGTAATGCACCCACCTCTTTTCAAAGTTGCATGCTTTCCATATTCTCTAATATGACTGAAAAATTCATTGAGGCATTTATGGATTATTTTTCTATGTTTGGTAATTCTTTTGATGATTGTCTGAAAAATCTTGCATGTGTTTTGAAAAGATGCCAAGAAACTAACCTTGTTCTAAATTGGGAAAAATGTCATTTCATGGTTATGGAAGGTATAGTTCTTGGTCATAAGATTTCATCAGGGGGGATAGAAGTTGATAAAGCAAAAATTGAAGTAATTGAAAAACTCCCCCCTCCCATAAATGTGAAAGGTGTTAGAAGCTTTTTAGGGCATGCGGGTTTCTATAGGAGATTTATAAAAGACTTTTCAAAGATTGTGAAACCCTTATGCAAACTTTTGGTAGTTGATACTCCTTTTGTGTTTGATGATGACTGCATGCATGCTTTCCAGCTTTTAAAAGAAAAACTCACCACCGCACCGGTCATTGCACCTCCAGATTGGAGTTTGCCATTTGAGTTAATGTGTGATGCAAGCGACTATGCGGTGGGAGCCATTTTGGGTCAGAGGAAAAATAAAGTGTTGCATGTTATTTACTATGCCAGTCGTGTGTTGAATGATGCTCAATTGAACTATACCACGACTGAAAAAGAATTGCTTTTTGTGGTTTTTGCATTTGATAAGTTTAGATCGTACTTGATTTGCTCTAAAACTACTGTCTACACTGATCATTCTACTTTGAAGTATCTCATGACTAAACAGGATGCCAAGCCAAGTCTCATTAGGTGGCTACTATTGCTCCAGGAATTTGATTTGGATATAAAGGACAAGAAAGGGGTGGAGAATGTGGTAGCCGACCATTTGTCTAGGCTTCCACGAGCAGATGTTCAAGCAAAAGCTGAGTTACCAATTCAAGAAGAATTCCCGGATGAAAGGTTGTTTATGGTGTAAGTGGCACCTTGGTTTGTGGACATTACAAATTACAAGGCCGCCAACAAGATTCCGAAGGACTTCAATGCACAACAAAGGAAGAAGCTCATCCATGATTCTAAATACTATGTATGGGATGAGCTTTACCTTTTCAAAAGAGGTTCGGATCGAATTCTGAGAAGATGTATTCCGGAAGAAGAGGTTAATGGGGTTTTGACTCACTGCCACAACTCGCCTTATGGATGACACTTTGGTGGTGAGAGAACCGCCATGAAGGTCTTGCAAAGTGGTCTATTTTGGCCCACCATTTTCAAAGACTCCAGAGCTTGGGTGATGAAGTGTGATAAGTGTCAAAGAACCGGAAGCAAATCCAAGAGAAATGAGATGTCCTTGAAGGGTATTTTAGAGGTGGAGCTCTTTGATGTGTGGGGGATCGACTTCATGGGTCCTTTCCCATCATCCTACAACAACAAGTACATTCTGGTTGCGGTTGACTATGTGAGCAAATGGGTAGAAGCTGTCCCAACTTTGAAAGATGATGCAAAAGCGGTGATTAGTTTTGTGAGGAAGAACATCTTCACCCGATTTGGAACCCCTAGAGCCATTATTAGTGATGAGGGTACTCATTTTGCAACAAGGAGTTCAATGCAGTGCTTGCCAAGTTTGGGGTCAATCATAAAGTTACCACACCATACCACCCGCAAACCAGTGGGCAAGTGGAGTTGTCTAATCGGGAATTGAAGAGGATCTTGGAGAAAACAGTGAACAATGCCAGGAAAGATTGGGCAAAGAAACTGGATGATGCACTATGGGCCTATCGGACTGCATATAAAACACCTATTGATATGTCACTGTACCAATTAGTGTTTGGAAAATCATGTCACCTTCCGGTAGAGCTCCAACATCATGCTTTTTGGGCAGTGAAGGCCCTGAACTTTGATACAAAGCTGGCTATGGACAAGAGACTGCTGCAATTGAATGAGTTGGATGAATTCCGACTCTTGGCATATTAGAGTGCAAGGATCTATAAGGAAAGAACAAAATTTTGGCATGATAAGTACATTCTTCCCAAGCATTTTGAAGAAGGCCAATCAGTTTTACTCTTTAATTCACGTCTCAAGCTATTTCCGGGCAAGTTGAGATCAAGGTGGTCGTGTCCATTCTATGTCAAGTCAGTTTCTCCATTTGGTGTGGTTGAATTGGTAGATCCATCGTCTGGAGACACTTTCACTGTTAATGGGCAAAGGCTCAAGCACTACCTTGGAGGAGACTTTGATCGTCAAGCAGTCTCCATCCCTCTTAAAACACCCTCTTAGAGATCATGCGTCAAGCTAGTGACATTAAAGAAGCGCTTATTGGGAGGCAACCCAAGTTTCCTTTTCCTGTTCCTTTTGTTTTTGATTTCAACTCTTGAATAATTTGAGAAGATCAAGAGATTTGTTAATAGATTTGTTAAGTGCTTTCAGGCTTAGAAGGAAGGAAGAGCAAAAGGGCATGGAGAAACAAAGTCAGTAACCATCACGCCTAGGCCGTGATGTTGGTCACGGCCGTGATGAGTTAACCATGAAGAACATAAAGGATCACGACCCAGCCGTGATCAGCATCACGGGCATGATGAGCCAGCCCTGAAGATCAGAGAGCATCACGGCCTAGCCGTGATGGAGGTCACGGCCGTGACAGGCCAACACCTATGGACCAGAATTGATCACGGCCTGCCCGTGAGGAGGATCACGATCGTGACCCATTTTTCAGCATCCCTGTGACTAGGATTGTGATCCAGCACCCGCTACCGCCTCGGTGAGTCGTTCCAATTTTTCTCCTCTCTCTGACTGAATTATTTACATTGGGGACAATGTAAGTTTTAAGCTTGGGGTAGGGGTATTTTTGTAAATTTGTAAAAAAAAAATTTGCATTCTTTTGCATGTTACATTCATATAGGCATAGTGTTGCATGATCACATGATTCGATTACCCCCTTCCTTAGATTTTGCATCCGATTGTGAGAACTTAGTGCCAAATAAATTGAGATAGTGGATTTTTGAACCCAATTTTTTGGTTCTTGTGATAAGGCTGCAAATAAAAATTCTTGAGATGATCTTTGATAGTTGATAATTAGCATGTGTTTCCGTAGATTTGTGTTTCTCACTGATTTTTGAACTACTAAATGTGAGAGTTTTGAGCCAAAAGGGGGTACTCACTAAATCTACCCCATTCTTTGTGATAGAGTGTTATTCCTCTTGGATTGTATTTCTCTAGAACTTGACTTGAAACCGTTTCAAAGCTTAAAAAAATTTTGAAAACATTTTTGAAAATGATTGAGTCACTAGGTATTTTTTCCGGCCTTCTGAGCTTTGATTGATGAAATGCTACCCCTTAGTTGCCCAATTTTGAGCCGAAAGAATAAAATACTTTTCTTGGTCCCTTGAATTATATTGATGAATGATGATTGGTAGGTGACCTTCTAAAGTATTACAAAAAGGGTAAAAAGGTAGTTGAAAAAGTTTGGGATGAGAAAATCAAAATATTTCTCTTAAGATGAAAATCTCCCCTTCTCCAAATAAAAAAAATAAAAGAAAAAAATATATATATAGAAGGGGATGACAAAAGAAAGTGAGAAATAAAAGAAAAAGAAAGAAAGAAAGGTGGAAAAATGAATTGAAAACCCAAAAAGGTATTTTAGAAGGTCATGCTTTGCAATGCTTGATAGTTTGTATAGCCTTTTGAAATTTCCTTTTCTTGATTTCCCCACTTGACGATTAATCCCATGGCCCCGTTACAACCCAAGTAAAAGACCTCTTGATTCTTAATTGTTTTCATTAATAAAGTAGAGATTCGGTTAATAGTCAAGCTTATGGTAGAATTCATTCCTTAAGGAAATTGAGCGAATTGCCATATATCCTGAAACACTTGAGTGAGGTGAGAAAGAGTGCCCGAATCAGTGAGAATATGAGTCTAGGAAACCTAAGCGTCTAATTGGACTTGAAATTGATCGTCTCTTGCTGAATTATTTGAAAATGCCTGTCACTTGGATTAGTTGCTCGGGTTCCTGGTTCACTATCATTGCTCTTTTGATTTCATCTCCTGGCCTTGGTGTTTGCTTGAGGACAAGCAAGCTTGGGGTGATTTGATGAGTGTGATTTTACCTCATTTTCCATGTACATTTCTGCATGCATTTGCATATAGTTAGGCCATTTTAGTTTTATTTTGGTTAGTTTTTCCTTTGGAACGGATAAGGTGGTTTTGTGTGTTGTTTTGCAGGAATTTATGATTAATTGCCCAAGATTTGGCCATGATGAAGCTTGGATGAAGATAGAGCCTGAAAAGAGAAGAAAATGAGCCAAGCAGAGCCCATCATGGGCTAGCCGTGATGACCATCATGGCCGTGATGGAGCAATAACTGAAGAAAAAGAAGCCAAAAGTCAGAAGCTGTCACGGCCTAGCCGTGATGGCTATCACGGCCATGACCTGCTAGTTGGACCAGACAGAACCTATCACGGCCTAGCCGTGATGTCCATCACGGCCGTGGCAAACCAATTGGTGGAGGCAGAAGCGATCACGGTCGTGATGAGTCAAAAAGTGAAGAGGCGCTTAGGGCAGAACCCATCACGGTCGTGACGCGTGCACGAGTTATAAAAAGGCCTCTGGGCAGAACAGAAAAGAGATCCAAAAAACCCTAAAAGCATTCTCTCTGCTGTTGTGGCTACCGTGGATCCTCCCATGGAGTTCTTTCCTTACCTCATCTTTACATCTTTTCTTTTGTTTTTCTCTTTGACTATGTGTAGCTAAACCCCCTCTTGTTGGGGTTAGATGGTAACTTTTCTGAACTTGATTGTTTCATGACTTGGTTGTAATACGAATTCCTATTTTCTTAATGAGTATTTGATTCCTTGCTTAATGCTTTCCTAGGTTTGATCATCCTAGGAATGATTAGTTGCTTTGATAGACAATTGAAAGATTGATATTAAGGCATGCTCATGAATCAAATGCCAAGTAGTTCATGAACCTAGACATAGGTCTTGGGGTGCTTGCAATCTCTTAAATCTTGATTCCTTATGCAAACTCTCATATTAATCCACCTAAGACATTAGGGTTTAATTTGGGGTTTTAGGCTCATTCCACCTAAGACATTAGGGTTTGAGTAATTCCGAAGATTTGATTGTCATAATTGAATTAGGAATTGTGTTATTAATCATGTCATTGCAACCAAGGGAGGATTAGTGTAGTCTAACCCTAACAATTCTATCCATTTTTTATCACATCTCTGTTTGCCTGTTAAGTGTTTGATAAAATACCTAAAAGAACAAAAACATTTTATTCTTGTCTGTTTTGTTTTGTTTACTTTTGCTGGGCTTGGTACTTAGTATTGAGCTCCCTTCCATCCAAACGATTGCCTAGATAGTAGTCTAATTTGCGAAGTGGTACTTGTCCGTGATCTCTGAGGATGATAACCGGTCTTACCACCGTATTACTTGTTTGCGACTAGGTATACTTGCCGAAACCGTATCAATGATCCCTAGTTAGTCACATTGAGCCGTAAAGTCTATTGTTCTTAATAACCTTACGATACAAGCCATTAATCCGAAAAAAAACCATGATATCCCAATCCTAGGATTTAGGAGAGCATGGAATTTTAGCAATGTAAGTGATGTTTAGGAACTAAGTTTGGGGTGGCCACAAGTTGTCATGAGTTTTGGTTGAGAAAAAGAAAAACCAAAAGAAGGTTGAAGCCAAATGCTTGAGAATGAAAAAAAAAAGAATGAAAAAATTGCAAATATGTCAAAAAGGGCAAAGTGAAAAAGAATTGTGAAAATGAAAAGGGTTGTAGCCACCAAAAGCAAGAAAAGAAAAATAAATGAGAGTGAGATTAAAGTTTGTGAATGTAAAATTTCATGCTCTCATAAATCTTAGTGACTTAGCCTTGATCCTTTGAATATCTCACCTTGAGTTAGGCTACATTACAACCTTAGAAACACCTTTTGATGTTGCACGCATGTCTTTGTGGGAACTTTGTTGAGATGAAAATCAAATCTAAGGAAAGTGCACTTAACTGTGAAAAGAGTGAAAAATTCTATAACCTAGACAAATTAAGCGGAAGAGTGAATTACTAAATGTCATTTGTGAGGAAGGCAATTGTTTGAATTTGTGATCTTCCTTTGTGTATTTTGGATCCTTGACTTAGAGTAATGATTGCATTTGTAATTAACTTCTCTTAGTTCTAAAGTAGATGCATGGGGGAATTACTTTAATGAATAGGGGGGGGGGGGGGGACATTAATTTGGAAAAAAAATATTGATAACAAGTGCAGAAAGCTCGGTTAAATTTGATTGAGTCCATGAATCTTACCGTGTTTTGAGTCTTTTTGATTTTATTTTGCTTAGGGACAAGCAAAGTTTAAGTTTGGGGTATTTAGATAAGCCTCTAGCTTATCTAGTTTTACAGCTAGAAAGGCTAAGGTTTCTATGCCATTTGTGCGATTTAACCTCACTAATTACCCAAATTTAGCTTCTTTTGTCCCTAATCAACACTTTGAGTCTCTCAGATAATTTTTTGGAAATTTTGGTAAATTTTGAGTCAATAAAGCATTTTTATGCTATTTTTATATTTCAGGTTAAAAGTGAAGCTCAAGGAAGCTTGGAAACTTGAAGAAAACAAGCTTAAAGACTTTTAGGTAGATTGGCATCGCGAACAAGTGCTCGCCTCACGAGCCAGTGGAGTAGATTGAGCAGGAACATGCCACATTTAGCCTTGCCTAGGGAGGCAGTACTCGCCTCGCGAGCTAGACACAGGAAAGCTGAAGACCATTCAGACTCGCCTTGCGAGCAATGTCTCGCCTCGCGAGAATTCAAAATCAGGTGGAGCCAAAACCTAAGGCTCGCCTCGCGAGCTCGCGCAGACCCAGTCCTCTTAAATAGCTTGTTTTGATGCAGATTCAGTAGTTTTTGATAAAGACATAATCCTAGTTTCTTTGGAGTTGCGTCTCCCATTGTTTTACACAGTTTCTATTAGTTAGGATGATTTCTTTCTTCTTTTTCGTTGTTACTGTTACTATGAGGAACTAATCCTCTTTTCCAGGGGAACAATGAAGCCACCCTTGAGGGCATTGTTAATTCCAATGTGATGTTTTCTTATTCCCTCATATAAATTCTTGTTTCTTAACTCTGTTTTTATTGTGTTAATCAAAAGGGCCATTGGTTAACTAGTCTAGTGTGTTAAACCAAAATAAGATTCGTGCTTAGGACTTGGGTTAGGAACACCAATTGAGTACGACTAGGAATAAAGTAGGAGATTGGTACAATCGCGATAGTGAGCCAATAACTTAATAGAATCTATCTGTGGGTTATCGGATCGGAAGATAGGTAATTTGCATTTTAAGGTATTTCCTTTTGAACATCGGAAGAGACTTTAGGATAATTGAGGGTTCCGATTGGCAAAGAAATTGAACATAGGGATAAGAGGATAATCACTTGGGTAACTTGCATGATTGGGTAGGTGGATTTGTGACCTTAGACCTTGGTAACTTCCAATCCCTGAGTTCGACCTCGGTAATACTTACCGAGTTTTTATTACTTACATCGATCTAGTACACTTACCGGAGTTACAACACTACTCCCCGTTAACACAATCTCCCCCATGGTTTTCCCATCCCTTTGTACACTTTCCATTCTATCCAAGTCCTTCACATCAACATCTGCAAGTGTCAATATACTAATGCCTTGATGGGTTTTTTGTTGAGCTTGTTCATCTTTTGGAAACTCATTCCACCGGTGTTTCCACTCACATACAAGGGTAGGTCTGGTTGCTTCTGTCATCCCATAAGCATGTGTGACATGAAACCTGTAACAGCCCGATTTTCGGATAGGCTATATTAACAGTAAAAATATATTTATTTATATTTTTATCTGAGACATAGGAAATGATTTTGGAGAAAAAAAATCATATATAGAACCCACTCTATGGTAGGAAGCCTGGTTAAAATTTGGGTTTAAAACTCAAACGAAAAACGGTCTGCGTTTTTACTAACAGTATAATTTTATACAGACAGAAAACCCTAATTTGATTCGAAACTGAAAAATGCTAGATTTTTATATCATGTCCGTGAGGAAGTCTAGTTTCCATAATCAAAAATAAAATATTAGATTTTATTCGGACGAATTTTGATGAAAATTCATACAGAAACCGGTCTGCGTTTTCACTAATTGTAAGATTTTACTGAGCAGAAAACCTAATTTCGACTTGAGAATGAAATGGTTAGGTTTTATATCTCGTTTCCAACAACTTTCATTATTTTGGAATTTTTCGTTCGGAAAACGAAATAATATGATTTTTCCGAGCGTAAAACCCTAATCGGGAAATCGACGGAGTCGAGAACGGATGTGCAGAGACAAAATAAGACACCAGAGGAGCTGATTCATGGAGTGACTCAACACCATGACTCACCAAGCACTTATGAGCATTAAATGCTAGTAATCATGCTTTTTAGGGTGAAAAGACCAAAATACCCCCAAGCTTTCATGGTTAGAAACAAGTCACATCTCCTCACTTTTAACTACTCATTTTAGATGGTTGTAAACCTCCCACATCTCTTCAACTACATGCAGCCACATCGAATAAACCATACCTATTTCATTTTGCTTTCGTTTCATCATTTTCCTCTCAAAAACAAAAATCGGGTAAATGACGGAGCTGAATACGGGATTTCTGGGAACCGCTAATGGATTGGATCGATGAGTCATGGATGACTCATGACATGTGGTGCATAATCAGTCACACCACTCCTTCATTCTTCACCACACATTTCTTAACCCAACCATGATTACAATTAACTATAGTTAAGTTATTATATTATTTTCTAACTTAACCTATGTTAAGTAAACTCGACCATGGTTCTCTTCTCACTTTAGCAACACATTTTTCTGCCCCTAACTCTCATTTGGACTCAGCCCAACCCCTCCCCACACTTCACACATTTCATTTTATTCCTATTACACCTATTCTTCACAAAAACTAAAAGAAACACCATATTTGTTCTTGACAAGTTCTTCATTTCTCTTCATTTCCTTCATCAAACTTCTTCATTCCAAGGTGAGGATCGTGTTCCTCATCATCTTATCTTCATTAATCATCCATCAAAGTCCATTTTCATCAACTATTTCATAAATCTCTATTTCTAGATCTAGAACTTCAAATAATTCTAGAAAATTGTAGAAAATCATTTTAATGTGAAACCAATTGCTATGATCTCTAAATGACTTCTACTTTAATTATCTCAGAGCATGTAAGCAAAAGAATTTTCTTTCCCTATTTTCTTAATATGGCCGAAACTAGGCTTTTGTAGGCAAAGGAAGTTTTGTTCAATTTTTAAAGTATGACACTTGATTTTAACTCTTTAATACCTGTAGTTGCTATATCTAGAAACTTGAAATCAAAAGAAATTCCTAACCCTATTGTCTAGCCTTGCAGAATTTGTGTTCATATGGGCAAAATAAGTTTTCTTTAATCTTTAATTAGATAATGATTTGTATCAACTATTTAAGGTGTGTAGGTTCTAGATCAAAGAGTTTGTGAGCAAAATGAATTTCTAGACTATTTTACTCACTGAGACCGAAACCCTAACCCTATAGGTTGGATGATTTTGTTTCATATTTTTCTTATAACAATTTACCTATGCTAGTTAATACTCTAGTAACTAGGATCCAAAAGATGGAGTTGAGAAAATGATCCTAGCCCTATTAATGACTCATGGCCGAACCTAGCATCAATTTGTCATAGTTGGTTTTGTTTGATTAATATATTTGTATGTTGAATTGATTGAAGGTTAATTGATAATCGTGATTTAGTGACGAGGATCGGAAAGTTCGTGAAATCCGGTGATAAGTCCGGTGGGGGAAAGATTCAACCTATCGTCGGAATGGATAAGTAGTTTATAATATAATAATTATGTAGGGGACCTAAACCCTACCAGTGGTCGAGTAATCGACAAGACCAAAATCGCATTGGAAACTTTTCCGTAAAACCAATGATGATTTGGGAATTGTAGGCTTATTGCCGTTAGGATAATCTTATAATATTGAGGATGCTTGACTTTATGATTATTGACTGTTTGTGATACGCTGGTTGAGGTATTCTACTGCATGTGACGTTTTATTTTGTTGTTTGAATATTTTATGATTATTGTATTATGCATGATCTGCCTGGTTTGATAATGTGCTTAGTTGACTTTTAAGTAAGGATATATGTTGTTCGGGGGATATGTATGTGGGTGAGAGAACGAATGGGACTTAGATGTGCATAGCCTAATCAGGTTGTTTTATAGATGTGATTATGAGATATGATTTGAGGATTTATACGAGTTTCTGGTGAGAGGTTGAGGCACTAGGTTACGACCCCGTAAGAGTCAGTGATGCTTGAATCATTACATTGTGTAGCAATCGGACTACTATCATCATTACATTGTGTAGCAATCGGGATACTATCATTATTATCATGTGTAGCAATCGGGCTACTAATATTATATTATATATGATAGAGGGGAGTGCTCGCTCGGACGAAGGACCAACCTTCCTATTAGGATGGATATGGTGTGACACGATTGTAGTGGTCACGTTAGCATAAAGGTTTAGTTTGCGTGAGATTAAGGGTAGAGTACGATATTATGATTTGAAGATGATTGTTAGATATGTGTGGTGTGTGTTTGTGGCTATTATTATATTATGTGCTATGTATTCCTTTTCGCTTTTGATTATAGAAATGTTTCTTATCCCCTATATTTTTATGTATGCTGTATTTTATTTATTATGTGATCGTACGAGAAGACCCATTGGAGGAGCTTGATACTGAGGAGTTGGATGGGATTCCGTATGAACCGGATGCGTGAGGACGAATTGTGAATTCCAACGATGTAGTTTAGTGTCCAGGTCCAGTGAGTGTTATAAGACGTTTTATATTTCCGCAACTGTTAGTTTGTTTAAATATGCACCTGCAAGGGATCCTGTTGCAGGGATACCCTAAACAGTGTTTTTGATAACTCTGATGCAAGACATATGTGTGCATGTATTTATTATATAAAGTGTGAAGCTTTAACTTTCAAATGTTGTATGTTTTATATTTAAGTTTTTAATCTTTACGTATTTTACGTTAAGCACGCGATTAAGAAATTAATTAATAAGGTTTTAAGTTAATGACACAATGGGGCACAACGAGGTGTCTCAAAACCCAAGAGACTCAATTTGCTCAAGCAATGATGGTGGTGGTGGTGCTCCCCCAATGAATATTTTTACCGGGGATTTGATCTCATGGCATTCACTTGACTTAGCTTCTAAAATGATGTTAAAGACAATAGGTGCACAACACATGTGTGTTATGTTATGCAAAGCTATGTTCCTATATATGCCCTAAGCTGTTATGGTTCAAAGGAAAACATTGATACCTCCACTTGTAGCCACACCCCATGTAAAAGTCCAACCATTGCAATGGAACATAGGTAGTTTCCAAAGGTAGATTGGTTCAATACCCATTTCCCATCCTAATATTAAGCTGAGGGTACTTAGGTAGGCACCTCTATGGCTATACACTACTCATTTGGGTGTTGAGGTTGTTCCTGATGTATTTGAAGGAAATTGGAGCCCATTCATCATGTATTTCCTCTGGAACAAAATTTGGATCACCTTTATGGACTAATTGTTCATATTCTAACTCACCTATTCGAATGCCAGTGGGTGAGTTTATGTCACCAATGATAATTACAAGTGGAGAAGATGAATAATAGTTGTCAGTATCCTCACTCATGAGTAATATTTGGAGGGCTTCTTGTGCCTTAGGGACATACTCATAGTCCACAAACAAGACTTTGGCTAAAGAGTGCTGGAGAATGGTGGCTATATTATTAGCATCCAGACGTGTGTTGATGGTGTTGAGGATGGCACCAGCCATAGGCACTGCAAAATTCATCTCATACATTGTTGGAATGTTAGGGCCCGACACTGATACCTGACCAAGAAAAATCCAATTATTGGTATATACCTATGAAATTAGCAACTTTGGAGTACTCAAATATTGAACCATGTTCTATGCATGCATGATGATAACAAGAGTTTCCAATATCAGAATAAGAAATTACTGTATACGCTTTTTAATGATATTTCACTACAATATTCATAGAATGAATTGGAGCATTACATCTGGATTTGTTTATATTCAAAAATATTTTAAGCATTAGAAATTAAAGGGTGCATTTATTTTAGATTTTGAAAGAATTGATTTTAAAAAAACTGAGATTAAAAAATTGATTTGTGTTTAGAAATGAAATTTTAAAAGCGAGTTTAGAAAAATTGGTTTTATTTGGTTGATAAATAAAATCACTTGTAAGGTATAAATATAAAAAATCTGTGTATCTCATACTTCAACTCAATTCTATTCAATGAAAAAGCTATGAATTCTTGCTTCCTTTAAAATTAATTCTAATCAATCCAAAATTGATTTTATTGGTACGCCCTGAAGTGTCTAGGGACAGAGTTGTCATTGAGCATTGTTCTAGCCATCTCTTGAAGAGATATGTTCTTTTTCTCTACCACACCATTTTGCCGTGGTGTTCTCGGTATTGAGAAGTTATGAAGAATACCACTTTCTTCACAGAACCTTTCAAATAGCTCATTTTCAAACTCTCCCCCATGGTAACTTATGATTGAAGTGATACACATGCCATTTTCATTATGTACATGTTTGAAGAATATAGAGAAGACCTTGAATAACTCATCCTTGTGAGGGAGGAACATAATCCATGTCCATCTAGTGTAGTCATCTACAATGACTAGACCATATTTCTTACCACTGATAGAAGCACTCCTTGTTGGACCAAAGAGATCAAGGTGTAGCAGCTCTAGTGGTCTTGAGGTACTAACAATGTTCTTGGAATCAGAAGAACCTTTAACTTTTTTTCCGTTTAGACATGCATCACAGAGAGCATCAGGGGTGTACTTAATGTTTGGTTTTCCTCTTACGAGGTTATGCTTATTTAGATTTGAGATTAACCTCTAGCTTGCATGACCTAATATTTTGGGCCAAATCTTCGCTCATCTTCAATGGACACTAGACATTAGACACTCTGATTTGTGAGGTCCTCCAAGTCAATCTTATAAATAATGTTCTTCCTCTTAGAAGTAAATAAGATAGATCCATCAGTTTTCTTGACACTATACATATCTTTGTCAAAGGAAATGACATACCCACTATCACACAATTGACTTATGCTTAGCAAGTTGTGTTTTAACCCTTTAACTAACAAAACATTATCAATAGAGAGAAAAAATGTTTACCAATTTTACCTACTCCTATGATCTTTCCCTTCTGATTACCTTCAAAGGTAATCCAGCCACCATATTTGTGTCTAAGGTCTTGGAACATACACTTTTCTCCCGTCGTGGGACGTGAGCATCCACTGTCCAAGTACCAAGATGCACATTTCTTTCCTATTGTCAAGCAAATTTGTAACAGGTATGATCATATTCTTAGGTACCCTGATTGACTTGGATCATTTCTTGTTAGTAGTCACTGAATGAGCATGCTTAATATGTTTATTATGTATGCACTTAGATGTAACAAGACCATTTTTACCACATACTTTACAGTATGTATTGGACGAGCTGTATTTTGTTGTTTTATGTTGTGCATGAGTTTTTGAAGCTCTATGTTGTGCATGTGGTTTTGATACTTTGTGAGATGCATCATGCTTCTCCTTGTCATAGCCTAAGCCAGACTTATCGTGAGGTGATCTTGAGTACCTAATTCAACTTTTCTGAGCCCCCAACAAATTTTGACAGGTTGTCTGTCAGATATATCGGATCTTGTTTCAGTTTTGCAACTTCACAAGGAACATTGGGCTTAACTTTGAGTTTGTCTATTAGACTGACATTCTCTCACCTCAGTTTCTTGTTTTCATCAACAATAGCTTGCCTTTCAATGCAGACTCTATCATGCTCTTTAGTTAACTTAGAAAATTTCATACTAAGGTTTTTATATTCATGAGACATAATGGACGAGTTACTTAACAACTCATCAAATGCTTCTTGAAGAGTAGACGATTCAGAACCTGTTACCTCAGCATCTTCATAGTCACTGTCAGAAGAAGTACTGGCCATAAGACAGACGT
Source organism: Sophora flavescens (assembly GCA_030762895.1). Lineage (NCBI taxonomy): Eukaryota > Viridiplantae > Streptophyta > Magnoliopsida > Fabales > Fabaceae > Sophora > Sophora flavescens. Next base: position 26,704,864 of record CM061065.1, on the reverse strand, counting down.
TTGCCTCTTCCTCAGCTTCTCCTTCCTCAACAGAAGATGACAGATCCAGATCCTCCAATGTTGCCACCAGACCTTTATTTTTATTGAAGAAATTATTTTTGTCCTTCAGCTCTGGGCAGTCAGCTTTGAAATAACCAGGATTTTTGTACTCGAAGCACAAGGGTGGACCTTTGTCTTTGGAGTCTGATTTATCCTTGATGAACTTTTTGTTGAACTGTTTCCTTCTGAAGCCACCTTTCTTTCTCCACATGTGTTGAATCTTTCTGGAGATGAAAGATAGTTCGTCCTCATCAGATCCTTCAACACTTTCTGAAGGGATTGCTTCATATGAGGATTCCTCATCCTTTAGGACTTTTGATGAGCTGGCCTTTTTGGCCTTTACGGCAATGGAATTCCCTTTTCTAGTACTCTCTTATTCATTAAGCTCAAGCTTATGGACTTTGAGAGATCCAAGTAGCTCTTTTAGAGAAAGAGTGTTGAGGTTCTTAGCTTTTTGAATAGCAGTGACCTTAGGTCTCTACTGCTTGTGTAGACTCCTCAATATTTTTGTAACATGATCTTTATTCTAATAGGTGTTTCCAAGAGATTTGAACCCATTTGTGATAGTTTGGAATCTTCCAAACATCTGATCTATGGTTTCATGTTCAACCATCTTGAATAGTCCATACTGGTGAACCAACATGCTTATCTTTGACTCATTCACTTGGGATGACCCTTCATGAGCAAGGGCTAGAGTATCCCATATTTCCTTAGCCGCATTGCAACTATGGACATTAACATGCTCAGATATGAAGATTGTGGATATATGCCTTGAACAAGTCATTTGTTTTGATGATGAACAAAGAAATAAAAAGGTCCAGAAGGACCAAAGTGCAAAAAGCGGAAGATTATAAAGCAAGCAAGCATAAGGGGTAAAATGGGAATTTTATTATTTGTATTGTTTGTTTTAGAAGCATATGTAAATGGTAATTAGAGTTCTCAACTTAGTATTGGTCCCACAAACACACTCATTTAACATGTGTTTAAATGTTTAACATGTGCTAAAATAATTTTGACATGTGTTTTAAATGAATTAAAACTTAAAATTAACTAACCTTAATGAGAAATTATTTTCCTTAATTGTCAAGTAATTCAAATTCAAGTTTACACGTACCATAATCGATTATGGTCTTTCTATAATCGATTATGAGTCGAGATTAACTGGCTTTAATTGGTGTTAATGAGTAATTATGACATTAAAGCCGTTGGATTTAAAATTTGAAATAATATAATCGATTATGATTTTGGTATAATCGATTAGGTCCTCTCTGACTTCTCTTGGACTTCAAACAGAAACCCCATAATTGATTATGTAATCAATTATGGCATTTTATAAAAAATTCAGTGGACCCGTAATCGATTAGTATAATCGATTACAACCTTTCTGTCAAACGCGCGCTTCCTGAAATTTAACTTAAATAATCGATTATAGCTCGACAGAAATGAATTTTAGGAGGCTTGACCTAATTTCATTTTGAACCATCACCTGTTTCTTATAAATAGAAGAATGGGCAGCCTTGCCTAAGTTACACAATTATCTGCTGTCATACTCTATGCTTAAAACTCTGATCATTTTCATTTGTACTATTTTTATCTTGAACTATCACTTGACCATACTACTATGAGAATTCTATACACCATATAGGTGTCTTTGTAATTGAGCTTCAATTTGTGTTTCGTATATGCACTTTTGAGTGCTTTCTTATTGTATTTATTTTAAAGTTTTTCTAAGTGAGTGTGATCTCACGAACTGTTATCGGGACTCTTGCACAAGGGATAGTACGTCCTGTGATTTGTGTTAAGGGTGCTCTAATTTGTAAAGGTTCTAGTTTAACCTGTTTTAAAAACTAGAGTTGATTGAAAACCCTTGGTCGTATTGCCTTGGGGACTGGACGTAGGCCACGTGGGTAGTTGTGTGGCCGAACCAGGATACATCATTGTGTCATCTTCTTCCCTTATCTTTTTTACTTTTTCGCAACGCTTTTATATTTCTTAAGATTTATTTCGTAACGTTTTATTATTAATCTATTGCTTCGCGGAAAACGTTTTCAAGTGTTATTTAAATTAGCAAAAGTTTTCAAAAATCAATTCACACACAATTCACCCCCCCCCTATTGTGTTTGAGGTCACTTGTCAACAAGTGGCATCAGAGCTTAACTCTTGGATATAAAAAACGAAACCGTCTCAAGAGGAAAGATTACTTAGAACAGTTTTTGTAATGAGGGTAATTCCGTAAACAGAGCCCCATCATTCGATGGTGAAAGGTATGGTTATTGGAAGAAAGAATGTAAATCTTTTTGGAAGCTTTCGATATAGATATTTGGGATGCTGTGGAAAATGGTCCATTTGAAAGCTAGGAACAACATCACTTCATATTTAAGCTATGATGAGTTCCATAGGGTCTCAAATTGTAGGACCGCGAAAGAAATGTGGGACACCCTTCAATTGACCCATGAAGGTACTACCGAGGTCAAAAGGGCTAGGATGAACACATTGGCCCATGAGTATGAGCTATTTAGGATGAAACAGGGTGAAAGCATACAAGATATGCAAAAACGTTTCACTCATATAATGAATCATCTTAGGGCTCTTGGGAAAACATTTCCAAACGAAGATTTAATTAACAAAGTTCTTAGATGCTTAAATAGAAGTTGGCAAACAAAAGTAACTGTTATATCTGAATCAAGAGATTTATCTACTATGTCTTTGGCTACTTTATTTGGTAGATTATAGGAACATGAACTTGAGTTGAACCGCCTCATTGAAAGTGAGGAAAGTGACAAGAAAAAGAAAGGGCTTGATCTTAAGGCAAGTATAAGTGAAACAAATGAGGAAGATAGTGACTTTGATGAACTTGATGAGCTTGGTGAAGGAAATGAGAACATGAGTCTAATGGTACAAAAATTTAAGAGATTTATGAGGAACAAAGGCAAAACACAACAAACCTTCACTCCTCAAAAGAAAGTTAATGGAGAAGGAACTACTTATGTGCCAACATGCTTCAATTGTAAGAAGAAGGGTCACATAAGGCCCGAGGGTCCTCTAAGTCAAAAGAAGAATGACAAGTTTGAAAAGAGACCACACAAGGATAGAAAAGGAAGGAGAGCATATATTGATTGGGAAGACAATGACATCGACTCCTCCGATGAATCCGACAACGAGGAAGCAAACCTTTGCCTCATGGCCAATCATGAGGACGACGAGGATGAGGTAACTGATAATGAAATTGAAAATGAATTGTCTTATGATGATTTACTTGTTGCATGTGAAGAGTTGAATAATGAAAGCATGCATCTTCAAAAAATAATTTTATCTTCAAAGAAAACCATTTCTAGTCTTGAAGCAAAAATAGACTTATTAAATAAATAAATGGAAGCTATTAAATAAAAACAAGCTCTTTCAAACAAAACTTCATCATGCCTATTCTGCAAAAACAAAACAAATGAAGTTTCAAAATGCAATGGATGTAATGTTTTGAAAATCAAAATTGAGGACTTGTATAACATTCTTGCAAAATTCACAAATGGGAGAGATAATCTCAATGTTTTGTTAGGAAACCAAAAAGGAACTTATGATAAAGCCAGTTTGGGTTATCACCCTAAATTACATGAAAAATCTTTCAGAAAGTTCTTTAGCCCAACCAATACTTCTAGTAGCCCTTTCATAAAATGTTTTTATTGTGGTAGAAAGGGACATACCGCATCTATTTGCAATTCTAGAAAGAATGTGAATGTAAATGGCAATAAAGTATGGGTTCAAAAGGGCAATGCGCCCAAAGCTAACTCTCAAGGACCCAACATGATTTGGGTACCAAAAGTTAAAACTTGAATATGTTTTGTAGGTGTGCTTGAAGGCAAAGAATTCAAATTGGTATCTTGATAGTGGATGCTCCAAGCACATGACGGGAGACAAAACCAAGTTCTCCTCACTCACACCTAAAAAGAGTGGATTTGTTTTCTACCGTGACAACAACAAAGGTAGAATCTTGGGAATTGGAACGGTTGGTAAGAGTCCAAATCCCATCATTGAAAATGTTTTGTATGTTGAAGGCCTAAAACATAATCTTTTGAGTATTAGCCAACTTTGTGATAAGAACTTCAACGTTGTTTTTGATAACTCAAAATGCATGGTTATGGATTCTAATAATCAAACTAAATTAATTGGACAAAGAATTGGAAATATATATATGGTTTGCTTGGATGACCTACCTTCAAATGATGTATGCTGTCTAACAAGTAAAGTGGATGAAACTTGGCTATGACATAGGAGGATGGCTCATATTCACATGGACCATCTTAATAAGTTGGTTCGCAAGGACCTAGTAATTAGTTTACAAAATCTCTGTTTTGAAAAAGACAAGCTATGTGATGCGTGTCAAAAAGGAAAACAAGTAAAGGCATCTTTTAAAACTAAAAATGTTGTTTCTACAAACCGGTCTTTACAGCTTTTACATATGGATTTGTTTGGTCCATCTAGAACCATGAGCTTTGGTGGTAATTACTATGCACTTGTTATTGTGGATGACTATTCTCGTTATACATGGACATTGTTTATTCCTCATAAAAATGACGCTTTCGGTGCCTTTCGTAAACTTGCCAAGGTTATTCAAAACGAGATGGGATTAAACATTGTAACTATCTGAAGTGATCATGGTGGTGAGTTCCAAAATGAGGCATTTGAGGCCTTTTGTACTGAATGTAACATCCTAGAAATTTTATTATAATTAAGTTGATAAATAATAATAATAATAATAATATTAATAATATTGGTTATTAAAATGTATAGTACAAATAAAATATAATTAAGAGGTTTAGTGTAAAAAAAATCTAATAGTATAAGGATTTATTGAAATTACTTAATTATTTTAAAAGAATGTAATATATATATATATATATATATATATATATATATATATAAGGAAATGGCGTGCAGGGCCCAGATGGCCTTTTATTCACTTTGGATTTTTTTTGCCAAAAGAAAATCAGAAAGTTTGTTTTAATAATAAAATAATAATAATAAATGAAAACCCTATATCTAAGGACATGCGCACAGTACATATATACACACTAGTCACTGTACAAGAAAAGGAGAACGCCGCATACAGTAGTTGGCCTGCGTGCCCCACAGTGAGTGAGGGAGAGGGTGTTCTTTTGTTTCGCAGTACAACCATAGCAGTACACAGATCCAAGAATGCCATTAAAGGGAAGAATAAATTTTAGAGAAGCACCAACTTTTGTCATACGTAATTTCTAGAACATTTCGGAGATCTTCAAGAGGTGAGTAACAGTACTTTTTGCGAACATTTTCCATGGTACAATTGTTTGTATGTGTGTGGAAGGGTTTACCTTATAGTTTTTTGGAATTTGAATTGAATATATGAATGATATCACCAACCTAAATTTTAAAATCGGGGGTTTTCAATTAAAACAAAAATTTGTTAAATTGAGTATTTACTCTTGTTACTGATGGCATGAAATACATGATTGATATTTGTACTAGTTGAATGATATGCTTGATGACATATGTTATGTCTTGATGTTCGTGATTGCTATAGTGTAGTTATAAAATTACTTGCTGACATGAAATGAGTCTATTTGGTATTCATGATAAGATTAAATATTTAATTTATGGTAAATGAGTTGTTACATGTATGAGACATGAAATTTATGCCTTATGATGAGTTGTATGATGTTTGCCGCAATACCACCTATGATAGGGGTATCGAAGAGTAATACCGCCTTAATGGGGTATTGAAAGTAATGTCGCCATATGATTGGAATGACGAAAACGAACGATACCACCTAAAAAGGGGTATCGAAAGCAACACCGCCACATATTGGGGTGTCGAAAAGGGAGAAATACCGCCATGTACACATGGGAGATATCGAAATGGAAATGTCCCTGACAAGAGGGTGACATCGAAACACTCCTCATGAGTAGGGGTGGGCAATGGGACGCCATTGTCATGTGATGTGTGAATTTATGGTATGCCGGCAAGAGACCAATTTAATTAGGAGGTCTTCGGGCCATTTGGATTAAGAAAGAATTTACTTGGTATATGGAATGTGATGCATTGAGATAAGTTGTTGTTACGTTATATGCTATTGAGTTGATGAGATTATTGTTGTTATTAAAAGTATTTTCTTATATATATATTATTTTGGAAAATTAGCGGGTGCCATGGACAGTTTTTCCGGTTACCGCGCCGGCTGAGAACAATACTATTTTCGAAAATATTTTACAAAACTGTATCGTTGATCACTGGGATTTTATATCTCATTATAAGTGTTGTTTTCAGAGTCCGAGGACATCGCTGTTGAGGACCCAGAGATCTGAGGAGTCATCTTTTTAATCACCTAGTTGGTTAGTAATGTAGTATGGTTGAGGGTGCTGACGACGTTCTTGATCTTACGTATTATTTTTCTTGGATTGTAATTAGACGCCCGGTTTTTAGGCTTTTCTTTTTATTTGGTTTTTATCCAGACGTATGGATTATTATTATATTTATTACTTTGATACATTATTATTATTTTATTTAATATGAGAGATTTTCCAGACTTATATAATTGAGAAAAATTTTATGACCAGCATGTTTTAATTAAATGTTTTGAAGGATTTTTCTCAGAATTATTTTGGGTTACTAATGTAACGATGGGTGTTACATTTATGGTATCAGAGCAGTTCGATTCTAAAACGGACTGTGGTAGTGGGGCTTTTTCAAAAAATAAAACTTGGGCGCATAGGATGCTTGTTAGAGTTATAATTATGCATTCCATTCTTTTGGATATTGGACTTGATCAACCCACTGTTTGATTGGTGGTATGCAGATTATGGCAGCGAACAGGCGAGGGAGAAATGATGCGCTTGCAGCGACTTTGGCTCGAATGGCCAGAGTTATGCAGGAGCAGACGGAGACTCTCCGTCAGATGAGGGATAAGGGGGACGTGCTTAACGTGGTATCGGTTGCAGCTCCAGATCCACAGTACAGGGGTCTGTCAGAGTTTAGGAATAATAATCCGCCAGCTTTTCCAGGGACCGCCGATCCTATTGAGGCAGAGGAATGGTTACTGAAATTAGAGAAGATCTTCCGGGTCGTGGGGTGCTCTGATGCTCAGAAGGTGGATTTTGCCACCTATATGTTAGAGTCGGATGCAGAGCACTGGTGGAACTGTGCTAGGGGCGGGTTGCTTGCTTCGGGTGCCCCTATCACATGGGACATATTCAAGGAGGTATTTCTGGAGAAGTACTTTCTGCATAGTGTCCGGATACAGAAAGAGATGGAGTTTCTACATCTTTGTCAGGGGAGTATGACGATAGTGGAATATGTGGCCAAGTTTGAGAGGCTTGCGAGGTTCTCTACACAAGTGAGGGATAATCCTGATGGTCCATGGAAGGCAATTAAGTTCGAGCAGGGTTTGAAGCCAGAGCTGCAGAGCCTTATTGGGCTCCTAGAGATTCGAGACTACCCCACTTTAGTGAACAAGTGTAGGGTGGCGGATCAGAATATGCAAGTTGTGCTGGCTGAGAGGTCGAAGGAGAAGAGCTTCAGTGACGGCAAGAGGTTCCATGGGAAAGGGGGTAATTTCCAGAATAGCCAACGACCTGTGCCTACAATCACGAAGGGTAAGCAGGTTCAAGGTGATCAAGGTGAAAGGGGGACTGCATGTTACAAGTGTGGGTGGCAGCATGGAGATCGTGTGTGCCCCACGGATCAAACCACTTGCCACAAATGCGGGAAGATGGGACACTTTACTAGGATGTGCAAGTCAGGGGGACAATCTCAAACCAGATCACTGAACCACGGAAGGGTCTTTACCATCCAAGGAGAGGAGGTGAAGGAGTCCGACGGTTTGATCCAAGGTAAGGGCTTTATTAAAGGTTATGATGTTATCATATTGTTCGATTCGGGAGCAACACATTCATTCATTTCATTTAAATGTGCTCAATTCTTAGAGTTACCTGTTACTAAACTGTCATATGATTTGTGTGTTTCTACTCCTGCTAAAGATAGATTGATTACTTCTTCTGTCTGCCTGCAATGTCCTTTATTGTGTCAAGACCTGACTTATATTGTTGATTTGATATGTTTGCCTATGTCTGGTCTGGATATTATTTTGGGCATGGACTGGTTGTCTCGTAATAATGCTATTATTGATTGCGCTAGTCGAACTATTTCTTTCATTCCACAGTCCATGTCTGTTAACTCTCCCAGGATAGAACATCTTATCTTTGTTGCCTCATGTCGTAAGTGCTTAGTTGAGGGAGCTCAGGGATATATACTTCTCTTTTATGCTAAGATAGAGGCTGAAAGTGATATAGCGGCGTTGCCTATTGTGTGTGAGTTCCCGGATGTGTTTCCTAAGGATGTCTCTAATTTACCTCCAGATAGAGAGATTGAGTTTTCCATAGATCTAGTACCCGGGAGTGGACCTGTATCAGTAGCACCCTATAGAATGGCACCTCTAGAGTTGAGCGAGCTCAAAAAACAGGTAGAGGATATGTTACAAAAGGGGTTTATTAGGCCTAGTGTGTCACCTTGGGGAGCACCGGTGCTTTTAGTGAATAAAAAGGATGGGAGTATGAGGTTGTGTGTTGATTATAGGCAACTGAATAAGGTAACCATCAAGAACAAATATCATTTGCCTAGGATAGATGACCTCTTAGATCAGTTAAGGGGAGTGTCAGTGTTTTCCAAAATGGATCTAAGATCGGGATACCATCAAATTAGAGTTAGAATCGAAGACATCCCTAAGACAGCCTTCAGGACAAGGTATGGGCACTATTAGTATGTAGTGATGCCCTTTGGTGTGACCAACGCCTCAGCCGTTTTCATTGATTACATGAATCGGATCTTTAGGACCTTTTTGGACAGGTTTGTGGTGGTGTTCATAGATGATATTTTAATATACTCTAGGACACCAGAAGAACATGGAGAACACTTAAGGTTGGTGTTGCAGATCTTGAGGGACGAGCATCTTTATGCCAAATAGAAGATGTGTGAGTTTTGGCTAGACGAGGTAAAGTTTTTAGGACACACAATCTCAAAGGATGGTGTGGCAGTTGATTCCTCTAAAGTTGATGCGAAATTGGGATGGGAACGACCTAAGACAGTAACCGAAGTAAGAAGTTTCTTAGGCTTAGCTGGTTACTATAGGAAGTTCATAGAGGGGTTCTCTAGATTAGCCTTACCTTTGACCCAGTTGACTAGGAAAGGGAAACCTTTTGTGTGGGACCAGGAGTGTGAGGACGGGTTCCAAGAGCTTAAGAGGAGATTGGTGTCATCACCAGTCTTAACTATACCAGATCCCTTAGTGAGTTTTGTGGTATACTGCGACGCATCTAAGAATGGCTTGGGATGTGTCTTAATGCAGGAGGGCAAGGTGGTAGCATATGCCTCTAGGCAGCTTAGGCCACATGAGGGGAATTACCCTACCCATGACCTAGAGCTAGCAGCTGTGGTTTTTGCCCTTAAGATTTGGAGTCATTACCTTTATGGGGCAACGTTTGAAGTTTTTAGTGACCATAAAAGCCTAAAATATCTATTTGACCAGAAGGAGTTAAACATGAGACAACGAAGGTGGATGGAGTTCCTTAAGGACTATGACTTCGAGTTGAAGTACCATCCGGGAAAAGCCAATGTGGTGGCTGATGCTTTGAGTAGGAAGTCCCTACACGTGTCGGGTTTGATGGTGCAAGAGCTGAACCTCATGGAAGAGTTTAGGGACATGAATCTGGAGGTGTTGGATGTGTCCTTAAATGCCTTAAGTTTGAAGCTGAATAGGTTGGAAATTAATAGTGACCTTAGAGAGGAGGTTAGGCGGGAACAACTTTTTGACCAAGAGTTGCAGTCTCGGTTGGGACAAGAGGGCTATGAGTTGTCTGTTGATGGGCTAGTGAAGTTTAAGAATAGGATCGTTGTTCCTAAGGAGGGGAGCCTTAGAGAGAAGATATTAGAGGAAGCTCATAAGGGGAAGTTTACCATACATCCTGGAATAACTAAGATGTACCAAGACCTTAAGAGGGTGTATTGGTGGCTAGGAACAAAAAAGGATGTGGCTAGCTTCGTAACTAGGTGTTTAGTGTGCCAAAAGGTTAAGATAGAACATCAGAAGCCTTCGGGGTTGTTGCAGTCCTTGGAGATTCCAGAATGGAAGTGGGAGAGAATTTATATGGACTTTGTGATGGGGTTACCTAAGACGCGTTTGGGCTTAGACGCCATTTGGGTGATAGTGGATAGGCTGACCAAGTCTGCCCACTTCTTGCTAATTAAGGCAACCTATAGCTTAGACAAGTTGGCATACCTCTATATCAAGGAAATAGTCAAGCTTCATGGGATACCCACATCTATAGTGTCATATAGAGACCCGAGGTTTACCTCTAGATTTTGGAGAGCTTTTCAGCAAGCCTTTGGGACTAAGTTGAACCTTAGCATGGCCAATCATCCCCAAACGGATGGTCAGTCAGAGCGGACCATTCAGACCCTTGAGGACATGCTTAGAGCGTGTGTCTTGGATGAAGGAGGGAGTTGGGATGGGTTCCTACCTCTCATTGAGTTTGCGTATAATAATAGTTATCACGCTAGTATAGGCATGGCACCCTATGAGGCCCTATATGGGAGGAAGTGTAGGTCCCCTTTATGTTGGTGTGAGGTAGGTTAGAAAACCTTGATAGGACCTAAATTGGTCTAGGAAAGCTCTGAGAGAATCAAAATGATTAGGGAGAGGATGTGCACGGAGGCCAACAAAAGGAGAAAGCCTCTAGAATTCCAGGAAAGTGAGCATGTATTTTTGAGAGTCACTCCTAAGACGGGGGTAGGGAGGTCGACGAAAGTCCGCAAGCTAAATCCTCGTTTCATGGGGCCTTTCCAAATCCTTAAAAGAGTCGGTCCTGTTGCTTATCAATTGGCTCTTCCGCCACAGTTGGTAAACCTTCATGATGTTTTCCATGTGTCACAACTCAAAATATGTGTCTGATGAATCTCACGTGATAGCTCCCGAGTCTGTACAATTGAAGGATAATTTGATCTATAAGCCAAAGCCTAGTCAAATCATGGACAAGAGCACTAAGACTCTGAGAAACAAGACAATTTCATTGGTGAAAGTGTTATGGGAATGATTGACTCCTGAGGAAGCCACTTAGGAGATGGAGGAGGACATCGTACGTCAATATCCAGATTTTATTATCTAAGGTATGGTAACCTTTTTGTTTTGAATATGACATGTTAAAACAAGTGCGTAAGTATGAGACGAATTTCGAGGACGAAATTAATTAAGGAGGGGAGAAAATGTAACATCCTAGAAATTTTATTATAGTTAAGTTGATAAAAAAAATATTGGTTATTAAAATGTATAGTACAAATAAAATATAATTAAGAGGTTTAGTGTAAAAAAAATCTAATAGTATAAGGATTTATTGAAATTACTTAATTATTTTAAAAGAATGTAATATATATATATATATATATATATATATAAGGAAATGGCGTGCAGGGCCCAAATGACCTTTTATTCACTTTGGATTTTTGTTGCCAAAAGCAAATCAGAAAGTTGTTTTAATAAAAAAATAATAACAATAATAATAAATGAAAACCCTATATCTAAGGACATGCGCACAGTACATATATATGCACTAGTCACTGTACATGAAAAGGAGAATGCCGCATACAGTAGTTGACCTGCGCGCCGCACAGTGAGTGAGGGAGAGGGCGTTCTTTTGTTTCGCAGTACAACCATAGCAGTACACATATCCAAGAATGCCATTAAAGGGAAGAAGAAATTTTAGAGAAGCACCAACTTTTGTCATACGTAATTTCTAGAACATTTTGGAGGTCTTAAAGATGTGAGTAACAATACTTTTTGCGAACACTTTCCATGGTACAATTGTTTGTATGTGTGTGGAAGGGTTTACCTTATAGTTTTTTGGAATTTGAATTGAATATATGAATGATATCACCAACCTAAATTTTAAAATCGGGGGTTTTCAATTAAAACAAAAATTTGTTAAATTGAGTATTTACTCTTGTTATTGATGGCATGAAATACATGATTGATATTTGTACTAGTTGAATGATATGCTTGATGACATATGTTATGTCTTGATGTTCATGATTGCCATAGTGTAGTTATAAAATTACTTTGTTGACATGATATGAGTCTATTTGATATGCATGATAAGATTAAATATTTAATTTATGGTAAATGAGTTGTTACATGTATGAAACATGAAATTTATGCCTTATGATGAGTTGTATGATGTTTGCCGCAATACCACCTATGATAGGGGTATCGAAGAGTAATACCGCCTTAATGGGGTATCAAAAGTAACATCGCCATGTGATTGGGATGACGAAAACGAACGATACCACCTAAAAAAGGGTATCAAAAGCAACACCGCCACATATTGGGGTGTCGAAAAAGGAGAAATACCGCCATGTGCACATGGGAGGTATCGAAATGGAAATGTCCCAGACATGAGGGTGACATCGAAACGCTCCTCATGAGTAGGGGTGGGCAATGGGACGCCATTGTCATGTGATGTGTGAATTTATGGCATGCCGGTAAGAGACCAATTTAATTAGGAGGTCTTCGGGCCATTTGGATTAAGACAGAATTTACTTGGTATATGGAATGTGATGCATTGAGATAAGTTGTTGTTACGTTATATGCTATTGAGTTGATGAGATTATTGTTGTTATTAAAAGTATTTTCTTATATATATATTATTTTGGAAAATTAGCAGGTGTCATGGACAGTTTTTTCGGTTACCGCGCCGGCTGAGAACAATACTATTTTCGAAAATATTTTATAAAACTGTATCGTTGATCACTGGGATTTTATATCTCATTATAAGTGTTGCTTTCAGAGTCCGAGGACATCGCTGTTGAGGACCCAGAGATCTGAGGAGTCATCTTTTTAATCACCTAGTTGGTTAGTAATGTAGTATGGTTGAGGGTGCTGACGACGTTCTTGATCTTACGTATTATTTTTCTTGGATTGTAATTAGACGTCCGGTTTTGAGGCTTTTCTTTTTATTTGGTTTTTATCCAGACGTATGGATTATTATTATATTTATTACTTTGATACATTATTATTATTTTATTTAATATGAGAGATTTTCCAGACTTATATAATTGAGAAAAATTTTATGACCATCATATTTTAATTAAATGTTTTGAAGGATTTTTCTCGAAATTATTTTGGGTTACTAATGTAACGATGGGCGTTACACTAAAAATGGAATCGGGTTTTCCTCACCAAGGACTCCCCAACAAAATGGGGTGGTGGAAAGGAAAAATAGGTCTCTAGTAGAGCTAGCGAGGATGATGCTCAATGAGGCCAACCTTCCTAAGTATTTCTGGGCAGACGCGTTAAGCACCACATGCTATGTGATGAATAGAGTCCTCATAAGACCTATTATGAAACAAACGCCCTATGAAATTTACAAAGGAAGGAAACCTAACATCTCCCACTTTCACGTATTCGGATGTAAGTGCTTTGTTTTAAATAATGGTAAAGAATACCTAGGTAAAGTCGATGCTAAAGCTGATGAAGATATATTTCTTGGATATTCCAATTCTAGTAAAGCTTTTCGAATTTATAACAAAAGAACTATGACCATTGAAGAATCTGTGCATGTACCTTTTAATGAAACTAACCCTAAAGTTGTAGTGGAAGAAATCGTTGATGACCTTGCAGAAATATTGGGAAATAGCTATCTTGAGGAGAAACACACTCAAGAGAAGAAAAATGATGATCAACCACTTCCTCAAAATGAAACATCACCTCACAATGATCTTCCAAGAGAATGGAGAACATCTAGATACCATCCTCTTGACAGTATTATAGGTGATATCTTAAAAGCGGTAACCACTCGAAACTCTCTCAATCATGCATGTCACTATATGGCTTTTGTATCACAAATTGAACCTAAAAATATTGATGAAGCTATAATTGATGAGCATTAGACACTTTCCATGCAAGATGAACTAAATCAATTTGAGAGAAACGATGTTTTGGAACTAGTCCTTAAGCCTAAAGACCACTTAGTAATTGGAACTAAATGGGTCTTTCGTAACAAGCTAGATGAAAATGGAATAACTGTTAGAAACAAAGCTTGCTTGTTGCTTCTTGCTTTTGCTTGCATCATGGATTTCAAACTTTTTCAAATGGACGTTAAAAACGCCTTTCTAAATGGTTTTATCCAAGAAGAAGTTTATGTGGATCAACTCGCAGGTTTTTCAAATTTTGAATTTCCAAATCATGTCTTCAAATTGAAAAATGCTTTATATGGTTTAAAACAAGTCCCTAGGGCTTGGTATGAACGCTTAAGTAAGTTTTTGTTGGAAAATGGTTTTCAAAGAGGGAAAGTTGATACCACTCTTTTTATCAAAAACAAAAAGCATGATATTTTATTAGTTCAAATTTATGTGGATGACATTATTTTCGGTGCTACTAATGAGGCTTTGTGCAAGGATTTTTCAAATATAATGCAAAGGGAATTCGAAATGTCCTTGATGGGCAAGCTCAACTATTTCCTTGGATTACAAATCAAGCAATCAAAGGAAGGCATCTTCATCAACCAATCCAAATATTGCAAGGATTTGCTTAAGAAATTTGGGATGGACAACTCAAAGGAATTATCTACTCCCATGAGCACCTCTTGCTATCTTGACAAATATGAGGATGGAAAATCAGTGGACGTAAGTAATTATAGAGGTATGATAGGCTCTCTCCTTTACCTTACTGCTAGTCGTCCCGATATTATGTTTAGCGTTTGCATGTGTGCACATTTTCAATCAAACCCTAAGGAATCACATCTCACCACGGTAAAACCCAATATGAGATACCTCATTGGCACACAAAATATGGGTTTATGGTACCCTAAAGGGGCTGATTGCACTCTTATTGGGTACTCGGATTCTGATTTTGCTGGATGCAAATTGGACCGAATAAGCACAAGTAGAACTTGCCACTTACTAGAAAATGCTTTAGTTTCTCGGCATAGTAAAAACAAGCTAGTGTGGCTTTATCCACCGCCGAAGCAGAATACGTTGCGGCGGGAAGTTGTTGTGCACAAATAATATGGGCGAAGCAACAATTAAATGATTATGGTATTGATCTTAAAACCATCCCTATTAAATGTGACAACACGAGTGCTATAAACCTCACGAAAAATCCAGTTTATCACTCTAGAACCAAGCACATCGAAATAAGACACCACTTTATTAGAGACCATGTCCAAAAAGGAGACTGTATGATTGAATATGTAGAGACATCTAAACAACTCGCATACATTTTTACCAAATCTCTACCTAAAGAAAGTTTTTTTTTTTCATAAGAACTGAATTAGGAATTTTAAATCAATCATGCATTGAATAAATGTGCATTTCATATTGTTATTACTAATATGTGTACTAAGTGTAACAGTTTTTTTTTCAAGCAATAATCGATTATGAGAAGTTTATACGCAGAAAGGAGGAAATTATCAAAAGTCAGAAAGGTTGTAATCGATTATCATAATCGATTACGCTTGGAAGTGGAGCAGAAAATAAAAAGTCAGAATGCCTCTAATCGATTACAATAATCGATTATGCATGAAAGCATTTTTCCAGAAAAGTCAAAATCGATTATATAATCGATTAGGTGTTCATCATATTCATCCAAAAATCGATTATACAAAGAACCCAGGTAAAAATCGATTACATAATCGATTTCGTGAAGAAGAAGAGTCAGGCGCGCAAAGCAATAATCGATTATACCCTATTGGTAATTGATTATACATCAAAACTTGGCCAATCAGAGAGCAACACGGCAAGCAATAATTGATTATGCTCACTTACATAATCGATTATGGGTAAGTTTAAAAGGTACATCAGCACTGAATAGCGCTCGTTTCTTGCCCTAGGTCTCAAACTTTGAACTATTTTTCTCCGATCTCTCTCTTGCTCCCACTCACATCACTTCCTCTCTTCATCACTCACAAACACATCATCAAACATCATCATGCCTCCCAAAAGAACAAGAACCGCTACTATCAATCCAGGGACTCTCACTCCTGCTCAAATGGAGAGATATTTCACCAACAATGCTCAAAGTGCAGATTTTATGAGTGGGTTCTACAATAGGGAAATCCAGAGACCACGATTTCTGGAGCATGCAAATCTCATCACTTTTCTATCCTCCACTGAAGATATTTATCCGGAACTGGTGCGGGTCTTCTACTGCAACCTCCGTTTGGTTGATGGCATCCTGATCTCTGAGGTATGCCATAAACCCATTTGGTTTACTACTGCTGATTTTGGGAGAGTTGTTGGAGTGCCTTCTGGTGGCACTCATGCAACTGCTGAGGGTCCTGCTGCACCCTTAGCAGATGAGTTTGTTAGGCTTGAAGCCACCAGGACTTTGTTAACTGATCCCAGTGAGGCCTCTCACAAAGAAATCATTGTTGGACAGATGAAGGTTGAGAGTAGGTTGCTGGATTACTCTGTTGCTAGGTTATTGTTTCCTATGCGTCACAATTTTTCACAGCTTTTAAAGATTGATGTGGTTCTGCTTTGGTTACTGGAAAATAAGAAAACAGCTGATTGGGCCGGTCTTGTTATGCAGCATATGTTTGATATGAGGACAGGTGGTTCATTGCCATACGGGCACTTGATTACCCGCATTCTGCGACATGTCCGTGTCAATCTCACTGGGGAAGCCAAACTTGATGGCTTAAAGTATCATGCTATGTACTATCAAAGGACTATCAACATGATGGGCATTGAACATCATGGAGATGTTTGGGAGTATAAACCCAAAAGGAAGTTGTACTCTTTTGCTGACGACCAACCATCTACCACTGCGGGTGCATCTTCATCATCACAGGCTCCTTCTGCTGCAGCTTCACCCGAGGTTATGGCTCTCTTGCAGAGTATCTTAGCGGAAGTTTGGGTCAATGCCACTGATATTCGTGCCAACTTCACTGCCATTCAAGAGATTGCTAATCAGGTGCGCGACGTCCTATTCGAGCACCGCTTCAGTCTACAGTTGGTCTAGATGATGACGGCGATGATGATATAGTTGGTGACGATGAGGTGGATGATGAGGAGGAGAAGGATGACGCTTAATCTTTTCTGTTTCTAGTTTTATTATACTGCTTTTATTATGACTGATTTTATTTTGGATGACTGTACCTATCTTGGATGACTATTATTACTACTATCCCTACTGCACTTGGACTGATTATAACTTCTGCATGAATATATGCCTTGCTATGTATGTTTATTTCCCTCTTTTTGATATGCCAAAAGGGGGAGAGTGATATAGGCTATATATATACTTGCATGCTTCAGGGGGAGTGATTTGAATAAATGCATGAAGTGAGGGGGAGTAGAGCTTATATCAATGTTTGAATTATAATGATCTTTATGATATTAAGCTAATCCTTTCTTGAGAAGTTTGTCATCATCAAAAAGGGGGAATATGTGAATATATGCCTTGAACATGTTATTTGTTTTGAGGATGAACAAAGAAAGAAAAAGGTCCAGAAGGACTAAAGTGCAAAAACTCACAATTAACTAACCTTAATGAGAAATCATTTTCCTTAATTGTCAAGTATTTCAAATTCAAGTTTACACGTACCATAATCGATTATGGTCTTTCTATAATCGATTATGAGTCAAGATTAACTGGCTTTAATTGGTGTTAATGAGTAATTATGACATTAAATCCGTTGGATTTAAAATTTGAAATAATATAATCGATTATGATTTTGGTATAATCGATTAGGTCCTCTCTGACTTCTCTTGGACTTCAAACAAAAACCACATAATCGATTATGTAATCGATTATGGCTTTTTAAACAAAAGTCAGCGAACCGTAATCGATTAGTATAATCGATTACAGCCTTTCTGTCAAACACACGCTTCCTGAAATTTAACTTAAATAATCGATTATTGTCATGCAATAATAGATTATAGCTCAACAGAAATGAATTTTAAGAGGCTTGCCTAAGTTACACAATTATCTGCTATCATACTCTGTGCTTAAAACTCTGATCATTTTCATTTGTAGTGTTTTTATCTTGAACTATCACTTGACCATACTACTTTGAGAGTTCTATACACCATATAGGTGTCTTTGTAATTGAGCTTCAATTTTTGTTTCATATCTGCACTTTTGAGTGCTTTCTCATTGTATTTCTTTTAAAGTTTTTCTAAGTGAGTGTGATCTCACGAATTATTATTGAGACTCTTGCACAAGGGATAGTACGTCCTGTGATTTGTGTTAAGGGTGGTCTAATTTGTAAAGGTTCTAGTTTAGCCTGTTTTAAAAACTAGAGTTGATTGAAAACCCTTGGTCGTATTGCCTTGGGGACTGGATGTAGGCCACGTGGGTAGTTGTGTGGCCGAACCAGGATACATCATTGTGTCATCTTCTTCCCTTATCTTTTTTACTTTTTGCAAAGCTTTTATATTTCTTAAGCTTTATTTCGTAAAGTTTTATTATTAATCTATTGCTTCGTGAAAGACGTTTTCAAGTGTTATTTAAATTAGCAAAAGTTTTCTAAAATCAATTCACACACAATTCACCCCCCCCCCCCCCCCTCTCGTGTTTGAGGTCACTTGTCAACAAAGATGGCACACATCAGATAGAGCTTGGCCCTAAGATTCAGTTGATGTTGAGTTTTCTGCTCTGAGGTCCATTGAGCTCTAGGAATAGCAGCTTTATTGTCACCTCTTGGCTAAATATATCCAGTTTCAATCAACTCCCAGATATCTACATTCCGTGCATCAAGAAAAGCCACCATTCTCTTTTTCCAGTAGTCATAATCACTACCATCAAAGAGAGGAGATCTGTTGATTACTTGTCCTTTTGTATCCATGCTTGCTGGATCGTACTCCCTAAGCACTTGTTAGATGCTCAACCTTTTCGAGGCTGAGCTCTAATACCAACTGAAGTTGACACAGGGAAACACAAGAAGGAGATTGAATTGTGTTTCTTAACAGATTTTTCAAATCCTTTTGGAAATAATTTTGCAAGCAAGCAGTGATATAAACACACAATAAGAAACTTTTTCAAATAGTTAACAAACTCAAATCAAATTCCCATAGTTAGTATAAACGAAAGCTGTAAAGAGATAGGCATTGAAGAGTCACACAAAGAGATTTTATCCTGGTCCACTCTCTTCTAACCAAGAGCTATGTCCGGTACCTTATACTTGAAGGTTTTCTCCACTATAATCCAATAGCTTACAAGTATTCTTTCACTTTCCTCTTCAGTCTTACAATATCACACATATTTAACACCTCTTCTAGCACTCAAGTATTCTTTTTCAGTTAAGCCACTTCAGGCTCTCTCTAACTTATAGATAATAAAGATTGATCTAAGAACTCACTGTGTGTGAGGATATGAAAGTTTAAGATCAAGGATTACAAAATAATCGAGAGAAGATTTAACAGAGTTTGGGCTCTTTCAAAAATCAGAGCTTGTAGTAGTTTTCGGTAGTCTTCTTCAGAAAAGCACTCTTGGTTATCAGAAATGGTGAAAGTGGTATTGCCACTTCTCTGTTGTACCCGAAAGTTGCCTTTTGTCTTTCCTTCTTTGTACAAGGTCAACTTTGCAACAGCCTGTGTCAGAGTACAAAGTATTTGTGTAATCAATGGAACTATATTTCTCTTTCCAAGAATCAATGTGTAAACATTTGAAACAACATAGGAAAAGACATGAAAACAATTGAATTAAATAAACAATCATTTGAAATAAATTCGCTGACTAGACGAGTTCATAACCAATACATCTTTGGACGTTCATTTTTAACATTTGAACTTAGAGGAACTAAGTAGTCTACTGATATCTCGTTTAATAGTTCTACGGGGTAGACTAGTATAACTTAACTTTGCTTTTACAGGGTAGTCTACATAACTGCTCGTCTAGCTTCTATTGGGCAGTCTGCTTATAAAGTCGCTAATCTTTTCTCGGGTGGACTACAAGACTTTGGACTTGCTATTTGTTGGACTTGATCTTTTCCTTGATAGACTTAGAGACTCGTATAGGGCTTGTTAGACTTAGTTATTTTTAACGGCTCGTCTAGCGATTCTCTTTTAGATTAGTTCCTTACTAGATGAGACTAAATGCTCGTGTAGCAAATATAGTTTGAACCCGCAATGCTTTTGGACTTTCTTAAAGGAACTTTGGACTAGTTCCCTCTTCTAGCGATATTTAAAACAGTCGTGTACACTTAGAATAGACGAGTTAGATCATGACTTAACTTTACCATACAATTTTAATCTTTTTGTTAACATCAAAACTTAAGAGATTATTTAACCATAATCATTTTGGTTCCAACAGTTAGAGCAATTGAAGCAGTCCAATCCGGCAAATGAAGAAAATAATGGGCCTCTTCAATGAGAGGTTTAATAGAAGGAAAACATGGAGATTTCTTCTTGACAAGATCCACCACAACAAATGAATCAACCTCAAAAATCACTTTCTGCAGTCCCATAGATCTAGGCATTTTCATACCAATTAGCAAGGCATTAATTTCTGCATGAAGAGCATTCTGAGGGCCAAGTTTAAAAGTAAACCCACGAAGGAAGTTACCAGCATCATCCCTAACAAGCCCACCACATGATGAGCTTCCCGAATTTGGCTTATAAAACCCATCAGTATTCACTTTTATAGACCCTCACAGGTGGTTTCTGCCACATCATAGAAACTTGGTAGAAGCCCCCCTAGAGACACACTGATCATGCAACTCTTTCTCAACTACATGAACATAATTTGAGACATTGCCCCATAAGCTGCTCCCCATATTAGAATTATTTGAGAACACCAAGTTATTCTTGTCCTTCCATAAAGATCAAATAGCAATACTGAAGAAAGTCTGCCAAGACCAAGGCATATTCCCCATCTTTTTTGTAGCCAGGTTCCAATCTAGCCATTGATAAAGGTCAAGACTAAAAAACCTGTTCCATTCACTCGGATCAATGCACCTACTCCAAAAATCTTTAACAATCTCACAATCTCTCAGGAGATGCATTATTGATTCGGGATCTGAATTGCATCTGGGGCAGCTAACGCCATGGGACATTCCTTAAGCAAATCTCTGCTCATTTGTAATCAAACGACCATGTGCAGGCTTCCAAAGAAAGTACTTGATTTTCGCAGGACCCTTCCAACTGAAGACATTCTAGAATAGAGGATCTGGGCTAGGCATAAACTGATTTGGCTCACTCAGAAACTTGTATGCAGATTTAATAGAAAAAACACCATCATTTTCCTGCTTCCAATTGAAAAAGTTTGCTTCACCCGGGGAAGGAGGGCGGACTTGAGCTATTTGATCAGATGAAGTCAGGAATATGGCTTCTAATAGCATCCCAATCCCATTCACCTTGATTCACATAAAAATCTACCGGCAATTCATTCTCTGTAGTGGGTAAGTGGGCAAGAGTGCCAAATGGATGAATCGGATAAATTTATATTCGGATCTTAATGGATGGATTAAAAATAATTCATTAATCTATTATAATCCATTAAAAATTCATTAAAAAAAATCTAATTCATCCATGATCCATTAAATAAAATCCATCCGATCCATCCATTAACAATTTTTTCATGGATGGATATCCAATCCATCCATTAAAATTTATTTTAAAAAATTAAATAATTTTATATCCCTTTTATCCATCCATAAAATATTTTTAAAAATAAAATAATTTGTAAAAAAAATTAAAATATTATCTCTATCTCACCCTCTCTCTCCCCTCTTACTTCCTCTCTCTACCCTTTCTCTCTCTTCCTTTTTTTCCTACTCTCTCTCCACTCTATCTCACGACCATTTGGTATAACGGCCATTTTTCTATTATTATATGGGAGTTATTGATTATGTGTATCTACAGAGGATATTTTGTCACAACGTTCCATGACATTGTTTTACGAAACTTGTCACGACTCTGTGCTTTCAATTAGTTAATACTTTTTTTTTAAGTTTTTCAGCAAAAAAAAAAGACAACAAAAAAAGAAAACGTACATGATAACATGGACTACTACTGGTGCTTGAGAACAATTAATTAGTTAATACTTAATATAACAAAAAAACATATAAATAAAATAAAAAATAATGAAGAAAAAATAATAGGGAACGGAAGAGAAAATTAGATGGAGTGTTTTTTTTTTTTGGTTACAAATGGAGGTTTTTTTATTTGGTGAAAAATAATATGAAAAAAATAAATTTGTTTTGGAATGGATAAAAGTTGATCCATTATATTTTTTATTGTTGGTCCAATGGATTTTTAAAATTATTGGATGGACCATAAACCATCCACTAAAAAATAATTCAATCCATCTAATCCATTTATATTATTTTTTATAAATGGATGGATTGGATGAATTTTCTTATAAATAAACTGGATGGATGGTGAATAAATGAATCATTTTACCATCGTCAGTAGTGGGAATGGAATTAGCGAGCATATTGTCCAGACGATCACAACCTGGGATACACTTGTCCTTCCAAAATCGAGTATCATGCCCATTCCGAACAATCCATTCTAGATTTGGGGTTATCTTCAGCCAAGCTTTAGAAATAGCCTTCCATATATTTCTAGAAGTGTGTGCTTCTTCTATACTCAACCCGAGGAAGTAACTGATTCCCACAATGATACTTGGATCTCATTATCTTGACCCATAACTAGATTATGACCGTGTTGTTTGAGTTCAATAGTAGTTTTGAGAATTAGCAGATGAATGATTTTTTTTGGCTATTGCTCTGACCGAAAATAACATCTTTTGAAATCTTTTTAGAATCATGTTTATATCACTGAGATTATATCTTATTGATGGTATTATTTTCAAAGCACGCAAGTGATATAGCAAAAACGCAAAAGCTTAATTTTTTTTATAGACAAATGCCAGTTACTAACATGTTATATTAGTAGGAGTGAGATCCGAACCCATATACCTTATAACTTCCAACAATTTTGTCTTACACCCCAATTTTTTTTGTCACACAACAACTTAATTAGTCCCTGGGAGCATTGACGGCTTAACATTATATGGTTTATTTTATTATAGGGCTATTAAGCTACATTGGATTATATATGTTTGAATTTTCTAGAGATGCTTACGATGGATTTTGTTACGATTTTATTGATCCGGGTGTTTTTGGTTACACTAGACATCATGTTTTTAGGCTAAGACCTTGGTTAAAGAATTTTATGGTTTATTTAATTAATTATTTATGACATATTTTTATTTATTTATTTATTTATTTTGGTTCAAGGAGAGCTTCATAGTAAGCCTTACAAGATGAGGGAGGAGGAAAGGGAAGAAAGGGATGAGAAACGAGTGAAGCGCATTGCGAGGTTTGAACTTGCATACCCTCAATTCATGTCCTACAATTTAACCAACTTAGTTGACTCAACACGTGAAATGTTTTTATTAAAATAATAGATTTAATTTATCTTAGTAATTCTGATGTTGTAAATGGATAATTAATAAAAAATAATTACGTTTTATTGTAATATCATTAGATGTTGCATATGTAGGATCCGAACTATACTTAGAGTACTATAGCGTATTAACTAAACTGAACATCTCTATCTTAGTAGGAGACTAACTATATTTTGAATATTTCAACATTAAATATATATTATCTTATGTTAATTTTTATGCTTATTAGTAAATTACTAAATGAACATAAATTATTCTAAAAATAAAATTTTATTAATATAATATATGACAAACTTTCAACATATAACAATGAATCTTTTAAAATAATTATTCAATAAAAATTATTTAGCATATGACGATTTTGATTTATACTAACCACATACTTAGTGGTTTCAAACCTTTTCCACTTGAACCAACACACCCACCTTGCTATATTATAATGGATTCATATATCTATATATTAGAAATTCGATCTCTTGAAAAGAGTAATAACTAACACATATAAATAAAAAATACAAATGCTAGTCAATGTTATAAAAACACTAGTTAAAGAATCAAAACCAAAAATTTATATAGGCTTAATTACACTTTTGGTCCCCAAGTATCACGATTGTGCGATTTTGGTTCATCGGGTTTCAATTGCGACAATTGAGTCCCCTAAGTATCGCGATTGTGCAATTTTAGTCCTCAGGTTCTAATTGTGTCAATTGGGTCCCTAATGTATTATGTTTGTGCAATTTTGGTCCATCGGATATCACAATTATGCAATTTTAAATGCCAGTAGCCTACGTGGCACACGTGAAACTGATTTGCCACTTAGTGATACCAGCTTGATAGCTTACATGTCATTCCCATGTGTCAATTAAAGTATGTGAGGTATCAATAATGTTATATAGGAATGCCAAGTAAATTGTTAAGCCGACCTCATTAAGTGTCAAATCAGTCTCACGTGTGCTACGTAGGCTATTGATATTTTAAATTGCATAAGTGTGATATCTGGGGATCAAAATTGCACAATCGTAATGCCCGAGAGACCCAATTGGTTCAATTGGAACCTGAGGGACTAAAATTGCACAATCGCGATACCTGGGGGACCCAATTGTCGTAATTGAAACCTGAGTGAACAAAATCACACAATCATGATATTTGGGGGACCAAAAGTGTAATTAAGCCATTTATATACAAAAATGATATAAGCCATGAACTTATTTTTTCAATGCAAACTTTTATTTTATTACTATCTATTACACATAATTTTCTCTAATATTTCCATTAGTGTCTTGATTTCTTTTATTACATTTGAAAGCTTTTAGTTACTTGATGCGTTGCTCCTCAAATATTCCAACCGGTTTTCTTTTGTTTTAATGGCATTCAAATTGTATTCTTCTTAACGTTGAAATATAAAGTTTTTATTTCCATTAAAAGTTATATTTATGGCTTTTGTAAATTGTAAGATGCTTGCAACGTTTTTGTTCAGCCATACTATATATATATACTCTTTATACGTGAAAAATAAGTTATCAGCCAAGAATCACGTACGGATTTTAATAAGGGTTAGGCGAATTGAACTAGAAGTAAAATCCAACTTCTAGTAAATGGTTCTCAAACTCACTAAAGAAAGCGTTTGGTAACAAGGTGAATAAGAAAAGGCTAAGAATTAAAGAATAAGGACTTGATCGACTAGGAAATAAACTCGCGTAAACTAAATAGTAAAAACAGAATTAATAAAGAGCTGAAAGTAAAGGCAAGTGGAAATAAGCAAAGCTTAAAATTGTATTGGATTTTGTTGTGTCCTTAACAGTAAGTACAACAAGTATTTATAGGCTAAGCCTAACCATCAACAACCTTTTCTAATTGGCTAAACCTCCTAAATACATGCAACTATCCTCAACTCAGCTGCCCACGTTTCTTAACCGCCACAACCACAACGGCTACCCCTCAACAGCTCAACTCCTAATTTCTCGGCATGTTATATGGCATCTGTTGGTAACAGCTTCCTAATTCTTGCACCTGCACGTTTCTAAGTCTCCTGGCTCCTTCCGGCAGCTCGCTGCCCATTATGCTTTGGCCCATTTTACCTTTCAAACATGGCCCATCAACAAGGCCCAACCCATCTTTTAGACGAATATGCTCCTTTCTCCATCGGATCTCCTTGTCCTCGTCTAATCAACCTAAGCTAATTTTGCTATTAGCCGTTAGCTTAGCTACCATCTAGATTAATTTATTTGGGAGATAACAATTGCCCCCTTGCATCTTTCCGCCGAGTGTATTGAAGCTGAAATGATGTAACAAGATTTCCCCACTTTTCTCGAGCCCCGTGTCTCAACTGCCTTAGCATTTACTCTATCTAACTACTTTTTCAGGGATTCAGTCAACTTCCAAGACTTACAACGGTTATTAAGTTAAAGGATCAAATTATATCCGTTAACCCTTTCAAATCCTTTATCCGTTTTACCCTTCTCTTTTAAATTAGCCGAACCCCACTTATTGCTGATCTCATATTCAACCTCTAGCCCATGTGATTTTCAGAAAAAACCCTTAGCTTTGCAATCATGTCTTCTGCTTCCGATTCCCAAAATAAGACTTATTCCTACGGAGATGATTTCGCTTCCTCACCATCCTCGTCTACCCCTCCAAGTACTTCGTCATCTCCTGCTCATGTCGAACCGAATGCCTCTTCTCCTTATCTGATCCGGGCCATGCATTCCTATACTCTGAAACCCTGTTCCTTCGATACTATTGTGGGCCAATATTTTCAGGAAGGGAATCCTTAACTAGAGAATTTCATACTTCCCATTACTGCTCCTTGGTTCTCAATTTCCCGTTGTCCCAAGGACATGCGTACTTGGCCTCACCCAAACGCCCAATATCTCACTTGGCTCGACAGGGTTTCCACTACCTGGGGTGAACGTTGGAAGGAATGGGGCATCTATGATATGATCATGATGTCGAAGCAAGACATTCCTTACAATTTTGACCTCCTATTCAACTTCTTAGGTTTCTAGGCTACTTCTAATAATGGTTTCCTTCTTCCATCTGGCGCAATGAGTCAAACCCTTTTGGATTTTTGTAGCTATTACTGGGCTCCCTATTTCTGGGGAAGAAGTCCCATCCCTTCATCACCTCTCATGCGTTCCCCTGAGAATCCAATTTGGCAAGCTCACTTCTCCTTATTCCAATTTTATTGTAGTGAATTCTAGAACCAAAGGTACCGTATCTGAAGGGGATCATCAAGCCTTCTTGCTTTTATGGCTCTGTAAGTTCTTTTTGTGCACTAATTCGGTAGCTGTGGTCATCGAGTGTTCATACTACATTTCTCTTATTACCTTTGGTAGGAATCTCTCCCTCGGCTCCATTTTTCTCTCTGTTCTTTACAACTTCATCTTTGTCTTTGTAACCAAGCTTGAATCGAGCGAAAAGCTGGATAACATCCCAGGACATCTCTGGTTTCTTCAGCTTTGGATACCGCTCTATTTTCCGGAATTTATTCCCTTTCTCATAAGAAACTTCCATCACCTTCAGCCAATCAGCCTCTCGGCAAGATTCTCCAAGCTACTCCTATTTGTAAGCAACTGGCTTACGATATTGTTAGTGAACTCTTCACCTTATCTACTCGGCATGCCAAATAATTTTTCCCCCTGGCGGACAAGCTTTACCATTTGCTGTGGAGCCTAAATCACGTGGAAGAGACAGAGGATACTCGGCTCATGGCTGACATTATTTCCTGCTGGGGCAGTGCCTTGGTGGCCCAGGATCTAATGTGTGGGGTAAAACCAACAGCGCGTTACAACAAAACCTCAGCCGAGTTCTATTACCCCAATATGTTTGCTCGGCAATTTGGATTGGTTCAAAGCATTCCCCTTGCTTATGAATGCAAAGTTACTCCTTTCACTCGTCCTACCTTATCTGCTGAGGACGTTGAATTTCTGACTGCCGCGAATGTGGAGAAGCTGAACTATTTCAAGTATTCCACATTCCCTAGGCTGCTTGGAGAAATGTTTGCTATTGTCAATTGGTGGCCCTCAGTGGTAGAAGCTATCTTTCCTTCAACTCGTTCTGTCTACGTATCAAGGCTGATTTCTGGTCATGCGGCTAAGCCTATCCCTTTAGCCGTTCGTATGCCTAACAGCTCTATCAGGGCTCCTAGAGGGGAAAATCCAGTATCAGGTAGTTCCTTTTCCTTTGGGTATTTCTGGACCTCCTTTCTAGTTGCCTAGTGTTGATTCATTTTGGTTCTTAGGAACTTCCCAAGATGTTTCCATTGATGTGGAAGACCTAGAAAATGAGGCAGCTCGGAGTTCGACACCCCCTTTTCAAAATAAAATTACCCGGCAATCTGGTATCCTCATTAGGGAACCTGTTCCTACTACTAAACATCCCTCACAAAAGAAGAAGAAACTTGTAAAGGTTTGTAGCTATACCCCTTCTTTTCCTTTCTTCATTTCTTTCTTTATTCTCTCGGATAGCTGATATCTCCTTTTTTGTTGCTTGCCGAACACTCTCCAGCTACTGCTTCCAAAGTCCAAACTTCTCAAGCTGCTACGTCCACCGAAGCCCCTTCTGTTGTTTTGGCTTCAAAGACTCAAGAGGGGGGGATGAATTGAGTTTTCAAAAATTCTTCCTTTTCAAAAACTTTACTTTTCAAATCAGAGTTGTCTCGGGATCTCTTCTAATCATTCATAGATATTCCAAATCAAATCATACAAGAATCAGAGCATATTTACACAAAGATACAGTCATATAAATAGTTTCTTTAGAGATTAGATATAGGATTGATCAATTATGCCCAATTCTCTTCGAATGAAAAACAAGCTTTCCTTGTTCAAGGGCTTGGTAAAAATATCAGCAAGTTGTTTAGTTGTATCAACATATTCAATCTCAATTTCTCTACTTTGAATAAAGTTCTTATGATAGAGATCATGTTCAAAGTTAATTGTTGCATAGTAAGCAAAACAAATCATTCAAGGCTTCATCAATTTTCATAGATTCAATTTGTGAAACAAAAGCCATATGTTTATTCCAAGATAGATCAAATAACTTTAATACAACAATGTAGACATATTATACAATGATATATAAGTCAACACAAATATTCACAATCATACATTAATAATGATAATTAGAAAACATATTCAATCAATATTTTTTCTTTATTGTTACCCATTTTGTGTTTGGTGAAGGCTCTATGTCATGATTCCAAATTTTGCTCTTGACCTTCCACCACACCTACAAAACAGAATTTCATGTTTTCCTATAGGTACCCAACTTTTCTTGGGTCCTTCATGGTTAGAATATGATAAAGTTCCTTTTGGAACCCATATTTGCCTTATCTGCAATGAATAATTATTTCTCAATTTGCAGAAAGAACCTTTTCTATTGCAATAATGACATCTAGCATATTGTGATGTATTAGCATAATGAGAAACATGAAATTTTCTAAAGGTTTTTGCCTTTCTCTCAATTTTGTACACTAAATCAACTTGGTTTTTCATTTCTTTTTGTTGTCTAAGTAATGCATTCAAGTTGTCTTTATCACTAGTAATTCTAGATAGATCACCATTCAAATGATTTATATGTTTCTCCAACTTAGGACAACTATCACATATAGGTGGTTCCAAAACAATAGCCAATCTTTCTTTTACAGCACAATTTTCTGTTTTTAATTCATCTAGCTCTTTGTTTAAAACAGAATTTTTCTCTTCTAGGCATGTGATGGCTTTCTTAGACTTAATTAGCAATCTAGCAACTCTA
The DNA here is from genome assembly GCA_030762895.1 of Sophora flavescens. Taxonomy (NCBI): domain Eukaryota; kingdom Viridiplantae; phylum Streptophyta; class Magnoliopsida; order Fabales; family Fabaceae; genus Sophora; species Sophora flavescens. The sequence goes on along the minus strand of CM061065.1, from coordinate 26,675,642 downwards.
ATGGATTCTTTATGAAGTTCTTCAAAAACACTTTGCAATTCATCAAAAAAAGGTAATTCATCAAGGTTAGAATGATTTACCTCATCATCTTCTTTATGAAGATGAGCAGTTAAGCACAAGTTTGATTTTTCATCATTGGAATCATTCGTTGAGCCAAGATTGTTAACCTCCCAATCTATGTATGCACGTTAAAGTTTCTTTTCCTTCTTAAGCTTTCTGTCAAACTTTGTAGATTTTACAGCTTTGAATGTGGTGATTCTATTGTTCTTGTCTTCTTCACTTAACACCAATCTAGTCAACTCCATTTCATGTTCTTGTAGCTTTCCAAAGAGCGCTGCTATTAACATTGTTGAAAGATCTTTGGATTCTAAAATTGCAGTTACTTTAGGTTTCCATTCTCTTCCTAGGCATCTCATGACTTTATTAACTTGATCTTCATTGGAGATTGTCTTTCCAAGCGCAGCCAATTGATTCACGATGTGTGAGAATCGCATTTGCATAACCTCCATTGGTTCTCCTCGATTCATGTGAAATAACTCATATTCATGTGTGAGGGTGTTCATTCTTGCTCTTTTGACATATGTGGTTCCCTCATGTGTTACTTGCAATGTATCCCACATCTCCATTGCTGATTTGCAATTTGAAACCCTGAAAAACTCATCACGGCTTAAAGCAGATGTTATAATATTCTTAGCACGTGCATTATATTGAACTCTTTTCTTATCATCCTCATTCCATTCAGTTTTAGGCTTATTTCTTGGAGCACCATTAGCATCTACAGTAGAGGGGACAAATGGTCCATTTTCTATTGCATCCCATATGTCAACACCTGCTGCCTCAAGAAAGATTACCATTCTTTCCTTCCAGTAGATATACTCAGATCCATCGAAGGCAGGAGGGCGTGCAAGGGAAGCCCCTTCATTCAAACAGGCATGGAAGCCATACTCTTATAGTTGTTAAGGCAAACTGAAGAGTTTAGCTCTGATGCCAATTGTTGTTTTGGCTTCAAAGACTCAAGAGGGGGGTGAATTGAGTTTTCAAAAATTCTTCCTTTTCAAAAACTTTACTTTTCAAATCAGAGTTGCCTCAGGATCTTTTACAAAAACAGTGAAGGACTTTTTATGAAATCTTGAATAGAAGGTGATGAGGAAAGAAAGATTAATTCAGAAAGATAAATCAGAAATATGACCCAAGTTCACAGCTATCAATTAAACAGTGATTGAATCAAATAGGAAGACGTTCAGTTCAGAGTCGTACAGGTATTAGATACAGGCCTTAATCAGTCAAGAATTGAAGTTACAATATATCAGTTTCAGTTTCAGTTTTAGTGATCAAGAACAATCTTAATCAACTCAGTTTTGAACAATTAATAACTCAAGGTTGATTGTAGTAATACTCTGGTTTTAATTCATATTAAACAGATCAAGAACTGATATCAATTGAAAACTTAGAACATCAAGATCATAGTTATATGCGCAAGACAAATTAAAGAGTTTGAGTTTAGAGATACCACACAACCGGATTTATCCTGGTTCAGTCACTACCACTATGACCTACATTCAGTCCCCACTCCACCTGTGGGTTTTCACACATTAACACAACAAGCTTTATCCAGGTAGCTTGAAAAACCTTTACACCATAGAGCACTCCTTCACCTTGAGGTTCCACACTCTTGTGAAGAGCCTCAATGTTCTTCCTTAGGGATACCTCACCCTAATCACACACAGAGTCTCCCTCTCTCTTTACAATCGAAAAGTACAGAAAAATTGATTCCTAACTCTCAATAGTCAGATATACAAATTGAAGCACTTACGAGAATGAAACACTCATTTTCACAATGAAGCTCAAGAAAGATGATGAATGATTTTCACAATTGATCTCTCAAATTGATTTCGTGTAATTCTAATATGTTTTTTATATGTTAAAAGTGTTCATTTGATCCCACTTTATATAGAAAACATGTTATAGCCATTGGGATCAATCAAAATAGATTTGGGTCTAATAACAGAATTTGTTTTCTTGATTCTGGTTCTTGAATAGGGGTTGAGTACAGGACTGTTTTAACCAATTTCATACTGATAGTTTCTCAAAATCTTGAACTTGGTTAATCCATCAGTACATTCATTTAGTACATCTATGTATTAATGAACATCAGATTTTCCTGAAACTTGAATACACACGTACACAGCATATGTACAGGGTTGTATTCAGTTAACAATTTATAACTGATCTGATTTCATATTGTGCATAGGTGTTACTGAATCAAGAACCTTAAATTCATTTGTCAGTTACAATAGCAGACATACATCCATTGATTACATGGTTGTACCTGACAAATAATTTTCTTATTTCCAAGAATCATTTTCATTAAAAAAAAACTTATTCCTTTTAATGCAGGTTATGAAAATTGATTTTCTTCATACATCTTTTAAGTTGAGTTATCTTGTGACTAAGAGATTTCTTTCTCTTACAAATCATCTGAGACTTAAATCTAAAATTCTCATTTAAGATTGGTCTGTATGATCCTTTGATCTTTGACTTTGCTCTTTTGATTTCTACATGTAGCTCCTTGATTCCTTCAAGTTCTCCCTTGAATATTTTCTTTGAATTTGCTTAATGAACTTGTTGATCACTGCTTGATACCTGTCTTTGCAATTTGACACTAAAACACTTGCACACACATTAAATTGTATTTATCATATATCAAAATCTATAAGTTATTGAGTCTTACACCTTCTGCTCAAACTTCTCCTGCTGACAACCCTTCAATTCATATTTCTTCAGCTGACCATTTGCAGGAGCATATGTCTGCTGAAGCCTTCACCCTAAGGCCCTCACCTATTAAGGAACAATTTTTCCAGTGACCATCTTATATCCGGCTTATCTTGCATTCTTACCTCCAATATTTAAGAATACTCGTATTGTTTTTCTCCTCAGGAACATGTTTCCTCTACTCCTCAAATATCAAATGCATTGTATCGGCTCCATCCGAATCCGTTCAAGATGATGTGCTTACCTCGTATTTTTATTCACCCATTCCTCAAGCTGCAGTGGCACCTGTTTCTTCCCCAATTGATCAACACTTCAACCTTGTTGAGGGGATTCTGAACCAAGACATCACTACTGATCCCAAGATGGTTTCTGACCTTCACCTTTCCTTGCTGACACTTTCCAGGACCACCAACACTACTCTCTCCCAACAAGCCGCCTTCAACCAAATGACCATCCAGATTGGGGACATTTCATTTAATTTCAAGATACATTCTGAACGCAAGTTAGCAGTCGAAAAAGACTTGTCAAGGAAAGCCGAACTTCAACAACAAAAAAAACAATTCCAGCTATCTTTCCAAGGCGTGGAAGCAGAATGCCAACAAGATATAGCAGATCAGCTCAGGATGTCCACCCGGCTGACAGAATTGAAGGTGGAGTTAGCCAGGATCCAGGCAGAATTGCAGACCTTGAGCCTAAGCTTGACATTGTGACCAACAAAATTTTTGCAAGCTCATGTGTCAGGCTCCAGTTATATCATCAATCTTCTGCTTTGGACAAGGAGACCACCATCCTGCTACATCAAAAAGAAGCCCTGGAGAAATATTTACTTATTGGTGAGCAAGGGCTTCCATCGGCTAATGAGTCCTGGATCAGGCTGAGGAGATTACTAGATGATTTGAAGAAAGGTAAGGCTTCCTCTTCGGCTGAGACAATAATTACTCAGCCCGAACAAGAAGCCTCCCTTGCCTCCGAGCATGAACAGAATGAAGATCCTCATGTTGCCAATGCTGCTGTTAGTGTTGATGCTCCAATATGCCAATTTGCTTCACTTACTCCTCCGGTTGGTGATATCCCTACTTCTGATGTTACAAACATCATTCCTCCTTCTGCCAGGTCACAAGCCTAGGATTCTTGTTTCCCTTTTTTGCGCTTAATCTCAGTTAATCAGCTAGATAGCTGACTTGTAGCTGTCAACGTTTTGAACAAGTTTTTATAGTTACTCATCCCAAACTGACGGATAATAATTTTTAAAGTATTTGTCGTTTACGTTTCTTGCTGTCTCTTCACCATGCATGTTTACTAGTCGATAGGCTCCAATAATCATAACTTGACTAACTATATAAGGTCCCTCCCAATTTGGTGACCATTTTCCTAACTTAGGATCTTTGGCTCTTAATGGTAAAATGGCTTTCCAAACTAAGTCTCCTTCGACAAACCTTTTAACTTTGACATGCTTGTTGTATGCTTTGGCCACTTTCTCATTATCTTTTCGAATATTTTCCAGGGCCATTAACTTGTCCTCATCATCCTATTCTAGCTCCATGAACATAGCATGTTGATACTCATCTATAGTCAAGAAATGTTTCTTTGCTACCCTTAGTGATTTTACGTTAATTTCTAAAGGTAACACAACATCCTGACCATAAGTCAGTCGATAAGGGGTAAACCCTGTCGTGGTAGACTTAGAGTTTTTGTATGCCCATAGTACTTCGGCTAACGCTTCATGCCATCTTTTAGGTTTGTCCTCTATGGTCTTCTTAATCAAGCTAATTAATATTTTGTTTGTAGCCTTGACTTGTCCATTTACCTGTACATAAAATGGTGAAGATTGGATCAACTTGATCCCATATTCTTGTGCAAAAGCAACCATCTTCTCTCTTGTGAACAATGTGCCCTGATCTGTTGTAATGGTTTCTGGAATGTCATACCGATAGATAATTTGGTTTTTAATAAACCTGATGACATCAGCTTGGGTAACATTAACCATCGGCTGAGCCTCCATCTACTTAGTAAAATAATCAGTGGCAACAATAATGAATTAGTGTCTTTTGGAAGATGATGGATAAATTTTCCCAATCAGATATCCATTGCCCAACCTCGGAATGGCCAAGGCTTAACAACAGAATGCATCTCCTCGGCTGGGATTCTCTGGATTGGCCCATGCTTTTGACATTCCTCACAACCTTTGGCATAAGCATAGCAATCCGCATTGATGGTTGGCTAATAATACCCATACCTATGTATTAGTCAATGCATCACAGATCCTGACCTATGTGAACCACATATCCTCTCATGTGCTTCTCCCATAATTTTCATGGTCTCGGCCTTGCTAGGACACTTTAACAAAATTCCCTCCAATCCCCTCTTATGCAGCTCTTCATCTACCAAGGTATATTTTAAGGCCTTTTGCCTTAGTTGGAAAATTGAAGAAGAGGAAGGATCTTGCAAATACTTTGTTAATTCAACTCTCCAGTCATCGGCTGCATCTATTTCTCCAATAAGGAGCTCTCTGAGCCGATTATCCAAAGACTGAATATTTTCAAAGGTTTCCTTATACCTAGAAGCTTATTATGCCAAATCATTTGCTTCTCCATTGTCTCCTCTAGGTATATGCATTATCACAACATCGACAAACTATTTCAGCAAACTACTAGCCGTTTCATAACATTCTGCCATGTTTGGGTTTATGCACTTGTACTCCCCAGACAGTTGCTTTATGACTAACCGGGAATCTCCCATAACCTGGATATACTTGGCTACCATGGACCATAATATTTTTAACCCTAAGATTAAAGCTTCTTACCCAGCTTGGTTGTTTAAGCATCCTAACTTCAGCTGATGCATGAATTTCCAGTTTTCTCCTGTAGGGCTTGTGATTGGAATTCCAGTTCCAGCTCCCTTATTAGTTCTGGATCCATCAAAAGTCAAGCTCCAAGGCTTTACGTTAACACAATGACTCACCTCGACTAAGGGATCAGCAATAATTACACAGGGATGCTGAGCCAAGAAGTCTGCTAACGCTTGCCCCTTCACTGCCATGAGAGGAACATATTTTAATGCATAAGCACTTAGCTTGATGGCCCACTTCATTAATCGTCCTTGCAAGAAGGGCCTATGCATCAAGTACTTTACAATGTCAATCTTGCATACCACTAGAACTTCTCTCGGTAAGAGATAATATTCCAGTTTAGTACACGCGTGAAAAAGGGACAGGCGTAGTTTTTAGATGCGAGTATATCTCGTTTCAGGGTCATTGAGAAATCGACTAAGATAATAGGTGGATCTTTCATTCCCATCCTCATCTTCTTGTGCTAGCGGGCAGCCGATTGACTCTGGGGCAGTCGATATATATAATTTTAACAGCCTCCCTGACACTGGTGGAACTAGCACTGGAAGGCTAGCTAAGCATCATTTTATTTGCTCGGAAACAAGTTGCTGCTCTTCTCCCCACACCATTTCATCAACATCCTTTGTCTTTAACAGTGGAGAGAAAGATTTCAGCTTACCAGCTGAGTTTGAAATGAATCTCCCAATGTTCATGCACCAGAAAACCTAAAAAGTTTCTAGCCGATACACCAAAAGAACATTTGGCATGATTCATTTTTAAACTACGACTCCTCATCCTCTTAAGGACTTGTTCTAAATCAGCTGAGTGTTGATTAAAATCATGAGATTTCACTATGACATCATCAATATATACTTCCATTTTTTTCCTATCATTTCATGAAAGATAGCATTCATGGCACTTTGGTACGTGGCACTAGCATTTTTCAACCCAAATAAAATGACTAGCCATTCAAATATCCCAATGGCGCCAGGACACCTGAAAGCTATTTTATGAACATCTTCCTCGACTATGAATATTTTATTATATCCAGAATATCCATCCATTAATGTCAAAATGCTATTTTTGGCTACAGAATCAACAAGCATGTCAGCTATGGGCATTACATACTCGTCTTTGGGAGTGGCAAGATTCAAATTCCTATAGTCAGTACAAATTCTAACATTTCCACTTTTCTTAATTACAGGAACAAATTCGACAACCATTCTACATATCTGACCGTACGAATAAACCCTGCTTTAAGTAGCCGTTCCATCTCTTCTTTAATCTTTGGCATTAATTCTGGACTGAATCTTCTTGCAGCTTGCTTATGAGGCTTAAATCCTTATTTAATCGGCAAGCTATGTTCTACCAATTCTCTGGAAAGTCCTGGCATCTCATGGTAATCCCATGCAAAACAGTCTTTGTAATCCTTTACCAGATCGATCAGCTGATTTCTTTCTTTCTCAATCAACAAACCACTTATTCTTGTCATTCTCGGCTCCTATTCAGTTCCTAGGTTGACATCAAGCAAAGGATCTTCAGTTTAAAAGGTATGAATCTTCTTGCTGATTGGGGACTCCCACCTTTCTTCCAGCTCACGCACCCTAAGCATGTCATCCGAGCATTCTTCTTCATGGATCTCATCTAATTCCATAGACATGGCAGCACAACCCTTTACTCAACTTCCAAGGATGTTAGCCTATGTCTCAGGTCCTCAATTACTTGAGTCTTGTTAATCATCTAAAAACACTTGTAAAGGCCGTAAGTCAGCCTGATTTCTGACAACAAACTCATCGGCTGTTAGGTCGCAAGACTCCCAGGATCCTTCTTCATATCCTCCAGGGATGGTTATAAGCTCTAACCGAGGCGAATAGAATATAGCCTCAACCATTTTGACATCAGTCGTAAATGGATTTTCATCGGCTGCTACTGACTCTACCTTGTCCCCATCCCAGAACATTAGCATTTGATGTAGAGTGGAAGGTATACACTGACTGGAATGAATCTAATCCCTTCCCGGAAATAAAGAGTAAGTGGATTTAGAATCTACCACAAAGAAGGCAGAGCTCAAGGTCTTGCTTCCTACAGTGACATCAGCTACCAAAAGTCCTAAGGCAGCCGTGGCATCCCTTGTAAAGTTGGTCATTTTCATATTAGTAGGGATCAGATCCTGCTTAGTTCTTCCTAGCTAATTCATTGTGGTTGAAGGCATTATGTTCAACACGGCTCCTCCATCCACCAAGATTCGGCTAACAATCTTACTATTAACCTGAGCCCTAATGTACAGGGGTTTTAGGTGCTTGGTCATTTCCCCTGTTGGTTTGGGAAACTCCATCTTGGGCTCTTATGGAATTGGAGCTAACACAGCCCATTCGACCTCCTCGGCAAACACATCACCTTCCAATTTCTCCGGTTACTTCTGCCGAGCCAAGAACTCACTAGGAATCAGTCCCACCACGTTGGTATCAGCCAAAAGTTGGTCTCTGTCATTGAGACACCCCGATGTCCCATTAAAAGAACCATATTTTATTTAATTCCAAATCATGATATTAACGTTAAACGGCTATATATAAACAGCGGAAGAAATAAAACATAAATATAAAACAACCATCACACAGATATATATATACACACACACACACACACACACACACACACAACATCCAGTATTGTCAGGGAATCCCATCAGTAGGATCCCATATATGTACAAACCAGAAAGTATAACAAAAATACATCAACAGACTGAAACAAAATGCCTCACCGACTCTCAACACCCCAGTCCCCTCTCAAAAGTACATCAAAAACCTCACACACACCTATACACACCTAAATGGATAGCACTGGCCCGTACCATCACAAACTACTACCCTCGCTGTCACCCCTGAGTCTTGACGGTCCCACTACTCCTCTACTACCACTAGAAGTGCTCATCTCAGAAGACCTCTGGAACAGTCGTCGATAAACTCTACTGTCTCTGAATGACAACATGGAGGACTCAGATCCTGATGCCCTCACGTCCGAAAACTTAGGTACCTCTGAGGCAAGCATAAGATCAATATCTGGTACAACCTGGTCCTCCTCGTGGGCTGGTGCAATCATAAGAACTGGCTCGGGTGCAGGTGCTGGTGCTGGCTCTGGTGCTGGTACCTTAACTGGTATGGGAACAAGAACTGATACCACATCAGGCATCGACGACATCGATGGTAAAGCTGCATATGGAAATCCAATTGGGAATGGGAAAGTCTGTCCCACTCTGAAGGTCCCCACCAACCCAAATGGGGTTCCATTCCCTATGCCAGAAGTCACTGAAACGGGACCCGTATATACAACAAATCGAGTGACTAGGTCCACTAGCCACCCACTTGCATATACAAACTCAAGCTCAAATGTCCCCATGTGGGGGAACCCCACCCGAGCCTCCATCCAAGGATGCTCCCAATGAGCCATCAGCGTGATCCGGGTCTAAGTACAACAGTAAAGAAAACAAAATTCAAAAGAAAGAAGGAAGGGGATAAGAATACATTTAACATCAACATGGAAAGGGTTTATCAACATTTATTCAATAACTGCACGCAAAACATGCATCACCACATATCTCAGTATATATTTACACAACCATCCTAAAAAACATATTATTTTTCTTTACCCTTCACCATGATGCAATGCAATACAATGTGTATGATAATGATGCGGTCATCAATCCGGATATCCATATCTCAATCAATCAAACAACACGTCTCCAGAGTCCCCGGTGCACATCCTGATCCACTGTGAGAATGCATATGCAAAGCAATGGCACTATAGTTGTACAGTACACGTCAGTGCACACCCTGGTTTTCTCGCGAGGGTGCTCATGCAATGCATGAACTATAGTTGCAACTCAAATAATAAATGTCTTGGACGGTGCTGCAAATACTCTGAAACGCGGGAATACACCCCCTTGGGAATAAATCCTTATGCATATGAAAATATCACCGACCATCTCTCGGGTCATCCCATAGTGCCTTAACCTCTCATCACTATCTCATAGATAACCTCAACAATAATCATATCTCCTCAGTCTCATCATAATGTCACAATAATTATCTCGGTTAGACACTTCTTAACACATGCATCATGAACCCCCACATACATCACCATAGCTCATCATGTCTCAACACTTAGAAAATCTCTAAACACATTAATCACAGTCATATCATCATATCCAATCATTTCCAACATATATTAATATAATATATACATATATAACCAATAATCCAAATAATCAAAATTAATCCAGTCAACTAATCAAATCAGTCAACCTCAAATATAATATATTCAACCTACGCGAGATAAACCTACAATTCCAATATCATCATTGGTACCACTAAGTAGTCCCCAATGTGATATTGATATTGTCCGTTACTCGCTCCCTAGTAGGGCTTAGGTCACCCTATGCCGTCATTGAAATAAATGCCACTTCGTCATTTCCGATGTTATATGGCTTCTTTCCTCCACCTGAGATGTCGTACGACCACTTGAACGTCACGAAACCAACACTCCTCGACTCCTCTCAATTCTACCACACTCCAACCAAGGGTCCCTAGACCTCCGAAAATTCACCTAAAGACCACATTATGAAGCGTACGTTACAAGGAGCCCTAATATGAAGTCGGAATTGAAATATGATAACCGAATGAAAGATAAGTCGAACACCGACACCGACGACATTTCGTCATAAAAAGGGTAAGAATTACCTTCACTAGAGAAGAAAAAAGAAGATGGATAGTGAAGGCGTCATTGTCATAATCACAACGATGTACTCATAATTGCGTCTGGACGAACGAACGAGTCGTAAACCGAACCGGAAGTTCACTCTCTCTAACTCTCCCTCTTTATCTCTCTAAACTCTCCTCTTTTTTTTTCACTGCTCTCTGCCTTCTGTTTTTACTCTTGGACTTAAGTGAACTTGGTTCACTTAAGTCTTTTTATTTTTGCTGATTCACGCTCCAACGCTTGAGCGTTGGAACCCTAGCACTTGAGCGCTCCAATGCTTGAGCGTTGGGTCTTCAATGCTTGAGCGTTGGAGGTAGGTAGCGCCACCACCCATGCAACCAATCAGGTGATGCCACGTATGCCCTCTTATGACACGTGGAGTCAACACCAGAGCTGGTCTGGTTGACCCTAGCGCTTGAGCGTTGGGTATGCCATGCTCGAGTGTTGACCATTGACTAGAAAACATTTATTTGAGTTCTGAGCCCGTTCGACGTCCGATTGATCCCAAATTTGAGATATAGACTCACCAAGACCTAATAAACAACCTCAAACCCTAAAAAATACCTAATCTCTTTCTTAAATCCAAATTTCTTATCTCACACACTCACGCTCTTTTAAGCAATATATGGAAACCCCAGATTACTTTTACGTCCGATTTCACTCTGGTTGGTTGCATACTTTCCATGAAAAGGTTCCTAGACCTCAAACAACACATTAACCATATAATCCAAGTCTTACACTTAAACATCATACGTAAAAAAAATCATAAAATCAAGCTGTTACAATCATCTCCCAGTATGGAATGCAACACGGAATCTTCCAATAGAAGTCCTATTCCGAGTTCCTCCTCCATTTCCTCGACTGTTAGAGGAACCTGCTCTTCTATTGTTATGATTGGCACCTCTTCCAATTCGACTGTCTCCAACTCGTTAATCATCTCTTAGAACTCCTGTTCTTCCTTTCCCAAACAATCTCGGTTTTCTGACTGCACTGGTTCTTGTTTTCTCTCCTGAGTAGCCGTTTCTCCTTTCGGTTGCCCAAAAGCAGCCTCTAGGATCTCGGTCACCCGAGGAGATTTGATCTCAGCATAATCAATCCTTTTAGCCTCGGCTAGTATTGCCAAGGTTTGTTTCATTCTTTGTAGTGATTTGTTCCTTTGGTCCTTCTTTTCTGAGTTCTGGTCATGACCATTGGTACCTTTGTCACAAGATCTTTCCCTTTTTGCATACTTGTTGATGAACCAATGTTCCTTTTCCACCTCAGTTGGTGGTTTGACCATACATTGGGGCCTGATGGTTTCCTCATTCTTCACAGTAATCTTCAGTGTAGTCATGCCCTTTTCCACATCGAAGCTACTCTCTTACCTTCATCTGGTATTGCAGCCTCGTCCATTGTAGGTAGCCTTCCATTAGCCGAAGTGCCATCATGTTTATCGGCTACACATCTTCCTACATTCCCTCTTGGAGCCTTTTTTGTTGTTTCCTCATGCCTGAGTGGAGGGCTTCTTGTTCTTTCAAAGTTCTTACCCGCACTTGAGAAATCCAATCTGTCCAATAACCTAGGCTTAGCTTCATCTGCCCGGTTTCTGGGGATCAAAATGGTCTTCCCATTTGAGCCTTTGTATACATCACAATCTGCCGAATGCTGTTTGGCTCCAGTTTGTTTCATCGGCCGAGTCCTTTCCAACCTGCTGAACACTGTGGGCCTATTGTATTCAGCTGGTGCATCTCTCTTGACATCTTCCTTCTTATTCTGGGGTCTCTTCAATTTGTCAAACACAGATGGTTTCTGGTCTATTGCTTTAGACTGGTCAGACACAGCTAAAGCTCTTCCAGCCCCATATGGCTCATCAAACACTCCCATTTGTCTCCATTGGCGATGTATTGGCTGTTTCCATTTTTTAGATGGTGAGCCATCTACTGTCTCCATGGAAAAGGAAACCATATTGACCCCAGTTAGAGGGAAAGGGTCAGTAATGACAGTAATATCTTTTTTAGCTAGTTTAAACCTCCATTCTTTCATAGCCTTTTGAATAGCCTTTCTGAATACCATACAGTTAAGAGTAGCATGAGTGTAAGAATTGTGTCACTTACAATATTTCTTTCCCTTCAATTCCTCGGCTGGGGGGATTTGATGTTCTTTATTCAGCTTAATCTGTTGGTCCTCCAAGAGATAATCAAAAATTTGGTATGCCTTAGAAATGTCGAAAGAGTATTCCACCATGCTCTTAGAAGTTTGTAGCTCCTTTCCTTTGGGGGGTTTTAAAGCTGGGCAGGAATATGGTTTTCCTCTCAATATTTCAGCAGCCATGATGTTTACCGATTGCTCGACTGAGTCATCTGATAAATAGTCCGAATCTTCAACATCAATCACACTGATTAGGTGAGGCCCTATGTTCCTGTTAGACCTCCTTCTTTCCTTTTCCAGGATGTATTACTCAATTCTGGTGGCCCTAGAAGCTAACTGACTTGGATCCGTGCAATCTTGTCCAATTAGCTTCTCTCTCAGCTGAGGATGCATGTTGTTAATGGTTATTGAAGAATATTCGGCCTCAGGGAGCTGCACGGCACAATTGCTCCTTAATTTCCTAAACCTTTCCAAATAATCGGCCACTGGTTCATCCACTAACTGCCTCAGATTCATCATGTCAGCCACAGTCACATCTGGCTGAGGCATATAGAATCTATCATGGAAACATCGCTCCATGTTAGTCCAGTTTTGAATAGAGCTAGGAGCTAGGGCAGAATACCAAGTAAATACTGCTCTAGTCAAGGATAAAGGGAATAACTAGAGCTTATAAAACTCATTCGGATTGGCTTCCCCACACTGGGCGGTAAACCTGTCGATGTTCTCCATAGTTGATTTACCATCCTCCCCTGAGAAAGTAGTAAAGTCACGAGTCTTGAATCCCCTTGGTAGAGGCATTGTCTTTTGAAAAATGACTCTTGTATGTTTTGATTAATGACTAAACTTAAGCATTGATTAAATTTTGATTCACTAATCATCTGCCAAGATTACATGTTATGAAAATATCATTTAGTGCAAGGGTATGAATTCAAAGGATCAAAGTAGAAAATCAAAGGCAAAGCAAGGATCATGATTGGAATTCTTGAAGATGAAGAAACCACAAGTGAAGATTCAATGGATCTCAAGCAAAGGAAATTATAATGTATTATGTAAAAAAAAGTTTTACTTATTTTCTTTGATTTAGCTCTCTAAAAAATAACCAAATTCAAAATGGTTTTCATAAATTAAAACTGAACTTAAAAAGAAAAAGGTTAATTGAAAGATTTGTACATCTATGTACTTTCAGTTAATTAACTGCTTTTTAATGAAAACCTATATGTATATCAATGTATAATTGTTAGACATCAATGTATACATCAATTGATTCTAGAACAACTTGATATGTATGCAATCTAAGCTTCTGTAAATCGATTTGCACATCGATGTATAGAGTGAAACAGAAGCCGGTGATTTCTGAAACAAGCATACAATCGATTGTTACATCAATGTATAAGGCCAAACAGAGGTCAAGGAAGATTTTCATATACATTACATCGATTTGTACATCGATGCATACACAGAACAGAAGTAGAATCTCATATTTAAAAAGAGCCAATCGATTGACACATCGATGCATAAGCCCAAACAGAGGCAAATAATTTTTTTTTGAAATGATTATGCAATCGATTGAGCAATCGATGTAAAAACTTCTGGGCTGCTGATGCTTGTGGTTTTCCAGAACACAATCGATGTACACATCTGTGTATCAATGGGAATCAAGAACTTTCAAGAATCCAATCATTTGATCAATCGATGTACTCAGTACAAAAAAATTATAAATCTTTTTTAATACATTGATTAGGCAATCGATTGACCGACATAACCAATTTTTGTTTAAAAGTTTGTTTTGATCTTAACTAACTTTTAAAGTGTGCCCAACGGATCTATTTTGACGCACACCTATATAAAGACTTGGGCAAACGTTTTTCAAATAATAAATTCATTCAATTCAGAAAGTTTACAAAAATATTGAGAGAGAGCTTTTTCATTGAGAATAGTTAAAGTCTTTTCTGATAGTGCTTCAAGTTGTAATTTCGGATTTCTTAGAATCTGTAATTCAATTCTTTTACTGAGAAAGGAAGAAGAAAGGAGAGAAGGTGTCTCTCTGAGTATTGATCTAAGAGTAGAAGGAACTCTTAGAGGTTTAACAAGAGTATAAGGGCCTCTTGGGGATTACAAGATTGCTTTTTCTGGAAAGCTGTCACAGGGTAGAAGGAACCTGAGTTGTGAAGCTTTGTAAAGAATTTTGTAATTGATTTTTTGATTGATAGTGGACGAAACTCACAAGTGATTGTGGGGACTGGATGTAGGTTAATAGAGGAGGTAGCTGAACCAGGATAAATCTCGGTTTGCATTTCTCTTTATCCCTTAACTTCTTTAACTACTTTAAATTGTTGAATGTATGTGGTTAAGTCGTAGTTAAAGAAAATTTTGTGTTTGTTCTAATCTGAAAAACTATCTTTCATCAATCTTTCTTGATAAAGAATCAAGTCTTGAATCAAATAACTTTGCAAAACTTGTTTTGTTTTGTTGGTTGGCAAAGCCTTTTCAAAACTTTAGAAAAAAGTCAGTTTTCGCTTAAAGAGGAAAAAGTTTTCAAAAAAATTTACATGCTCAATTCAACCCCCCCACCCCCCCTCTTGAGTATTAGATGCCACAACCAACAAGTGGCATCAGAGCTTTCACTCTTGTATAAAGCCTAACAGCTTAAGAGGATAGCTTCAATTGACATCTTGGGAGAAGGGGCATCTCTAGCATGACCCCCTGCATTCAATGGCACTGCCTGTATGTATTGGAAAGAAAGGATGTTAATATTCCTCAAGGAAAGTGGTCTTGATGTATTAGATGCTGTTGAGAATGATCCATACATCCCTCATAATCTTGATGCAAATGGCACCAAGACAAATAAGCCAAGAGCTGATTGGGATGACGAGGACAAGAAAAGAGTAGGTTATAATGCTAAAGCTAAGAATATTATAACTGCTGCTTTGAGTTATGATGAATTTTTCAAGGTCTCAAATTGTAAGACAGCAAAACAAATGTGGGATACGCTGCAAGTTACTCATGAAGGGACAAGTGATATGAAGAGAGCAAGAATGAACTCACTCATGCACGAGTATGAACTCTTTCACATGAAGAAAGATGAAGACATCAATGATATGCAAAGAAGGTTCACCCATATTGTGAATCAACTAAATGGACTTGGAAAGACTAACTCAGATGAACAACAAATCAACAAAGTTATGAGATGCTTGACAAGAGAATGGCAACCAAAGATCATTGCTATAGCTGAAGCTCGAGACTTAGAATCTATGAACATTGCTACACTGTTTGGAAAGCTTAAAGAACATGAGATGGAACTTCATAGATTAAATGATCATGAAGAGAAGGAGAAGAAAAAGAAAGGCTTATCACTAAAGGCTCATATCTCCAAAGAAGTTCATGACAGTGATGAAGATGAAGAACTTGAAGAGGATGAAGATTCTTTAGAAGATATGAGACTGCTGGTCAGAAAATTCAGGAGGTTTCTCAAAAAGAAGAAAACCTTCAACAAAAAGCCCTCAAACTTCTTTTCTAGAAAGAATCTCTCAAAAGGTGAAAGTTCAAATACAAATGTAAAATGCTATGAATGTGGAAAAACTAGACATTACAAAAATGAGTGTCCAAGTCTTCAAAAGAATGACAAGCATGATAACTTTGAGTCCAAAGACAAGAATAACAAAAAGCCAAGAAGAGCATACATAGCATGGGAGGAGAATGACATGGATTCCTCTGAAGAATCTGAGGAAGAAGAGGCAAATCTTTGCCTTATGACCAGTTGATAAGCCTCTGACTCATCTAGTTTTATGGCTAGTATGACCAGGGTTTTGTGCAAATTATATCGTATTTTCACCCAAATTAGATTAGATTGTCCTCAAGCAAGGTTTTGAGTCTCTAGAGTAGTTTTAAGTTAATTTAGCTAGTTTTGAGTCAAAATAATACACTTATGGTTATTTCCTTGTTTTCAGGTTAAGTAGAAGTTGAGAAAATAAAGAGCAGGGGGTTCGCCCCGCGAAAGATACACTCGCCACGCGACCCCGAAGCCTGACTGTTCCAAGAAAATGCTAAGTCTCTGGTTCGCCTCGCGAATAAGGTCTCGCCCCGCGAGTCTTGCAACCCTGAAAAAGTCAGAGACGATCACGGCTTGCCCGTGTTGAAGGTCATGGCCGTGGCAGTTTTGAAGATGAAGAGTCTCGCCTCGCGAGAATCCATTCGCCTCGCGAGTCTGGAAGTCAGAGAGCATCACGGTTGGCCCCTGATGGCCATAACGGGCGTAAGGAGAAGACTCTTCATATCCTCGCCTCGCGAGCAAGTATTTCGCCTCGCGAGAATGCCAAAGGTTGCTGACTCTTCATGAAATTCGCCTCGCGAATGTGTGCTCGCCTCGCAAGCTAGCTGAATTCAGAATTTGTATAAAAGGTTGTTCTGAACAGTTTGTAAAAACTTTTGCTTCTCCAATTTGCTGTTTTACATTTTCTCTGTGTGATTTCATTTTTGCCATGGAGAACTAAGTTCTAGGATTAGTCTATTGTATGAGAATTCTATATACTTGAGGTTTTGTAAATCCCTATTTTAATTGCTTTTCCCTTTTCAATACCATATTATGCATTTCTGTTTGTTATTTCAGGAGTGTGTAGTATTGTATTGATTTGTTTCAGTGATGTTATTTTCCTATACTTAATCGCGTTTGTTCATTCGCGTGTGTTCATCCATGTTCGTTTGTTCATGAGAGCTTAACCCCGTTTGTTATTTCGGGAATAGGAACTTGCATCCATAGTAGCAATTACGTTGTTAGTTGTTACTGTAACTGAAAGGGGATTAGAATCTGCTTAGGGCTTGGGATTACATTAACCAAGGATAGTTGGGAATTCTTGACAGTAGATTAATCGTTGTTTGATAATTGATAATCTCTTTTCAACTGCCCTGTTTTTAATTGCTCTTTTCTGCTTGTTTCTTATCTGCACTCCAATCCAAACCCCCCCCCCCCCAAAACTGATTTTTGTGAAAGGTAACATTTTCAGAGTCCTTGAGAGACGACATCCGAGTTGTCGCACTAAACTACAGTTTTAAACCCGCTCGTCCTTTTTGGAGCGTGCGCGACAGCGCGACCACCGGTCATCAAAGTGACAGAAAAATTGAAGATGAGGTAAATGATCTTCCCCCTACTTAATATGAACTGCAAGATGCCTTTGATGAATTGCATAGTGAATATCTGAAAATTTCTAAGCAACTCATATCATGTAGAAAAGTAATTGCTAAACAATGAATGATTATGCATCTGTTCAAATTAATAAGGAATTGGAAGCTAAAAATAGTAAGTTAAATGCATCTAGCCTTACATGTTCCAATTGCAATATGCTTGAAAAAGAGGTTGAAAAACTGAAAACCACTCTCTCTAAATTTACTCTAGGAAGAGATAGTCTAAATGTAATTCTTGGACAACAAAAAGGTGTATATAATAAAGCTGGAATAGGATATCAACCAGCAACGCATGAAAAAGCTTTTAAGAAACTTTTTGTTGCACCTAAGTCATCTACTAGTCCTTTTGTCAAATGTTTCTATTGTGCTAGAAAAGGACACACTGCTTCTACATGCTATTTTAGAAATCCTTCAAGGATAAATGTTAAGCAAATATGAGTTCCTAAGGGAACATATGTGATGACTAACAACAAAGGACCCAACCAGATTTGGGTACCTAAAGGAAAAGTTTGAAAATCTATTTTGTAGGTGTGTTGGAAGGCCAAGAATGTTAAATGGTACCTTGATAGTGGTTGTTCCAAGCACATGACAGGAGACAGAAGCAAGTTTATAACATTCACTCCAAAATCTAGTGGAAGTGTTACATATGGAGACAATAACAAAGGGAGGATACTAGGCATTGGCAACATAGGAAGTGACTCAACAACAATTGTTGAAGATGTACTATATGTTGATGGATTAAAGCACAATCTCTTGAGTATAAGTCAGTTATGTGACAAAGGTTACAAGGTAAAATTCAACTCCAATAACTGTATAATAGAAAATCAGAATGATGCAAATCTGAAACTGATTGGCCATAGGATAGATAACATCTATATGCTTGACTTAGACAATATCTCTTCAAATAATGCATGTTGTCTAATTTCAAAAGAAGAAGAGAATTGGCTATGGCACAGAAGGATTGCACATATCCACATGAACCACTTAAACAAACTAATTTCTAAAAATCTTGTGGATGGATTACCAAAACTGAAATTTGTGAAAGATGGACTATGTGATGCATGTCAAAAGGGAAAGCAAGTAAAGGTCTCTTTCAAATCTAAGAACACTGTTTCAATAACTAGACCCTTGAAACTTTTGCACATGGATTTATTTGGTCCATCTAGAACTAAAAGCTTTGGTGGAAACTTGTATGCCTTAGTAATAGTGGATGATTTCTCCAGATATACTTGGACATTGTTCTTAGCACACAAAAATAATGCTTTTGCTGCTTTTAAGAAATTGGCCTTTGGTGGAAAATTGTATGCCTTAGTAATAGTGGATGATTTCTGCATATATACTTGGACATTGTTCTTAGCACACAAAAATAATGCTTTTTCTGCTTTTAAGAAATTGGCCAAACTTGTACAAAATGAAAAAGAAATGAAAATTGTTTCTATAAGGAGTGATCATGGAGGTGAATTCCAAAATGAGGAATTTGATAACTTTTGTGATGAGTATGGCATTCAACATAATTTTTCAGCTCCTAGAACTCCACACCAAAATGGAGTAGTAGAAAGAAAGAATAGATCATTGGAGGAAATTGCAAGAACTATGTTGAATGACACTAGCCTACCAAAACAATTTTGGGCAGATGCTGTAAATACAGTCTGCTATGTGCTAAATAGAGTTTTGATAAGGCCTATTTTAAAGAAAACTCCTTATGAACTTTATAGAGGAAGAAAACCAAACATATCACACTTGCATATTTTTGGTTGTAAGTGCTTTGTACTTAACAATGGAAAAGAAAATCTTGGAAAATTTGATACAAAGGCAGATGAAGGAACTTTACTAGGTTATTCTCTAACTAGTAAAGCATTTAGAATCTATAACAAGAGAACTCAAACTATAGAAGAATCTGTACGTGTCACTTTTGATGAATCTAACCCCAAAAGGTTGGGAAAGGATATTTGTAATGATGATGCAGAAACATCTGAAAAAACTCAACTGGAAGAAGAGCAATACAAGGCAAAAGAATAAGAAGCTCTAAAAAATCCAGAAGAGGAACGAAATAATGAACTACCTAAGGAGTGGAGAATTGTAAAGAATCATCCCTTGGACAACATCATTGGTGAAATATCCAAAGGGATAACTACTAGACACTCTTTAAGAAATGCATGCAACCACATGGCCTTTGTCTCTCAAATTGAACCGATAACTATTAATGATGCTATTGTTGATGATAATTGGATCATGGCAATGCAAGAAGAATTAAATCAGTTTGAAAGAAACAAATTTTGGAAACTTGTTCCAAAACCCAAGGATAAACAGATAATTGGTACAAAATGGGTGTTTAGGAACAAACTTGATGAGAATTGCATTATAATTAGGAATAAGGCTGGATTAGTAGCTAAATGATATAATCAAGAAGAAGGGTTAGATTATGATGAAACTTATGCACCTATGGCTAGGCTAGAAGCTATAAGAATGTTGCTAGCATATGCATGTATTATGAATATCAAATTATATCAAATGGATGTTAAGAGTGCATTCCTTAATGGTTTTATAAAAGAAGAAGTATATGTTAGTCAACCACCAGGCTTTGAAATAAATAATTTTCCAAACCATGTTTATAAACTCACCAAAGCCTTGTATGGACTTAAACAAGCTCCAAGAGCTTAGTATGAAAGACTAAGCAACTTTCTATTACAAAAGGGTTTTACTAGAGGTAAGGTTGACACAACACTTTTGTCAAAAAGAAAAGGTCAAAATATACTACTTGTACAAATACATGTTGATGATATTATATTTGGTGCTACTAATGATTCATCGTGTAAGGAATTTTCCAAGTTGATGCAAAATGAATTTGAGATGTCCATGATGGGAGAACTCACTTTCTTCTTGGGACTTCAATTTAAACAATGCAATGATGGAACCTTCATAAGCCAAGCAAATTATTGCAAGGAACTATTGAAGAAGTTTGGTATGGAGAATGCAAAGGAGATGACAACTCCAATGAGTCCATCATGTTACTTGGATGAGGATTAAAAAGGTAAAACAGTAGATATATCCAAATATAGAGGTATAATTGGCTCCTTACTTTACCTTACAGCTAGTAGGCCTGATATAATGTTTAGTGTTTGCATGTGTGCAAGATTTCAATCAAACCCTAAGGAATCTCATTTAACAGCTGTAAAGAGAATCATGAAATACTTGCTAGGAACTAAAGACACAGGTTTATGGTATGCTAAGGGATCAACTTGTAATCTAATAGGATACTCTGACTGTGACTTTGCTGGATGCAAGTTAGATAGGAAGAGTGCTAATGGAACCTGCCACTTACTTGGGAACTCATTATTTTCCTGGTTTAGTGAGAAACAAACAAGTGTGGCTTTGTCAACTGCTGAAGCAGAATATGTTGCAGCAGGAAGTTGTTGTGCACAAATCCTTTTGATGAAGCAACAACTCATTGACTATGGTGTTCACTTAGAGAAAGTGCCAATCAAATGTGACAACACTAGTGCTATAAACCTAACTAAAAATCCTACAATGCATTCTAGAACCAAACATATTGAAATAAGATATCATTTTATACGAGATCATATACAAAGTGGAGATATAGTTGTTGAATATGTTGACACATCTAAACAATTAGCTGATATTTTCACTAAACCCCTTGCTAAAGAAAGTTTCTATTACATAAGAAGAGAATTGGGGATAAGTGATCCAACTTATGCTTGACGTTTTGTACATTGAATGCACGATTTCTTGATACTTGTTTTTTCTGTGCATCGATTTACTAATCGGTAAGCTTAAGCAAAAATCCTTATACTATAGCTAGTACACAGATTGAGCAATCTATGTATAATCTCGGAAATATTTTTTTTTGTGCCTGATCATCGATTTACCAATCGATTGTCTCAACCTTGTTAGTACCAAAAACATCAGCACATCGATTGATACATCGATTGTGTGACCAAAATAGAATAGGTGACTCTCTGGAAGTCCTTATGCATCGATGTCTACATCGATTGACCTGCAACTAAAATAAAAAAAAATCAATTTTAATCTGATATAAATTGATTACAACATCGATTTCCACCTTGAACCATTTAGCATAGCTCTCTGGAAGAGCTTATGCATTGATTGGAACATCGATTTACATTGGGTTATTTACACCGATGCTCGCATCAATTGAGATCAAGTGTTAGAACTTGGTACTTTCTGTTTCAACCTATGCATCGATTGATACATCGATTGACAAAGATAAAAATCTATTTTTGAAGTTTTGTACATCGATGTATTCACAAGTACTATCAGCTGAAAACCTTTAATAAATCAATTACTACATCGATTGACTGACTTAGGTCTTTAAATAACCAGCTTTTCCCCCCAAAACTTCTCACATTCCAAATCAAAATCCACATACCCAAACCCCAGCAGAGCTCAGAATTCGCTCCAATGGCATGAGTTAAGCAAACTCAACCTTCTACTCCTGTTCCATCTAACTCCACTTCATCATCCTCAACCCAATCCTCCACTCCTCCACGAGTTTTACCCTCTCCTGCTTCTTCACGCCCTAAGAGGAAAGAACCTGAAAAATCTCAAAAGATGGAACAAGCTTCCAATCAAGGAACTTGCCAAGAAGAAAACTCTTGATAAGGGAAAGAAAGTGATAGCTGAATCCTCCAAACCAGCTCCAAAGAAACAAGAAAAGAAGAAGAAGGCGATCAAGGAGAAGGAAACTCCAAAGAAGAAAGAAACTCAGAAAAAGAGGAAGAGAATTGAGCAAGAAGAAGAAGATGAACTGTTAAAGAGGTATTTTACTGATGATGAGTCTATACTTCTTTACAAGAATGACTTTAAGCATAGAGAAATCCATGAGGCTAGGACTGTTGATTTCAACTACTTTGGCATCAATGAGTTTAGTTTTCAAAAGATCTTGAATGACTACAAGCTGAGTGACTTTTTACAAACTAAGTCTGATATATATCCAACATTAATCAAAGCATTTTATTGCACATTTGAAATGGATAATATTGGATTTTCTGCTGATGTAAAGAATATAAGAATTGAGACGACTTTTGAAGAGTTTGTTGAATTTACTAAGATGGATTACTTGGGAAGTAATCTAGCTGGAATAGGACCAAAAAGCACTTGGTTGAAAAACTATGACAAAGAAGAAGCCAAGAAGGTACTTCTGATAGAAAATGCACAGGAAGGAAGACTGATAAATATAAGTGCTATGCATATCCAACACAGATTACTGCAATATGTACTCACTGAGATGCTTCTACCCAGGTCTGGCAATCATGTTGTGGTCCAAAATAATGATCTTCTGATGTTGTGGGCTATGGTGGAAAAGAAATAGCTCAACTGGAGCTATATCATTATCAGACATATGCTGGATTACAAAACCAGTGGTGCAACCCTACCCTATCCAGGCTTAGTGGTGAAATTGCTAGAACACTTTGAGGTTCCAATGGAAAATGAAGAGAGGTTCTATGCAAGACAAGTAACTCACAAGTTTGGAGAAAGCATCATAAGCAAGATGGAACTTGCCAAAGTTAATGGAGAATGGGTGAGGCTGGCTGGAAATGAAGCAAGAGCCGAAGCTGGACCTGAGTATGCTGAAATGAATGGGAAAATAGACAAGCTGATTTCTATGATTGAAGTATTTGAACAAAGGCAGAACAAGCAGCATTTGATGATCAAAAGGACATTAGATTGCATGAGTCTAAAGATCAATGCTTTGGAAGGGCAAATGGCCACCGTGCATCTACACTTAGGCATTCCCCTAACTGCAACTATATCTGCAACAGCTCCTCAAGAAGAAACACCAACTTCTGAGGATGTTGTTAATATTGCCAGAGCATCCGTTGCTGCTGCTACTGATGAAGAAGGACATCAAGAAACTGAAGCTGCAATACCTGCACAACACACTCAAGAGCCAAGCAACAATGGTGCTGTTTAGATCTTTTAGGACCTCTTAGTGTTTACGTTTATGCTTAGGCTGCTATATTTTGGTTTGTAATACCCAGTTTCATGATTTTTTTTTTATCACTTCAATATCTTGAACAATATGATGTCTTGCGTTTGTGGTTAATGGATGAATAACTTTAGTGTATACATTGTTTTTCATATGGCTTATGCTTTATATCTCCCATGAATTCTTTTTGACAATGACAAAGGGGGAGAAATTAAAGGGTACCATAAATGAAAGGGTACCATACTCACTGTTTCAAAAGTCAATGATCCTAAATACTTTTAACTATCACTTTGACAGGGGGAGTAATCATATCAATTGAAATACTGCTGCATCATTTAACTCTGATATATGTATGTTTACTTCCAATTAATTCTTTCATATTAAAGTACGGTAAGTTTGTCATCAATCAAAAAGGGGGAGTTTGTTGAAAAACGACTCTTGTATGTTTTGATTAATGACTAAACTTAAGCATTGATTAAACTTTGATTCACTAATCATTTTCCAAGATTACATGTTATGAAAAGATCATTTAGTGAAAGGATATGAATTCAAATGATCAAAGTAGAAAGTCAAAGGCAAAGCAAGGACCATGATTGGAATTCTTGAAGATGAAGAAACCACAAGTGAAGATTCAAGGAATATCAAGCAAAGGAAATTAGAATGTATTATGTAAAGAAAAGCTTTACTTATTTTCTTTTATTTAGCTCTCTAAAAAATAACCAAATTCAAAATGGTTTTCATAAATTAAAGCTGAAGTTAAAAAGGAAAAGGTTAATTGAAAGATCTGTACATCTATGTGTACATCTATATACTTTAAGTTAATTAACTACTTTTTAATGAAAACCTATTTGTACATCAGTGTATAATTGTAATACATCAATGTATACATCGATTGATTCTAGAACAACTTGATATGTATGCAATCTAAGCTTCTGTAAATCGATTTGCACATCGATATATATAGTGAAACAGAAGCCAGTGATTTCTGAAACAAGCATACAATCGATTGTTACATCAATGTATATGGCCAAACAGAGGCCAAGAAAGTTTTTCATATACATTACATCGATTTGTACATCGATGCATACACAGAGCAGAAGTAGAATCTCATATTTACAAAGAGTCAATCGATTGACACATCGATGCATAAGCCCAAACAGAGGCAAATATTTTTTTTTTGAAATGATTATGCAATCGATTTAGCAATTGATGCAAAAACTTATGGGCTGCTGATGCTTGTGATTTTCAAGAACACAATTGATGTACACATCTGTGTATTAATGGGAATCAAGAACTTTCAAGAATCCAATCGATGTACTCAGTACAAAAAAATTATAAATCTTGTTTAATACATCGATTAGGTAATGGATTGACTGACATAATCAATTTTTATTTATAAGTTTGTTTTGATCTTAACTAACTTTTAAAGTGTGCCTAACGGATCTATTTTGACACACACCTATATAAAGGCTTGGGCAAACGTTTTTCAAATAATAAATTCATTCAATTCTAAAAGTTTACAAAAAAATTGAGAGATAGCTTTTTCATTGAGAATAGTTAAAGTATTTTTTGATAGTGCTTCAAGTTGTAATTTCCGATTTCTTAGAATATGTAATTCAATTCTTTTACTGAGAAAGGAGAGAAGGTGTCTCTCTGAGTATTGATCTAAGAGTAGAAGGAACTCTTAGAGGTTTGACAATAGTACAAGGGACTCTTGGGGATTACAAGTTTGCTTTTTCTGAAAAGCTGTCACTGGGTAGAGGGAACCTGAGTTGTGAAGCTTTGTAAAGAATTTTGTAATTGATTTTTTGATTGATAGTGGACGAAACTCACAAGTGATTGCAGGACTGGATGTAGGTTACCATAAGAGGTAGCGGAACCAGGATAAATCTCGGTTTGCATTTCTCTCTATCCCTTAACTTTTTAACTGCTTTAAATTGTTGAATGTATATGGTTAAGTCTTAGGTAAAGAAAATTTTGTGTTTGTTCTAATCTGAAAAACTATCTTTCATCAATCTTTCTTGATAAAGAATCAAGTCTTGAATCAAATAACTTTACAAAAACTTGTTTTGTTTTGTTGGTTGGCAAAACCTTTTCAAAAGTTTAGAAAAGTGTCAGTGTTCGTTTAAAGAGGAAATTTTTTTCAAAAGTCTTACATACTTAATTCAACCCCCCTTCTTGAGTATTAGAAGCCACAACCAACATCATCCTATCAACCCATTCACGATAGGGCTTTTTGTACATAGGCCTATCCAGCAACCTTAGTTGGATTCCAAAGTGCCTCCTCATTGTTTCGGCTATCATTTTTGGGTCTATCAGCTGAGGAGCCCTGTCACATGCCTGACTTGGTGCTGGTGGCTGAACAGGTCTGATAGGCCTAGCGGGTGCACCACCTGCTGATAGGGCATCTGATATTACTACTCCTGGATGGGGATTGCCCCCTGGTTATTACTTGGGTATGGATGATTATTCATCCATGACTGAGGAATCGACTGAATTGGGGTTACCTGGGGTACATCAACCCATGACTGATCCATTATGAGAGGAATAGTCTGCCCATAAGGAAACCCTTCAGGTGTTCCTACCGGAGTAGGAGGGATATTGGACCATGGCAACTCTCCCATGTAATCGGTAATGTACCTGGTCGGGCCTGCAGTAGCTGAGTAAGTGGTGCCCCTGATCATGGCCACCTATGGACTAGCACCTATCATAGAAGTGTTAGGCGCCAGACACGGCAAGCCAACTGTTCCGGTTACCTCGGGAGCCTCCTGGGCACTTGTTCTTGCCCAAAATGTAAATTTGGTTGCACACTGCTGTCTGGGTGTGGAGGCTGGTACATAGGAACTACCTGCGGCATGCCCAGACTCGACTGGACCATTGGTTGTAATCCTGCCTGAGTTTGGTCGCCAGCAGGAGTGCCAGCTACAGTCGAATGGACCGAAGCTTCACCCGCGTTGGATTGTCTTTTCTCAGTTTCTCTAACAAAATGCGACTCATTATGCACCATGACTTTCGCGATCTCTGAAAGTTGCCTTGACATCTGGTACATCCAATCATTCATCCCTTGATCAATCTGGTCCCGAATGAATGGTGTAGTCATTATTTTCGGTTGAGGCTGATCAAAGCTTTCTACCCCAGTGGTAGTTGTTACGGTTGAAGATGCCGAGGTACCTACAGGCAGGGGAGTGGTTGGCATCCCCAGAGTAGGCTGTGGAATCCCTTCTGATGTCTTCTTGGTCCCGTTCTTCTTGCTCGGTTGACTAGTATCTATACTGATAAGGTTCTTGCCTGACCTTAGGTGCATACGCCAATGATGATCTGAACTGGGAGATGGAAACTTCTCAATTAGTTCACCTTTGAGAGTCCCACTGGGCGTGCCAAATTTGTTTAACGTGAAAAATAAGTTATCAGCCGATCTAGAAATCAGTCGAGAATCACATACGTATTTTAATAAGGGTCAGTCGATTTGAACTAGAAGTAAAATCCAACTTCTAGCAAAGGGTTCCCAAACACACTAAAGAAAGCGTTTGGTAACAAGATGAACAAGAAAAGGCTAAGAATTAAAGAATAAGGACTTGATCGGCTAGGAAATAAGCTCGTGTAAACTAAATAGCACTAAATAAAAACAGAATTAATAAAGAGCTGAAAGTAAAGGCAAGTGGAAATAAGCAAAGCTTAAAATTGTATTGGATTTTGTTGTGTCCTTAACAGTAAGTACAACAAGTATTTATAGGCTAAGCCTAACCATCAACAGTCCTTTTCTAATTGGCTAAACCTCCTAAATACATGCAGCTATCCTCAACTCAGCTGTCCACGTTTCTTAACCGCTACAACCACAACGGCAACCCCTCAACAGCTCAACTCCTAATTTCTCGGCATGTTTTGTGGCATCCGTTGGTAACAGCTTCCTGATCCTTGCAACTGCACGTTTCTAAGTCCGACAGCTCGCGACCCGTTATGCTTTGGCCCATTTTGCCTTTCAAACTTGGCCCATCAACAAGGCCCAACCCATCTCTTAGCCGAATATGCTCCTTTCTCCATCGGCTCTCCTTATCCTCGGCTAATCAACCTCATCTAATTTTGCTATTAGCCATTAGCTTAGCTACTGGCTAGATTAATTTATTTTGGAGGATAATAGTACCATAAGACATATAGAATCCAACATGTCTGTGATTTACTTTTTGATGTTATTATGTTTTCCAGAGTTTGTTAAATCATTGGGGATATTTGTATTATTATAATTATTGTGACAAAATAACTCTTATGGACAATGTGACTTCATATGTCTCAGACTATAAACAATTTTGGTGATCTTCACTATTTATCTATTTTATTTATTTCATTTTATATATTATTTTTACAACATCCACAATAATGTTCCTCTTAAAAGTACTCAATAATCTATATACATAATGTAGGAAAGAAAGTAAAAATACTAACATTATTTTGACAGCTTATACAAACCATCTTCAAGCTCACAGTAAAAACTCTTTTTGTTGAAGATCACTGACATAGAGTCATACAAATTCAAGGAACACTCTCTTAGATTATTATTATTTTATTTCAAGAAAAGTCAAAAAAGAGTCTACCAGAATATATTGCTGTTGTTCAATTACTCGTGAAGATTGACCACACACATAAGACAAATAATGCAAAGTAAATGAATTAAAAAAAAAATCATTTTCAAAGAAATCTACAAATAAAAGTATATAAACATCAGCAACTTTGAGCTTCAAAAAATAAAAAGATATCAAGGGACATCATAGGCCCGTTTGGATTAGGGACGACAATGGGTATTGGATCTAATGGCTAATCACAAAATTTATCCATAAAGATACTAATTCTCTCTCTCCCCTACTAATAATTTTTTTAGAAGTTAGGAATTGTAACTTCTTAAAATAAAACACTCAAATGTGTATTTTCATTGCTTTTGTTTTTAAAAAGCTCATTCAAACACCTATATATTTTTTAAAAGCACTTCTATTAACAAAAATAAGTGTTTTACATCACGAAAAAAACCCATCCAAATGGACCCTTAGCACATGGTGAGAACAATTTACCTTCCTTAACACAACAACTTGGTATTTAACCAAACTTCTTAACACATTAGTTTAAAATTTGATCAATTTAGCAAGATGTCAATTAAGCATTCTATGTATTTAATTTGACCTACAATTATCTTCCGACACATGAGTCGTTTCATTTCAACAAATAAAAGTGAGCAATTGAGAAAGAGGAGAAGTAGAGTGACTTCGCTATATATGTGTGTTTGTGTGTGTGTGTGGGAGTGCATGTGCGAGACATATATAAGGTTGAAATGAATAAATTCACAATAAATTCCAATAATCAAAAGTGAAAATGCATCAATTTTTACCTTTTCATCGCAGCTCACAAGTTTTGGGCAGAGCCGGCCCAAGGGTGAGGCTCCTAAAGCCCTTGTTTTAGGCCTCACTCAAAACCTTAAATATTTTGTAAACCACTACTTGACTAAAAGGTCACATAGAAAGAATGGTTTTGTTGTTAGTATTTTAAACTCAACAGCTGAGTTCGAGTCCCTCTACCTGCCAACTATCGTTTAGAGTTTTAAATATTGTCAACCTTTAATTTCTTTCATCTTATTTTTTTGTTCTCATTAAACTTATAAATGAGAACAAAGTTAAAAACAATTAAAATGATGTCAGTACATCAAAACAAAAATTAAAATGATATCTCTTTGTTAAAGATCTAAAAAGTGAATTTTATGTTGTATAAAAATTGATTATTTTTGTGTTTAAATCTGAAGTTAATTTTAAAAAGGACTCGTTTCAGTTTCTGCTTTAGGCCTCACTAGATATTGGGCCACCACTGGCTTTGGGGAACATGCAAGTGTCAGAGTTATACTGTAAGAGAAAGGAGCGACAATGAAACCTTCACCAACAAAAAAGTCATAACGCCCTCCGTAGAGGAATGAATGATCTCCACAAAGGACAACTGTCCAAAGTAATTGAAGGAATAATAAGGAATGACCGATAAAAGAAAGAATTGAGATTTGGCAACCACCATAAATGGCACAGGACATATGCACCACATTTGAAGCTCATGCAGCTTGTCTGCTTGTGTATGGCTAATAAGCTTCAAGGAATGATAAATAGGGGAACATACCTCTATTGTAGATGTGAAATCGATTTTTCCTAAATCAGAAGCTAATCAATACTGTTTCAATTTTTACACGATTTTGATATATTGAAATCATATTTTCACGGTCATCGAAATATTTGGGGCCCTCTAACTCATATTACGTTTGATCGAACCAACGCACACGTTTGATGAAAAAAAAAAAAAACCAAACACACACACTAAATAACAAAATAATAAATTAATCCTACACCGGTAAGAACAACATCATATCGATAGCATATTGGTAATTTCCACACATTGCAAAGAAGCAGTGCCGCCCCGCTCGCAAGTTGGTTCGTTTTTTCTTTCTTACAACACCACACATAAATACCATTCATTACATCATCCTTCGCCATTTCGTTCACGTTCGCTTTGCCTATGGCAACTTCAACCGTTCTTCTCTAGAGAGAGAGAGAGACACGACGACGACGACGACGACGACGACGACGACGGAGAAAACCGTTGACCTCAGAGCCACCGCCACAACCATGGCGTCGTTGGAACCTCCGACCGATACCCCGAACCCTCAACCTCCTTCGAAAACCAGAGAAGAAGGCGAGCTATCTTCTTCCGATGATGACCAAGTAAACCCTAGCTCCCATTTTCGTTTCAATTTTTCCTGCGATTCTTTCCATTTTCTTTTCCTAATTTGCATTTGTTTACTCGTGTTTTGCTTTTTCTACTTGTTCTGTTTGTTTTTGAGGAGAATTTTAGGGGAATATGTGTGATTATTTGATTGTGTGTTTCCTATTGGTGTTGGTAGTTAAGTTTAGCTTGCTATTATATTTATCATGTAGCTGTAGATCTGAGAGAGTAAGGAGAACAGTGCTCAGTTCTGTTTAGCTTCAATTTCTGAACATTGCTGAGTAGGGTTTCCTAACCAACTTGCTTTTGCTGCTTGTTCTGTTTGTTTTTTCTGGTCAAACTAGTGGTAATGGAAAATGTGAGTGTGTATGAAAACTTTAAAGCATAGTTACCGGGTGCATGGTATGGGACTATGGGTACGTCGGCTCATTTGGTACGTGGTTCATTACTTTTTACATGTGTATGAAAACTTTAAAGCATAGTTACCGGGTGCATGGTATGGGTACGCCGGTTCATTTGACACGTGCTTCTTCACTTTTTACATCATTACTAGAAGACTTTCTTTAATGTGAATCCAATGTATATGAAAACTTTAAAGCATAGTTATCAGGTGCATGCTACGGGTACGTCGGTTCATTTGACACGTGCTGCGTCACTTTTTACATCATTACTAGGTGACTTTCTTTAATCTGAACCTGGAACGCAGTACGTGTTACGACGAATCTGGTACATGGTATACAGGGTTAATGAGAGAACTCGGTAACTATGCTTTAAAGCATGTGGTGGAATCAATGTGTCGTTCTTGCTGATTCTATTTCTTTTTTATAAATTTTGTTTTCTGATATGGATTGTTAATGTGTAATTTGTGTCCACCAGGAAAACCCTGATAGCTCTACTATGCAACCCGCCCCTGCTGCAGAGTCTAGTGCGATAAATACTGTGCAACCCACCCCTGCTGCAGAGCCTAGTGCGATAAAGACTGTGCAACCTGCCCCTGCTGCAGAGCCTAGTGCGATAAAGACTGTGCAACCCGCCCCTGCTGCAGAGTCTAGTGCAATAAATATGGTGCAAAAAAGGACCCAAGGTATTCAGGGTGGTAAGTCTTGCTAACTGCCAATTAAAGAAAAAATAGCGTGTCTGCCTTTTGGTTTCTCTGGATACCAATCTCTCCTATTGACCATCACTTTCTCGTCATCATCTTGAACTCTGTATTGCTATCTGATTTGTCCAGGGATTATTTCCAATAGACAACTCTCATTTTTTTGTCGATAATGAGCAGTCTGGTTTATGGAATTGAAAACTTCACCTGAACTGTTGCAAGATTTGGACATGTGTTTATCTTATGGGATATATGTACAGTATCTGGAGTGTAAGAGCTTTTTGTGGCATTTCTACAGGTTCCAATAATATACCGTTGCAAACGACCAGACAATCAAATTCACAGATGAGCTTAAACAAGAACCAGTTACCCCCTAAATCTTCTCCGTGGACTGGTAATGTCAGCACGGATGAAAATCTAGTGATAAGCTTCTCTGATGATGACAGTGGTAGTGACCTTGAAACTAAAGGTAATGCTTCCAGGTTGGGTAGCAATATAAAGCGACCTAGTTCGTCCTTGGAAAAATCAAACAAGTTCCAGCAAAGTACAAGAAGTGTACACAAGGCAATGCCCAAGAGATTGTCTTCAAATCGCACATTTATCTCATCAATGACCAAAGTTAATGGTTCTAATTCTAAAGTTGCTGGGTCCATGTCATTGGGACAAGGATCACGAGCTAGAAATTTCAATCCAATTAACAAAAATTTAGGAAGCCGAGAGCGTGGGCGTGATCAAGGAGTGTTATCAAATGACAATAAACTTCAGGATTTGCGGCATCAGATTGCACTTCGGGAAACTGAACTAAAGTTGAAGGCAGCCCAGCAAGTTAAGGAATCTGCTTCAGTTATGGGTAAGGATCATAATGCTGTGAACCTGAAAAATGACGCAGCTAAGAAATATACTCCAGTTTCCTCAGAGGCTACACAATCGGAGCCAAAGGAACCAGATAAGAAACGGTTGAAACTTGGCACACCTTACAGTATCCCTCAAGCTGTTGGTAGTCAGCAAGAAGTTCCTGCTGCAAAACCTATATTATTATCAAAAGATTCTACCTGGGAAAACTGTTATCCTCAGGAGAGAAACAAAGTCGATCATAGCCAAAAGGAGATTCCATTATGCAGAAGAGAGTCAACAATTATCAGATCACAAAGTCAACCTGACAAACAGATTGATAATTCATTACAAAATATGCCATCAAGAGAGGGTAAATACTTTGCTTTTACATCACTGTATCTTAAACATTTGTGGTCTACAAGTTGGCTTATAAACTTCATTGTATTATTCTTGATTTTGGAGATTAAAATAAGTTTTAGTTGTGTTGCCTGTTCTCTCAGTCAAATTCTTATATCTGTAAACTCGAAGAATTTCCTCCCATTATTGTTTCTTTTGTGTCAATAACTCATTACCTTCAATTGTGTGGTATTCTCTGTTTTATGTCCCCAAGTTTTTGCAAGGCTGCTCCCAGGTGACACTGCAAATTTGATGCCAAATTTTTTTGTTCAAAATGTAAAATCATATTGCCAAGTTATAAGAATGTATAAAACAAAATATTATGTCTGATCTTATAGGACGTTGCTTTGACTTAATCGATTTGGGTAAATATAAGGAAGCCGGTGACTTGATTCAGTTGATTGTAATCTAGCCCAAACATCAGCCAGTAAAGCATGTTTAGGTCCTTTTTGCTTAGAATCTATCATGGTCTGTTTATACTTTGTAGGTGATGTCAATTATGGTAGCAATCAGACTGAGAAGGGTAGTAGGCTTGCTGGACCTCCCGTTGCTTTCAACCAGAATGCAGTACTGGCAAATATGACTTCCAATAGTGTGCCAAAAAACTTAGTAAGTTACAATTTGCTATATACATGACATTTGTTTTACTTGGCCTTGGTGACTTCATTGAAAACTCTGTATACTTTTCTGTTTAGTAACTAGCCATAAGTTGTAATTTGCTATAAATTACATTTGCTTTTACTTGGTGACTTCACGGAAAACTCTATCTGTTTCTGTGCCTTTTCTGCTTAATAACTAGCCATAAGTCAGTGTTTTAAAATGTGGACTGCATCATGGGATCCGGCCGCAACATCTCGTTTGCGACGGCTGCCCCAATTGCGGACCGCATTGGTCCCAATTGGTTGCATCATTGATCGCAACCATGGTTTTAAATTGCGGTTGCAGTTGTGATTGCCGTCGCGGTTGCTGCGGTTGCGGTTACTGCAATGCGTGTTGCGGTCGTTGCGGCGTGAAATATTTTTAAGTTTTCACCAAATATAAAAATTATTCTATAATAATTGTAATTATTTATATATCTTTTATTTATAATTTTGTATAATTTTTCTCATTTTTTTAAGACTTCACCTCATCTTTATGAATATTTTAAATCTAATTATAGTATACATAACATTATCATAAATGAGCCTTTTAAAATTTATTTTTTATAATATACAATTCAAATAAATACAAGTTTAACACAATTCATCTTTGCTTAAAAAAAACATAATTCATCTAAAAAAATTCCTTCTTTTTAAATTCTCTAAAATTTTGTCCAAAAATTATTTCTCACTCAAAAATTTTACTACCCACCATTTTTTAACACTAAAAGGCTAACCCAAATATCTTTTCCAAAACTAACCCAATTCCAAAAAAAAAAACTATTATTATGCCCAAATTGACAAACTCAAATATTTGTATGCCCACCATTTTGTAACACTTAAAAATAAAAAAAAACTAACCAAAATCTCTTTCCACTCCCCGTGACCCAAACCCACCCCCCCACATACAAAGTATACCCACCATTTTTTTACTCTAAATCTTCTCTTCTTCCATCATTAATTACCGCCTTCTAGAAATTTCTTTCTCTCAAAATTTGCCCAACCTCCAATTTGAGGTATCCATCTACACTCCCAAAATTTTCTTTCCTCCTTTGTTACTATAGACCACCGCCCCAAGCTCCAACCTGTCACACACACCCCCTTAGTTAGCAAAGCAGCAACCCGTAATCAAGCCTCCAACCATGGTAGATCGAAAGGGAGTCATAACAGGCATGAGGCAGAGTCATGGGCAGCAGATCTACATGTTGGAAGAATGAGATTGAAGAAAAGAAACAAGGGTACAATTTTTTTCCAGATCTGAGTGCATTTTGAGGGTCTGAAATTTCGAGTTTTGAAAAAAATGTTGAATGTAAATGGACTGAGAATCGTGTTGCAGTGTGATGCGGCCGTTGTGGTGTCCTGTTGCGGGTGTGTTGCGGTTATGTTGCGGCCGTTACTCATGAATACAAATCTCTCCGCAATTGCGGTGTGATGCCGTTGCGGGCACCACCGCAACCGCAATATTGCGGCCGCATCAAGCATTGCGGTCCGCAATTTAGAACCATGATCGCAACCACAATTTAAAACCCTGCCTTAAGTTTTAATATGCTATACAATTTGGATGACATTTGCTTTTACTTGGTGACTTAACTGAAAACTCTGCATGTGCTTTTCTGTTTAATCATTGACGGTTGTAAATCTTCCTCATCTTTGGCTAGTTTATCATTTTGAAGTCTTCCATCTAAAATTGATTAGGAATTACCGATCTGTGTAATGGCCTAGAATGGACTGATTCTCTCACCGTCGCTCTTGCTTGATTTTTAAGTGACATGTGGACCTCTTTAATTTGTAGTCAGTGTGCCCCTTTTCATTTTTTTTTTTAAAGGAGTGTGGGTACCAATTGTTCATAGATCAATAAAGTTAAAATTTTGACGATACCACAGCAATGTTTCTAGGATTTTTTTTTATACCTTGTTTTTGTGGTCTTCAACTTTGTAGAACAAAGTCGGGTTGAGTTGATTTATCCACAGAGTTCCTTCTTGAATAAAGTACTAAACAATTGAAAAGAGACCTTGAATATATTTCCTTTTTTCTCCTCATGTTTTTGACTCTCCTTACTCCATAATCTCATCCATCTTATTTAGGAAGCATCAAGTAATGCAGTTCTTTCAAATCATAATGGTAATGCAAATGTCTTGGAGCATAGCGGCATAGATTTACAGTCTTCTTTTGAAATGGAAGAATTGATAGACAAGGAACTGGAGGAAGCACAGGAGCACAAGCACAATTGTGAAATTGAAGAAAGAAATGCATTTAAAGTTTATCTTAAAGCTCAGAGGTCCTTGCTTGAGGCAAATGCTCGATGCACCAATGTTTATCATAAAAGGGAATTGTTTGCAGCTAAGTTACGATCTTTAATTTTAAACAATTCCAGCTTCTCTTGGTCTTCAGGACAGCACCAACATCTTGATATGGGGTTGGATTACTTACCTAAACATGGATATGGTATACCCACATCAAGCTGTCAGAGGCAGGCTGAGTATAATGATATTAATAATCCAAGTTTTGATTCTAATAATCAGGGCATCAACAATGGGCGTTCCAATACATTCTATCACCATATGACTGGAGCAAATTTAGGGTCTGAACTTTTCATTGAACCAGATACCAGTACATCAGAGCCGTTGCCTCAAAGGTTTAATAATACTGCAGATGGAGTTTCTTCTCCTTCGAATGAGTTAGACACATCAGCTAACGAAAATGAAGAGATGTCTCCAGCTGGACATGGGTCCACTCATGTTGATCATGAAAATCATAGAAAAAAAGACTCTAAGGCCAAACTAATGGACATAGACAATGCGTCAAATGCTAAATTTTCTACTGATAGTCCCCGGGATTCTTTGCTTCTTGAAGCAGCATTAAGGTCTGAATTATTTGCACGATTAGGGACAAGAACTATAAAGAGTAGAACTCCATGTAACAACACAGAGCCTGCTTCTGAACGAGGGACTGAAAATGAGGTTGGAAGTGAGAAAAGTCAGGTGCATCAATGTGTTGCTCCACTCTCTAGGGCAGAAAATAATGATCTTAAAGGTAATTTATTTTTTCCAGAATGAGCATGCTGTGGTGTGTTTTTTCCCCTTATATAGATATAACAAGTCTATAATGCTGATCATGAATCCTGATCAAGCATAGTTAGCTCAACTGTATAATCCGTATGCTCTTATATATGCCTTTTCCCTCAATTGGTTCACTTTCTTATGGTTTTTTTCTAAAGTATATTCTGTTTGTTTTCTGAGGTTTATTATCTGATGCAAGGGCACGATTCCCATTTTTGTCCTCCTTTTTTAGCTGTTTCCCATTTTCTTATGGACAATTTAGTCATTTCCTACCACTTTTCCTTAAGGTTATAAACCGTTCTTCGACCAGTAACCCCCTACCCCCTGTTTTGTGCTCCCCAGTCCCCAAGAAACCAAAGCTTAATATTCTTGCAGTCTACCATTTTTTTCAGGCCAAAGGCAGGCCATTTTCCGGCGACCGAGTTGTATTCCGGGAACTCTGGTCTGCCAAGTGCTCTTCACAGTCCCTTGTTTGCAGATCTGTGCTCAGATCGGATTTTGAACTCCCTTTTTTTCTTGCTGTCTTGCTGTGTACTTTGAAGCTTACCATTGCTTTTTACTTCATTCTTCTGTATTTAAACTTTCATGTTCTTTCCTGTTTTGATTGCTGTGTACTTCACAGTCCACCACCTTTTTTTTTGGCATCATCTTCCTTGATTAGCTGGATAGTTATGCCTTAGATTGATGGCGATTGTGTGTCTATATTCTGTATTGTGACTGTTGGTTACTACTGATGAATATGTCTTTACTTTGGGTTACTTTTTTATTTTTTGAGCATTTATAGGTGTAATGTAATATAAATTATTTATAGTTTCCTTAAATAATGGCCAATATGGGATTGAGTACTATGGCCAATATTTGGTTTGAGTATAATTTGTTTCCTTCATTGAATTCATATTGTTTGCTGCAAAGAAAATATTAATAAGTGTCTTCCTGTTGTAAAAAAATTTATTATAAGTTGCTGCAACAGTTTTATGATGGCACATGCATTGGCTATGATTGATTGTCTGAGATTTAAAATGTGTTTATATTAAAATTTTGAAAATTTGTGTTTTCTTTCTTATAAATAGTTCTACTTAATCAGTTGTTGATGAAATTTTGCAAGTTTATCTCTTGTAGTCTTGATTACTGTTGTTCTATAACTCTAGGCATTGAGAGGCATGAAAGGAGTATCTGTCTGGATTCCGTTGAGACTCAAAGTCAGCATAACATCGGTGGAATTCATTTGAATTCTAACTGCAGCGTTGGTTCAGGAGATCAAGGCGATATGCCTTGTCAAGGTCACTACTCAACAACTATATTAAACATCTCACCTTTGATCTTCAGGAGTGCATTTAGTCAGCTGAGAGAAATGTTGCCATTCAATTCAAGTCAATTCCAGAGTAAAAATAAGTTCATTCACTCTAATGATGGTGAAAAAGAAAATGCTACTTGCCTCACTTCTGATGAAACAAAGTGGAGCAATATGTTAGCAATCTCAATGCCTGGCACTGTTGGGAATTTACTTTCGGAAGAAAGCTCTTATAGCTGCAGTCCTGCAGTTGATCCGTTTTGGCCACTTTGCATGTTTGAACTCCGAGGAAAATGCAACAATGATGAATGTCCTTGGCAACACGTTAAGGATTACGGTGATGGAAAGACTTGTCAACATCAGCACACTGATTCTCACAATCCAGGTATAATAAATAATAAATTAATGACAATTTGAAACATAGTGTTGCCTTCATTTTTGATTTATGATTATGAGGAAACTTTTCTGAAAATATCCGTGTGTCTTCAATCTGTAATTTTTTGTGTTTTCTGAAGCTGAACAAAATGTTGTTTACATGTAGGAGATTAATATTTGGAAGTTGTAACTACTAGACCTTGTGAATTGATGCCGCTAGGATTTACTTAAAATTTGGGGTTGGATAGAACGGGAGAATATGAAAATAGGTTGGGTAGTTTGTGTTGGTGTAGTCCATCTCCATGGATAGAAATCTGATATGATCAGGATTCTTAACCTGAGTTGAAAAGAAACACCACAAGATATATTCTGAACGTACACCATGGAATTCTGTAATTTTGTTAAAATTACATCGAGTGCCACTGTTTATAATATATCTAGAGCAGACTGGACCCTTCCTTAAGTGGTATAATTAATGACTTCGGGCTGACTTTTGGAGTTCCTATAATTACTTAGACCCCTAATTACGAGATTGGAATTTTCTAGGCTTAGGCTCTGTTTGGCAAAATTAGCTGATAAGCCAGTTTATAGCTAATAAGCTAATTTTTAGCCGATATCTGAAAAACTAGCTGAATGAATTTGAAGTGTTTGATAAAATTAATGGTTGAGCTAGCTTATAAATGTAAAATTACACAAAAAGGCATATTTATGATAGACATGGAAAAGTGAGAATTTCACTAAATGAACGGGGGTAAAAACGAGAGAAAAGTCAATAAGCTATAAGCCATATGCTAAATAAATTAGCTTATGAAGAAAAGTTATAAGCTAATGAGATAGGCTTGTTTACCAAACACCTATATTTCAGTCAAACAAGCTTAGAAGCTAGTCAAAGAAGCTATAAGCTAGCTTATTGGACTTGTCAAACAGAGGCTAGTTAACTTATCAAATACATAGAGCAATGATTCTTGAGCAACTAAAGTATCTAAAGCATTTGCTAGTTTCTAACGAGTAAGCATGTAATGCCCTCCATTAAATATTTTATTTAATGAATAAATCCTCCTAATTTCTTAAAAAAGAAAACACTAAATACTTTTTGGCTTTACAATATATTAACTGGTTCTACTTTTTCTTTAATACTTTATATTTAATTTCTTAACCAAGGCACTAGTTAGCAGCACCTGATCTTATACTTCTAAATAATAAAGACTTCAGACTTAACTACTAAAACTCCTAATTGAGACAACAAGATGGCTTCTTTATTATTCTCAATCAGAGGTGAAGCACAATAGAAGGAAAACTAGAAAGCTCTGACTGACAGAATGTAAGAATCGAATTGACCCTAAGATCTTCTAGTGTTGTAGCATTATCATTGACTATTTAGATATGCATAGATATTAATATATGAAATACATTTTCTGAAGTATGATTTCATTTTGATATCAGCCACTATATTAATTATTAAAATAATTTCTGATATATTGTTGTCATTACAATTTTCTTTTCTAAAGACACTGTTATACACTGCTTGAGCAGATTGTCAAGGTAGATTACCATTGCATCAACAAAATTGTAATGGTGTGACAGAAGTTCCCAAGTGTCACAGAGCTGCAATTCTGCCAACTTATCTTGTTGGCTTAGATATTCTGAAAGCGGATGAATTTGGATATAAACCTGTTGTGGCACATAGAAATACTCAGTACTGGCAGAAGTGTTTCAGTATTACTTTAGCTATTTCAAATATGCTTCGAAATGGTTTACCTACTGATGGTCCACTATTGGATGGTGGTGATGAACGCATAGAGGTCCGTGGGGCATGGAGCAAACAGTTATCTTCTTTTCAGTGGAGAAGTGGAGCTGGGGTTTGTTACTTCAGACCATATTTTGTTTTCCTGGTTTATAAACCTTCTGTTGGCTTTCGAATATTATCTCTTTAATAATAATGTTTCAGTCGAACCTGTCACCTTTATACCAAATTGGCCAAAATGGGTCAATTATATTGCATTTTGATTTTTGATGATTTTATTTTAATTTTCATAATACTTGTTTTTAGGATTTTATTTGGTTATTTTTGGTGATTTTAATGTAGTTATGGTTGAAATAGGAAGGATGCTAAATGGATTAGGAAAGTACTGGAAGATGGCTTGCTTGACAAACAAATTTTATCATTCCTATACCAGAACCTACTCTGTAAACCGTGCTTAACTTTTATTTTCATCAATTTATATTATTCCAATAACTTCTCCATTTCTCCTGGTAAATTCCCAAGTTCCTGATTTCTGCCTAGTGGATTTTAGGTAGCCTGCCAGAACGATACCTACTCCTTTCTTATTCCTTTTATTATCCCTTTAGTGCTTCTATCCCGTGTCACACTTCTATACTTGTTATGAGATTATAGTTTTGATTCATTTAATGATATTCCACTATTTTAAATTTAGGATTTGAAGTACAAACATACTTATATTTTGTGTACTTATTATTTTTGTGCTAGGAACTCTTAAAGTCGAAACTAGTTAATAAGTTTTGTGAATATATTATGATGAATTGCTTGAGTGAAATGGCACTCAGCAGGTTTGATATTTATTTGCACTTGGAAATAATTACACCTTATGATTACAAGGAAAAATCAATAAGAGTGCTACCTCTTAAGTTCATCATTGCTACTTTCTATGATCATGAACCAATATATACATGAATATGTATTTAATTTCTACTTCTAGTTGCAACACTATTAAATTTCACCGCCCATTAAATTCTATCGTCCAACAGTTAACTTTGTGATTTTGAAGTGGAAAAGTATGTTGTATGTCAGATTTTTTCCCCCAGTTTTAATGAGGACCTCCCCCCCTCCCTCTATTCCTTCCTTACTAATAACTATAATATAATTTGACAACTATTCCACTCAATACCTTTTGATTACTGTGGGTTTGATTCATTGATTAAGCTACATAATATGGCTTGAATTTCTTAATTCCGTGACTTGATGAATTCCTTTATTCACGCTAACTTCCCCTTTATTTGATGCATGCTTAGAATCAAATCAAGCAGGCTGTGGCTGATAGTGAACAAGCTGTTGAGACGGCTCTACTCATTCTCAACCAGGAAATTAATAAATTGCAGGGTGTAAGAAAGGTAACAGTTGTCTATGCATTGGCTGTCTTGATGGTTAATGTTGGTTGGGATTTATTCATGAATTTCTTTCTCTTCATCTCTAATTTTGGTGTTTTTAGGCTCTATCTGTACTGTCAAAAGCTTTGGAGGCTGATCCAACTTCCGTGGTTCTCTGGGTTGTGTATCTGCTCATTTATTATGGAATTTTCAAGCCAAATGAAAAGGATGACATGTTCTTTTTTGCGGTATGTATTTCTTTGTTTCCTACTTTAATGTGGAGTGTGCTCCGGAGAATTTTCTTTTTTCTAATATGGAGAATGGGGAATTTCTTAGAATATAGAGACTCCACGAGTTAGCATTAATCATAAACTCAGGAAAATCTACTGATATACTGTTTATTCATTGGCTGGATACCAGACAAAAACTGTAGGCAGCAGCTTCTAACTTCCTGTTAGGCTATGATGCACAAACATGATAGGAGTATCGGATACACTACGTATCTGATATGGCGATACATCGTTTCTTAAAAAATACAAGATACGATACATTTAGGATACATATAATATATATATATATATATCTTGTTATCATATTTATTCTATTTTTTATTATTATATTTCTATATATATATATTATATCTATATGTTATTATATGTAGTGTATTTATCCCTATCATATAGTATACAATTATATACTAATAATATTTTATATTTTTAAGAAATTATTAAATATTGTTTTGCAAAGAAAATATAGGATACTTTATATCTTATATTGTATACTAATCAGCATAGAAGGATTAGTCCCATAAAAAAAAAAGTATAGAACGGTTAGTGTACAAATATTCATGAGAGTTTGGCATAAAATGGCCCACACTGCTTCTGTCCTAACCTAACACAAGTGCTTCTTCATCACTCACACAGCTGCTGCTGCTTCTTGCCCCAACCCAACACAGCTGCACAACCGTTTCTTCTTCACCCAACACAGTTGCTGTTGCTGCTGCTGCTGCATCTTCTTTCGCACACTGCTGCCCCAACACAGCCGCTGTTTCTTCTGTCATGGCGTATCGAAACCTTTTTTATTTTTTTAAAACAAGATCCTTTTCGATACTCCTCTGACCATTGTTGTCAAACTCGCGATTCAACTCGTAGAATCATCCGAGTCTACATTTCTACCTAGGCAAAATGGGTGAACTCGCATGTAGACTCGTTTTCTGATAAAACTCGACCCGGGTAGACTCACGAGTTTAGGGTCGATTTTGTGAGTCTGGAAAAAAATTGGTGCCCTTTTATTTGGTC
The DNA here is from genome assembly GCA_030762895.1 of Sophora flavescens. Taxonomy (NCBI): domain Eukaryota; kingdom Viridiplantae; phylum Streptophyta; class Magnoliopsida; order Fabales; family Fabaceae; genus Sophora; species Sophora flavescens. Next base: position 26,633,179 of record CM061065.1, on the reverse strand, counting down.
CAAAACGTGTGCGTTTTAGGGAAAAAACCAAAGGAATTTGCTTAGGCCTCTTGATGACCCATGTTCCCCCTCCATTCGAACGAAAGAAACCAAAAACCCCTAAAGAAGAGACTTGAACCGCCTCCCTCAATGCTTGCAATCGGCCGATGTCCATTGTCTGAGTTCACCTAAGACCGCATCCTCCTCCATGTACTGCACACGGCACACCCATTCGAAGTTCGAACGCCTTCGCCTTGCACAACACACCCATCTCGAACCCTCCCTCACTGTTGCTCTACTCGTATTTGTTGCAAACAGCAGCAACACCTTTAGTTTTCTTTCTCCTTGCTTGAACACTCTTTCTCTTTCCCTATGTTAGAGGATTGGATTTAGACATTTAGGAGCTGTTTTTTTTTGTTACTGTTATATACTTAAATGTTTTGTTAATGTTTGGATTTGGATTATGATTATGATGTTACCTTTTGATGATTATATGATGATGTTGCATGTTTTTGGATTATGATGTTGCTGTTTGGTTGCTTTCATGTTATATATATATATATATATATATATATATATATATATATCTATATATATATATATATATAAAATGTCATTTATATTTTCTTTATAACAGGTAGACTCGTGACTCTTACGAGTCTACGTGTCAAGTAGTCTACCTAGACTCGTGAGTCTGACTACCTTGCCTCTGACATGTACTCATGACGTATCGAAGCGTATCTGATATCGGATACGAGAGGGAATGGATTGAACATGATTGTAAAAGGAGCTTCAAGGCAATGGATTAAAGTTTGGGGATTGAGGCTCCATACATTACCCACCATTCTTTTGGTTTCAAGGCCCACCTATCTTGCAAGGAATCTGTTGAAAATAGCTTATAATAGAGTATAAGAATCTCTGTAAATCATAACTGAATATGCTGAGTCAGCAGCATTCGGTTATGATAGTTAGTTAAGGCAGTTATCAAGAGCTGCTAGAAGCTCAAAGTTAGTTAGGGCAGTTATCAAACAGAGCTGTTAGAAGCTCAAGGCTATATATATACACATAGCCTTCTCTGAAATCTGTACAATTGAGAAAACTGAAATACAATTACAAATTGATTCTCTCTCTCTCTATCTTTCTTCTTCTACCCTAATTTTCGGTTCTGTTTATGGTATCTTGAGCCAAATTCTGGGCCATGGCTTCTATCGGGAATCCCTTCGCTGAGAATGTCGCTGCATCTCTGACGCCATCGTCTTCTCCAGCCAACTTCAATCCGTTGCTCTCTGTTAAGCTAGACGATCAGAACTTCCTTCTATGGAAGCAGCAGGTAGAAGCCGTAATCATCGCTCATAAACTTCATCGGTATGTTGTGAACCCTACGATTCCTCCAAGGTTCGCGAGTGAAACAGATCACAATCTTGGAATCGAAATCGAAGCCTATCAGCTATGGATCGTACAGGACCAAATGCTGTTCACATGGTTACTCAGCTCACTTTCATCGACGATTCTTCCTCGATTCTTAGGTTGCAAACACTCGCATGAAGTCTGGGACAAGATTCACAAGTGCTTCTACGCGCACCTTCGCGCCAAGGTGAGGCAGTTTCGATCTGAACTGAAGAATACCAAGAAAGGTACAAGAACCATGTCTGAATACTTGTTACGAATTCGCGCCCTAGTTGACTCTCTCCAAGCTATGGGAGATCCGATGTTAGAACAGGATCACATTGACACAGTATTGGAAGGACTCCCAGAGGAATACAACACTTTTGTAATGATGATATATGGCAGAGGTGATTCCCCTTCGATTGACGATATCGAAGCTCTACTACAAATTCAAGATTCACAATTAGAAAAGTTTCGTCAGGAATTGCCTCTCTTGGCGATTCGGTTTCAGCCAACATTGCTCATGCCCCAATCATCGCAAATGTGAACCCTAACGGTGCTCACAGAGGTCGGTTTGATGCCCAACGTGGCGACTTTCGAGGTTCTTATCGCGGAAGAGGGCGGAGGCAGAGGCGTAATCACGGAAACAGACCTACATGTCAGCTTTGTGGGAAGTATGGTTATGACTCCTTTAACTGTTGGCACAGGTTTGATGAGACCTTCGTTCCTCCACAGCCTCCTCCTTCTAATCAACAAGGGCTATATGCACCAAACTCAGCTCTAGGCATTCTACCCTTGCCAAATTCTCAGCAAAATGCTCAGCCAAGTGCACACGTGGCTGCCCAATCAACTCAGTTTTCTAATAATTCCAGCAATAATGATTACAATGGAGCAAACCATTTCGAAGGTCAAACATGGTACCCTGATTCTGGGGCAACTCATCACTTAACTGCAGACCCTCAAAACTTCACTCATAGCACTCCTTTTGGCGGTCAAGACCAAGTTTTCATGGGTAATGGACAAGGTCTTGCCATAACTCCATTGACTCTTCTAAACTTTACTCTTCTTTAAATCCAATTACTATTTTTTCTCTAAATAATCTTCTTGTTCCCAAAATTACAAAGAACCTCGTGTCTGTGTCTCAATTTGCTAGGGATAATAATGTTTATTTTGAATTCCATCCATACTCATGCTTTGTTAAAACACAGGACTCTAGCAGAGTTTTGCTTGAAGGCTGCCTTGGAAAGGATGGCCTCTATTACTTCAGCAATCTCAAAGTTCATCAAGACTCTCACTCTCAGCCTCAGTCTACATCAAGACCCTCTCTAGCTAAGTGTCAAAGTATTCCTGCCTCTGTAAATACCTCCAATGTTGTATCCCTTAGTCCTAATTCATACAACTCTTGGCATTGTCGACTAGGACATGCTCATTTCAATGCTGTAAAAACTGTATTACAATTGTGTAATATTCCCTTAGTCAATAATAAAGAGAGTGATTTTTGCAATGCCTGCTGTATTGGTAAGGCCCATAGACTGCATGCCCCACCCTCCTCCACTGTTTACCATGAATCCTTTGAATTAATCCATACTGATCTATGGGGACCAGCACCCTTTCAGTCCTCTTGTGGCTATAAATACTACATTACCTTTGTTGATGCTTACACACGATTTACATGGATCTATTTCCTTAAACAAAAATCAGATGCTTTAGCAGCTTTCAAACAGTTTTATACTCTTATTTCCACTCAATTCTCAACAAAACTCAAAGCTGTCCAGTCAGATTGAGGAGGGGAATTTCGACCCTTCACTAAGTACTTGACTGACTTAGGTATTGTGCATAGGCTCACATGTCCCCACACCTCTCACCAAAATGGTACTGTTGAGAGAAAACACAGGTAAATTGTGGAGATGGGGCTCACCCTTATGTCTCATTCTGCCATTCCTCTCACCTACTGGGATCACAGTTTCACCCAATCTGTGTTTCTCATCAACAGACTCCTTACAGAAGCCCTAAAGGATTTCTCCTCACCTTACCATGCTCTTTATGGCACTCTGCCTGATTACAAAACCATTAAAACATTTGGATGTGCTTGCTTCCCTTTTCTTAGACCGTATAATCAACACAAACTTGAATTTAGGTCTACTGAGTGTGTCTATCTAGGGTTATCACCTCAACACAAAGGGCATAAATGCCTTGCCCCGTCTGGAAGGATCTATGTTTCCAAAGATGTCCTCTTTAACGAGATCAGATTTCCTTACTCAACTCTCTTCAAAATCACTCCACATCGTTTACCTAATGAAACCACCTTTTCTGCATCTATTCCTACTCCACAATATCCTCCTCTTTCACCTGTTCCCCTCAACCAACACAATCCAACTCCCTCACATGAACATAATTTCACACCCGAGCCTCATTCCACATCTGCACCTAATCTCTCTCTCGCACCCTCACCTCGGGCTTCAGATTCTGGTCCCTTTTCTGAGTCTCCAACCATTCCTCATACTTCATCTCTGTTTAGTTCTAATGAGTCTCATCTCTCCCCCGTGCCTGTGTCACAACATGAGCCATCTCCGTCCACTACTAATTCTGCTGCAGCCCTTGCTGATCCGTCCAATAACTCTTCCTCTGCAACTCAGTCTTCTTCCCTTCCTCCTGACAACACTCATCCTATGCTTACCCGGTCTAAAACAGGTTGTCTTCCTCCTAAGATCTTCCTAGCTCATCTTGAGCCTACATCTGTCAAAGCAGCCCTGTCTAGTCCTCACTGGCTTGCAGCCATGAAGGATGAGCACACTGCTCTCCTCAAGAACAACACTTGGTCACTTTTCCCCTTACCTCCAAATAGGAATGCTATTGGGTGTAAATGGGTCTTTCGAGTAAAGGAAAACCCGGATGGTACTACAAGCAAATATAAAGCCCGGTTAGTTGCTAAGGGCTTCCATCAACAACACGGTTTTGATTTTCATGAAACCTTCTCTCCGGTTGTGAAACCAGTGACCATTCGGATCATCCTCACTCTAGCTCTCACAAATAAATGGGCAATTCAACAAATAGATGTCAACAATGCCTTTCTAAATGGCTTACTACACGAAGAAGTGTACATGATCCAGCCCCCAGGGTTTGAAAACAGTGATAAAACTCTTGTTTGTCGCTTGAACAAGGCACTTTATGGTTGTTAGAAACTAAACATGCATGATAGAAACAGAACTGAGAGAAGAAAAATGAGTTCTTCATATTTTCATTTCTTGAGGCTAACAGTGAACTCATCAGTATTTATACTGATGGCTTAAGTCGATTATCAGAATCGAATAGCGAAATTACAATGAGACATATTCTAGCACATTCTAATCTATACAAGTCTACATGTATTCAGTACACAGTAATACTATATACTCTAACATACCCCCCACAAGCTCAAGGTGGGACATCAAGCACCTTGAGCTTGTCCCTTAAGTACAAGAACCGTGTAGGAGATAAGGCCTTTGTGAGCAGATCAACGCATTGTTCTTCGAGAGGAATGTGCGAGAATCTGCGATTGCTTGCTTAGGACTCTCTCGCGGACAAAGAAGCGAGGTCCAACTCCATGTGTTTTGTGCGGGCATGGAGGATGGGATTATGTGATAATGCCATTTGTGCTCATGTTGTCACAATAGATGACCAAGGTGGGAGTGTGGTCACGGCTCATGAAGGAGAGATTGTACCCGATAACTTCAATACTGTGGCGGCGTGAGAACTGCGATATTCCGCCGGTACTTGAGCGAGCTACAACAGCTTGCTTCTTTGCCCACCAAGAGATTAGGTTAGGGCCCAAGATAGATACATGACCACGATGTAGAGCGCTGTCATCGTGGCTCGGATGCCCAATCTGCATCCGAAAAACCAAGTGAGGACCAAAGGATAGGTGAAGAGACTGGTTGGAGATGAAGTCCATGAGTCAAAGTACCCTTTAGGTAACGCAGAATCGTTTTGACTGTGTCCAATATGAGTCTAAAGGTTGTGCCATGAATTGGCAGACCTTATTAACAGAGTAAGATATCTCAGGCCTTGTCACTGTGGCATATTGAAGAGCCCCCACGATAGACCTGTACAGGGAAGCATCGGAGAAGTAATCTGCACCTTCTTTGGATAGTTTACAGCCACCAACCATGGGAGAAGAGATGGGCTTTGCATCAGCCATTTTGGCCCTATTAAGAAGGTCTCTCAAGTACTTCGTTTGTGTGAGAAGAAGGGAGCCATTCTGCGTCCTTTTGACCTGAATTCCAAGGAAGTAATCAAGGTCACCCAGCTGCTTTAATGCAAAGTTGGAGTGCAGCTGAGTGATAATATGCTGAACAAGAGAAGGAGAGTTGCCTGTGATAATAATGTCATCCACATAGATGAGCATGTATAAGATATGAGAGGCTTTGCGATAGATGAATAAAGAAGGGTCACATTCGCTGCCAGTGAACCCAAGGTTTAGGAGAGCACCTTTTAATTTGTCAAACCTCGCCCGCAGGGCTTGTTTGAGGCCATAGAGGGCCTTGTGCAGCCTGCACACTAAACCAGAATCTTGAGATAGAAAGCCAGGGGGCTGGTCCATGTATACCTCTTCATCGAAGTCCCCATTCAAGAAGACATTATTCACATCCAACTGTTGAAGAGACCAGCCATTTGTAAGGGCAAGTGTAAGGATGATTCTAATAGTGGTGGGCTTTACAACGGGAGAGAACGTTTCAGTATAGTCAAACCCGGGTTGTTGATGAAACCCTTTGGCAACAAGACGGGCTTTGTACTTGTTGATAGAACCATCCGGATTTTCTTTAATGCGAAACACCCATTTGCAGCCAATGGCCTGCCGGTGAGGTGGAAGAGGGACTAATGACCAAGTACCATTCAATATCAGTGCATCATATTCAGCTTTCATAGCAGAGAACCAGTGTGGATCAGCAATGGCAGATTTGACATTAGTAGGTTCAGAATGTGTGAGAAGGACAGTAGGTTGAAGTCTTGGTTTTACAATCCCATTCTTGGCTCTAGTGGTCATGGGATGGGTGTTTATGGGACCAGTAGCCGAGGTAGAGGTTGGGAAGGGAAGTATGGTGCTGGGAATGGCTAATGGTGGGGAAGGGTTCGGATTTGGAGTAGTAGAAGGACAGTAGGTTGAAGATGAGCTAATGTTGGGTGATGGAACAGGTTGGATTGGTGAGGGAATGGTGATGTTAGGTGCTGGGATAGGATGGATTGGTCGGGAAATTAAAGGGATAGAAGGCAGGGGAAGGGCAGATGGTGTGGAAGGGAAGGTTTTGGTTCAAAGAGTTCTTGGTATGGGAACCTTAGCTCATTAAAGACCACATCCTTGGAGATAAAAATTCGACCCGAAGGTGAGAGACACTTATAACCTTTGTGGGAATTGGAATACCCTAAGAAGATACACTCGTGAGACCTAAACTCGAGTTTGTGTCTATTGTAAGGCCTAAGGAGAGGGAAACATGCGCAACCAAAGACCTTAAGAAAACTATAGTCTGGATTTTGTGAGAAAAGTTTGGTGTGAGAAATTTCTCCTTGTAGAGAGGCTGTTGGTAGCCTGTTTATGAGATAAACGGCTGTTTGGAAGGCGTGATCCCAATATTTGAAGGGAATAGACGCATGAGCAAGAAGAGTAAGTCCTAGCTCGACAATGTGTCGATGTTTGCGCTCCACAACACCATTTTGGTGATGTGTGTGAGGACAAATAACACGATGTTGAATTCCAAATTCCTGCAGGACTTTGGAAAAGGAACGAAACTCGCCACCCCAATCAGTTTGGATGGCTTTAATCTTTGTATTGAATTGAAGTTCAGCCATATTTTTAAAGTTAAGAAAGGTTGGAAGAGCTTCTGATTTTGTTTTTAAGAGGTAAAGCCATGTGAACCTGGTATGCGCATCAATAAATGACACATAGTATTGGAAACCAGTAGAAGACGGTATTGGGGCAGGACCCCACAAGTCAATATAGATTAATTCAAAAGAATTATGATAAACAGTATTTGAAGATGAGGATGGGAGGCGGTGGGCCTTTCCAAGACAGCAAGTTGAGCAGAAATCAAAAGTCATTTTATTGCTAATTGGAACATTACAACTTTGTAAGACAAGTTTGAGTGTATCTTTGCCTGGATGACCTAAACGTAAGTGCCAAGTGTTGAGTGGTACATGTGCTGTATTTACAGTGGGAAGGGAAGGTATATTACAAGAAGAAAGAACAGTATTATTTGAAGACAAAGCACTGGAAGACAGACTTTGCTGAGGAAGAAGATGAAGACCAGTGAACTTGTATAGTCCATCTGTGCCAACATCTCCTCGAAGTAGGACTTCATGGGAACCCTGAGATTTAACAAGGCACACATCAGAATGGAATTCAAAGAAGACATTGTTATCTTTTGCAAATTTGCTTACACTAACTAAGTTTTTAGTTATGTGTGGGACATGTAAAAGATTATGAAAGACTAAACTAATGTTGGAATTAAGGGGAGAGTAAAAGGATGATGAACCAGAGGAGGAGATGGGTAAACCTTGACCGTTACCAACAAGAATGTGATCTGAGCCTTCGTAGGGGATAGGCTGTTGGATGTTTTGCATGTGAGGTGTGAGATGGTGAGAGGCACCCAGTCGGGTACCATTGGTTGGAGAAGGAATTGGTGTTGGATGCGGCTAGGAATGCTTGAGGGAGACCGAGGGTGAGGGAAAGTTGATTGTTGTTGCCGGGGATGGATGATTCTGCCATGGTGGGTTATTTTGATGCAGCTGTTGCTGAAAGGGGTTGGAATTGGAATTGGGGTTTTGTTGAGGTTGTTGAGGTGGAGTGTACTGCTGATCAAATCGATGCCAACAAGCAAACGCGTCATGACCAAATTTTACTGCACAATTGACATTGAATGGAACTTCACCACCACGCCCCGCCCGCGACCACCGCGGCCTCGCCACGCCCACGGCCACCCGGCCACCACGGCCACCCGCGCCACCACGATACGATAGGATCGCGACGAAGAGTACAATTGTTGATTCTGAGCAAGATTCGCTTGCGGTGTAGGATCTTCGGTGACGACCGGCACGTTCGCAACATTCACAGTGGCGACGTTACGAGAAGCGCTCTGCTTGTAACGATCGAGACGCACTTCTTGAGCAAGAAGCAATGCCTCCAACTCATCAAGATCAGGGGAATCATAGAGAGTGCTTACCAGGTTAATCAACGAGTCATACTCCTCGGGTAGACCTTCCGAGATGACGTCCATTTGTTCTTGAATTGACACAGGATCCCCAATTGAATACAGCGCATCAACGAGTGCCTTTACACGAAGCACAAACTCAGAAATCGAACGATCGTCCTTCTTGGTGTTGCGAAGCTCTGTTCGGAGCATTCTTGCTCGAGCACGAGTCTTCGATTGGAAGTGGTTGTGCAACTTCTCCCAAAGCTGCCAAGAATGAACACACCCAATCAGGCGAGTGAGGATCGGCAATTCTATGAGGATTGGAGCCATGATAGAAGTAGCGAATCTTGAAGTTCCCAACGAGTGTAGTCCGGATTTAGGGTTCCAACGAGTCTATCGGACTCGGAGAGATATTGAGGTGGAACTTCCGGAGAAACCAAGAACCGATGAAGCCGATGAAACCAAGAAGTTGTCTTCAGTGAGTTTCTCTGAGATCGATAAAGAGAAAGTGGGAGGAGGAAAAGAAGAGATTGGCGTCGGAGGAGGAGTTGGCGGCGGTGGAGGAGGAGGAGGAGGAGAACCGGTGGAAGCCATTTGAGCTTCTTCGCCTAGCTCTTTGATACCATGTTAGAAACTAAACATGCATGATAGAAACAGAACTGAGAGAAGAAAAATAAGTTCTTCATATTTTCATTTCTTGAGGCTAACAGTGAACTCATCAGTATTTATACTGATGGCTTAAGTCGATTATACATCAGAATCAATAGCGAATTACAAATCGCATATTCTAGCACATTCTAATCTATACAAGTCTACATGTATTCGGTACACGAATACTATATACTCTAACAATGGTCTAAAACAGCCCCCTCGGGCACTGTATGAACAGTTAGCCTCTACTTTGGTTCGGTTTGGGTTTCTTTGCCGATTCTTTGTGATCCATCCTTATTTGTCTATGCCAAGGACAACATCTCTGTCTTTGTCCTAGTCTATGTGGACGATATTATTCTCACTTGGGTCATCTTGCTTTTCTCACTAACCCGATAAAGAAGTGAATGTTGAATTTGCTCTAAAAGAACTCGGATCTCTTGACTATTTCCTAGGAGTTGAAGTCAAGCATCCGTCCCCAGATACCTGCTGGCCGACTCGGACCAAGTACATTTGTGATCTTCTTGCCAAGGCACATATGGTCAAGCCAAGGGAATCGGCTCCCCTTATGGTAAGCAATCAGAATGTCAAAGGTTTGGGACAGACATTATGTCCGATCCTCAGCTGTAAAGGTCTATCGTTGGTGCTTTACAATATGCTACACTAACTAGGCCCGATATTGCCTTTAGTGTCAACAAAGTGTGTCAGTTTATGTCTAATCCTCTTGAAACACACTGGCAAGCTGTTAAAAGGATTCTCCGCTATCTTAAAGGGTCTCTCTCACATGGACTACTGCTCAGACCAGCTCCTATCTCTATGCCCTTTTCTCTATCTGCCTACTGTGATGCTGACTGGGCAAGTGATCCAGATGATCGCAGGTCTACTTCTGGTTCATGCGTCTACTTTGGTCCCAACCTGGTTTCTTGGAGCTCAAAGAAACAGCCACTAGTGGCTCGGTCTAGTACAGAAGCAGAGTATCGGAGCATGGCACATACAGTTGCTGAACTATCCTGGATACAATCGTTACTATCTGAACTCAAGATTCCTCATGTTGCTCCTCAACTCTACTGTGATAATCTAAGTGCTGTGTCTCTAGCACACAATCCTGTCCTTCATGCCCGCACAAAGCACATTGAACTCGATATTCACTTTGTAAGGGAAAAGGTCCTCTCTAAAGCACTCACTGTCCTTCATGTTCCCAGTGGTGATCAGCTGGCAGACTCACTCACAAAACCTCTCTCATCAGCTCAGTTTGCCAACACAAGGATCAAGCTCAATGTTGTACCTTTGCAGCCACCACCTTGAGCTTGAAGGGGGGCTAATAGAGTATAAGAATCTCTGTAAATCATAACCGAATATGCTGAGTCAGCAGCATTCGGTTATGATAGTTAGTTAAGGCAGTTATCACGAGCTGCTAGAAGCTCAAAGTTAGTTAGGGCAGTTATCAAACAGAGCTGTTAGAAGCTCAAGGCTATATATACACATAGCCTTCTCTGAAATTTGTACAATTGAGAAAACTGAAATACAATTACAAATTGATTCTCTCTCTCTCTATCTTTCTTCTTCTACCCTAATTTTCGGTTCTGTTTAGCTTATAATTAATTCTCTTATTGAAATTAGATTAGGATTAATGTTATATTAAGCTTGGATGGTGTGGACGGTTGGATGGTGTGGACGGTGGATTCTCATCCATTGTATTCTTATTTTCATTGCATCTATTCTCCTAAGACTTAGCATAAATAATTAATGCTCTAGGAATCATTTCCCTTATTTATTATATATTGTAGTCCTATTGGAATGCAAAGATACAAGTGACATATTCAGTTTCAGTTTTCAAGTAGAGTCTTCATTCTTTTTCTTATCTTAATTTCTTCTCTATCTAAAATCCATAACTTCAACATGGTATCAGAGCGGTACCATCCTCCGTGACCTGTCCCGTCACTATTCCGCCGAGTCCCCAAAAGTTTGGGACTATTCCAATAATTGTATTCAGAATTCTATTTGTTAAACCCTCCCCCTTCTGTTTTGACCATATTTGGTTTCTGGGTCTCATTTGACCATATTTTCAGGAGTCTCTTTTTTGTTGTTCTCGTTTTGAGCTGCCTTCTGTTGCAGTATTTTTTAGTTGTCTCTTTGGTGTTTGTTTAACCTTTGTTTGGCTGCACCAAATTATTTTCGACCCTCAACTACAATTTATCATTCCGATTTGGTTCAAAGTCATGACACCACCGCCACCGACACCGGTTTCAGTTAGGACTTCAGTTGATGTTAGCGCTGGTCCATTATTGTTTCAGTTTTGTTTAAAGTCGTGACACCTTCAAGTTGGGGATTCACCGCCGAAACGTTGGCCCGACATCATTCTCGTTTGGTTTGAAGTTGTGGCAACTTCCGTTCAAGCTTCAATTTTATGTAGCGCCGGCTTATTATCAATTATGTTTGGTTTGCCTGCTGTTTGTGAAGTCAGTAGTCGTTTCTTCGGTTGGTTGCTCGGTGGTTTGTTCTTGGGCACAAACCTTATTGGCTAGTTGTTATAACTTATAGTGTTTCCCGTTGGTTATCCAAGATATATTTTTGGGGTCTGGTTGTTAAATTTTCTCTTTCAAAAGGGTATATTTGTAACAAGCTTGAAGCTTAGTAAGCTTTAGCTTGAGGGGGAGTGTTGAAAATAGCTTATAATTAATACTCTTATTGAAATTAGATTAGGATTAATATTATATTAAGCTTGGATGGTGTGGACGGTTGGATGGTATGGATGGTGGATTCTCATCCATTGTATTCTCATTTTCATTGCATCTATTCTCCTAAGACTTAGCATAGATAATTAATGCTCTAGGAATCATTTCCCCTATCTATTATATATTGTAGTCATGTTGGAATGCAAAGATACAAGAGACATATTGAGTTTCAGTTTTCAAGTAGTCTTCATTCTACTTCTTATCTTAATTTCTTCTCTATCTAAAATCCATAACTTCAACAGAATCCAATTGGCTAAGCTCTTTTTAAGCACTTGAGAGTTTAACAAATTCTATAGTTGCCTCTAGCCTTTCCTTTGGATCTGTAAAGTAATTCCTTTCGCATTTGTTTCTCCCTATACAAATCTCATTGTCCTTATGTGGGGAACTCAATTCGGAGCTTCATCAAGTCATTGCCTACAATAGTACCTATTATATATATAAAATAAAATATAAAATATAAATTACAAGTGTAAGGTAATTAAAACTTAAAAGAAAAAGTAAAATAAATTGAAACTTACAAGTTAATTAACTTTACCATGAAGTTAATCAAATAGTTCCAATAGGTAAAGGAACTTGTACCTCTAAACAAACAGCTTGGTGCAAGTTTTATTAACTTCATGGCAGCTTCAGATTCGAGACCCATGTTCTCGAAGGCTATTGATGGGTCACGTGAGTACAAGGACAAACATTATGTTGCTAGTCTAGTTTTGACTACCATTGATGAGGTTGGACCACAAAACGTTGTCCAAATTATTACTGATAGTGCGTCTGTTTGCAAGGTTTCCGATCCAACTATTAAATCTATGCATCCTCACATTTTTTGACAGAATGTGTAGTGCACACATTAAAACTTTCTTTCAAAAATATTTGTGCGCCAAAAAATACACCAAACAATGAGGTTGTTTACAATTAGTGTCATTGGATTCCTGCTATTATTAATCATGCTTTTTTTCATTAGAAATTTTAATATGAATCATTCCATGAGACTAGCCATGTTTAATCAATTTGTGGATTTGAAACCATTTGCTATTGGATGGTGAGACTGAATTTGCCTCAATCATTGTTATGTTTAAAAGGTTTAGAACCATTAAGCATGGTCTCCAATCAATGATAATTAGTGAATATTAGTCTCTCACTTTAGAGAGGATGACGTTCAAAAGACTGCCTTTGTGAAAGAAACAATTTTAAATGACCTTTGGTGGGATCAAGTTGATTATGTTCTAAGCTTTACAAAGTCCATCTATGACATGCTTCGTTCTTTTGATACCAATAAGCCAAACCTTCATTTGGTCTGTGAGAAATGGTATCCAACGATAGAACAAGTGAAATTAGCAATATATCAACATTAAGGCAAAGAGTTGAATAAACATTCATCCTTTTACGAAGTGATGTATAACATCTTAATCGATAGATGGACTAAACGTTACACATCTTTATTGCTGCCTCGTTCACTCAATCTCAGGTAAAGTTAATTAACTTAAAAAGTTTCAATTTATTTGACTTTTCCTTTTAAGTTTTAATTAGGGTTGATGAAGCTCTGAATTGAGTTCCCAGCCCCGTATAAGGACAATGAGATTTGTATAGGGAGAAACAAATGCTCAAGGAATTACTTTGCAAGCCTAAAGGAAAGGCTAAAGGCAACTACAAAATTTGTTGAATTCTGAAGTGTTTAAGAAGTGCTTAGCCAATTTGATTCCTTGCAAGATAGGTGGACCTTGAAACCAAAGGAATGGTGGGTCATGTATGGAGCCTCAATCTCCAAACCTCAATCCACTGCCTTGAAGCTCCCTTTACAACCATGTTCTTCCTCTTGTTTTGGGAGAAATGGGAGTACATATTCCTTTATCCACTACTTGAAAAGAAATAGGCTCAATCCCAAGAGAGTTGAAGATTTAGTTTTTGTTCATACAAATCTTCTCCTCTCAAGGAGTAAGAATTATAATGAGGGGGACAAAAATTTGGGATATTGGTGGAGATGAATGAGATCTATATGATGGGGCTAGGATTCTTAAAGTTGTTAGTCGTTCTCTTGACGAACCCGATTTGGAGGTTGTTCTTTTTACTTGTGATCGGCGAGGAAATAATGAGATTGTTAAAGGATAATTTTCATAGTCATGCATAGATCATGCCCCTTAATCATGGTTCAATCCAAATGCTAAAATTAATTTAAAAATCATAGTTCAATCCAAAGGCTAAAATTAATTTAGTCAAACCTTCACACTTATTCCCTTAACCCTCTCATGGGTTGCCGTCGTCATCCATCTCTCCCTCCCCCTCCCTCCGTCCCTCGGCTGCTCAAGATCAGTAATTCGTGTATGAACAAAAGCTTCAAGATTATTGGCATGTTCCAGAATTGAAACAAAATTACCATTTAATCTACGTCTTTCCACTTCCTTCATGTACAGAATCATGTAATTTGCCTTTCACCAATTGCATGTGAGGGGTTAGTTATATCAATTGCTTGTGTCCCAAATAGCATCAAATCAGATTGCGAAGAGACAGATGATGACGATGAAGACGACGACGGCGGCACATGAGGGTTTAGGGAACTAATTGTGAGGGTTTGAATGAATTAATTTTGACCTTTGGATTAAATCATAATTAAGGGTCATGAATTGGTGTCAAAGCTTTAGTTTGACACCACACACACACACTAGGTATATGAGGATGTACCTAGTGAGAAGACCTTTTTTATACGAGACTGAGGGTAGTAAATCCTAGTCATACAACTATACATTGATGGGTAAGATTAAAAATTATTTATTAGTTTTATAATGTCACATGATCACTTAAAAAAGTGACATGACTTTGTGTTTTAATCTCCGACCATTTAAAGTTGGATTCAATAGCTATGATCTAATCCTCTCACATTAAAAAGGTCCTCCCACTTGATATGTCTCATATATATATATATATATATATATATATATATATATAAAGTGAGAGTGACATTTTTATGTGAGAGATGAGAGCATTGTATGACAGCCCTTAGATCTGTTTTAACGGATGAGATTAAAACCCCAATTAAAATGTTCACGTGCCCTTCTTCCCTGTTTCATGTTGCAGCGGCCAGTGACTTTTCTTTTTTACACACCGAGATCATCAAATATTGTGTTTGCAATGATAATAATAATGACATGGATCCATGAGATCTTATTTGTAGGCACGGATGAAGTGAGGAACCTATATGATTGTGGCTTCAAGGAATTAACGATTTTGTTTTCTTTTTTTTTTTTTAATTAAACAAAAAAGCACAAAGACAAGAGAGGAGAGTTTGAGATAGCTTTTTTAGTTCCAAGTTCTTGGCTATTATGAGGTGACACAGAACGAGAGTGGTGAGAGAGATAGGAGTGTAGAAGATTATGGGAGTGACTATCTCCGCCCAGAAGTTGCTCATGGAGAAGGTGGCTGGCTATCTCCAACCTGTAGTCCCCAGTGGTGGCCGCCGATGTTGATCCTCTCTGCTTAAACCACCGCCCATCATTCTCAAGCTTGGCTCCTGGGATATGGGCCTTGCTGAAACCAGAGAAGAAACGAGAGAAGGAAGAATTTTTTTTGAGAAAGAAAGAGAAGAAACGAGGGAAGAGGGAACGTGAGGGGAGACGAAAACGCTGCTGAACCTGAAACAGGGAAGAAGTGGGGCACATGAACATTTTAATTAGGGGTTTAATCTCATCCGTTAAAACAGATCTAGGGGCTGTTATACAATGCTCTCATCTCTCACATAAAAATGTCACTCTCACTTGATATGCCCCCTATATATATATATAGTCAGGATCCGTTGACACCAGGTGTAAGTCAAAAGACTTACACCAAATCTAGATCGTTCAAATTAGTTAATCTAATGGTTCATATTAAAAAAAAAATTAAAATTTGTCATGTGCCCTTTTTTGGTTCCCCTTCCTTCCCCTCACCTTAGCCCCCTTTCATCTCTGTTAGGGATTTCGTCTTTCTTCAGCAGAGCCGCCATTCAACAGTTGCTGTCGCCGCCCAAACTCACCAGAGCCACCACTGTACAGTGGTGTTGTCGTTGCCCAGACAGGTCAAAATCATCGCATTTAGCATAAGTGCCCAATGCTGGTCAGACAGGTCGTTCCCCATTACCAAATGTCATGTCGGCATCATCCCTGTTGCATATCGCTGGTAACCTTATCTTTGCAAGGCCATCGTATAAAAGAGGAATTCGAAAATAGGATCAAAGAACACGGACTGTGACAGGGTGATAAAAGAGGAGTGGACCAAAGGAAAGGCAAAGATAAAAAAATGTTCATCAGGAAATCTCCATAGTGACAATTCCCTGTTCCTGAGTATTTTGTTGCGTGTTTTAGATAATTGTAATATGGTAGTAGTCTTGGTTTCATTTTATTTTGGATTGAAATTCGGTAACAATTTCAAAGGAACCCACTGCACACACCACATGTTTGACAGATTTCACAAATTCACAATCTTCTAGTTTTGAGGGAAACTCATGGAGTTAAAGAACGATGGAGGTTGTGAGGGAGAGAAGATGAAACTTGGAATTGTTATCCGTTGACCAAAACTACAATAATTCATGGGTTGTATTGATTCAAAAAGGAGAAAGAAGATTGTCATTTCACTGCTCAAAAAGGAGTTGCAATTCTCGTGCACACCCAAAGCCATAAATTGGTGCTCCCCTTGACTCTGTTGTGCGACGATTCCGGGTTGTCTGGGTAGCATCGGCCCTCTGAACATTGTTGGCTTCGACAATTCTAGTTCGTGGTCTGTCTGAGGTGTATCAGGAAGAAGAAAGGGGCAAGAAGAGAAGGCCTCACGTGATTTGTTTGTATTTTCTAAAAAATTCTTTGCCTGAAATAATCTTTAACCGTTGGATCAATTAATTTTAATGGCGTAGCCGTACCTTTGTTTTTTTCAAAATAAGCCATATCTGGTACCCGTACCTATGCAACGTAGGCTATACATCAATGTATCATTTTAGAATTCTATGTTGTTAGATGTTGTCCATTTTATAAAAAGGCTGGTTTTTGGTGTTCCAATTTGTTCAACTAGTTATGATTGGTGAATGAATGAAATAAGAATCTGTAAGACAAAAAAATGTTGGTAGAAAAGTGGTCCATGTGTTTCTCTTTGGGTCTTTGTCCACGTTGACAAGTTAGAATCCAATGCAATGCCTGTTTCCTTATTTTGTTGATCGCTTAGTCCCTATTTGAATTCCTTTATAACTTTTTGTTAGCATGTGTACTTTCTGTAGAAACACTGAAGAGTTGCTTTTCAGGTTAAAAACTGTGAACCATCTTATGTACTGTGGCTCATGTACATCAACAGTCGGAAAAGGATTCATGATCGGTTGGCTGCCTATGATGATGCCCTCACAGTGCTCTGTCAGCATGCATCTGCTGCTCCCAAGGATAGAATGCATGAAAGTGCATGCTTCTTAGACCTGTTTCTGCAGATGATGGATTGCTTATGCATGTCAGGAAATGTTGAGAAGGCCATTCATATAAGTCATGGAGTACTCCTTTCTTCAACTAAATCTGACGAGCCACGTCAGCTGTCACTATCAGATATACTCAGTTGCTTAACAATATCTGACAAATGTGTGTTCTGGATTTGTTGTGTTTACTTAGCTATTTACAGGAAACTGCCTGATGCTGTAGTACATAAGTTTGAATGTGAGAAGGATCTCCTTGATATTGAGTGGCCCTTTGCCCATTTATCAGAAGACGATAAGGAGATGGCTGTTAAACTTGTGGAAACAGCTGTTCAATCTGTTGACTCCTGCTATAATGAATTGGTGAAAAGTGAAGTTGATCTAAGGTCTGCTCAGCTTTTTGCTCTGAATCATATTAGATGCATGGTTGCACTTGATAGACTAGATTGCTTAAGGAATTTGTTGGATAAATATGTTAAGCTGTACCCTTCCTGCATTGAATTTGTCCTGGTGTCGGCTCGTATACCTAACCAGGAGATTGGTTTCGACAGTTTCATGGGGTTTGAGGAAGCCGTTAGCAGGTGGCCAAAAGAAGTTCCTGGAATCCAATGCATCTGGAATCAGTACATTGAAAATGCCATCCAGAATCAAAGAATTGATTTTGCAAAGGAAATTGCAGACCGATGGTTTCACACTGTCTGGCAAGTACAGGATCTCCCGAATGAAGCAATGGATGTCACTGCTGGTGGTAATTCTTGTGGCTCTTCGGGATTGAACTCAAAATCTGTTCCAGACCCATCAAGTTCTGATCTTAACCAGCTGGATGTGATGTTTGGATTTCTTAATCTTTCTCTCTATAAATTTTTCCAGAATGATGAAACAGAAGCATGCGTAGCAGTTGACAAGGCTAGGAACACTGCTATTTTTGGAGGTTTAGAGCAGTGCGTGAGAAAACATATAATGTTTCTGCTTTGTGATGCATTGAGCTTAAAGGAGGGTGGTACTAGTGATGCTATCAAGAAGGTTTTGGAGGTATATATGGATAGTTCCTCTGAGGCTTTGCTAGTCCCTAAGGTGCTAACAAGAAAATTTCTTGAAAACATCAAGAAGCCAAGAGTGCAGGATCTTATTAGTAACATATTAAGTCCAGTTTCATTTGATTGTTCTCTGCTAAACTTGATACTTCAATCATCGTATGGGTCTTCTCTTTTACCCCAAACAGTTAGTGATCCAAAAGATTTGGTGGATTTTGTTGAAGGCATTATGAAGGTGGCTCCTTATAATTTCCAATTAGCTATTAGTGTTTGCAAGCTATTAAGCAAGGGCTACAATTCTTATGACCTACACTCAGCCAGTCTATGGTTTTGGGCTTGTTCAACCCTCGTAAATGCGATTTTTGCGGCCATCCCAATACCACCAGAATGTGTCTGGGTGGAAGCTGCGGGTTTTTTGCAAAATGCTATGGGAATCGAGGCCATCTCTAAGAGGTTTTATAAAAGGGCTTTATCAGTGTATCCATTTTCTATTATGTTGTGGAAATGTTTCTATAAGCTATATAAGACCATTGGAGATGCAAAGGATGTTATTGAAGCAGCGAAAGAAAGGGGTATAGATTTAGTAACCGATTCAAAGTCAGGTTGTTAGGGATCGACATATTTGCTCATGGAAATTTTTGGGCCAGATTTGCTTCTATCAAAGGGAGACCTCAACATGTAGATGTAGATGATTTTTGCTTCATTCATTGATTATTTCCATCTATTTGGAAGCGGCTTTGATGTCACTAGTTTGAGGAGTTTGATTGTTGAACTTGTACAGGAATGTAGATGGGAGGCGTGGCTGCACTGGTAATGTCCGGTGACTTTTAGATTCAGGGGAGTAGATTGTATAGACAGTGTTGGTGAGAAGATAGGATTAGTGGATCTTAGTTTTTCCGTGTCCAGATTTTCCTTTTTAATACCCCATTTACATTTTTCATGCATGCACTCCTTCCTCTATCACTCCCCTCCCTCCGGGCGCACACAAATGAAAAGGAAAAAGTGTTGATACATGTGCCTAGGCACCATATCATTATGGTGGTAACATCTATTTGACTCTAGTTTTGTAGATTGTTACCTGTAACAGATAGAATGAAAGAATATTTTCTTTTGTGACCACCTACAATCTCGTGGTTAGTGTTGTTCTAATTCATTGTCCTTGTAAGGCGTGTCAAATGGGATCGAGATATCCTATAAAAAGAATCAACATTACATATTTCATAGATCAAACCTGTTTCTGAAGGAACATCACTTGAGGGGAGGTTGATCATGGAACTTCATACTTAACTAGATGTTGGGCCCTTGCGATGTGTGATAGGAATGAATTGTTTGAACCGAATTTTTTTTTTACCTATTTTAGATTTTTTTTTTTTTAAAAAAATTGTCAACCAGATAATACATTCTTTTTATTAGTGGTGAAGGTCTTCAACAACTTGGACCTTGTTCCTTGAAACTCAAGGAACCATTGGAAAAATTGTTTTTTCTTGCTCATTTTTTAGAGGTGAAACTTCTATGGATAAGCTGGTTTTACATGGCATTTCTTCACATTGTTTTAACCAGTGGGATTTTCCCTTGGTTTGGTTTGTAAGACTTTGGTCGTAATAAATTTAATCTTTCTTTCTATTGGTTTAAGTAATTCTTTGTTTCTTTTCGGCAAGGGTTTTGGCCTGGCCTTAGCATGCTGAAGATGACAGGTAAAGTCTGAGGTGCCAAATTTAGTCTCTCATATACCACAAATTAAAAAAAAAAACTTTTGAATTTTTCTAAATACCCCAAATAATTTTAATACACTCCCATACCTATTCACCCACCCCCCACCCCATACGAATACTGCTCTTTTATGCTCAGGTGCGTCTGGAATTATATTTGTTTATTAGTTCCAGTATCCGAACTTTACCCAAATTATAAATACCAGAAATCTAATTTTGGTACCTAATTTTCTTAAAGATACAATATACCGGAATTATGCATCCGGCAACTCAATCAAATATTCAAATATATATATATATATATATATATATATATATATATATATATATATATATATATATATAATTCTGGTACCTAATTCATTAAAAAAAAAACACTTTGCACAAAACTCTCACTTCAACAAGTCTCAGTGGTTCAAGCCATGAGAGTGAAAGTCACAGTGATGATGAAGGGTCAACTGGGGATGGAGAAATGTTGTTTAGGGAAACGAAAATTTTGCTGCTAGCTGGCAAATGGCTATGGACAGCAACTTTGCTCCACTTGAGGCGGAGTTCAAGCAGTTGGTTAAGGAAGTATATCCAAGTGGTTGTCGGATTCTAAGCAAACAAGATGTGTTAGAAAAAAAAAGCTATACAAAAGATCACAACTTTTGTATACACCGCGGCTACTGTGAAGTAGATGTTACAAGAGAAAAAATCTGCCTCATCGAGAAAAGGGGAAGAAAATAAAATCGGGAATAATGGTGAGAGAAGAAGGGAAGAAAAGGGACCCGAAAATAATACAGAGAGAAGGAAATAAAAAGGATATTTTAGGAATATTTTAATGTTTTTAAATTTTTTGTGGTGTATTGGAACTTTTTGTGGTATAGAAAGAAATTCTCATGTTATAGTAGACATTGCATTACTAACGGTTAAGATCATCGGTTAAATGAGTTAGCTCGTTTGACTTGCTCTAAATGAGTTGGGCTAAACATATGTTAATTTAAACACGGCTTTTGCTAGAATGAGCAAGTAGGATGTATCTCTCACCATGTCTGTTGGTGAGTATGCATCACGTTTTGAAGCTTTGATCAAGTTTTCAGAATTCTATCATAGGTTTCCAAGTGAGGACTGACAATGTATAAGATTTGAGGAAGGACTCAGATGAGCTGTAGAGGGCTGTAGTGTCTCTTGACATACAGTATTTCCCAGAACTAGTCGAGAGATGCAGTGCCATTGAAAGTATAGACCTAAGGATGGCCAATGAACAGAAACAACTGAGGAGTGGAGGTCCTAACCGATCAAGTTTCCAGAAGCACGGAGAAAGTGGTTCTCAGTGGATACAGAGACCATATGCTCGTCTCGGGCAAACACCGGCACCAGCACCAGTGCCTAGAACGGGTCAGCAACCACAAGGCTTAGTTTGCTTCAGATGTGGAGGATCGCATTATGCTAGAGACTGTACATATAGGCCTAGCTGTTTCAATTGTGGGAAACCAGGTCATGTGGCACGAGATTGCAGACAAAAGGTTATGCAACAGCCGACAGCTGCCGGAAGAGGAACTGGAGACAATAGAGGTGGAGTTGGAAGAGGAGTCCCAGCAGCAACACCACAAGTGGCCAAACCTCAAGCCACTGGAAGAGTGTTTACCGTGAGGGGAACTGAATTCTCTCAATCTGCTGATCTTATACAAGGTATGTGTTTGATAGCTGGTAGACTCTCGTATGTGTTGTTTGACTCAGGCGCTACACATTTTTTTATTTCGCATGAGTGTGTGGATCATTTGAACTTAACTGTTTCCAAATTACCTTATACCCTCACAGTGTCTACTCCAACCAGTAATCCTTTGACTACTATGTCTGTTTGTTTACGATGGTCCTATCATTGTTGAGAATAAGACATTTATTGTAGATGTTATCTGTTTGCCTATGCAACAGATAGATGTTATTCTTGGCATGGATTGGATTTTGGCTAATCATGTAGTGCTAGATTGTTCTAGCAAGACTTTATCATTTCTTGAACCTTTTAGTGTAGCATCTGCCAATGAAGGAGTTTCTACGAGGAGTGACAACTCTCAACAGTTTGTGATGCTTTTCGCAGTGGAGGCTAATGAGACTCCCAGCATAGATTCCATGCCTATTGTGAGAGAGTTTCCTGAAGTTTTTCCTCTAGACGTTCCAGGTTTGCCACCTGAAAGAGAAGTGGAATTCACTATAGATCTCGTACCAGGGACAAGGCCTATATCTATAGCACCTTATCGGATGTCACCGGTTGAGTTGGCAGAGTTGAAGGAACAATTGGATGACATGTTAGGAAAAGAGTTTATTAGACCGAGTGTTTCACCGTGGGGAGCACCAGTGTTATTTGTTAAGAAGAAGGATGGAAGTGCGAGGTTGTGCACGGATTACAGGCAGTTGAATAAGGTGACGATTAAGAATAAGTATCCGTTGCCTAGGATAGATGATTTGATGGATCAGTTGAAAGGAGCAGTAGTGTTCTCTAAGATTGATTTAAGATCTGGGTACCATCAGATCAGAGTAAGAAAGGAAGATATACCCAAGACGGCTTTTAGGACGAGATACGGGCACTATAAGTATTTAGCTATGCCTTTCGGTGTAACTAATGCGCCAGCCGTGTTCATGGATTATATGAACAGAATTTTGAGACCGTTCCTCGATAAGTTTGTTGTTGTGTTCGTCGACGATATTCTTATTTATTCTCGTACGCGGGAAGAGCGTGAGGAACATTTGAGATTGGTGTTGCGAGTTTTGAAGAATAGGCAGCTTTATGCCAAACTTTCCAAGTGTGAATTTTGGCTATAAGAAGTACAATTCCTAGGTCATGTGATTAATAAAGAAGAAGAGTCAGAGATCCAGCTAAGGTTGAGTCAGTTCTTAAGTGGGAACAGCCTAAGTCAGTAAGTGAAGTACGGAGTTTCCTAGGACTAGCTGGATATTATCGGAGGTTCATAGAGGGATTCTCAAAGATTGTGTTGACTATGACGCAGTTAACAAGGAAAAATATAGCTTTTGTATGGACGGACAAGTGTGAACAAAGTTTTCAAAAGCTGAAGGACAGGCTGACTACATCACCTGTGTTGATCTTACCAGATCCACTAGGACAATTTGACGTATATTGTGATGCGTCATACCAAGGTTTAGGCTGTGTCCTGATGCAAGAGGGAAGAGTCGTGGCTTATGCTTCCCGACAGTTGAGAATTCATCAGAGAAATTATCCGACTCATGATTTGGAGTTAGCAGCAGTAGTGTTGAATTCGCATTAAAGATATGGCGACACTTTTTGTATGGAGCAAAGTTTAATGTCTTCAGTGACCACAAGAGCCTGAAATATCTATTTGATCAAAAAGAATTGAATATGAGACATCGAAGATGGATGAAGTTTATCAAAGATTATGATTTTGAGTTACTGTACCATCCTGGGATGGCCAATGTGGTAGCGGATGCTTTAAGCAGGAAATCCTTGCACGTATCTGCGATGATGGTTAAGGAGTTAGAATTGCTTGAGCATTTCAGGGATTTGAACTTAGGAATGGAATTGGTTGAGAAGAAGATTTGCTTAAGTATGATCACTATTAGTAGTGATTTTATGAAAGATCTTAAAGATAAACAAGTTCAGGATCTATACCTCCAGGAAGTAAGTAGAGGAATCGATGAAGGTAAAATTTCTGAGTTTAATAGAGGAACGGATGGTGTGTTAAGGTTTAGAGATAGAATATGTGTGCCAGAGGATGCAGAACTTAGGAAGATGATTTTAGAGGAAGCACATAAGAGTAAGTTGAGTTTCCATCCTAGATCCACAAAAATGTATCAGAATTTGAAGAAAATGTTTTGGTGGACAAGGATGAAGAAAGAAGTAGCGGAGTTGGTTTTATCTTGTCTGGTGTGTCAGAAAGCTAAGATTGAACATTAGCAGCCAACAGGATTACTACAATCTTTAGATATCCCAGAGTGGAAATGAGATAATATTGCTATGGATTTTGGGGTCGGATTACCACGAACTCCTAAGAAGCATGATGCGATTTGGGTTATCATTGATAGGTTGACGAAGTGTGCTCACCTTTTATCTATTGGTGAAAGTTATAATTTGGAAAGTTTGACTCAGATTTACATCAAAGAAATTGTTAGATTGCATGGTGTGCCATCGAGCATTGTCTCAGACCGAGATCCTAGATTCACATCTAGATTTTGGAGACAATTGCAAAATGCATTAGAAACAAAGTTGAGGATGAGTTCTGCTTATCATCCCCAAACTGATGGACAATCAGAAAGGACAATTCAATCATTGGAGGATCTATTGAGAGCTTGTGTGTTGGAGCACACTGGCAGTTGGGATGAGTTCTTACCATTGATTGAATTTACTTATAACAATAGTTTCCATAGTAGTATCGGAATGGTACCATATGAGGCTTTGTATGGCAGAGAGTGTAGGACCCCGTTGTGTTGGTATTAGACTGGTGAGAACCAAGTTTTGGGTCTAGATGTGGTGCAACAAACTACGGAGCAAGTCAGGAAGATACGGGAAAAGATGAAGGAAGCACATGATAGGCAAAGGAGCTACAGTGACAAGAGGAGGAGACCATTAGAATTCCAGGAAGGCGATCACGTGTTTTTGAGAGTTACTCGGAAAACTGGAATTGGCAAAGCTATCAAATCTAGAAAACTTACTGCTCGATTCATTGGACCCTTTCAGATTCTTCAACGAATTGGTCCAGTAGCTTACAAAATTGCCTTACCACCCAATCTTTCCAACCTTCATGATGTCTTTCATGTTTCTTAGTTGAGAAAGTATTATCCTAATCCTTCACATGTCATTGAGTTTGAGTCTATACAACTGCGAGAGAATCTAGAGCATGAGGCTTTACCTGTAAGGATCGCAGATAGATGGATTAAGGAGCTTCGCGGTAGACAAATTCCTTTGGTTAAGGTCGTATGGGATGAAACTACTGGAGATGCTACTTGGGAACGCGAGAAGGATATGCAACAACAATATCCACATCTTTTCTAAGGTACGTAAATTTCGAGGACGGAATTTTCTTTTAAGAGGGGTAGTAATGTAACAACCTGATTTTAATTATGTTGTTCAGCCGGTTAAAATATAATTAAATTATATTTTAATTTGAGAGTTAGAAAGTGTTTTTGATTAAAATAAAATCATATTCATAGTCTACTTTATGGTAGAGGGTTACGGTAAAATTTTCGGTTGAAAATTCAGACGAAAGCAGGTTTGCGTTTTCACTGCCGGTAAAAGTTTATCGTGCGAAAAACCTAATTTTGACCCGTCAACGAGACGATTAGTGTTTTTAATATGTTTCCTTCAACTTTGGTTATTTTGAAAATTTTCGTTCAAAAATAGAATATAATATTTTATTCTAAAAAACGTCGAAGAATTACGATCGGAAAATACAACCGGGTACGAAATGGAGCCGAATAGGGAGCACAAAGGAAGTGAAGTGACTTGATGGGACTTTATGGAAATGGGTTATGACACACTCCAAAAGTGTGATCAACACACTTTTCAAATTATAACATATTATATTCTAAAAACCTATTTTTCTCTCTCTTCTCAAACCAAACAAGGCACAAGGTCAAAATTTGCTCTCCAAGCTCATTCCTCTCTCCTCAATTTCGTGCCACTCTCTCCCTTGTCTATATATACACATCTCATTTTCACTTCATCATTTTCCTTCTTCAAACTCCATTAAACCTTCGTCTTCTTCCTTTCTTCTAAAAGTTCAAGCTCTTAAAGCTTTAGTTTTTATTCATCTTTTCTACTTAAGTTCTTCATTAAAGTTCTTCCTTATACTAAGGGTAATGCTCTCATATGAATCTTTTTACAAGTTTCATCTTTTATTTCTTAGTTTACTTTATGTGTTCTTTATATGATTTAAACTTCTAAAATCTCTCTAAAATGGTAGAAAACTCCTTTTGAGTCAAAACCACTTTCTATAGTCTTGTATTAACTTATATTTTCACATACTAAGAGGTTGTGTAAAACAAAAATCTCTACCTATCTCTTCCAATGAAGGCTGAATGCTTGCATTTATGACCTAGAAAGTTTTTGTTTCAACTTTTGGAATATGATCATGTGTTTGAGTTTCTAACTATCCATTGATCTTAAATCTCTAAATCTTGGAAGTTTTGATAGCTTGTTCCTATGATGGCTGAAAATATGAATAAGTAAGCCTATGATACTATGTTTCAACTTTCCAAGTATGATCATGGATTTAGAACTCTTAATACCTTGTGATTCTAAACCTAAGAGTTATTGTTAAACAAATAATATTTTCCTCATCATCCTATGATGGCCGAAACTTAGTGCTTAGATTCTAGGATGTTTGAGTTTTTATTTTTCCAAAATGATCATGGACTTAAGCTCCATAAGATATTTGGATGCTAAGTCTAAGAGATTGAAAAGTTTAAGGATTTCTAACTTGTTTATTCTATGTTATTAAAGCTAGGATGTATTACTTTCATTTTTCCAAAATAATCATGCACTTGAGCTCCATAAGATATTTGGATGCTAAGTCTAAGAGATTGGAAAGTTTAAGGATTTCTAACTTGTTTATTCTATGTTATTAAAGCTAGGATGTATTACTTTCATTTTTCCAAAATGATCATGGACTTGAGCTCCATAAGATATTTGGATGCTAAGTCTAAGAGATTGGAATGTTTAAGTGTCCATTGTTTTCCAAAATGATCATGGACTTGATCTCCATAAAATACTTGGATGGTAAGTCTAAGAGATTGGAAAGTTTAAGGATTTCTAACTTGTTTATTCTATGTTATTAAAGCTAGGATGTATTACTTTCATTTTTCCAAGATGATCATGGACTTGAGCTCCATAAGATATTTGGATGCTAAGTCTAAGAGATTGGAATGTTTAAGTTTGCATTGTTTTCCAAAATGATCATGGACTTGAGATCCATAAGATATTTGGATGCTAAGTTTAAGAGATTGGAAAGTTTAAAGATTTCTAACCTATAAATCCTATGAAGGCCGAACCTAGAAGGTTATGGACCTAGGATACTTTGTTCTTATTTTTCCAAAATGATCATGGTTTTGAGCTCCTTAATACATATGGATGCTAAACCTAAGAGATTGGAAAGTTTAGTGAATGCTAGCCTATTTTACTAGCCTTGGCCGAATACCCTAAGTTTATAACTTAGTGGGATTTTAATTCAACTTTGTTAAGTGATCATTGTTTATGAAGTCCTAACACTTAAGGATCATAAATCTATGAGTTGTATAATTTTTGGGAATCTCTAACCCTAAGAACTAGTCTTGGTCGAACCTATACCTTGTGGTTTAGTGTTATTGTTTGATTTTAACTTGTGATTTTGTGTTCATAACCTTAGACTTCCATCGCGGAGGAAACGAGGACGTTCGTGGTATACCTCTTCGAGCATCTAATCTCCTTACCTTCACAGAAGGTGGAGTTAGTACTTTGTGGTGTGACAACGAGGAGCTTCGAGTTCGGGAGTCCAAAGGATAACCCGGTGGGGGAAAGAACCAACCTATCGTCGAATGGATAGGTAGTAGATTATATAATAATTGTGTAGGCCGACCTAAACCCTACTAGTGGTCGAGTAATCGACAAGACCAAAATCACATTGAAAACCTTTTTCTCAAAAACCAATGGCGATTCTGGGATTGTAGGTTTATCGATATTAGGTTGATTTTAGATTGTTGATGGTTGATTTGATTTTATTACCTTTATTGAATTGATTTTGTGTTATATTGGTGATATGAGAATATTTGGATTGATATTGTGTTATGCATGATCTGCCTGGTTTGTATTATTATGCTTAGTGGTTTTTAAGCAAAGATATATATGTTATCTAAGAGATGATTGTTTTGGGTGTGAGGATAATGATGATTTAGAAGTGCCTAACCTAGATGATGTATGTTAAAGAGGTGTTACGACATAAAATATGTGTCAAGTTCTAATGGAAGGTTAAGGCACTAGGATGTTGCTAAAACGGGTTGATGAGATTCAAGTATAGGTGTTGTTGTCCACAACCGTGTATTGGTAATATAATACACAAGGACAAAAGTGTATTGGTAATATAATACACAAAGACGAAAGTGTATTGGTAATATAATAGACAAGGACATCTGTGTATTGGTAATATAATATACCATGTATTGGTAATATAATACACGTAAAACCACTTCTGTGTATTGGTAATATAATACACCGTGTATTGGTAATATAATACTGTGTATTGGTAATATAATACACCGTGTATTGGTAATATAATACACGTAAAATCGAGAGTTCTCGCGAGGCCACTTCCACCTTAGGAAATAGGTGTGCAACTATGGTGTCTTTGAGTAGCATGAGATTGGGGGTAGAGGATGATATATTAACTTGAGGGTGATCTATTAGTTATGTGCGTTGTTTGTCTGTGACAATTACTGTATGATTTACTACGACTCTTTTCCGCTTTATGATGATAGAACTGTTTCTTATCCCCTATGTTTCTGTATTCTTGTGGGTTACTTTACTTACATTAGAAGACCCGATGAATGATTATGTTGCTGAGGAGCTGGGCGGAGCTCTGTATGGAACGGAGGTTACTGAGGAGTTGGATGGAACTCCTTACGAACCAGACGCTGGAGGTCGAGCTGTGATCCATGGCGAGTAGAGTATAGATAGTATGGCCAGTGTGTCTAAGAAGGAGTATTTTTATATGTTTCCACTAAGTATGGCTTTTATTTTAAGTTTATGCCTGTGAGGGATCCTACTGAGAGGATTCCCTCAACAGTGTTTTGGTAATGTAATAAATAAACAGGCGTGTATTTATATATTACAACCTTGGTGTGTTTAATTTGCAGAAGTTATATGATTGTTTAAATAAAGTTTTAATTTTTACGTACTTTTCACGCTAAGCGTGCGATTAAGGAATTAATTAATAAGGTTTTAAGCTAATAAAACACCGGGCACAACGGGTGTCTCACTAAACATATGTTAATTTAAACAAGGCTTTTGCTAGGGTGAGCAAGTAGGACGTATCTCTCACCATGAGAGATTAATATTGACCATTGATTTGTCTAGACCTCGTGATAATATCTTAAACTCCTCCACATCTAAATACCTCTCCTCCTACTCCCTCCATAGCCCCTCCCCATCCCCACTCGTCGGTCTCCTTTCACCATGACGCCACCGTCTCCACCTCATCACCAACCTCGCCGCCGCTGCCGTGCCCATTGTTCATCCCAAACGCTCGATCTTCACCGCCAATTTCGCCACTATCGGATCATCATCTTCTTCCTCGTCATCGGATTCCGCCTCTCATTATCCTCCGTATCCATCTTATCCAAATACTTCATGACTTAATCAACCCGAAAAACCTAGATCAATAATCCTTTGCTCTCGTAACGGGACATTCATACAGATTCAACGAAACGAGCTTCAACTGCCCAAGCGGAGCGAGATCTTCGATATACTAAATCCGATTAATGGAGAGATCGAGGTCGCGAAGCCCATCAGTGATGCGATTGTCATAAAGATTTACTTTCTGGAGATTCAGATGCTTTGGGAACTATTCGAGCGTCGAAATGCCGTCGTTTGAGATCGAGAGGTGATAAAGGTTCTGGAACCTTTCTAAAGGGAGCCCTGATCAGAGAAAGAAAGTTCTTCTAGAAGCAGGAGGACCACGGAGAGGAGGTGGAGTTCAGAGTGGTTTCTCCTTCAACGACGAGTCGACAATGGTGAAGATCACGACGGTGGAGGAGAACGGTGTTGATGAGAGGTCGAAGATGGTGGCAGTGAAGCAGAGCGAGTGAGAGACTGAAATTCAAAAAAAAAAAAGCTAGTACAGATGGTCCATAATAAATCCTATGTGTCTGTTTGATCTAACAGTTCTGAAACATTGCTCACGGTGAGCCATATATTCACCTCGTGCACGCTAGAACTTGCCTTTAAACAACTCAACAATTTTTAAAGTCCAAAACACCTAACTTCAACAGATGAATGGGCAAGCTTGATAGGTTTGGCCCATTTTAAAGGTTTTAGTAGCCCATCTATTGGGGAAACTCCTTCAACGAATCTTTATATGCAAAACATTCGTTTCCAAAATCTGAATGCCAAATTATTGATAAAAAATAGGTTCAATTGGTGGGTTCAACTGAAAAACTATTAAGGCGGTCATTTGTTTAGTCATTCTTATATAGAATAATAGTCATTCCGAAATTACAAGTAAAATATAAAAAGGTAAATATTGATATTATATCATAAAAAAATTGTAAAGTTTAAACCAGAATGTATATTCTCTTTAAAAAAAAAAAGAAGAAAGAATGTATATCATAATTTAACATCTCTTTTTATCCCTTTCGTGACAAAGGGTAGCGACACATGTGGCACATAGACTAGTTTGCAGCCATTGCACAATATATTTGTGGTGAAACACATGATCGCAGGGCATTGGCGTGATCTCCACATTATCATCATCATACCATTAAACTTTTCCATGCATATTTATCATTGGTCTGGAAACTTGTATGTTTTCAAAGACTGGATGGCTTCGTTGGTTGTCGGAACCATCTCAACATCTTCCATGGACAACACTGCAATCTCGACGTCTTCTATAGACGAATCAATGACCATGTCCAAATCCCAATGAAACACTTGGTGTTTCGACTCCTCCGATGGTTTTACATGACTATGATGGGGGAACGTTTGTTGAATCTGAGGTACGATCGTCTTTGATAATTAATCAAGGCATCGAGGTGAAAAGTATGTCAAGAGAGATAAATATATGTTGGGTAAACATATTCGTTGGAAATATTGATGGTTATCATGGAACACACGCTTGTAGCATATGATTATAGAGGTTTAGAATGATGTGTTCACAACACTTGGATGAGAGTTCGGATTGGTAAAGGAGTAAAGAAGGATAGCTTAATCATGGCTTCTTAATTGAGTCTTCTTAAAATATTTCCTTCTTAAAACTTTTTCACAAAACTTTTCAAATCAGAGTTGCGGATTTGTGGCATCAGGATCTTTTACAAGATCAATGAAGGGTTTATATAAAATCTTGAATTGGAAGATGATGAAGATAAGAAAGATTGATTCAGAATAGGTTCGGGTTCAAAACTCAATAATAACGAAATACAGAAATTGATTAAACCTTTAAAGATTAAGTACAAGTTATGCAAGTTTCAGATACAAGTATTAACAATCGAGAACAAACTTGCAGGTTTCAATTTCAGTAATTAGTTCAGTTTCAGCAATCAAGAATGGTTTTGATCAACTCAGTTTTGAACGCAGATAACACAGTCTTGATTACAATCGGACTCAGGTTTCAATACAGTTTATACAGATCAAGAACAAAAATTATATTGAACTTTAAACATCAAAATCACAGGTTCTTGATCATAAACAGAAAGTAAAAGAGTTTGAGTTTAGGGATACCACACAACCAGATTTATCCTGGTTCAGTCACCTCCACCGTGACCTACATCCAGTCCCCACTCCACTTGTGGGATTTCACACACTAACACACAAGCTTTACTAGGTAGCTTGAAAAACCTTTACACCACAGAGCACTCATTCACCTCGAGATACCACACTCTTGTGAAGAGCCTCAATGTTCTTCCTTAGGGATACCTCACCCTAATCACTCATAGAGACTCCCTCTCTCTTTACAATCAAAATGAATGAAACACTCTTTTCACAATAAGCTCAAGCAAGAAGATGAATGATTTTCATAATTGATTTCGTATAAAGCCTCAATGTTCCTTTGATCCCTCTTTATATAGAAAACAAGTTATAGTCGTTGGGATCAATCAAAACAGATTTGGATCTGATTAACAGAATCTGTTTTCTTGATTCTGGTTCTTGAAATAAGATTCTGATAGTTCTTATAGAATTTGGGTCCATCTTGAAAATAACCGCGTCCATCTAGCCATTTTGAATTTAAGATTTTATATCGGACGAGCTAGTAGACGAGCTCCATATGCCACATCATTGGACGGATCTTCTCATTAAGATCTTAGAAAGTCCAAAGACTTGTGTGGACGAGCACTTCTGTCACCTTAGTGGATGATGGGCGCGAATCCGCAAGTGTACGTCTTCGTCGTCAAGTAATAAAAAGATCGAATCCACAGGGACCGTGATCTTAAATAATTATCAATTATTAAATCAATTAAACTGGACTAGAAAAAGATTTGGAAAAGATTTGGTTTTTAAAATATTAACTAACAAATCAAATATCTAAAACGCAATCAAACAAAATCACAATCAAATCAAATATGGGATTTTTCAATATCAAAAGAGATTTCCAGGAATTGGGTTACCAACAAGACTGCTCATGCTACTAAATTGACTATCCTCTTGTTAATAATCAAAATTGCTTTGAAGGCGAATTTATCCTATATAAGTTAATGTTCCTTCTCAGGATACAAGAACCGTGCCCAATTAAACCAACCCTACTCTCGTGGTAATTGAATTTAAATTGAACCCTTTAAGCTTTGTGACAATTCGTGAACCCTCGAAGGACCGCTTCTATCTCTCGTGATTTAAGTCCTAAGTTCAATCCCTATAGATCTAATACCTAAGTTCACCGCTAGGTTCCTCCTTAGAGTATCTATGATATGCAAATAAGTGCGCACCAAATTCACAAGTAATTCATGCAATAAGAATCAAATCGAAAGCAAATTGGGATTAACAAGAAGTAAAACGTCAATTCATAACATAAACCAAGTCTTGGGCATAGCCCCAATTCCTAGAAATAAAAATATTACTCAAGCATTTCCATGTTCATAGTAAGCTTGATTAAAAAAAGCATAAAATAAAAACCTAAGAGAAGAGAAGAAATTGAGAAGAAGAGAAATCCTAATTTTTGCCTCTGGTAGCAGCCCCAGAGATCCCTATTTTTGAGCCTCTAAGTCCTATTTATAATGTAGGGTAACTTGGGATCAAAGCTGTTACAAAATCAGACCAAATCAGCAATTAAATTTTCAGATTTTTTGTGTCACGGTCGAGATGCCTGGCACGGTCAGGCCGTGACGCGTTCTGTCTTGGAAAACTTGGCATTGGTTGGCCTGTCACGACCGTGATGGCCATCACGGCCTAGCCGTGACAGGTTCTGACTTTTGTGTACCTTTCTTTTCAGCCTTGCTCGATCATGGCCGTGATGGGCTCTGTTTGGCTCAGTTTTGTTGCTTTTCAAGCTCCGTCTTCATGCAAGCTCCATCATGGTTGATCCTGAACATTTTAATCTTCAATTCCTGCACATAACCACCACAAAACCACCTTACCCGTTCCAAGGTAAAAACTAACAAAAATCAAATTAAAAATGCCTAAACTACATGAAAATGCATGCAATATGATAAAGAAATATGAGGTGAAATCACACTCATCAGTAGACGAGCGCTTGCATCACTTTAGTGGATGGGCGCTTGTATTACTCTAGTGGATGAGTGCTTGTATCACTTAAGTGGACGAGCGCTTCTGTCTCTTTAGTGGACGAGCGCTTGTATCAGTTTAGTGGACGCGCACTTCTGTCACTTTGGACGAGGGCTTGTATCACTTTAGTGGACGTGCGCTTCTATCACTTGTGTTGGACGAGCGCTTATATTACTTCAATGTTGGTCGAGCATTTCTTTTTTCCAAAAATCATTTTCATTAACAAAAACTTATTCCTTTTAATGCAGTTTATGAAAAATGATTTTCTTCATGCATCTTTTCAAATGAGCTTTTTGTGAATAAGAGATTTCATCTCTTACAAATCATCTAAGACTTAAATCTAATTTCTCCTTTAAGCTCCTGTCTTGATGATTCCTTGTTCTCCGTCTTTGCCCTTTGATTTCTTCAAGTTTTTCCTTGAATATTTTCCTTTAATTACTCGCTGAATTTGTTGATCACTGCTTGATACCTGTCTTTGATATTTGACACTAAAACACTTGCATACACATTAAATTGTATATATCATATATCAAAATCTCTAAGTCATTTAGTCTAACAATCTCCCCCTTTTTGATTATGACAAATCTTTTAACAAATTATAAGATCAGAGTATAAGTGTAGCAGAAGCTAAGTGTTTTTAACAGATTTATATCAAGGTATCAGAGCAGTCAGAGCAGAAGTATATCAGAGCAAAAAAATATTATCATAGCAGAATTTGATTTACTTCCCATTAATCATGTAAGCTTTTAAGCTCCTCTCAAGATATGCATGTATAATTCATTTAATCATGTAAGCTTTTAAGCTCCCCCTCAACATATGCATGTATAGTTCGTTATTATCCCTTTTATATATATCATAATTTTTTTTCTCCATGTATAATTTGTTATTATCCCCTTTCTCTATATCATACTTTTTTATTCATATATAATTTGTTATTATCCCCTTTCTCTATATCATACTTTTCCTCCCCCTTTTGGCATTATCAAAAAGGTAAAGAAAAGAAACATTTAAAGCGATAGAGAAGGTAAGAATTTAAACATTCAAACATAGCATATAAAATTATTCATGATAGAGGGATAGAGATTAGTGACGCGCTGTCGCGCACGCGTCAAATGAAGAGCGGTTTACAAAAATATGTAGTTAGGGAAAGTGCGACAACTCGAGTATCGTCTCACAAGGACTCTTGGGTTGTTGTTAATGAAAAGTCGAACGGGGGTTTTGGAATTCAAGTTAAAAAAAAAAGAAAACAAAGCAGAAAACTAATGTAAACTAAACAATCACCAATTAAGCTAAGCGATCAACCTACTGCTTTCAGTTCCCACTATCATCGGTTCATATAAATCCAAGCCCTAAGCGGATTCTAAACCCTTTTCGATTGTAACATCAATTAACAAGCGAAACCGACGCTACAAGACATATGTTCCTAATTCCGAATTAAGCAAACGGATGAAGCCCTTCGTGAATTAAGCAAACACGAATTGAACGCACGCGAATTAAGCAAACGCGATTAAGTTTAGGAACACACAATCATCGAAACAAATCAATACCCATTCGATACAAACTGAATTAAGCAAACAGAGAATATAGAATAGATATTGAAAGAGAGTAGCAATTAAATCAGGAATTACATAACCTCAAGCGGCAGTGCGAACCGATTACAGCAGATTGATCAAGGAGACTAGTTCTCCATCAAAAACGTAAAACAAACAGAGAAAATTCGAAAACAGGGATTAGCCAGAGATGATTCTGTTCTGCCCTAAACAGCTATTTATAACTTTCAGAAACTGCGCATTCTCGCGAGGCGAGTGGCCTCTCGCGAGGCGAATATTAAAATGGCGCCTTCTTGAATTTGTATTCTCGCGAGGCGAGCGTGATTCTCGCGAGGCGAGTCTTCAAAACCTGGGTTGTCACAGCCGTGATGCCTATCACGGCCAGGCCGTGATGGTCTCTGTCTTCAGGGGTTTCTCTTCACGCCCGTGATGGGTGTCACGGGATGACCGTAATGCTTGCTGACTTCAGGCTCGCGAGGCGAGCAATAGCTCGCGAGGCGAGGCAGAGAACATGACTTTTCTGGCACTGGCTGGTCCTCACTCTCGCGGGCGAGTATCTGCTCGCGTGGCGAGTGTTTCAGATTGCAATTTCCATTGTTTCCTTCATTCCTTGGACTCTAAGTCAACCTGAAAACATGAAATAGCCATAAGTGCTTTATTTGACTCAAAAACTGACTAAATAACCCTAAAACTACTTAAGGGACTCAAAACCTTGCTTGAGGACAATCAGGCCTAATTTGGGTGAAAACGAGATATAATCGGCACAAAACCACGGTCATACTAGTCATAAAACTAGATGAGCCAGAGGCTTATCAAAATACCCCAAACTTGAACTTTGCTTGTCCCCAAGCAAACTAAAACTCAAAACGACTCAAGACTTGGCAAGCTAGAAGGATTTCAACCAATTTCGCACAAATTTCAAGCAATTCATCAAAACAATTTCCCTTCAATGTTTCCCCCTTTTCAACAATGTAATCCCCACAATCATTAATTCTGAACATCTGAGAATTTCATCATTCAAACAATCATTAATCTAAACAGGGTATCTAAGTTACACACAAGAAGGAGATCACCAAATTCAAACAATCGCCTTCCTCACAAAGGGGTTTAGTGGTCACTCAATCTCTCAGTTTGTCTAGGCTAACAACATTTCACTCAGTTTCACCTTTAAGAGCACTTCCCATGAATTTGATTTTCATCTCAAAATGGTTCCCACAGAGAACATGCATGCAACATCAAAAGGTCTTTCAAGGTTGTAATGGGGCCTGGCTAAGGGAAGGATATACAAAGGTACTGGCTGAAGTCCCTAGGAACTAAGAGAGCATGAAGCTGTTTACACATTGAATTCCTTACTCAAGTTCCTATTCTTATTCTTCTTTTTGCCTTGGGTGGCTACAGCCCTTTTCTTCTAATACCCTTCTTGACATTTTGCTTCTTCTTTTTTTTTTTATTTATTGAAATTTATTTTTGCCCTTTGGCTCCAACCTTTATTTTCTTTTCTTTTTCTCAATCCCCAACAACACATCATATCACTGTAGCCACCCCAAACTTAGTTTCTTGCAACCATTCTCTTGCTAAGCTTCCATGCTCTCCTAATCCTAAGATCGGGTTAACATGGTTTTTTTTTTTTTTTTTTTTTTTTTTTTTCAGATTCAGGTTCATAACATAAGGTCAACATGAAACAATAGGCTAATTAGGCTCAAAGGGGCTAACTAGGGAACATGCATTAGGGACTGGTTCAATTTAGGTCAAGTAGTTAATTCAAAGAAAATTGCCTAAATCATTTGATGCAAACACATAGACATGCAAACCATGAAGAGATTCAAGCAAATTCGGGAAAGTGCAACTCGAAAGTGATTCACACAATCAAAAACATGTTGGAGGCTCAAATCCTCACCCGGACATTCATGCAAATTGTTTGACCGAGATTCTATCCCTAGTGTGTGCACCCTATCACCCCAAACTTATCATAAATCATGTTCTCACAACAAAATATCTCAAAGTTCAGTTTCAATTTTTCAAATGGGGATCACAATTTCCAAATTCAAAAACCTAGGGGGAATCATCAACATAAATCATGCCATCAATC
The DNA here is from genome assembly GCA_030762895.1 of Sophora flavescens. Classification (NCBI taxonomy): domain Eukaryota; kingdom Viridiplantae; phylum Streptophyta; class Magnoliopsida; order Fabales; family Fabaceae; genus Sophora; species Sophora flavescens. Next base: position 26,596,065 of record CM061065.1, on the reverse strand, counting down.
TGTGCTAAATCAACAGAACCTACCAAGCTTGCCGACACAAGACTCACACACATGCTCTTGAGCTTCTCAAATTAGTCAGGAGCTTTATTGAAAACAAAACAGAAATAAAGCAAGGAAAAGAAAATTTAAAAAGAGAAAGGGTTAAGAAAACTCATTGAGGCGGTTCCACCAGGATCCCACTGTCTGTAGCATAAGGCCCACGTGGTAGCCAAAGGTCTGAAGTTTGTTCCATGCTTCCCTAACTCGCAGCCTTGATACGGAGGTGAGCGCTTGACAATCATGATGACCTCGCCGAGTGCGGCGGACTTCTCACTACCTCTCGGGTCACAGTTGACCTCTTTATCTACAAAGTCTCCCCAATAAAAGTGGCGCTCAACCTCTTGGACTGGCCATGGTGCAAAATCCAAAAGCTTAAACTCCATCACTGGTGGCTTCTCTGGGGAGGTGGCAAATAGGACACCGGTGTCTCCTGGTCTTCGCTTCACTTCTGCATTTTCTTCATTCACCGCACTAACAAATTTATCACCCGCTATACATGCAGAAATTTCAGCACACACCACACAAAGGTTAGTGTTAGTAGAGTCAATACATATATCACAATAAACTGAATCGAGAAAGGTCCGAATGTCCGGAAATTCAGCACTCAATTCATCCACCCCATCACTCTCAACACATGCATTTGATTTAATTGAATCATCTACTTCCAAAGGTTCTTCATCATCCTCAAGCATGGTGAAGCGGATGTCCTCCCCGATCCTCCCGATCCTCATTTTCTACGTTTCTGAAAAGAATAAACCTTCATAACATTCTATACACAAAGCAAGTGTCGGTACAATCAAGCACATGCATTAGAATCGGGGGATTCAACACACGCTTCATCAACAAGTATTATCAAAATCATCCTCGGGAGGTATTGTCAAGAATAACTTGTGAATCTGTATGTTCTTCAAGGGGGTGTGGAGTTAGCAAAGCAAAGAGTTGGCGACAATTTGATCAATTAGAATGGACAACTTCTGAGACTCAGCTTCTCCTCTCCGATGGCTTTCAAGACTTTGTTCTGTCATTCGTTGAAGATTTGCTTGAAATTCTATCATATGTTGTTGCATCAGAGAAGCTAACTCATCCAGGCTGGGTTGGACTTCATTTACTCCAATCATGCCAAAACCACTACTAGACTCATAGCCTTCAGCAAAGTTAGGATAATATATGCATGGTGGTGGCTCATAATCAACATAAGGCATATAACCTTGCATGTAATTATCCATGGCAGTACTAAAATTTATAACCAGACAAAGCAGCCATAACTAATTCAGCAATGAATTATATTTTTTATTTTTATTTTTATTTTTTTTCTGTTAATAACAACAAGAGTCCCCGGCAACGGCGCCAATTTGACGCGCTGTCGCGCACGCGTCAAATGAAGAGCGGTTTACAAAAATATGTAGTTAGGGAAAGTGCGACAACTCGAGTATCGTCTCACAAGGACTCTTGGGTTGTTGTTAATGAAAAAAGTCGAACGGGGGTTTTGGAATTCAAGTTAAAAAAAAAAAAACAAAGCAGAAAACTAATGTAAACTAAACAATCACCAATTAAGCTAAGCGATCAACCTCATCGCTTTCAGTTCCCACTATCATCGGTTCATATAAATCCAAGCCCTAAGCGGATTCTAAACCCTTTTCGATTGTAACATCAATTAACAAGCGAAACCGACGCTACAAGACATATGTTCCTAATTCCGAATTAAGCAAACGGATGAAGCCCTTCGTGAATTAAGCAAACACGAATTGAACGCACGCGAATTAAGCAAACGCGATTAAGTTTAGGAACACACAATCATCGAAACAAATCAATACCCATTCGATACAAACTGAATTAAGCAAACAGAGAATATAGAATAGATATTGAAAGAGAGTAGCAATTAAATCAGGAATTACATAACCTCAAGCGGCAGTGCGAACCGATTACAGCAGATTGATCAAGGAGACTAGTTCTCCATCAAAAACGTAAAACAAACAGAGAAAATTCGAAAACAGGGATTAGCCAGAGATGATTCTGTTCTGCCCTAAACAGCTATTTATAACTTTCAGAAACTGCGCATTCTAGTGAGGCGAGTGGCCTCTCGCGAGGCGAATATTAAAATGGCGCCTTCTTGAATTTGTATTCTCGCGAGGCGAGCGTGATTCTCGCGAGGCGAGTCTTCAAAACCTGGGTTGTCACAGCCGTGATGCCTATCACGGCCAGGCCGTGATGGTCTCTGTCTTCAGGGGTTTCTCTTCACGCCCGTGATGGGTGTCACGGGATGACCGTAATGCTTGCTGACTTCAGGCTCGCGAGGCGAGCAATAGCTCGCGGGGCGAGGCAGAGAACATGACTTTTCTGGCACTGGCTGGTCCTCACTCTCGCGGGGCGAGTATCTGCTCGCGTGGCGAGTGTTTCCAGATTGCAATTTCCATTGTTTCCTTCATTCCTTGGACTCTAAGTCAACCTGAAAACATGAAATAGCCATAAGTGCTTTATTTGACTCAAAAACTGACTAAATAACCCTAAAACTACTTAAGGGACTCAAAACCTTGCTTGAGGACAATCAGGCCTAATTTGGGTGAAAACGATATATAATCGGCACAAAACCACGGTCATACTAGTCATAAAACTAGATGAGCCAGAGGCTTATCAATTAGATATAGGATTGATCAATTATGCCCAATTCTCTTCTAATGAGAAAGAAGTTTTCCTTGTTTAAGGGCTTGGTAAAAATGTCATCAAGTTGTTTGGTTGTATTAACATATTCAATATCAATTTCTCTGCTTTTAATATGATCTCTAATGAAATGATGTCTGATTTCTATGTGTTTAGTTCTAGAGTGCATTATGGGATTCTTAGTTAGGTTAATTGCACTTGTATTGTCACATCTAATAGGAACTTGGTTTAGTTGCACGCCATAATCAACTAATTGTTGTTTCATCCATAAAACCTGTGCACAACAGCTACCAGCTGCTACATATTCAGCCTCTGCAGTGGATAAAGCCACACTATATTGTTTCTTACTGAACCATGATACTAATGAGTTTCCTAGCAAATGGCAAGTTCCACTAGTAATCTTTCTGTCTAGTTTACAACCAGCAAAATCAGAGTCTGAATAGCTAATTAAAGTACATGTAGCTCCCTTGGGATACCATAATCCCATGTCTTTTGTTCCTAACATATACTTAATTATCCTTTTAACTGCTGTTAAGTGTGATTCTTTTGGATTTGCTTGATATCTAGCATACATGCATACACTAAACATGATATCTGGCCTACTAGCAGTAAGATAAAGTAGTGAGCCTATCATACCTCTGAATTTAGAAACATCAACAGGTTTACCTTGTTCATCTTTGTCCAGATAACAGGAGGTACTCATTGGAGTAGCCATCTCCTTAGCGTTTTCCATGCCAAACTTTTTGATCAACCCATTGCAGTACTTGGTTTGGCTAACAAAGATTCCATTTTCAGTTTGCTTTATTTGCAGTCCAAGGAAAAAGTTCAGCTCACCAATCATTGACATTTCAAACTCACTCTACATAAGACTTGCAAACTCATTGCACAAATGCTCATTAGTGGCACCAAAAACTATATCATCCACGTATATTTGTACAAGTAAAATAATGTGTGCCTTTCTCTTAGTGAACAAAGTTGTGTTAACTTTACCTCTTTTAAATCCTTTTTCAATGAGAAAATTACTTAACCTTTCATACCAAGCTCTAGGAGCTTGCTTTAAGCCATATAGTGCTTTAGACAGTTTATAAACATGGTTAGGCAATTCATTATTCTCAAAACCAGGTGGTTGACCAACATACACTTCCTCTTGTATAAATCCATTTAAGAAAGCACTCTTAACATCCATTTGATACAATTTAAATCCCATTATGCAAGCATAAGCAAGTAGCATTCTTATAGCTTCTAATCTTGCTATCGGTACATATGTTTCATCATAATCTATGCCTTCTTCTTGGTTATACCCTTTGGCTACCAGTTTAGCCTTGTTTCTTACAATTGTACCATTTTCATCTAGTTTATTCCTAAAAGCCCATTTTGTACCTATTACTTGACAGTTCTTGGGTTTAGGTACTAATTTCCAAACCTGGTTTCTTTCAAACTGGTTTAACTCATCTTGCATAGCCATCATCCAATGTTCATCAATTATAGCATCATCAATGTTCTTAGGTTCTACTTGAGACACAAATGCCATATGATTACAAACATTTCTAAGAGATTGTCTAGTAGTTACCCCCTTTGTAATTTCACCAATGATGTTATCAATTGGATGATTTTTGACAGTCCTCCATTCCTTTGGTAGGTCAGGCCGTTGTTCTTTTGCTGCTCTGCTGCAGAAATTCATTCTTTAAGCTTTCATCTTCTTCATTGTCATGTTTCTCTTCTAGGAGATTTTTCTCAATTGAATCTGCAAGATCATCAATAACAAAATCCTTTCCCAACCTTTTGGGGTTAAACTCATCAAATGTCACATGCACAGATTTCTCAATAGTTTGTGTTCTCCTATTATATATTCTAAATGCTTTACTAGATAGAGAGTAACCTAGAAAAATTCCTTCATCAACCTTTGCATCAAATTTTCCAAGATTATTCTTTCCATTGTTAAGAACAAAGCATTTGCAACCAAAAACATGAAAATGTGCTATATTTGGTTTTCTTCATTTTTAAAGCTCATAAGGGGTTTTATTTAATATTGGTCTTATCAAGACTCTATTTAGCACATAGCAGGCTGTATTGACAGCATCTGCCCAAAAATGTTTTGGCATGCTAGAGTCGTTCAACATAGTTCTTGCTATCTCCTCTAATGATCTATTCTTTCTTTCCACTACTCCATTTTGTTGTGGAGTTCTAGGAGCAGAAATATTATGTTGAATGCCATGCTCATCATAAAAGTTTTCAAACACTTCATTTTGAAATTCTCCCCCATGATCACTTCTTATAAAAACCATTTTCACATCCTTTTCATTTTGCACAATTTTTGCCATTTTCTTAGATGCAGCAAATGAATCACTCTTATGAGATAGAAAATATGTCCATGTATATCTAGAGTAACCATCTACTATTACCAATGCATACGAGTTATCACCAAAGCTTTTGGTTCTAGACTGACCAAATAAATATATGTGTAAAAGTTGCAATGGTCTAGTTGTTGAAACAATGTTCTTTGGTTTAAAAGAGACCTTAACTTGCTTTCCTTTTTGACATGCATCACATAGTCCATCTTTCACAAATTTTAGTTTAGGCAAGCCAACTACAAGATCTTTACGAATCAGTTTATTCAAGTGGTTCATGTGAATATGTACAATTCTTCTATGCCAAAGCCAATTCTCTTCTTCTTTTGAAATAAGACAGCATGCAGTATTTGAAGAGATATTATCTAAATCAAGCATATAGATGTTATATGTCCTATGTCCAATTAATTTCAAATTTTCATCATGCTGATTTTCTATTAAGCAACTATTGGAATTGAATTTTACCATGAAGCTTTTGTCACATAGTTGACTGATACTTAATAGGTTGTGTTTCAGTCCCTCAACATATAGTACATCCTTAATGATTGTTGTTGAGTCACTTCCAATGTTGCCAATGCCAAGTATTCTCTCTTTATTGTTGTCTCCATAGGTAACACTACCACTTGACTTAGGGGTAAAGGAAATGAACTTGGTTTTGTCTCCAGTCATGTGCTTGTTACAGCCACTGTCAAGATACCATTTCACATTCTTGGCTTTCCAACACACCTACAAAACAGAATCATGTCTGTGTTTTAGGTACCCAAGTCTGTTTGGGTCCTTTTGAGTTAGTTGCAGCAATAGTTCCTTTAGGAACCCATATATACTTAGATTTATTGTATGCTGATTTTCTGTATTGACATGTAGAAGCTGTGAGACCTTTTTTAGCACAAAAATTGCATTTAACAAATGGTGTGTTTGATGTCTTAGGTGCAGCAAAAAAATTCTTGAAAGATTTCTCATGTATCTTAGGTTTATAGCTTATTCCAGCCTTATCATAAACACATTTTTGCTGTCCTAATAAAGCATTCAAGTTATCTCTACCATTTGTGAACTTAGTTAAGTCATTTTTCAGTTTTTCAACTTCTTTAGTCAATGTACAATACTTAGAACAATTAGATAGATCACCATTCAAATGATCTATATGTTTCTCCAACTTAGGACAATTATCACATATAGGTGGTTCCAAAACAGTAGCTAATCTATCTTTTACACAAACTTTTTTGTTTTTAATTCATCTAGCTCTTTGTTTAAAACAGAATTTTTCTCTTCTAGGCATGTGATGGTTTTCTTAGACTTATTTAGCAATCTAGCAAGTCTAATGGATTCTTTATGAAGTTCTTCAAAAGCATTTTGCAATTCATCATAAGAAGGTTGATAATTAGAGCTTACTTCACTTTCTGAATCACTGTCATTGTTGGCCATCAAGCACAAGTTTGCCTCCTTAGATTCAGATTCTTCAGTGGAATCTAGATCATTATCATCCCAAGCAATGTAGGCCTTTCTTGGCTTTCTCCACTTCTTGTCCTTTGAGTCAAACTTTTCAGTTTTGTCCTTCTTTTGCAGCTTTGGACAGTCAAGCTTCATGTGGCCAATCTTTCCACATTCATAGCATGTGATGTTGTTGGAAGAATTGTCACCTTTGCTGAAATTTATCCTTTGAAAAGTGGATGGCTTTCTTTTGAAGTTGCCTTTCTTCTTTAGGAACTTCTTGAAATTTCTAACTAGCATTCCCATCTCTTCTTCAGATTCAGCCTCTTGTTCTGTATTATCATCACTGTCTTCTATTTCTCTGACTTATGATTTCAGAGCCAATCCCTTCCTTTTTTTTATCAGTTTCTTCACTCTCATTCAGTCTGTTCAACTCCAATTCATGATCTTGCAGTTTTCCAAACAATGTGGCAATGGTCATTGATGAGAGGTCTCTAGATTCTGAGATGGCAGTGACTTTAGGTTGGTTGCCATTCTCTCCTCAAGCATCTCATTACTTTGTTAACTTGATCCTTATTTGATATAGCTTTTCCAAGACCAGCCAATTGATTTACAATGTGTGTGAATCTCTTTTGCATTTCAGTCACAGGTTCTCCTCGATTCATTCTGAACAGCTCATACTCATGTGTGAGGGTGTTCATTCTTGCTCTTTTGACGTCTGTGGTTCCTTCATGTGTTACTTGGAATGTATCCCACGTCTCCTTTGCTGATTTGTAATTTGAAACCCTGAAAAATTCATCACGACTTAAAGCAGATGTTATAATATTCTTAGCACGTGCATTATATTGAACTCTTTTCTTATCATCCTCATTCCATTCAGTTTTAGGCTTATTTCTCGGAGCACCATTAGCATCGACAGTAGAGGGGATAAATGGTCCATTTGCTACTGCATCCCGTATGTCTACACCTGCTGCCTCAAGAAAGATTATCCTCATTTCCTTCCAATAGATATACTCAGATCCATTGAAGGCAAGAAGGCGTGCAAGGGAAACCCCTTCATTCAAACAGTCATTGGAAGCCATACTCTTATAGCTGTTAAGCCAAACTTAAGAGTTTAGCTCTGATGCCAATTGTTGTTTTGGCTTCAACGACTCAAGTGGGGGGGTGAATTGAGTCTTCTTAAAATATTTCCTTCTTAACACTTTTTCACAAAACTTTTCAAATCAGAGTTGCGGATTTGTAGCCTCGGGATCTTTTACAAGATCAATGAAGGGTTTATAAAAAATCTTGAATTGGAAGATGATGAAGATAAGAAAGATTGATTCAGAATAAGTTCGGGTTCAAAACTTAATAATAACGAAATACAGAAACTGATTAAACCTTTAAAGATTAAGTACAAGTTATGCAAGTTTCATATACAAGTATTAACAATCAAGAACAAACTTGCAGGTTTCGATTTGATAATTAGTTCGGTTTCAGGAATCAAGAATGGTTTTGATCAACTCAGTTTTGAATGCAGATAACACAGTCTTGATTACAATCGAACTCTCAGGTTTCAATACAGTTTATACAGATCAAGAACAGAAATTATATTGAACTTTAAACACCAAAATCATAGGTTCTTGATCATAAACAGAAAGTAAAAGAGTTTGAGTTTAGGGATACCACACAACCAGATTTATCCTGGTTCAGTCACCTCCACTGTGACCTACATCCAGTCCCCACTCTACTTGTGGGATTTCACACAGTAACAAAACCTTTACCAGGTAGCTTGAAAAAACTTTACGCCAAAGAGCACTCCTTCACCTCAAGATACCACACTCTTGTGAAGAGCCTCAATGTTCTTCCTTAGGGATACCTCACCCCTAATCACTCGGAGAGACTCCCTCTCTCTTTACAATCAAAATGTAAAATAAAAATTGATTCCTAACTCTCAATAGTCAGATATACAAATTGAAACACTTATGAGTATTGAAACACTCTTTTCACAATAAGCTCAAGCAAGAAGAATAATGATTTTCGCAATTGATTTTGTATAAAATTTCTGATCTGGTTGTGATTGTTTGATATATTTTTTAAAAGTGTTCCTTTGATCCCTCTTTATATAGAAAACAAGTTATAGCCGTTGGGATCAATCAAAACAGATTGGGATCTGATTAACAGAATCTGTTTTCTTGATTCTAGTTCTTGAAATAAGATTCTGATAGTTCTTATAGAATTTGCATCCATCTTGAAAATAACCGCGTCCATCTAGCCATTTTGAATTTAAGATTTTATATCGGACGAGCTAGTAGACGAGCTCCATATGCCACGTCATTGGACGTATCTTCTCATTAAGATCTTAGCAAGTCCAAAGACTTGTGTGGACAAGCGCTTCTATCACCTTAGTGGACGAGTGCTTGTGTCACTTTAGTGGACGGGCGCTTGTATCACTCTAGTGGACGAGCGCTTGTATCACTTCAGTGGACGAGCGCTTCTGTCACTTTAGTGGACGAGCGCTTGTATCACTTCAGTGGACGAGCACTTTTGTCACTTTGGACGAGCGCTTGTATCACTTTAGTGGACGTGACTTCTGTCACTTGTGTTGGACGAGCGCTTCTATTACTTCAGTGTTGGACGAGCGCCTTGGACGAGCGCCTCTTATTTCCAAAAATCATTTTCATTAACGACAACTTATTCCTTTTAATGCAAGTTATGAAAAATGATTTTCTTCAAGCATCTTTTCAAATGAGCTTTTTGTGAATAAGAGATTGCATATCTTACAAATCATCTAAGACTTAAATCTAATTTCTCCTTTAAGCTCTTGTCTTGATGATTCCTTGTTCTCCGTCTTTGCTCTTTGATTTCTTCAAGTTCTTCCTTGAATATTTTCCTTTAATTGCTCACTGAACTTGTTGATCACTGCTTGATACCTGTCTTTGTTATTTGACACTAAAACACTTGCATACACATTAAATTGTATTTGTCATATATCAAAATCTCTAAGTCATTTAGTCTAACATGATCCACTTACTTTTTTTTGTCTGATCCAATGGATTAAAAAAACTATGGGATGGATCACTAACCATCCATTAATAAAAACAATCCAACTCATCCAGTCCATTTAGTATTTTTTTTTAATTATCATATGGATTAGATGAATTTTGTTGTAGATGGACCGGATGGATAATTGGTCCGTGGATCCTTTTGCCAGGCCTAGTATAAATGATAGGGCTGGACAAGGGGCGGGTTCGGTTAGATTCGGGCCCAAAAAGCCCAATCTACCAACCCGTCTATACATATATAAGTCCCATTTTCGCCCGTTGGAGCGTTCGGATTAGGCGGGTATTGGGTCATTCGGGTTGTGGGCGGGACGGTTGGGTTGGGGCGGGTTAGGGGAGTTCATTTTTTGGGCCCAAACCCGAATCACATTTCACTCTCCACTTCCACTGCAAACCCTATCCACCTTCAACCAGACTACCAGAGACAGAGACGACAGTATCGTCGGAGGGAAACAGATGGCGGTGAAACGCCACAGTAGGTGCGACGGTCTTCTTACAAAGCAGATGCTCTTCTCACGAACAGACGACGATGTCGCTGCAGTGCCTAAAGGGGATCTGAGAGGGTTTCTCGACCAGGGGATCTGTGACGGAGACCCCAACCTCTTCCAGTTTGACACCGTCATTGTGCTTGTAGATCTGTTACAGTGAGGTAGAACCACCGTCGCAAGAAGAGGAACGCGAAGAAAAACAAGCAAAGGCAACGATGAACGAGATATGCTGAGAGATTGAAAGGGATGTAGGGAGAGTGAGACTCTGGAGAAGAGAGCGGTGCTAGGTTTAGAGGGAAGAGAGACTGAGTGAGAAGGGAAAATGAGATGGAGTGTTTAACCCTCAGGAGAACGATGGTATCATAGGAAAAAGGAAATATTGTTCATGATCGGTCGGGTCGGACACCGACGGATCAATTTTTTAGAACCCGCACCCGACCGCTATCACCCAAATGAACCCAAAAAACACCCCCACCTACCAGATGACCCGCCCGCGCCTGTCCAAAAGCTTTTTTTCTCCTACCGGGTTTCTCGGTTTTCGGTCTGGTCGCGTTGGGATGTCCAACCCTAATAAATGAGTTGAGCTATTCATGAACTATTTTGGTTTCACTCGTTAAATGCTTGATCAAACTCATTTCTTAACTAAACGAGTCAATCTCAAGCTTGAGATTGAGCTCTATTATTTAAATGAGTTAAGCCAAAGCCTTACATGATTGACATTAAATGGCTCGTGAATAGCTCGTATAGGTGTTGTGCTCTTTAAGTTGTTGTAGTAATTTTTTATTGGGTGAAGTTGCTCTGCTAGCATTGGACTAGATATCTCAATAAATAGATAGTGGTCATGCTTTTTTTTTTTACTCATGCTTTTCTAATGGTTAAATTTAAATTGTATTTTTGGATTCATTCTTTTGTAATGGTCAAGCTTAAATTGTATTTGGTAAGGGCATGTTTTTAGGATATTTTGGTCGAACTTTTGAGGTTTCTTTTTCGTAGTAGTCAATAAATCTTGAATTTCACATACCATATGTTAAGTATATATCTCTATCTTTATAGATTATTATATGAGTTTAATTGGTATACACTGTCAGAGTAAAGTTTTTTTACACTGTTAACCAATCACAAATCACGGTATGAATGACCTTTAAGGAGATTTGGATAAGAATCAAAGATTTTCAATGACGTGGTGATCTGTGATTGGTTGGCGAAGATAAAAACCTTTACACCGATAAAAGGTATACCAATTAAACTCTTATTATATATAAAATCTTTATTAAGTACTAAATTGATAAAATTAACCAATGTGGTGTTGGTCCAAGTGGTAAGGCGGCTTGGGTCCCTTTAGCAATGTGGTCCTGGGTTCGATTCCTGGATCAGTGTGTATGGAAAAAACATCCTTGGGAAGGGACGCCCGCTTAGGCGCGTCTCAATACACCGTGAGTTTAGTCTCTCACCTCTCGGGTGGAAGGACAATCTGGCAAACCAAAAAAAATCTTATAAAATTAAAAAGTAGTTAAATAAAATTTTTCATAATTGCAAAAATAATTTAATTATAAATGAGCTAAACAAGCCAAGCTCAAACTTTAGACGCCCGCTTAGGCGAGTCTCAGTACACCGTGAGATTTGTATCTCACCTATCGGGTGAAAGGACAATCTGGGAAATCAAAAAAAAAATCTGATAAAATTAGAAAGTAATTAAAGAAAATTTTTCATAATTCCAAAAATAATTTAATTATAAATGAGCTAAACAAGCCAAGCTCAAACTTTATTATTTTTAAACAAATCAAGCTCAAGCTTTGTTTTTTTAAACAAGTCAATCTCAAGCTTTTAGTTAGACCCATTTAAATAAATGAATCAAGCTCAAGCTTTACTAGTTTTTCACAAGTCAAACCCAAGCTTCAAGTGTTCGGCTTGGCTCGGCTCAACTAATGATTAATGATTTTAACTAATTAATAGGAAAACGAGATAACAAGAATAAAATAGAAACTAGATTATCTAAATCCAATGCCAAAATTTAGATATTATTGGCTTAACACATTAAGGTACGATATGAGTTCTTTTCGTCACCAACAACCAATTAACCTGACATAGCCTCCCAGCCCCAGCGAGTGTTTATAATTTTAAAAAGAAGTATTCTATTTAGTACGAAAACGAAAATGACGAACGTTGAAAAATTAGGAAAAAAATTCGAAACACTTTAAATACAATAATGCAAATGTCAAGAATCAGATAAAAACCAACCAATCAGATCTTTCGTTCAGTTTGGCAGTCACCAATTAATATTTGCCTTATAAACATTCAATAATATGATAATGATATTTACCATATTACGACAATGACAAATAAACTTTTATTATAATTCGTAAAGGGAATGACAATAACTAGATATGCAATCCGAATCAATAATTTACGGATATCTTCTATGCCAAAATATGAACCTCAAGGTTTTACCTTGAAAATACATATATTACTTTCAATTTGATACTATTATTATTATTATTATTATTATTATTATTATTCATGTTTCATTTGCATAATTTAAATTTTAGAATCGTCTCTATTATTGAATCCTATGAACCAATTTATCTTCCTGTTCAAGTGTTGAGAGAGAGAGAGCTAGAGAGAAATTCTGAGCGTTCTAGAAAGTTAGGGCTTCAGTTCCAGAGGAATCACCCTAAAGATTTCTCAGGTAACAACAATGGAGCCATCACTTTCTTCTTTTCAAACTTTCTTTATTCTTATGGAATGGAAGTTATGTGGAAAGTCTTTCATTCTTGGGGGAGAGTTTCAGATCTACATTTCACCTAGGAAGGATAAGGCAGGTAGAAGGTTTGGTTTTGTGGATTTTGTTGATGTTGGTAACTCAAGAATATTTGAAGCAAAGCTTGATTCCATATGGATTGGAACTTATAAGTTGCGTGTAAATACCCCTTACTTTCAAAGAGGTGTCTTAAGGAAGGATAATTACAGAGGTCAAGTAGTTGCTGATCAGGTTACTGATGAGTGTGATTTCACCTCATATTTGTTTATCATATTGCATGCATTTTCATATAGTTTAGGCATTTTTAATTTGATTTTGGTTAATTTTTACCTTGGAACGGGTAAGGCGGTTTTGTGATGTTGTTGTGCAGGAATTAAGGATTAAAATGCTCAAGAATAACCATGATGGAGCTTGCATGAAGATGAGGCTTGAAAAGTGAAAAAAATGAGCCAAAACAGCCCATCACGGCCTAGCCGTGATGAAACATCACGGCCGTGATCGAGTAGAGCTTAAAAGAAAGAATGGAAAAGTCGAACTGGTCACGGCCAGCCCGTGACGCCCATCACGGCCGTGATATGTCACCGAACTAGACCTCACAGCGAAGCGATCACGGCCTAACCGGTGATGGTGGTCACGCCGTGACGGACCAACTAGTGAAGCAACCTCCAAGGCGTAACCCGTCACGGCCGGCCGTGATGGTCATCACCGCCGGACGCGCAATATTTGGATTTGTAGAAACTGATTTGATCTGAATTTGTGTTTGATTGGGATTCAAATTACCCTAATCTATATAAAGGGCAATTAGGCAGAGACTTGGGAGGACTTTTGGGCTGCTACACTTAGGCAAAAATTAGGATTCTCCTATTCTTCTTCTTCTCTTCTCTTAGGTTTTATTTCGTGTTTTTGTTAAGCAAGCTTGTCATCACCATGGCAATGCTTGAGTAGTAGCTTTATTTCTAGGGATTGGGGCTATGCCCAAGATCTGATTTATGTTATGAATTGATGTTTTACCTTTGTTAATTTTGATTTTTCTTTAGATCTGATTTCTATTGTTTTAATTACTCGTACATTCGGTGACCACTTATTTGCGTGTGGTAGATACTCTGAGGAGGAACCTAGCGGTGAACTTAGGTAACTTTGGATCTATAGAATCAGACTTAGGACTTAAATCACGAGAGTTAGAAGCGGTCCTTCGAGGGTTAACGAATTGTCACAAAGCTTAAAGGGTTCAATCTAAATTCAACTACCACGAGAGTAAGGGTTGATTTAATTGGGCACGGTTTTTGTAACCCGAGAGGGAGCATTAACTTATTTAGGATAAATTCACCTTCAAAGCAATTTTGATAATTAACAAGGGGTAGTCAATTTAGTAACATAAACAATCTTGTTGGTAACCCAATTCCTAGGAATCTCTTTAGATTTGAAAAACCCCAAATTGATTTACTTTCCTATTTTGTTTAATTACAATTTTAAATTTGATTCTTACTTAATTCTTATTTCAAAAATCAAAACCTTTTCAAAATCCTTTTTTATATAGTCCAGTTTAATTGATTTGATAATTAGTTGCGATTTGAGATCACGGTCTCATGTGATCGATCTTTTTATTACTTGTAAGAACGAATCCCAGACACTTGCCGGAATCCACGCACACCAGTTACACAGGTTAAATCTAAGATGGCTGGCTATAGTTACGCCAAAGCAATGGATGTTGGTCAGAAGAAGGATCCTTTTGTGAAGCCTGCTCCTTCTTTTCATGCGAGAAGATCTCCTTTTGTTGGCTACACTGTAGCTGGTGGTAGAAAGTTTGGTTTGGTGGATTTTGTTGATGTTGGTAACTCAAGAATATTTGAAGCAAAGCTTGATTCCATATGGATTGGAACTTATAAGTTGCGTGTAAATACCCCTTACTTTCAAAGAGGTGTCTTAAGGAATGATAATTACAGAGGTCAAGTAGTTGTTGATTAGGTTACACAGGTTAAATATAAGATGGCTAGCTGTAGTTATGCCAAAGCAGTGGATGTTGGTCAGAAGAAGGATCCTTTTGTGAAGCCTGCTCCTTCTTTTCATGCGAGAAGACCTCCTTTTGTTGGCTACACTACAGTTGGTGGTAGAAATACGATGAACAGGGCTCCTGTGGGAAATGTTTGGAAAGGGAAATCATTTATTGTGCTTGAGGAGGATATGCAGTGGTTGTCAGGCTATTTTGTTGGTTTTACTCATAATTTTGAGGACACAATTAATGTACAGAATGAGCTGCATAAATGTGGTATCTCATCAGTTAATGCATATCCTATGGGGGATAATATGATTTTGCTGTCAGCGGATGCAGGGGTGGGCTTGGTCGCAGTTTTTGGGGAGTTTGAGGAGTTCTTTTCAACATGCTTTGCTGAGCTCAAACCATGGAGGGTAGACCTGGTGGCAAGGGAGAGATCTGTTTGGCTAAAAGTGACTGGGGTCCCCTACCATGTCTGGAAGGAAGAGTTTTTCAAAGATATGGTGATGGCGGTGGGGACATTTATTAAGGTGGATGAGTGTAGTAGAAGAAGGGAGAGGTTTGATGTAGGAAGGGTCTTAATATCCACTACTGTTCCGGTCGCCATTAACATGGTTACAAAGGTCTCCATTAACAAGAGGTTCTTCTCCATTAGAATGATGGAAGAAACCTTTGGTGAACTTTACTTGAGTTTTATAAACAACTGGGATAACCGTGATATTCTGGATATCTCTTCTGAGGATTCCGATCTGGGGTTGGAAGAAGATTTATTTGTGCCGGAATCCGATCTAGACAACGGCGCACATCCGCTGGGTTCAAGGAAGCTGAGCGAGGATGCCCAAGTTACAAGTAAGGGCGGTCAGGTATCCCTTGGGAGTAGGGATTTTTTAAATTCTGCAGGGGAAAATGGCTGTAGCAGTACTCCATACAAAAGTGCTGCTAAGGCTCTCCAAAGTTGTCATCTATCACTCTGTGGTGTAGGGGGAAAGAAGGGTAGGAGCGATAGTCTGCCAGAGGGTTGTGCAAATGGGCCACGATGTAGAGGCCCATTAGATTTACAAAATAGCTTCCAAGTTCTGGAACAAGCAGAAGACTTGGGGGGTAACGGATCTAAAAGTAGTGGAAGCCCAATCTTTGTGATAGATTTATTTGGGCGAGATCAGGATAAAGGCAGGCGCCTCTATCATGACCCGAATTTCGTAGCCATGACCGGCCGAAAGGGAAAGCTTTCCCTTTCCCCTTCGTAGCCTCACAAGCATACACAAATCCGTTTCATCCAAAGTAAATAATTACATTCATTAAATATAACAACCTAACGAATATAATTACATCAGAGTATAGACAAAACAAAGAAAAGTACAAAGTCCTGATAATCAAAAGGAAAAAAATGGAACTAAAGGTACAACCCTTCAACCATCCACATGGCATCCAAGGCTTCTAGTGGCTTCGTAGATACCTGCAGCTAAAATGTTGAACTTGGGGTGAGTCCACCGACTCAGTGAGGGGGTTTCCCCCAAACACATGCACACATGCAAGCTAAGAATAAAACAACACACAATCATGCAAGCACACACTTATATCCATACATAAATCCACCTCAAACAAATATCATATCAAAAATACATAGAAACATTCATATAGTAAACACAACTCAAAAGGACATTTCGTCCACTACTCAAGTACTTGTGGAATGCATTGGGCTTCATTTATACCTCATATCTCAAGTCCCTCACAAAGGATCAATATATTTCTCATATGTACATATTACATATCATAATATCGTCAAGTCTTTGGGTATCCTAGAAGGTGGGTTCTCTAAAGACCTCATTCCCCGATGGTTTTAATTTAATACCCGGTGATACCGCTCCCTCCGCTACAACATCAACATCCCTCCTCAACGTCCGGGGTATCTTACGAGGTCCCCTCATCCCCAGCGGTGATATTTATATACTGGAGCCACCCGCTCCCGAGTAGGCCTATCCAAAGATTCGCTTCTAATCCTTAGCAATTCATTCCACCAAGTACTTTCCATAAAATATTCACGTCACAAAGTCATATCATAAACAATTTTCAAGGTAAGCACCTAAACACTATTCAGTTCAAGGTATTCTCAAGAATAGCAATAAGAACAACATCTCACTTTATTCATAAATTAACATAATCTGGGATGCCCATAACTGGATACAAACATAATGAAACCAAATATTGTCTAAATCGTAGTCATAATTTAATACACCTAAAATAAACTTGAACTTTTCCCACCAATCATCATAACATCATACTTAAAAAGAAAATCAATCCAAACAATATCACATATTCTCCATAACTTCTCTTTACCTCTACCACCAAATTTATCAACTAATCACATCATCATACTTTAACACATCTATTTCTCTTTTCAAATACTATTATATATATATATATATATATATATATATATATATATATATATATATATATAACATACCATTGTAGTCATAAAAAAAATCTAATACTTTAATATTATATATATATATATATATATATAATTAATACATGTAAAAAGAAAAATAAAAAAAAGGGAGGATCCTAGCAGCATTGTGCTGCTCCCCTGTTTTCACGTGACCCAAAGTATATATATATATATATCCAAACCTTCTCTTATTCAATCCTTATGGCCACTGTATTCACGCAAGTCGGGGAAAAAAATGGCATACCATTTCATTCACTAGCATATATAGCACGACAACACAGATAAAAGAAAACAAAACAATATATAGTACCCATACTTCAATCTCGTATGCGATTTTCATTGACAAGCAGACCATGTAAAATGATATGTCTCATAATCATATGAAGCATTTAAAATAAAATGATCACCTCCCCTCACCTTGCTGGAAAAATACTAGGTTTGAAAGTCCTTGAGTGAAAAGAGGAGGAAGCAACACCACTTAATTTCTCCTTAAGCTCTCTCCCTCTCTTTCTCTCAAACCCTAAGCTTTCTTATATTATTATTTTTTTATTCAGATTGAAATTTAAAGAAGAAGTGGTAGCATATTTCTAACTATGAGACATGGATAAAAATTGTCATTGGGCCTAAGAGTATTATAAAATGAAAGCCCATAAACTATCATTATTTATTTTATGAGACTATCTAAATTTCGAAGGGTACGTGTCAAATTATAAACTACCATATTTGGATTATAAAATAATTATTTAACTCACTAAGGCACCAAAATATTATATTTTTATATCATAACTTATTATTTCAAAATATTTTCATAAAAAAAATATGACGGGTATAACACATAATGTTATTAAAAACATATAATTTAAATTATTTAAACTTACTAGGTATTACAGCCTCCTTGAGAGGTTTCAAAAAAGGTTTGTGGATTGGAAAAAAGATGCCCAATCCATCCAGAAGAAGCAGGCTAAGAAACAGAAGCCCAGATTTGTTAAGTGGATATAATTTGTTGGTCTGGAGAAGGTTAGTGGTAGAAGGAAACGAGTTCAGATCCTATTGAGGGGGAGGAAACGAGTGTTAGTACTGGGCAATTAAGGGAACCAGGAAACCCTAACGAGATGGGAGTGGGTTTGAATCTCAATCCTGTTTGCTCTCAAACTGCTCAGGCTCAGCAGCTGGACAAAGGAAAGGGCATTTGTGATGCGGATGTCGTGCTTCTTGAAGACAATTTGGGCATGGCACGTGTTCTTCGTTCGGAGCTGGCAGGGACGTCTTTACAAGGGGCGGTCAGAGGTGGAAGTAGGCCACCTTCGAAGATTTAAGATTTGGGAGTTTGGTAAAGAATTGGGTGTCATGTATGAGGGAGATGAGAATGCTATTATTGGGAAGTTTGTAGAGATGGAAAAAAGAGATAGAGAGGCGTTTTCTTCAGGAGGGGATAAATCTGGTTGTAAATAAATGAATTTATGCTCTTTCAATATTAGGGGGTTGGGAGCGATGATAAAAAGGAAGAAGATTCGCTCTCCGGTTACAGATTATAAACTGAAATTTTTAGCTTTACAAGAAACAAAAATGGAGCAGGTTGATGTAGATATGTATTTTCAGTTATGGGGTTCTACTGATTTTGACTAGTCTATTTCTCCCTCAAGGGGAAACTCTGGTGGTTGCTTAATATTTGGGATTCGACTGCTCTGTCTTGTATTTTCTCTTTTGAGGGCGACGGTTTCTCAGGTGGGTGCTTTGAAAGAGGAGTAAATAGAACATTGTGCTATTTTGTCAATGTCTATTCTTCATGCGGTTTGGCTGGAAAAATAAAATTGTGGCAGGATTTAAGGAGAGTAAAGAACAGGTTTGGAAATGGTATGTGGTGTTTCGTTGGGGATTATAATGCCATTTGCAATGCTAGAGAAAGGAAGGGGTTGGGTAATTCTTTGGGATCATAGGAGACTGTTGAGTTTTCAACTTTTGTGGAGGAATTGGATTTTATATACTTGCCACTGTTGGGGAGGAAATTTACTTGTCAAAAAGCTGATGGGTCTACAATGAGTCGTCTAGATCGTTTTCTTCTATCAGAAGCTTGGGTAGAATTGTGGGAGGTTGAAGCTCAATGGGCCTTAAACCGTGATGTGTCAGATCACTGCCCGATTTTGTTGAAACAGGGCGCTCAGGATTGGGGACCGAAGCCATTTCGGTTTAATAATTGTTGGTTGGGTCATCAGGATTTTAGGAAGGTGGTGGAAAAATGTTGGGAGGAAGCTGAAGTTCACGGGTGGAATGCTCATATTCTTAATGTTAAACTGAAGGCCCTCAAGGAAGTCCTAAAAAATGGAATTGGGAGGCTTTCGGGCATATCCACTCTAGAATATAGAGCATTGAACTGGAAATTAGTGAACTTGATGTGTTAGCAGAAACAAATGTTTTATCAGATGAAGATATTCTTCTTCGACGAAGTAAGTTTGTGAAACTAAGGAAATGCCTTCAAGATTAACACAGTTTGCTAAGACAAAAGTCCCGATTGAAGTGGTTGAAGGAGGGTGATGCCAATAACTCCTTCTTCCATGCATCTTTATCTTCAAGGAGAAAAAACAGGTTATCTGCGATTTTGGTAGATGACTTATGGGTAGAGGGGGTGGATAAAATCAAGGAGAAGGTGATTAAATTCTTTAAATCGATATTTCTTGAAGAGAATCATTTTCGGTCAGTTTTAAATGGGGTCAGTTTTGATCAGATTTCTGCACAGGACTTGATTAAAATCTCCTCTAATTTCTGCTTGGAAGAGTTGGAGGAGGTGGTGGATAGCTTTGATGGTGATAAAAGTCCGGGGCCCGATGGTTATAACTTCAACTTTATAAAGTCCTTTTGGGATTTGATGAAGACTAATGTCTATGGTATGATGTCGGACTTCTTTGTTAATGCAACGCTTCCACGAAGCCTTCTTTCTTATTTTGTGGCGCTTGTCTTGAAGATAAGTAATCCTTTCCTTATTGGTAATTTTCGTCCAGTCTCTCTTTTGGGAAGTCTATATAAGATAATGTCCAAGCATTTGGCAACTAGGTTGAGGTCGGTGTTGAATTCGATAATATCCGTTTTCCAATCAGCTTTCCTTCCTAAAAGGAACATTTTTTATGGGGTGGTCGTTATTAATGAGGTTGTTGATTTAGCCAAAAAGTCGGGTAGGCAATGTATGATTTTCAAGGTGGATTTCAAAAAGGCCTACGACTCGGTTAATTGGAGTTTCTTGGACTATATGTTGGGGCGGCTCGATTTTAGTGAGCAGTGGAGGAAGTGGATAGGAGGGTGTATCTTTACAGGTAATTGCTCTGTGCTAGTGAATGGGAGTCCAACAGAGGAATTCAAAATCCAAAGAGGTTTAAAAAAGGGGATCTATTGGCTCCTTTCTTGTTCCTTATGGTAGCGGAGGGGCTTAGGGGTATGATGAGAAATACTGTATCACAAGGGAAGTATAAAGGTTTCAAGGTGGATAATGGTGGTTTTGAGGTATCAATCCTTCAGTATGCAGATGATACAATGTTTGTGGGGGAGGCTTCATGGGAGAATCTATGGGTTTTGAAAGCAGTTTTGAGGAGCTTTGAGCTTGTTTCAGGCCTAAAGGTTAACTTCCAAAAGAGTAGTCTAATAACAGTGAATGTTGATGATCCTTTTGGTGTGGCAGCTTCTCAATTTCTTAACTGTAGGAGAGGGAGGCTTCCTTTTAAATACCTAGGCCTTCCAATTGGGGCAAATCCGCGTAGTAGCTTGACTTGGTAGCCGATAGTGGATATTATGGTTCAAAGATTGGCTTCTTGGAAAGGAAGACATCTTTCTCTTGGTGGCCGGATAATTCTTATTAATTCGGTCCTTAACAGTCTTCTGATCTACTTCATGTCTTTCCTAAGAATGTCGAGGAGAAAGGTGTTAAAAAAGCTAGTGAGGATCCAAAGGGTGTTTTGTTGGGGGGGGTTAGGTGTAAAAACCTTAGAATGGTTCAATTTAGCTCTTTTGGCTAAATGGAGGTGGAGAGTTATAAAAGAGGAAGAGGGTTTATGGAGAGAGGTACTTATTTCTAGATACGGGGGTAGTGGGGGGAGTTGTCTTTTTCTTTGAGGGAGGAGGGTGTGGAGAGGTATGCTTCAGGGTGGTAGAAAGGAATATGAAGACTAGGGAGGTTCCAAACTACGGAGGATTGGTTTCAAATGGGAGTCAAAAGAAAATTGGGAAAAGGGAATAAAATCAAGTCGTGGGAGGATGTGTGGTTGGGTAACTCTAGTTTGAAGGAGTCCTTTCCTAGATTGTTTACTATGTCGAAGGATATAGGAAAATTGATAATAGATGTCGGTGTTTGGGAGGGGGATAATTGGGTGTGGAACTTGAGTTGGTGGAGGAATTTTTTTAGTTGGGAAGAAGGCCTTGCTCAGGAACCTTCTGTTGGATATTTTTGAGATATTTTAAAAGTTAAATATTTATTTTGTTTGTGTTATTATCACACAACAAGTGTAAAATTAATGCTATTAATTTTTATTATTTTATCCAATTAATTTTTGTGAAAACAATTTTATATTTGAGAAAGCATATTTTATTTTTTAAACTTGGCCAGTTACATATTTTGTTTTTTGTTTTGATTTGATCCTATAAAAAAGGTAGCATCCAGCACTAGTATATGACCACTTTCGAAAGTTTCAAAACTTGCTGCTCGTTCAGTTTGTTGTATCCTGATCCAAATTTAATGGTAGCTTTTGGCAGCTATTAAAAGGAGAGCATATATGCATATTTTAAAATACATACTTTGCGAACTATCAGACTCAAAAAAATACGGGTGTGTTACTTTGTAAAATACTTGTGCCTAATTTGCTGAAAAGAGAAGCACATATTTCTTCTTTAAAAATTCTTTCTCCTCTATTATTTTGTTCCTGGGTTCTACATTGCCTGCTTCATCTACATTATATTCTTGTCATTCTGTTACCTCGGTTTATTTGTCGGGAGGGGCCTGTTGTATCCTGGGGGTTTGCGCACCACGCGGATAAACCCTTGAGGGCAGTGTGATTTCACACGCCTCAGGCTATTGAGATTTGTTCGTGACTTGTTGCTGATTTGTTCCTGTGTTCGTGATACGTTGAAGACGATTTAGTCAACAATCTCAAGGGTTTAAATGTCTGACAACGTAACCGTCGAGGTGGGGGTGCCTAGCTAAGGTGATGGTTCCTGAGCCCAAGAAAAGGAAAATAGGTTCTAAAACTTCTGATTGTATGTTTATTGGATATGCTGAACGTAGTGCTGCATATAGATTTCTTGTTTTGAGAAGTAGTGTACTTGATCGTAACACTATTGTTGAGACTAAAAACGATGAATTTTGAGAACATATATTTCCTTTGAGATCTGTAAATATTTCAATAGAAAATAATTCTATTGAAAATATTTCTTCCGAAAATAATTGTGAAAACTTATATGAGGATTTGAGAAGGAGCAAAAGACAGAGAAAAGAGACATCGTTTGGAAATGATTTTTACACTTACCTTGTTGAAAATGATCCTTTGACCTTTTGTGAAGCTATTTCAACTTCTGATGCCCCCTTTTGGAAAGAAGCTATTAAAAATGAAATTGATTCAATTTTGAAGTGCAACACTTGGATTTTAGTTGATTTACCCCCGGGAGCAAAACCTATTGGTTGCAAATGGATTTTTAAAAGGAAATTTTTTCCCGATGGTTCAATTGAAAAATATAAAGCTAGATTAGTAGCAAAATGTTTTACGCAAAAACAAAATATTGATTATTTCGATACATTTGCTCCTGTGACCAGAATTTCTTCAATTCGAATTTTGATAGCCTTGGCTTCAATTTACAAACTTGTTATTCACCAAATGGATGTGAAAACTGCTTTCTTAAATGGTGATTTGGAAGAAGAAATTTATATGACACAACCTGAAGGATGTGTTACTCTTGGTCAAGAAAATAAAGTGTGCAAACTTCTCAAATCCTTATATGGTTTAAAACAAGCACCAAGGCAATGGCATGAGAAATTTAATCAAACATTGATTAACGATGGATTTTCTTCTATTGAGGTTGATAAATGTGTGTACACCAAAATATTAAATGGAGAATGTGTTATTATTTGCTTATATGTAGATGCCATGCTTATCTTTGGTACTTGCGATGATGTAGTGATTAGAACAAAATCTTTTCTTGCATCAAAATTTGATATGAAAGACCTGGGTGAAGCAAGTGTAATATTGGGGGTTAGAATCATTAGGAAGGGTGATAGCATAATGCTATCCCAAGGACACTATGTTGAGAAACTTCTTAGGAAGTTTGCTCACTATGACTCAAAGCCAGCGAGTACCCCTTATGATGCTAACTCTCATTTGAAGAAAAATAAAGGTGATCCTGTTAATCAGTCTCAGTATGCCCAAATTCTTGGGAGCTTGCTACATTTGATGAATTTTTCGCGACCTGACATTGCATATGCAGTAGGACGATTGAGTAGATATACTCAAAGTCCTAGTCAGGATCACTGGGAGGCACTCGCTAGACTCATGAGATATTTGAGAGGTACCATGAACTATGGTATTATATATAGTGGATTTCCCACTGTACTAGAAGGGTACAGTGATGCTAACTGGATATCTGATTCAGATGAGACAAAATCCACTAGTGGTTATGTATTCACACTTGGTGGTGGTGCAGTTACTTGGAGATCAGCCAAACAAACAATAATTGCTAGATCTACTATGGAGTCAGAGTTTGTAGCTCTGGAGTTGGCTGGTAGTGAAGCCGAGTGGTTGAGAAACTTCTTGGCAAATATTCCTTTAGGAGTTAAACCAACTCCATCAGTGTCGATGCATTGTGATTGTCAATCGGCAATAGCCGTTGCAAAAAATAAGACCTTCAATGGTAAAAATAGACATATACAATTGAGACATAATGTGGTAAAGCAATTGCTAAAAGATGGAATAATATCGATCGATTATGTGAAGTCGAGGGTGAATTTGGCAGATCCTCTAACAAAGCCCCTGGGAAGAAAATCAATATGTGATACATCGAGGTGAATGGGAATTAAGACAATTGAAATTAACGGGTGATGGGAACTTTATGATTGAAGATCCCATGAAGAAGGTTCAATGGGTAAGAACAAGTCACTCGTCAGTTCTGCTAGCACACAAAACTAATCTTGTTTTGTGTCCCTTTCCTATGGTGTAATTGAGAAAGTGCTAGATACTGCATTATTGAGAGGATAAGCTTGTAAAGCTTTTAATGATTTTCATATCCCTTATGGGTGGTGTATGATTTGCAGCATGCACTAGATGAAATCACCTATATGAGTGTCAAGTGAGGCCGCTTGCATGAGATCATGGCGAAATCTCTAGAGCACTTATGAATATCGGGCGTGCGCATGGCCTATTAGCGCAAAACGGCGTAACAGCAAGAATTGTGAGGGTGTAGTGTGATTGATAGACCTCTAACACATATTAAGTGTCTTGGGTTCCATAGCTTGCTACACCAATTCACCGTGTGTAAAGTTTATCAGTTTAGGTCTGGTTTCATAGCTTGCTATACAGATCCGACGCATTACATCCAAGATGCTAACCCAGGTATTTTTTTTAACCTCTTAAATGATTTCTTTAACTTTTGAAATATGTGGGGGGTTGTTGGATATTTTTGAGATATTTTAAAAGTTAAATATTTATTTTGTTT
This sequence comes from Sophora flavescens, assembly GCA_030762895.1. Lineage (NCBI taxonomy): Eukaryota > Viridiplantae > Streptophyta > Magnoliopsida > Fabales > Fabaceae > Sophora > Sophora flavescens. The sequence goes on along the minus strand of CM061065.1, from coordinate 26,571,180 downwards.
GTGTTATTATCACACAACAAGTGTAAAATTAATGTTAGTAATTTTTATTATTTTATCCAATTAATTTTTGTGAAAACAATTTTATATTTGAGAAAGCATAATTTATTTTTTAAACTTGGTCAGTTACATATTTTGTTTTTTGTTTTGATTTGATCCTATAAAAAAGGTAACGTCCAGCACTAGTATATGACCACTTTCGAAAGTTTCAAAACTTGCTGCACGTTCAGTTTGTTGTATCCTGATCCAAATTTAATGGTAGCTTTTGGCAGCTATTAAAAGGAGAGCATATATGCATATTTTAAAATACATACTTTGCGAACTATCAGACTCAAAAAAATACGGGTGTGTTACTTTGTAAAATACTTGTGCCTAATTTGCTGAAAAGAGAAGCACATATTTCTTCTTTAAAAATTCTTTCTCCTCTATTATTTTGTTCCTAGGTTCTACATTGCCTGCTTCATCTACATTATATTCTTGCCGTTTTGTTACCTCGATTTATTTGCCGGGAGGGGCCTGTTGTATCTATTGAAAATCCAACCAAAGGAAAGTAACAAAAGTCTCCCATGGTTAAATGCAATGGTTGAAAAGCTTTCAACCTCCAACCACTTACCATTCAATGCATCTCCTTTTGTTTCTATAAATAGAAGCATTTGAGATGAAGGAAGATGCACCAATCCTCACAATCAAAGAGAAGGAGAGTGATAGAAAAATAGAGAGAGCCTTAGAGAGAGTTTTCTAAGAGAGAAAAATAGTGAGCCAATTTGTGAGAGTGATATCCACAAATTGAGGATACAATATTCTTGTATTTTTGTATTCCCATTATTGTTATAGTGGAAGTTTAAGCGGCCTACGGGTCCTGTGGTTTTTTTCCTTGCTCACGTTGAGGAGGTTTTTCCACGCTAAAAATTTTCCGGTGTTATTACACTTTTTTTACGCTTCCGCTTAGTGCCTATTTTTGAGTTCACAGAGGAGGGAAATTATGCTGGTATTTCCCAACAGTGGTATCAGAGCTCTCAGAGCTCTGGAATACTAGGTGCCCGATTTATAAGAAAATTCTTAGTATGCTCTGTGACTGCAGCATAGTCTGATCTTCCACATCAGAAAAGAATTATTCTTGTTCTTGGAAATAAAGTGTGGTAGCATGAAAGTGCATGCCTAGAATAGTTCTGGCTAGGAAAGACTTGGTATTTAAGTGTGTCTATTGACCCACCTCTCTTTCCTGGGAACTTCCTCGGTATGTGCTGTTCACAAACTACAGTAATTTTCAGCATTCGGTACAAGTCACCTATACGATACTATTCACGTATAGTGTTATTTTTATCGAAACCCAACTGGTTGGAGGAGCTATTGGCCTGTGTAACTCAAGATGGAGGGAGCTATCACTCATGATGGAGACATGTTCAAGCTAACTGCAGATAACTACTCCTATTGGAAGCCGATGATGGAAGATCATCTATACTGCAAAGATTTGTATTTGCCAATTACCCAGAAGGATATGCCGGATGTGAAGACTGACAAAGATTGGGAGCTTGAGGAAAGGAAAGCGGTGGCTATGATCCGAAATATATTGATCGAAGCTTGTTTGAGCATGTATCAACTTATACCAATGCGTATGAGTTGTGGACAAAACTTGAATCCTTGATTCAAAAGAAGACGCCCAGGAACAAAGCCCACCTTGTCAGACGATTGGTAAAGTTGGAGTACATGAACGGTCAAAATATGATCCAACATTTGAACACTTTCAAAGGCATTTTTAATCAATTAACGAAAGCAGGCATGCGTGTTGATGATGAGTTGCAAACTCTTCTACTCCTCAGTTCTCTACCTGAGAGTTGGGACACTCTAATTGTCACTCTCAGCAACTCTGCTCCAGACGGAAAGCTTAGCATGGATTCTGTTAGAGATTGTTTGCGAAATGAAGAGTCAAAACGGAGGGAAAGAGGTTTGAACAATCAGTTTGAAGCCAATGTTGTTGAAAATAGGGGAAGGAGTAAGAATTGTGGAAAAGGATGTCGTGGAAAATCACAAGGTAGGTCCAAATCTCGAACCAGACTAAATTGTTATTACTGTGGCAAACCAGGACATGTAAAGACTGAGTGTAGATTCTTGAAAAGAGACCAACAAGCTGGAACAATCCACCCTGACCAGATTGACCCGAAGAAGAAGAAAGAAGGTGGAACAACTACTGCAGTGGCCTCGAATGATGAGAATATATTTCTTGTCGGAGAAGAAAATTATCTAAATTTTGCATCAGATGATTGCATATGGATAATTGACTCAGGAGCATCCTTCCACGTCACACCTCATGAAGAATTCTTCTCATCATACCAAAAAGGAGATTTTGGTACGGTGAAGATGGGAAACCATGTCACAAGTAAAATCGTCGGTATTGGCGAAGTAACTTTGATGACTGAGAATGGAAATAAGCTTGTGCTGAAGGAGGTCGGACATGTACCCGAGATGCGTCTGAACCTTATCTCAGTGGGAAAGCTAGATGAAGCCGGGATGATAAACCAATTTGGTAGCGGCAGATGGAAACTTAGCCGAGGAAGCATGATTATTGCTCGATGCAGAAAGGAAGGCTCTCTCGTACATTATGCGAGGGAAAGATATGCAAGGGGAGACGAATGTTGCTCAAGACGCAACCAAAGAGTCATGGCATAGACGATCGGGCCACATGAGCGAGAAGGGTCTGAGATCCTTGAAAAAGATCAACTACAAAACATAAAAGGTCAGACACTTGAATACAGTGAATACTGTCTATCATCCAAACAAAAAAGAGTATCTTTTAAAAGATCGATGATGCAAGAAGAAGAAAGCGGTCTCGGATCTTGTTCATTCAGATGTTTGCTCAACGTCCGAAAGGTGCATTGGTTGTGCTCAATACTTTGTTACCTTCATTGATGATCACTCTAGGAAGGTGTGGGTGTATCCATTGAAGACGAAAGATCAAGTTCTTCAAGCTTTCAAGGAGTTTCATGCTTCTGTAGAACGAGCATCTGAAAGAAAACTGAAATGCTTGAGAAGTGATAATGGCGGAGAATACATAGGTCTGTTTGAGACATATTGAAAAACTCATGGGATAAGACATGAGAAAGTTCCTCCCAAGACACCTCAGATGAATGGAGTAGCTGAAAGGATGAACAGAACGATCGCAGAGAAAGTCAGAAGCATGCTTTCTCAAGCAAAACTTCCCAAATCATTTTGGGGCGAAGCAGTGAAAACTGCAGTTGATCTGATAAATCTGTCTCCTTCAAGACCTTTAAATGGAGAGATTCCAGATGAAGTATGGACTGGAAAGAAAGCCTCTTATGGTCACTTGAGAGTCTTTGGGTGTAGGGCATTTGTCCACATTCCTAAAGATGAAAGAGCAAAGCTAGATGCAAAGACGAAGGAATGCATATACTTTGGTTCACCAAGAGATGAACTTGGTTTCAGATTATGGGATCCTTCACACAAGAAGATTGTTCGAAGCAGGGATGTGGTGTTCTTTGAAGATCAAACGATCCAAGACATTAAGCAATATGAGAAGCCAAAGCACAAAGTGATTTCTGATTCAAGTCCTGTTGTGATAAACAATTCAGGGGGAGAGAATCCTCAAAGGAATGATGAACATGATCAGGAGGAACAATCTGATCAGACAGAACAACCTGACCAGATAGAACAAAGTCAGGATCAGATGATGGAGACTGATGAGACAGAAGAAGAATCTCAAGTAAGACGATCCAGAAGAGTCAGACAACCATCAAGAATATATTATTCAGATGAATATGTCAATCTCACTGATGAAGGAGAACCTCAAAGCTTATAGAAGCAATTGAGACGAATGATAAGGAGAAATGGTTGCAAGCCATGGAAGAAGAAATGCAGTTCCTGAAAGAAAATCAAACGTATGACTTGGTGAGATTACCAGATGGACGAAAGGCGTTGAAAAAAAAATGGGTGTTCAAGCTCAAGACGGAAGAGAACAACCCAAACCCCAGGTACAAAGAAAGAATTGTTGTAAAGGGGTGCAACCAGAAGAAAGGCATAGATTTCGAAGAAATCTTCTCACCAGTGGTGAAGATGACATCTATTAGAGCAATTCTCGGTCTAGCTGCAAAACTAGACTTGGAGATTGAACAACTTAATGTAAAAACAACATTCCTACATGGAGACCTAGAGGAGGAAATCTATATGGAGCAACCAGAAGGTTTTGAAGAACCAGGCAAGGAACACCTAGTGTGTCGTCTGAAGAAAAGCCTCTACGGTCTGAAGCAAGCTCCAAGGCAATGGTACAAGAAGTTTGATCTCTTCATGACCCAACACAATTTCAAGAAGACCTCCTGAGACCATTGTGTGTTTGTGAAGAACTATGAGAATGGTGAATCCATCATACTTCTGTTGTATGTTGATGATATGCTAATTATTGGGAAAGATAAGGCGAAAATAGTTGCTCTCAAGAAGGCATTGAGCAAGTCTTTTGCCATGAAAGATCTGGGTGCAGTGAAGAAGATTCTTGGAATGAAGATAACTAGAGATCGTTCTAGAAGGATGTTGTGGATGTCACAAGAAGACTATATCCAGAAAGTTCTTGAAAGGTTCAACATGCATAATGCCAAACCCGTGCATGTTCCATTACCTGGTCATCTCAAACTGAGTAAGACGCAATGTCCAGGGAATGAAGAAGAAAAAGAAGAAATGAACAAGGTGCCCTATTCTTCTGTAGTGGGTAGTCTTATGTATGCAATGGTCTGTACAAGACCAGACATTGCTTATGCTGTCGGAGTTGTGAGTAGATTCCTATCAAATCCAGGAAAGGAACACTGGAATGCAGTGAAATGGATACTACGATATTTGAGAGGAACTGCCAAAAGTTGCTTGTGTTTTGGTAATGAAAATTTAAAGCTTCTTGGGTATTCAGATGCAAATATGGCAGGAGATGTGGATTCAAGAAAGTCTACATCAGGATATCTAATTACTTTTGCAGGGGGAGCTATCTCATGGCAGTCAAGACTACAAAAGTGCATTGCTTTAAGCATTACAGAAGCAGAATTCATCGCAATCACCGAAGGTTACAAAGAGATCTTGTGGATGAAGAAGTTCCTACAAGAGTTAGGACAGGATCAGGAAAGTTATATTCTCTATTGCATGGCAGTCGAGGCGCAATCCATCTCAGCAAGAACTCGACATTTCATTCAAGGTCGAAACACATCGACGTAAGGTATTACTGGATCCGTGATGTGTTGGAAAGTAAACTGATGCAAATTGAGAAAATACACACAAAAGATAACGGGGCAGATATGATGACAAAAGCTCTACCAAAAGAGAAGTTAGAAGTCTGTGAAGAAGTTGCAGTCTTAGTATTAACCCCAAACTGATCCAAGGATATTTTCCCTTTGGCTGGAGGGGGAGAATTATTGAAAATCCAACCAAAGGAAAGTAACAAAAGTCTCCCATGGTTAAATGCAATGGTTGAAAAGCTTTCAACCTCCAACCACTTACCATTCAATGCATCTCTTTTTGCTTCTATAAATAGAAGCATTTGAGATGAAGGAAGATGCACCAATCCTCACAATCAAAGAGAAGGAGAGTGATAGAAAAATAGAGAAAGCCTTAGAGAGAGTTTTCTAAGAGAGGAAAATAGTGAGTCAATTTGTGAGAGTGTTATCCACAAATTGAGGATACAACATTCTTGTATTTTTGTATTCCCATTATTGTTATAGTGGAAGTTTAAGCGGCCTACGGGTCCCGTGGTTTTTTTCCTTGCTCACGTTGAGGAGGTTTTTCCACGCTAAAAATTTTCCGGTGTTATTACACTTTTTTTACGCTTCCGCTTAGTGTCTATTTTTGAGTTCACAGAGAAGGGAAATTATGCTGGTATTTCCCAACAGTATCCTGGGGGTTTGCACACCACGCGGATAAACCCTTGAGGGCAGTGTGATTTCACACGCCTCAGGCTATTGAGATTTGTTCGTAACTTGTTGCTGATTTGTTCCTGTGTTCCTAATACGTAATACGTTGAAGACAATTTAGTCAACACTTTCCAATCTTCTATGCTCAATTCCTTTATCTAGAAATTTAGATGATGAGTGGATTTGGATGGCGGGTGACTCGAAATGTCTGAATTCTGCATGAGTTTTTGCAGGAAGAGTGCAGTATTGAAGTTCCTGTTCTCGGTCTTGGGGACAGTTTTTTCAAACATTTCTGGAAGAGTAAGGCGCCAACTAAGATTCTTGCATTCTCTTGGCAAGTTATCTTAGATAGATTACCTACAAAATCCAATTCGGCGGCTAGAAATGTGCTCCAAGGGGAGGATATTCTACTTTGTGTTTTTTGTGCAGAGAGTCTTGAAAGTGCACATAATCTATTCTTGTCTTGTAATTTCTCCTCTCAGGTTTGGATGAAGATCTTTGGGTGGCTTGATCAAGAAGCTGCACTTCCTTCAAGCATTTGAGAGTTGTATCTCCAATTTGGTGGTTTTTTCTCAAGTCGAAGAAGGAAAAGGAGGGGGCTACTCATTTGGCATTTGACAATTTGGTCAATGTGGTTGATGCAAAATTCTATAATTTTTAGGAGCTCTCCTTTTGATATGATCCAAGTGCTAGATGTGATTAAATGTCGATCTTGGGAGTGGATTTCGGCTTCCCGTGGATTTTCGCTCTAGTCCTATTCATTGCTTATAAGCCAGGAGTTGTTTTTATTGCAGATATTCTGTTTCTGGTCTCCATTTTCAGTGGCGGGGTGTTGGGGTTCCAGTGAGCTAATTGGTTGCAGATATTCTGCACTGCTGCACTTTGTAGCTTTGGGGCGGCCATTGGTTTTTGTGGGGGGGGGAATGCTCTTGGATATGTTGCAACCTTATGGCTTTTTTGCTTTTGGTTGTTGCTTTATCTTTGGGTCATCTTTTGTTGTTATCCTGATTCATTGTAATTGGCCTTGGGTACTTCTTGTACTTATCTATTAATTATATCTTTTGATTATAAAAAAACAACAATAAATTCTTTAACTAGCAGAATCACTAGGCGTCAAAAATATGAAAGTCTGCGTGTGTGTGGCCCGAATGAGCAATATCTCTCTTCTTGGGAAACTTGAGTTCATGTTCTTCAGAATAAATATGGGCAGCAAGGGGGCTTCATTCAATGTACGAAGAAAAATGGTTCTTACGTATGGAATTCTATGCAAAAAGGCTCGTAACATTTTTCTTTTTTGGTAAACTAAGGTATCCTCCAATCGGGAGTTAATGGGGTTGACTTCTTCCAACGGATTATTTTTTCATATACATAAGCCAAGAATCGAATCCCTGACCACATGCTTAAGGGACCCGATTATCTACTAACTGTGCCACATCATATTGGTAAGGCTTGTAACATTTTAATTTTTAAAGAGTTGTGACAAACCCATGATTGGAGAAGGAAATGTTTCATTTTGGTATTATGGTATGATGAGTGGTTTGGATAAAGATGGGGATGTTAAGTTGGATCACAATCTTAAAGAAGGGAATATGTGTGCAGATTTCTTATGTAATTTCTAATGAGTAATGGCAATCAACGTATAAAAGTTATGTTTGAATGCTTTAGTTTGTTTTGTGATGTATTTTTGAGACACATGTATATAAAATAAAATAAAATAAAATAATAAGGGATAGAGATAAATATATATAATATCATATAAGTTGTCTAAAATTTGATGTTCAAATAATATAATTCTTTAGTGTTACTCTTTGCTAAAGTTGTTTTCCTGAATAATTTTCACGAATTCTTTCCTACAATATGCTCTAAACTTCAAAAATGGTGTTTGTGCAAGAGAGCATGTTGCAATTTTATGATTTTGTTGCGGTACTTGTTTTCTTAAGAATGCTAATTATTGTGTTGCTTAAGAGATTGGCAAGGAAAAAACAAAAAGAATATTTAAAAGGGCCCAACCGGGTTCATTTTGGTATTATGGTATGATGAGTGGTTTGGATAAAGAGTTGTGACAAACCCATGATTGGAGAAGGAAATGTTTCATTTTGGTATTATGGTATGATGAGTGGTTTGGATAAAGATGGGGATGTTAAGTTGGATCACAATCTTAAAGAAGGGAATGTGTGCAGATTTCTTATGTAATTTCTAATGAGTAATGGCAATCAACGTATAAAAGTTATGTTTGAATGCTTTAGTTTGTTTTGTGATGTATTTTTGAGACACATGTATATAAAATAAAATAAAATAAAATAATAAGGGATAGAGATAAATATATATAATATCATATAAGTTGTCTAAAATTTGATGTTCAAATAATATAATTCTTTAGTGTTACTCTTTGCTAAAGTTGTTTTCCTGAATAATTTTCACGAATTCTTTCCTACAATATGCTCTAAACTTCAAAAATGGTGTTTGTGCAAGAGAGCATGTTGCAATTTTATGATTTTGTTGCGGTACTTGTTTTCTTAAGAATGCTAATTATTGTGTTGCTTAAGAGATTGGCAAGGAAAAAACAAAAAGAATATTTAAAAGGGCCCAACCGGGTTCATTTTGGTATTATGGTATGATGAGTGGTTTGGATAAAGAGTTGTGACAAACCCATGATTGGAGAAGGAAATGTTTCATTTTGGTATTATGGTATGATGAGTGGTTTGGATAAAGATGGGGATGTTAAGTTGGATCACAATCTTAAAGAAGGGAATATGTGTGCAGATTTCTTATGTAACTTCTAATGAGTAATGGCAATCAACGTATAAAAGCTATGTTTGAATGCTTTAGTTTGTTTTGTGATGTATTTTTGAGACACATGTATATAAAATAAAATAAAATAAAATAATAAGGGATAGAGATAAATATATATAATATCATATAAGTTGTCTAAAATTTGATGTTCAAATAATATAATTCTTTAGTGTTACTCTTTGCTAAAGTTGTTTTCCTGAATAATTTTCACGAATTCTTTCCTACAATATGCTCTAAACTTCAAAAATGGTGTTTGTGCAAGAGAGCATGTTGCAATTTTATGATTTTGTTGCGGTACTTGTTTTCTTAAGAATGCTAATTATTGTGTTGCTTAAGAGATTGGCAAGGAAAAAACAAAAAGAATATTTAAAAGGGCCCAACCGGGTTCATTTTGGTATTATGGTATGATGAGTGGTTTGGATAAAGAGTTGTGACAAACCCATGATTGGAGAAGGAAATGTTTCATTTTGGTATTATGGTATGATGAGTGGTTTGGATAAAGATGGGGATGTTAAGTTGGATCACAATCTTAAAGAAGGGAATATGTGTGCAGATTTCTTATGTAATTTCTAATGAGTAATGGCAATCAACGTATAAAAGTTATGTTTGAATGCTTTAGTTTGTTTTGTGATGTATTTTTGAGACACGTGTATATAAAATAAAATAAAATAAAATAATAAGGGATAGAGATAAATATATATAATATCATATAAGTTGTCTAAAATTTGATGTTCAAATAATATAATTCTTTAGTGTTACTCTTTGCTAAAGTTGTTTTCCTGAATAATTTTCACGAATTCTTTCCTACAATATGCTCTAAACTTCAAAAATGGTGTTTGTGCAAGAGAGCATGTTGCAATTTTATGATTTTGTTGCGGTACTTGTTTTCTTAAGAATGCTAATTATTGTGTTGCTTAAGAGATTGGCAAGGAAAAAACAAAAAGAATATTTAAAAGGGCCCAACCGGGTTCGAACCGGTGACCTCTTGATCTGCAGTCAAATGCTCTACCACTGAGCTATGGACCCGACTGTGATGTCATTTCCAGTCAAATTTTTATTAAACCTTACTTTTTGTGATTTACAGCGACCACGACAATTTGTATAGCTAATATTACAGAAGTTATAATAACTCTCTTCTTCTTTTTTTAATAGAAAAAAGTTATAACAACTCTGAGCATACATAACATATCATTTTCATGTATATACGTTGAATATATATCAAGTACATATAAGATTTATTATTAATGTATGGTCTACGTATAAGATAAAAGAATTTAAAATTATTAATCATGCAAATTTCATTATAATTCATTAAAACACTATAAAAACTTTAGACTTTTAATTTTACGACTAATTGCATAAATAACTATCAGTTGAAAATTTGTCAAAAAAAAAAAAACTATCAGTTGAAAAAGCTAAACAGATTGATCCTTTCTTCACCTAAACAACCAAGTCACCAAAATGGTGGTAATAAGATTCATTATGATTTAACAATTTAATTTTAATGCATTGTTCGTGTAAAATTTTTTACACAACGATACAGTTATATACTTTCATATTATTAAAAATAATCGACTCTTATAATAATTATATCAAAAGTCAAAGATATGAAGCGCATGGATTCAAGTTATACCTTCTAATGAAAGAGAAATCTGAATCAACTTTGTCTATGCATCATTTTTATAGGTCGATAGATAATTTGAAAGTCAATGATTTTTTTTCCCGTGTTTCACAATACGGTTAAACATGTTAGCTGACTTGAATCAGATCGATTCTTTTTTGAATCTTTATCCATGTTATCCATTCGACACCATAAGATATTTTTATATTTTTGTATATAATTTATGATACAATCTCATATTTCTTTTTTTATCTTCTTGTAGATTTTCCAAATAATTTGTTGGTTGTGCAAACCAAAGAGAATCATGATTTTGAATTGCACCAAGTCTTAAATCAAGTGGATTTATTTTTTGTCCCATTCATAATTCTCCACTAGTATATATTGGGTGTGTATGGGAAAGTTGGGAAAAAAAAATTATACTGATAATCGATTTTGTATAATCGATTGTTGTGATAATCGATTATAATCAAAATCTGTTTTTGTTTGGGTCTGTTTGCTGATAAGCGATTTTAAGACAATCTATTTCGTGTGTGTTTGGATGAGCGTTTGACAAACGTGATTTTGGATGGAATTGATTTTGTAGAATTGATTTCAATACAATTGAGTTTGAAGTAAAATGATTTATGTTTGGATGTTTTTACTTTGAAAGCAAGTTTGATGTAAAACTTAGTATAATTTTTCAATCCAAAAGCAGAAGCTACTCTAAGCTGCTTCTGGTAGAATCAATTCTGGAAGCAAAATTGCTTCCACAAACATATTCCCAAACACCTATTTTTTTACAAGAATCGTGTTTGACAGGTGCAGAAGCACTTCTGGTGTCTCCAGAAGTGAAACCAAACACACACTTCGTTTGGGTGGTGTAAAAAAATCACTTTTACATAGTAAATTATGAAAAATGATATGAAGTTATTTGTTTATATTAACAATATTTTATGTTTTTTTAACATTTTTAACTTGTTTATTTTCAATTTTTTCTTATATAAAAAATTGAATAAAATTTATAACATTTTTTGTGACTTTGGAAAACATGTTAAAATATATTATTTTTAGAATAGTTAAATAAAAATATATATTCTAATTCTAATAGAATAATATAGAGGATTTTATCATAAAAAATATTTTATTCATAATAATATAATGGGTCATGTACTTAGGGATGACAATTTTATCCGTACCCGTGGATACTCGCGGATAAAATCCATAACGGGTATGGGGCGGGTAGTTAAACGAGTATCCGCGGGTAAAATAAACGGGTAATTTCAATACCCGTTTATAAACGAGGCGAGGGCGGGTATCACACTATCCGTGCCCGCAGATACCCGCACCCGTTACTTAAGTTACTAAAATACCCTTTATTATATATACGTAGTAATTGCTAAATATATTTGATTACTTTTGTTAGTAACTTTTGTAATTGGATAATGCTTTGATGCTTTCTTAACATCTATTTGTATGAACATGGTTATTTTAAATTGAATTACACATATTTTAGCAATTTTTCAAGCAAAAAGAGTATATATTTTTTCTGAAAAAAATAATTCGCGGATATCCACAAACCCGCGGATATCCGTAAAACCCACTGGATACCCACATGGATAACAGACGGAGACGGGTACGAATTTTACCCGATGAGTACAGGAGTGGGGAGAGTGCTATCCGTGCCCGCCCGCCCCCCCCCCAGTTGGCATCCCTACGTGTACTCATGTTTGTTAAATGAATAATATAATTTTTTTATTTATCAATGAACAATATTATTCATAACAATATGAATAATAATAACACAAACATGTTTCTTCATTGGTCACGTCGTGGGTCATGTTTGAACGAACAGTAACCATTGGGGCGGTGATATAAACGGAAATGCAAACAACCATTCCAGCATAGTAAAATAATCTATCAAAAGAGTCCTCTCAGGCAGCTGTTAGCAAAACAACTTTTTTCACAAAAAAAAGAAGCTTTTTTAAAAAAATAAGTTTGACATCCAAACATAACTGATTGTTTGTAAAACAGTTTTTTTTATCAAAATACAGCAGAAAGATGGAATAATCCATTTCCATCTTTCCCAAACAACCACATAAAATGGTCGATTTTTTTTAAAATTAAAAATCCACTTATTAATTTAGAATAGCAAATAGCTATAACTAATCTAATGATTATAAAAAACGATTCTACTAATTTGGACTGTACTCTTGGTCTTACTTTTGCAGGATTTACATTCTCAAGTGCTTTCTGAGAAGCGGATTTGATCACCTCACTTCATGTTGTTTTCACTTCTTTCCATTTACACCCCCAATTGCAAAATGACATCTCAAGCAAGGCAATGCAACCATTGTCTACAACAGAACCACAGAATCTGTAATTTATTCTTGGAAGTCAATAATCTTATTAACAAAAGAATGTAATCTGCAGCTTCAGGGAGAAACATTATCTGCTTTGTTTCATGCACAAAATCAACAATTCCTGGTTCATTGTTCTTTCTTCCCACATCTTGATTTTGAAAGCCACCATCAAACATGGCAACTTACACTTGTATATATCCTTGAGTAACATCAACATGCTATCTGTTATCAATTTTCAAAACACCTAATGAGAGATGTTTATGCACTTCCCTTTTAGCTCACCAATAATTCTGCCAGAAGCAAACCAATCCCAAAGTGATTTAAATGGGTACCTTCTTTAAACATGTTCATATAGCTTTGGTGATTCTCGTAGGCTTCTTCAACATTTCTAACTGGAAAGAAAGGATAATTGATTGCATGCCTTCTCCTTTGATTTTAAAGAAACAATTCCCTTTTCTGTTTATCCATATCTTATAACCAATTCTTATCATGCACACATATCTATGTTCTCTATTTGTAAAGGTAGATGCATCCTTGCTAATTGTTGTTAGGTCTTGTCACTTGCTAGAAAGCCATGGCGCTTGTTTATGAGCTCCAACCCAACTACATCCAGGACTCTTCTTCAACCCACGATCATTCATATTTGATCTTGTCCTTCCAGCATCAATCCACCTACCACATTGTGCATATATATCTGACAAAACAACATGATGAACTGCATTTCTTGGTTCAAGTTTAAGTAGGTGATGGAGGGCAACCTCTCCAAACTTAACATTGGAATGAATTTTACATGCTCCAAGGAGAGCGCCCCAAACTTGAGCATCAGGTTCTGTTGGCATTTTATTAATTAAACTTGAAACTTCATCGAATAAACCAGCTCGGCCAAAAAGATCAATCATGCAGGCATAGTGTTCCATGTTTGGTTCAAGATGGTGCTTTTCACACATGGACTGGAAAATGTCCCTTCCTTCTTGGATTAGACCGGCATGTCTGCAGGCAGATAATACACTAAGATAGGAAACGGAATCAACATGGACATGAGTCTCCTGCATAAGTGAAAAAAGAGTGAGGGCACGATCGCCTTGGCCATGCAGTGCATAACCTGAAAGCATTGCATTCCATGAGATACTGTCTTTGTTTTCCATCTCCTGAAAGCATTTCTCAGAATAACTGAGTTGTCCACATTTAGCATACATATCTATCAGACTGTTTCCAACAAGGGTACTAGACATAAATCCCATTCGGATTACGCAGGCATGAAAAGCCATGGCCTCTCTTAATTCTGACAAATACGACACAGCTGGAAGGACGGTCACAAATGTTACTAAATTGGGCCTCACATTTTCTGATTTCATCTGGTTAAAAGTGGATATTGCTTCATTGGCACATCTATTATGCAAGTACCCTGCAATCATTGCATTCCAAGATGCCTCATCTTCTATAAGCCTGGTTAAGTGAAACAAGTTTTCTGCTGAGCAAAGGCTCCCGCATTTGGCATACATATCTATTAGAGCAACTTTTACATGAATGTCAGATTCAAACCCACTCTTAATAATATTCCCATGAAAGCAGATTCCTAGATCTAATTCATCTAGAAGGATGCAAGCTGAAACCAAACCCACCATGGTTCCTCTATCTGGTTGAATCCCATTTAATTGTAATCTGTGGAACATTTCCAATGCATGATGAGGATCACCATACTTGATAAACCCATTTATCAAAGTATTCCATGCCACAGCATCTTTATAGAGCATTCTGTTGAATAGTGTCATAGCATATGTAAATAATTCACATCTAGTGTACATTGTGATAAGGGTTGTCACTGTTGAGATATCAGACTCCATATCTGCTTTAATAGCATAGCAGTGCACAATCTTACCTAATCTGGGATTTGAAACTTCTGCACATGCAGAAACAAGGCTTGTCAGAGTCACTTTATCTGGTTTCAAACCTTCATTCTGCATCTCTTGGAATATAGACAATGCTTCTCCTGGATACCCTGCTTGGACAAGAGCTGATAAAAAAGCAGACCAAGCAACAAAATCTCTTCCTTGTAGACTCACAAACAATTCTTTAGCTTTCATCAACTCACCACATTTTGCATACATGCTCACAACAGGAGTAGCAACAACAATATCTGACATCATCCCTAGCTGTAAAGCATAATCATGAACTGCCTTCCCTTTCTCTAGATCTCTCATCTCTGCAGCTGCCAAAAGGGCATTTATAACTGATACCTTATTCATCTTAACATCTTTCCGTTTCATTTCATCAACTAATTGAAGAACCTCAAGGAAACAACCACAATGTACATCTCCAGCCATCATTGTTGCCCACGAGACATCATCCTTAGCTCGCATCTGATCAAAAACCTGGCGAGCCACATTTACCTCACCACATTTAGAGTACATATCAATCAATGAATTCGAAACCGCACCGCAAATACTTCTCCTAACCACAAAACCATGAATAGCCTTGCAAGAATCAACATCCTCCAATTTCGAAACAGCCGGGGCCAGGTTCAAGATGCTCACAGAGTCAGGCTCAACACCTTCCATCTGCATGCTCTTGAACATTCTGAGTGCTTCCCAAGGATTCAAGCTCTGAGATAAGCCTGAAATCATTGCATTCCAAGAAGCAATATCCTTCATGGGAATTTTATCAAATATCTTTCTTGCACTATCTAAGTGACCCATTTTACAGTACATATGAAGAAGACAAGTCCCAATAAACACATCACATTCTAACTCCCTATAAGCTATATCTTGGTGAATGGCAACACCCTCATGAAAATCTAAAGCACTAGTACAAGCCTTCAAAACAAAGGTAAATGTGTACTTGTCTGGTTCAATTCCTAATCCTAACATTCTATGGTACAAGTTTATTGCTTGCTGGAATTGTTGGTGTCTAGAATAAGCTCTAATCATTGAATTCCACAAAATCAAAGATGGGTTTGTTATGGAATTGAATGTTGATTGTGCCAAACTGAATTGGTGGAAGAAAGAGTAGGAATTGATGAGATGGGAAATTATGGAATGATGATGTTGTTGTTGTTTGAGGCCTAAGACAACCAAACGGGCATGAATTTGGAGGAGAGGGTTTAAGTGTTTGCATGAACGAAGAATAAGGTGAAGAAGGTAGTGATGGTTTAAGTGTTTTCCTTTGATTACAAAGTTACAATACTTCTCCATTGCCTTGTTGTAACACAAGGTGAAACAATTTCCAATACCCAAATATTTTTTTCTTCGTACAAGACAAATAATAGCGTTTTGGATGGATTCACGTTTGGATTTAATAGCTGTAGGGGTGTAATGGGGTTGGGTTGCATGGGTTTAAATGAATTGAAAGAAAGAATATTTGATACTAAGGTGACGATTCCACAATTCATAGTTTCAAACTTTTGACCTTTTAAGTAAAACTCGCTTGAAGATACATTGAGTGTGTTTGTTGGAAGGTTTGAAGTAATGCAAGTGCTTCTTTCGTGGTCAAATGTGATTTAATCGAATATTTTTGATGTTTAGGTTTCATGGTCAGAAAGTGATTATACTTTTAAAATCACGTCCATTTTGAAGTTGAAATTTATAGTTTTCACGTTGGATCTAAAAATTGATTATGCAATTTGTTACTTGACATGTTGAGTCAATAAATCATTTTTTTAATGAAGATATCTAAATATAAATCACTTCATTTTTAACTCATTTTTAATCAAAATCAATTCTATAAAATTAATTTCTTCCAAAATCACGTTTGTCAAAAACTCACCCAAACACACCGCCACTTGCTTTGGGTTGATTGGGTCGATAAATTTCAATGCATCAACCTTGAAACAAACGAGTCTGAATATTATTGACTTGGTTTTGGTTAGCAGATGATTTTTTGTTGAAGTGTTGAAAAAGTTTATTCTCAAATAGGATATGATCATAATTGGTCTATTGATCTAGTGGAGGATGACAGGGTCTGATATCTGATAGGTTATATATTTGAGTCCTTACTAGCCTCCTTCGTAGAAGGTAAATGTAAATTTCTTTTGTAAGTGTTCATAGAATTCTTTGGACCTGGAACACTATCTCCTCATCCTAAATTTTCCAAGAAATAAGGATATGATCATACCTTGTCATAAGAAAATAATGATCTCACTTTCAAAAGTTAGCTCAAAGGATGAGGTTGCCCAATTACATATAAGCATTGCTTATGCCTAGGAACCTTGGCAATGTGGGACATAAATGCAACTTCAATACCCATCTTCACGTGCTGTGTGGGCCTGGGACCAATTCCCACATTACCTACCAAATCCACGGTGCCCAAGTACATATAAGCATTGTTTATGCCTAGGAACCTTGGCAGTGTGGGACATAAATGCAATTTCAATACTCACCCTCATGCGCTGTGTGGGCCTGAGACCAATTCCTACATTACCTGCAAAATCCTACTCTGATATTATGTTAAATGTGCTTGAATCTCACTCTCAAAAATTAGCTCAAAAGATCATGGTACCCAAATATATATAAACATTGCATAGCCTATGAACCTTGACAAAGTGGGATACAAATACATCTTCAATAATACACATAGGGGGTTGGTGTGGAATTCCAAAAGAAGAGTGATGTTAGGAAAACATAAGATGACATTTGATAGTGAAGCCTCTTCGTAAATCAGTGGTTTCATCTATGTTGTCGAGCTTAAGAAAAGAAATAAAGAACATCAACATTCTATTTTAATTTAATGTATGTTCAAGTCTATTTAACTTATTTCAAATATAAAAAGATTAATGTATATTTTTATGGGGACTGTTACGGTACCCCTACAAATTCAACGGATTTGGTACCCTTGGTTTTTATTATAGATGATTTTAACTTTTTTTTTTAGTGAAATATTTCTCATTGTTATATCCAAGATTCAATTTTAGTAATCATTATTCTTATTAATTCTATTTCTCTATCATATTCTCTGTAATCACAATATTCACCGTGATAGTTCATATGTCTATTACATACATCTGTAGCTTCAGCTTTTAATTCTTGCACTAGATTTTCTAAATTACTTTGATTTGTTAAATCTAACATACTGAACTTATATACAAATTTTTCTATATTCTGAGAGTCCATATTTCTTTTTCTTCTTACTTAGCTTTGATACCAAAACGATATCACCCTATTAATTTCGAACATTTTTATTTTATTCATAATCTTAGGGTAATAATTTATAATTAATGATTAGGATCTCTAAATAATTCATACACATATTCATACATAAACATGCTTATAGATTCATCTATTTCTAATAATTCTTTATATATCCATTTACATTCTTCTTTACAATATGCTAGTTGTATTTGATTTAGATACAAATTTTCTTGCCAATATTGATGCCTTAATTTATTAATTATTATTTATTCACAGTCTTTTGATAATTTCATAACTAGTGCGCTTAATATTTCTTTATCCAATATTCTGAATACCAGTATTCATCATCGGAATATTTTTGTTCTTCAATAAATTTCATTTATTCTAAATATTCAAATTCAATATTTATATCTATGTTATGTAAATACAGTTATTCCGGCCTAAATTGTTCTTTTATCTTCTTTATTATAATTTGTTTACAATCAAATGGAAGGTTTAATTGTAATACACTTATAATTTCTTTACATGTCTGTTCATCTAAATCCATTCTTATTTCAATCACTGTCTTCAAAAGGCGGAGCCACAATTCTGAAGTAATTAGTATGTTTTGATGAGGAGCTTGAGGGTTTAAGTCTCCATTTATTTCTTATAGATTCTATATATTCTATCCCTTCTTCAAAACGTTTCCTTATTTTTCTTTCACTGTTTTATAATATAGTTAATTCATCTTCCTTTCTTATAATTTGTTTTTCAACTAAATTCTTATCTCTGTTTTCTGGATCCATTTTGAGACAATAATTTAGAACTCCAAGAAGATCTTTGATATCCGATTTAATTTTTCTTTCTTTGAATTAAATTCTTTAATTAATCGTCTTAGTTCTTCTGTTGTTTTGCTCATATATTTTTTTAAAAATATAATGATAGATCTTTTACTTGGTTAGCCAATGATATCATTTTCTTTATCAGTTCTTTCTTGTTCTGGTAGAATAATCGGTCTTGGAATTGATTCAATTTCGAGAATTCTTGGTTTACTTATGAAAGTTCCTAATTCTGTTATTTCATTTTTCTTTGGATAGTAAATCTTTCCTATATCTGCAAATAATCTTGGAATATATATTCGATCATTATTTTTGAAATTAATACTATGGTGTGAGTTTGTTAATGTATAAATTACACAGTATGTTATTGAAAATTGTAACACCCCGATTTTTCTGCTTTCTAAGATCAGTATAAATATAAATAACTGTTTATATTTTATCTGAAACTTAGAAAATAATTTTGTGAAAACCAAAGTCATATTCATATTATATTTATTTTTATAAGTATACGGTTAAATTTTGGGTTGAAAATTAAGACGGAACCCGGTTTTCGTTTTTATTTGACAATAAGATTTTACTGATCAGAATACCTAATTTTGACCCGAGAACAAAAACGAATAGATTTTATATCTCATTTCCAATGATATAGGTTATTTTGAAAATTTTCAAAATAAATAAGTTATTATACTTGTTTCGGGTGTAAATCCTAAATCGGGTAATCGACGAAGTTGAGAACGAACGTGCAGAGACAAAACCCGACATCGGATGCTGAGATATATTGCCACCTAGGGTGGTGAGTCATAGGGGTGACTCACCTAGCCTTTAATTCATGTAATTATGAGTTTAAGTGTGAAAAAACCAAAATACCCATAACCTAACCTATCCTAGTTAATTTATAACCATGGTTAAGGCATCTTCATCTTGTTTTTGTGGTGGAAAACTAGCCACACCTCCAACCAATCCTCACCACATGTTTGTCATGATGGCTTTAGGTATGAAATGTCCAAAATGTCCTTGAATTTTAATGGAACTACAAGTTTGTCCCCATGTATTTTTACCATTTTGTCCCCAAGGTAATTTTTTATGGACAAAACTGCCCCTCACTCCCTTAATTTCCTGCAGCCTCCCCACATCCACACTTAGTCATTTTCTAACTTCATCTTCATCATCTCACATTTTCTCTCAAAAAGCTAAGAACACCATAGTTGAGTTTGTGAGAACTTCATCATTTCTTGCCATTTCTTTAAGCTACAAGAGGTAAAACCTCATCTCCTTGATCATCTAAGCTTTCTTCTTCATTGGTTTCACTTTTTTCATGCCATGATCATCATTTAAAATTCCTAGATCTAGAACTTTGAAAATCTCTAGAAAATTGTAGAAAAATCCTATGATCATGAAACCAATTCATATGAACTTGTTATCATCTCTATATTCATGATTCAAGAGCATGAATCAAACAAAAATTTTCTTCTCACTTTTCCATGTCATGCCCGAAACCTCACTTGTGTGCGTGGAGGAACTTTGTTCAAATTTTTTTTAGAAGTTAAGCTTGATTCGATACTTGTAGTTCATTTATATGTTGAATCTATGATGTTGAATCCAAATAAAATCTCTAGCGTAAGTTTCATGTGTTGACCAAAATCTAGCTCTATGTTGAGTTAGAGGATTTTGCTTCAACTTTTGCAATATAATCATTGATTATGTATCTCTAATGCTTAAGGATCCTTAATCCAAAAGCTTGCAAAATTTTATCATGTCTAGCCAATTTAACTCATTAAGGATGAACCTATCATGTAGTTTAGGAGTAATTTTGTTGTTTGATCTTATGTTAATGTGTTATGATTTACTATGAAGGATAATTGTTGTGGATTGTACTAAGTTGTGAGGTGGAATCAGAAACGAATCGAAAGGAAAACTTCGAGAGGAAAACTGTAACTTCAAGAGGTAAGGGGAGCTTACCTGAGGGATTTTTCCCTATAATTATATGTGTGATTTATTGTATGATTCGTAATATTTGGTTGAGATTCGTGGTGGTTGTTTAATTCTATGTTAAGTTGTTATTTTATCTGTGTTTGATTATCTGCAGTTATGTGTTATAATATGATATGAACTGTATTATCTGATATAGTATTGATGTTAAAATTTGACGATGTGGATTGTTGATTGAGAAGCTTGACAGTGGTCAGTGCTCATTTAATTAATCATATAAAAGTTTCATGAAGAATATTCAATATTTAATTGAGAAACATTGGGATATAATATTATTTAAATATTTGATTGGATAAAAATGAAAAATAGTTGAAATACTATTATTTTAATGATTTAACGGAATAAGAGTGATATATGAGTCACCGTGAGGACGTAACCGTGAAATTATTTTTGCACTGCTAATTTTTACGTGTGAAATTCCAAAATATTATAAAAAGTTATTTTGAGAAAATGATCTTCGAAAATAACTTAATTTCTATCTTAGAAAATTATTTTAAGAGGAAAAGTCAAATTTCGACTTAAACGTTTTTAAAAGCTAAACGACAGTTAATTCTGAAAATATTTACGGAAAGCATTCTTAAAAACATCAATAATCATTCACACATGGATTTAGTTAAAGATCATTTTTTTAGAACTAGAGTTTCTCGGAGAAAGATTTTCAAAAGAAAATAATTTTCTTAGTAATTTGATGATTTTATAAAGGAATTTATATTAGAAATGATTTTACGAAAATTTGACATTATTTCAAGAAAAGGAGTTTCCAAAATAAAATGGATTTCAATATGATTGGACGTTTTATATAGGAGTTACATTAGAAAGGATTTTTTGTAAACGAGTTTTACTTAAAGACGTATTTGTTAATCATGGTATCTTGATGATATTCATGTCTCGATGTATTTGTTAATCATGGTATCTTGATGATATTCATGTCTTGATGTATTTGTTAGTCATGGTATCATGGTGATATTCATGTTTCACGTTGACCATTGTGCCTTAATGGATAATGTGCCATTTAAAGTTGACCATTGTGCCTTAATGGGCGATGTGCCATTTTCTTTGTTGACCATCGTGTCGGGAGTTTTGGGCGATGTGTCATTTGTTTTGTTGACCATTGTACCGGGAGTTCGGATAATGTGTCATTATGACGTTGACCATTGTACCAAGAGTTTGGACAACGTGTCATTTTGATGTTGACCATTGTTCTTTTGTTGACAATGTGCCATTCAAGAGCTTGATCAGCTCATTTTACCGGTTTTGGGATCTCTCGGAGATTAGGTATAAAGATTTAGATGTTGAACTGTGAAGTGTCATTAGTCTTTTTATAAAGGATAATGATTGTTCGGGTATGAAACCCATTGGTGAATTACTTGTTATTTATGATAAGTTTATGTTGTTGTGACTATATATGCTTATATGTTGTTTTGTGTTGTGCGTCACGCATGTAGTTATCGTGATTATATCCATATATTGGTGTCTCACCCTTACAATATATCGGGTTTATTCTGGTTCTATTGTGGTACCTTGGTACACTAGTGCGAGATGGTGCAAAGGAGTTCACTAAGTCACTCGAGGACTTAATCTCTAGATGCTTGAAGAAGCATTTGTTCGTAGGAATGACCACGGGGTTTTTTCCAAATAAATGTCTTGTAGAGTGACCAGCTTAGTAGTCTTGGTTGGGTTGTAAGTTTGAAAAGGTCGATAACTGTGGTGTTGTAATTCGTCTTTAGTTTAATTTTCTCTTTTTGAAGATTGAAACTTTTTGAGAAAAATTGTATGCCGTAGTGACCTCTTTATGAATATGATTTTATTGTTTTAGTGTATGTATCATGGTGTTCCAGAGTTTTTCGCAGAAGAAAATCTTTACACCCGAGTTTTCTGGCTTTAAATAAATAAATTTTCCAAAAGCAACCAGCAAATTACTTTTTAATTTATTTCCGCACGTATTAAGAAGTAATGCCCAAGGAGGGTGTTACAAAAATATTTTATCTCCTAGTTTCATTAAGTTTTCTCTTAAAAACTTATGTTCGAGGGTTAGTGCTTGATTTAGTCTTTGAGTATTTAATGGAATTCCTATATTTGATCTGATTTCAAATTTTAACTTTACATTGAAGTTGGCACAGGCAAACACAAGAAGGGGGTTGAATTGTGTTTGTTAATTATTTTCGTAAAAACCCTTTTTGAGAAACCTTTTCACAAGAAGAAAATAAAAAGTTTAAGCACAGAAGAAATCCCTTTTTTAAAAAAATGATTAACAAAACCAAAATTAAATCCCACAGTTAGTATAAATAAATAAAATTGTAAAAGGTAAGGGATAGAAAATACACTCGGGTATTTTATCCTGGTTCACTCTCTTCCAATCAAGAGCTACGTCCAGTCCCTTTGACTTGAAGGATTTTCTCCACTATTTTCAAATAGTTTCTACAACAAGTATTATATACCTCTCCAGGCTACAAGTATTGCTTTCTTAGCAAGCGTCTTCAGGCTCTAACACAATCACAGGGATTTTTCTGAGATCTTTCTAACTCACTATATGTGAGGGTACGAAGGTATAAGATCTACTGAATAGTTTTTACAAATATTCAACATTAAGAATTACAGACTTTTGCTTTACAACGAGAATATGAGCTTTGAATATCTTGTAATTGTTCAAATGGCAAAAAGTTATTCTTCAGTGCTTGAGACCTTTTATATATAGTGGTCTTCAACTTTCCTTGTAAATATTCAACGGTTATTTGAATAGTCCCGTTTTAGAGATAGCATTAAATGCATGATATCCGTTGAGATTGGTAGCTTGATTTTGGTCGTGTTGAAAAGCATCATTGGTTATCATAAAATCACAAAATGGAGGCTCACTGTCCTGAGCAATTGTACCTTAAAAACTTTCTTTCCTTCTTTGTGTATAACCCAGACTTTTGTCCAAGAATAAAGTTGTCATCGTATAGATCGCTTTTGTAATTCCAATTGTAATATTTGCTTTTTGTATTTCCTTGATAGTACTATGAATTTTCTCACAAAGGAACAAGGTGTTAACAATTATAAAGAACATATATTCCTTTGAAATAAATATCAATCATTTGAAATAATTTCAATGTGGTCCAGATTGCATTAAATCATATTCAAGGTAGTAAAGATATAGAAGATGTAGAACCAGTCTACAGTGCACTCAGTTTTAGAACGAGTCTACACAAGATTTTATTCTGCTCGTCAACTGGTGTGGTAGAAGCGCTCGTCCATACAAGTCTTTGGACTTGCTGAGTCCTTAGAGAAACTCCGCTCAATGACGTGGCACTATGGACGTCTACTGAATTTTAGTTAGGCACTATGGATGTATACTTAAGTGTCAAGGAGAGCACTCGTCTGCTGACGTGGCTACTATGGATGTCTACTGAATTTTAGTTAGCCATCTATTTAACGATTAAAATATAAACAGTTTAAATAACCTTTGGACGGGTAATTCTTTGCAAGAGTCCAAACATTGTATACCTTATATTATTTTAGATATTCCTGCATAAACTGAACTCAATTATTAGATCTCAACTAACACTTTGCTAGCAAATTTAATCCTTTTGTTAACATCAAAACCTAGAGATTAAATAAACCAGAACCACTTTGGTTCCAACAATCTCCCCCTTTTTGATGATGACAAAAACTGATTAAATTTAAATAGCAAACTCTAAGAGAGATTGCAAGGCTCCCCCTAAGACATAGCATTCAACAGATCAAAGCAGTTAAGGCATATACAACTAAGTCTTATTTGCAAGATAATATAAGTTATCAGACCAAGATAGAAGCCTATCAAACATTTGTGAATAAACAGATCAAACCAGTATCAGAGCATAATTTACTTTAGACAAAATTTAGGCATAAGAAGTCAAGGCAAAAAGCTTTGTATAAAATTTAATCTCTTTCTTTTCTCCCCTTTTTGTCATCGATAAAAAGATAAAAGGAGTGGACCATCATAGTCAAAGAAAACATATAAGATAAGAAAGCAAAGATTTAGGTAGAAGGAGGTGGTGGAGGGGGTTTGTTTAGATTCAGATTTTGGCTTTCTGAAAATCCATTAAGAAAGCCAGCATCTGAGTTACCATTGCATTCATAGAGGCCAAGGTATCTTGAACTTGCTTCTGTACCTTTTCTTCAATCTGTTGTGCCATCTGTTCTGTCTTATCTTCAACTATCTTACCGACCTTATCATCAACAATTCTTTCAATGATGTCCTCAAGATTTGGTGGCAAGGATAATTGTCTTGAGCTCTCAGCAGTGTCTGAGACAGTGTCTTGAGCTTGGGTTGGTGGATGAACCATAACAAGAGCTAATGGTTGAGATGATGTCTTAGCAGACTCGGCACCTTTCTTAGAAGCACAGACCTCATCAGATTGCTCCGTCAGAGTTGGCTCAACAGTAGCAACAACAACGGCATCAGCTAAAGTACTTGAAGGTTCAGAAGCAGGTTTTGAAAAGATTTCAGCATTCAGCTCAGGGCCTTCTACAATTAATTCTTCTGTTGTATGTTCAGAGGATGAGGTTGAAGCTGAGGCAAAGGCATATTGTAGAATTGGCTCAGGGACATCATTCGCCCAATGAATAGGATTAGGAATTTCCACATCACGACTTGTTATTGGCAGACCCCAAAGATCCTTAAAGATCAAATATATGACACGAGAGAGTCCACATCTACCTCTGAATTTTGGAGTTTTCTTCTTCTCTTCAGCAGTCAGGCCAGAAGTGGAGGCTTCTCTGGTGCAGTGAATTAAGTGGGATTGCCAGAAAGCTCCTGCATAGTTAGCCTCAGTAACCATCTCAATTGGCAAAGATTGAATGTAATCCGTCTGTGAGTGGTCATAGGGTTCAGAACTGAGACCTAGCATAATGTGTTCAACTACTGGCATCTTTCCTTTGTGCCTTGGATGCTTCCGGTCCTTGTCCTTGTTTAGATCTATCATTGACAACCTAGGACAAATCTTGTAGGGCTTGACTCCAACATTTGTGGAAGTAGAGTGTTTTAACCAGGTTGGAGGGATAAACCGTGCAACTGTCTCCTCTGAAGTGGCTGAATTCCCATTTCAGAATCTCATACATGAGAGTGTCCACAAACTGATCAACAACAGCTCCATATACTCTTGGATGTTTGAAAGCCATCCATTTGGTTGTCTTGTCCATCACAAAAGGAATTTGCATGAAGGATCTGGATCTTTTCTCGAGAATACTCCTAAGATCCTTATTGCTAGGATCAGTATGCCAGTCAGATATTATAACTCTCTCTACTCCATCAGTGAATGGTTTAAAGGGAAGAAGTTTCACTAGATTGGGGTAGATTTTTCTGATAGGGAATCTCTGTTGGGGAAGGTGGGTGAGGAGAGATACATGTTCATTAAACATTTGGGAAGGGAATGGGCCAGTTGGAGTTTGAGGTTCAGGGTTGACCCAGTATGGATAGATGTTGAGGGGTTCATACTCATACTCAGCCAGGGGGATACCACTTTGTTAGAATATGTTCTGGTTCTTGTGGAATGGTGTGGAATAGAATTTTCCATTCTCTCTGTACTTTGGCCCAGTTTTCAGATTTTCCATTATAGAGAGTGGAAGAGGGAATTATGGGTGGAAACAAGGTTTTCAATGGTTTAGGAAAGGGGGCTCCAAGGGTGATGCTATTGTCTATTTGTGTTAGTGGTGATTGTGGCAGGGTAGAGACATAACCATCATCCACATCATGTGGAGCAGAGATATTATCAGCATGAGTTCCCAAATTGGACACTAATCCATCTACTGCTAACCTAACAGGGTCATAAACAGAGATTATTACCTCAGAAGCCATAGTTGTTCTAGCCTCTTTTGCTGGTTGCCTCTTCTTCTTGGCAATAGGACCAAGAAGCAGCAGAGTTTGTTTTTCTAAAATGGCAGCGATAGGCAGTTCATCATCATCTTCTTCGGACATGATTACTTTCCTTGTCCTTTTGGGTGCAGGTGGAAGATTAGCACCACAAGATACAGATAGGACAGATCCTCTAGTAGTCCTCTTAAGGACAGGTTGCCTCACAAACCACGCCTCTTCCTCTTAGTTCCTTTCTTTAGACCAAGGATTGAAGCATCGTTGGCCTCAAGTGATTCTTCTTTAATCTTCATCTTCTCGTCAAGCTTGGCCAACTCCACTTGCTTTTATGTGCTGAGTTGCATGCCACTAAGATTAACTCTGCCAAAATCAACAGCTTGCAATCCTTTCTCACGAAGGAGTCTTTCTTGTTCATCCTTAGGCTTTGCACTCAGAACATCGTACAAGCCTTGATGCTTGAAAATTTTTGGCAGAAGATGAGTGAAGGTAATGTGAGAAGTAGATTCTTTGTTGGTAATGGCATCTTTGAAGCGATGAAACAAGATCCAGGGTAAGTTAATCTTTGTTTCAAAAACCAGATGGCAAAGACAACTTGTGAAGAGCTGATAAGTTGTCCTCAGAGCCAATCTTATGCAGCACTACCTTTTTCAGGATTTGGTGAAGAACCCAGATGTGATCTTTCATCTCAGAGGATTTCCAAGAATGAGTTCTTACGCTGTCTTACCTCATTAGGGTGACGGCAATTGTCTCTGAACCACCTAGGTCTTCTTCCCAGTTCTCCGTGAAGACCAAACCTTCTAGAGCACATGCAATTGCATCAGAGATGGTTTTCTCAGACACTATCACTTTCCTTCCTAGCACAAACCTAACTACTTCTGTTTCAGAAATCTTTGGTCTTCTCCAGAATTCCCTTATCAAATATGGATACACTGAGACCTTTTACAGAAAGATTCCATCCCATCCAGCAGCGTTAATGAACTTACTCACATCCAGATTGTACTCTTGTAGAATTCCAAAATTGAAGTGATGTTCCACAGATATGGACATAGTGTCAGTTGCAAAAGCAGGCATATGAGCAGAGGTTGAAGCCATTGTTGAGTAAGATGAGTTAAGGTTTGGAAGAACAAGGGAGACAGAGAGAGAGGTTGACAGGGATGAAGAGATGAAAAAAAAAATTAAGAAGGAAAGAGGTTACTTTTAAAGATTTTTGAAAAACAACAGTTTCCAAAAAAATGACAAGATATGTCATTAAGTGTAAAACGGCGTTGATAAATTGGGACCATAAAAAGTTACGATGGGATTGATGAAGGTAGTTGACTCAGCAAGGAAAAAGAAGCATTTTATATAAATGTGTTCAAGGACAAACTAATATAAACAATAAATGTGTGCATAGACGACTCCACACAAGACTAAGAGTGGACGCATAAAGACATATGTAGTGGACGCGGCACATCAACAGAAGTGGACGCGTAGATTTCACGTGCTTTGGACGTCATGACTAGTATACATACAGAGAAAACATGCAATGGACGACCAAATTAACAAAAAATATACTAGCTCAATCCACATACAACATATTCAAATGCTTTCTTATAAAGATAAATCTGTCCTCAGCAAGAGGTTTAGTGAAGATATCTGCCCATTGGTGGTCACTATCTACAAATTGAACATCAAACACACCTTTTTGCACATAATCCCTAATAAAATGATGTTTGATTTCTATATGCTTAGCTCTAGAATGCAATATTGGATTCTTAGATAAATTGATTGCAGCAGTATTATCACACATAAGTGGAATACTACTTACAAATACATTGTAGTCCTCCAATTGATGTTTGATCCATAGAAGTTATGAGCAGCAGCTTGCAGCTGATATGTACTCTGCTTCAGCAGTTGATAGAGCAATGGTACTTTGCCTTTTTCTTGACCATGATACTAGGTTAGCTCCAATGAAGTGGCATCCTCCACTGGTGCTTTTTCTTTCAATTCTATCTCCAACATAGTCAGCATCACAAAAACCAACTAATCTGTAATTATCATTTTTATTAAAGCACAAGCCCAGATTAGTAGTACCTTTTAAATATCTAAATATTCTCTTAACTTCTGAGAGATGAAACTCTCTAGGATCAGATTGAAAACGAGCACATAAGCAAACACTGGACATTATATCAGGCCTAGACGCAGACAGATATAAAAGAGATCCTACCATACCTCTATATACCTTTTGGTCTACCTTTTTCTCTTTATCATCTTTTCTCATTATTGAAGTGGGATGCATAGGAGTATTCAATGGTGTGCAATCATCCATCTTAAACCTCTTTAGAAGTTCCTTTGTATACTTAGTTTGATGGATGCACACCTCGTCCATAGACTATTTAACTTGAAGGCCAAGGAAGAATTTGAGTTCTCCCATCATGCTCATTTCAAATTCTTTCAGCATTAACTTAGAAAATTCCTTGCACAGAGATTCATTAGTAGCACCGAAAATGATATCATCAACATAAATATTTACTATAATGAAATCTGACTTAATAGATTTTCTAAATAGAGTTGTGTCTACTTTTCCTTTGTTAAAATCATTTTCCATTAGAAACGAACTTAACCTATCGTACCAAGCTCTAGGAGCTTGTTTAAGTCCATACAGTGCTTTCTTAAGCTTATAAACATGTTCAGGGTGATTTGTATTTTCAAAGCCAGGAGGTTGCATGACATAAACTTCTTCATTAATAAAGCCATTTAAAAAGGCACTTTTAACATCCATTTGAAAAAGCATAAAGTTATGATGTGCAGCAAACGATATTAAAATTCTTATAGCTTCTAGCCTAGCAACCGGTGCAAAAGTTTCAGTGTAGTCTATACCTTCTTCTTGAGAGCAGCCTTGAGCAACAAGACTTGCCTTGTTTCTCACAACCTTACCATCTTCATCAAGCTTGTTTCTATAGACCCACTTTGTTCCAATGACTGACTTGTCTTCGGGCAGGGGTACAAGAGTCCAGACTTCACTTCTCTCAAACTGATTAAGCTCTTCTTGCATAGCTAGAATCCATCCTTCGTCCAGTAAAGCTTCGTCCACTATCTTCGGTTCATATTCAGAGACAAGAGCAGAATCACTTTGTTCTCTGAAGGTTGACCTAGTTTTTAGTTTGTCATTGGGGTCACCAATGATTTGATCTTGAGGATGGTAGTTTCTGAAATACCAAGATTTCTGAGCATTTTCCTATTGAGAGGTAGACATTTCTGGTTGTTGTTGAGAAGTGTCGTCTACTTGGATATCAGTCTTGATTTCTGGTTTCTCTCCTTAGATATTTAGATCAAGATCTGCAAAAGCTTCATCTAGCTCTGATAGTCTCTTATCAGGCTGTTTGTCATCAAATTTTACATGAATACATTCTTCTACAACTAAAGTTCTAGAATTAAAAACTCTAAAACCTTTTAAAGTTTCAGAAAATCCTAGTAGAATTCCATTTTCTATCTTAGCATCAAATTTACCAAGTCGATCTTTTGTATTCAAAATGTAACATTTACATCCGAAAGGGTGAGAGTATGAAATGTTGGGTTTTCTACCTTTCCACAATTCATAAGGAGTCTTATTTAGAAAATGTCTAATGTATATTCTGTTCTGAATGTAGCGGGCAGTGTTCACAGCTTCAGCCCAGAAGTGCTTAGGGACAGAATTGTCATTGAGCATAGTCCTAGCCATCTCTTGAAGAGATATGTTCTTGCTCTCTACCATGCCATTTTGCTATGGTATTCTTGGTATTGAGAAGTTGTGTTGAATACCACCTTCTTCGCAAAACTCATGGAATAGCTCATTGACAAATTCTCCCCCATGATCACTTCTAATTGAAGCTATACACATGCCTTTTTCATTCTGTACACGTTTGCGTAATACGTAAAAGACCTTGAATGACTCATCCTTGTGAGCAAGGAACATAACCCATGTCAATCTAGTGTAGTCGTCTACTATGACAAGACCATATTTCTTACCACTGACAGAGACAGTCCTTTTTGGACCAAAGAGTTCAAGGTGTAGCAATTCTAGTGGTCTGTTGGTACTAACAACATTCTTAGATTCAAAAGAACCTTTGACTTGTTTCCTCTTCTGACATGCATCACAGAGAGCATCAGATTTGAAACTAAGGTTTGGTAGACCTCTTACAAGGTTATGCTTTTTAATTTTTGAGATTAATCTCAAACTTGCATGACTCAACCTTTTGTGCCAAATCCATCGCTCATACTCAATGGACACTAGACATGAGACACTTTGATTTGAGAGGTCCTCTAAGTCAATCTTAAACGGATTGTTTTGCCTCCGGGGCGGTTAATAGGAGTGATCCATCGCCTTTCTTGACAAGACACATATTCTTATCAAAAGAAATAGTAAACCCACTATCACATAATTGACTAATGCTAAGCAGATTGTGTTTAAGAAAATTTACTAACAAAACATTATTAATGGAGGAAAAATGATGTTTACCAAATTTACCTATACCAATGATCTTTCCTTTTTGGTTTCCTCCAAAAGTGACCCACCACCATCTTTGGGTCTAAGGTCTTGGAACATACACCTTTCTCCCCGTCATGTGTCGTGAGCACCCACCGTCCAAGTACCAGGACTTCTGTTTCTTTCCCCGTTGTTAAGTAGATTTGCAATAGGGATTATCTTATCTTTAGGTACCCAAATTGACTTGGGACCTTTCTTGTTAGTGATCATAGGTCGTGAATGCTTTGCATGCTTGTTATGTATGCATTTAGATGACACATGCCCACTTTTTCCACATACTTTGCAGTAAGTATTGGAAGGGCTTGGTTTTGACTCAGTATGCTGTGGACGGACTTTAAAAGTCTTATATTGTGTATGAACTTTTGGTTTATTCAGAGATGCATCTTGCTGCTCTTTATCATAACCAATGCCAGATTTGTCACGTGGTGATCTGGAATATCTTAATATAAGGTTTAATTTATCTGAGCTACTAACCAGTTTTGACAAATAGTCTGTCAAGTATGTCACATCTTGTTTCAGTTGTTCAACTTCACAAGAGCTATTAGACTTACACTTCGTCTTATCAGCCAGACTAACATTGCTTGATTTTAATGTTCCATTCTCATCCTTGAGGTTTTGATTCACTGTGCAGACCTTATCATAATCTCTAGAGAGTTTAATAAACTTCTTTTTGAAACTCTTATACTCTTTAGACAGTATGCATGATTCATGCATCAATTCATCAAAAACAGTTTGAAGAGTAGATGGATCAGAGTCCATTACCTCAGCATCAGTGAATTCACTTTCTGATGCAGTGTCAGCCATGAAGCAAATGTTTGCTTCTTCTCCTGCTTCATCTGAAGAAGACAGGTCAAGATCCTCCCATGTAGCCATCAAGCCTTTCTTCTTTTTGAAGAATTTCTTTTTCTCCTTCAGCTCTGGGCAGTCAGCTTTGAAGTGTCCTGGTTTCTTACATTCAAAGCACAGGGGTGGGCCTTTCTCCTTGGAATCTGAATTCTCCTTGGAGAATTTTTTGTTGAACTGCTTCCTTCTGAATCCACCTTTCTTTCTCCACATGTGTTGGATTTTTCTGTAAATGAAAGATAGTTCATCCTCATCTGAGTCATCTTCATTATTTGATGAGTCAGCTTCATCTGAGGACTTAGCAACTTTAAGCACTTTTGAGGAACTAGCTTTCTTGGCCTTTAAGGTAATGGACTTTCCTTTTCTGGAGTTTTCCTCTTCATTAAGTTCAAGTTCATGAACTTTTAATGACCCCGGAAGCTCTTCCAGAGAAAGAGTATTCAGATTCTTTGCTTCCTGGATAGCAGTTACCTTAGGTCTCCACTGCTTTGAGAGACTTCTCAAAAATTTTCTCACATGGTCTCTATTCTCATAGACCTTTCCAAGAGACCTGAGACTGTTGGTGATTGTTTGGAATCTTCCAAACATCCGGTCTATAGTTTCATGATCAGCCATCTTGAATAGCTCATACTGGTGAATCAGCATGCTTATCTTTGATTCCTTCACTTGTGAGGAACCTTCATGAGCTAGTGCAAGAGTATCCCAAATTTCTTTAGCTGTGTTGCAACTATGAACCTTGTCATGCTCAGATCTGGTGATAGCACACATGAGATAGTGCTTAACTTTCAAGTTTAGTTGATGTTGGCTTTTCTGCTCTTGAGTCCATTCAGCTCTAGGCATTGCAGCTCCAGCTTCACTCCTTGGCTCAGTGTAGCCATTTTCTATCAGTTCCCAAATGTCAGCATTCTGTGCATCCAAGAATGTCATCATCCTCTTTTTCCAATAATCATAATCAGTTCCATCAAAGAGAGGGGGTCTGTTGATAGCTTGTCCTTCTGCATCATGATTGTAGGATCGTACTACCTTAGCACTTGTTAGATGCTCAACCCTGTTAAGGCTGAGCTTTGATACCAACTAAAGTTGGCACAGGCAAACATAAGAAGGGGGTTGAATTGTGTTTGTTAATTATTTTCGCAAAAACCCTTTTGAGAAATCTTTTCACAAGAAAAAAATAAAATGTTTAAGCACACAAGAAATCCTTTTTTTTAAAGATTAACAAAACCAAAATCAAATCCCACAATTAGTATAAATAAATAAAACTGTAAAAGATAAGGGATAGAAAATACACTCAGGTATTTTGTCTTGGTTCACTCTCTTCCAATCAAGAGCTACGTCTAGTCCCTTCAACTTGAAGGATTTTCTCCACTATTTTCAAATAGTTTCTACAACAAGTATTCTACACCTCTCCAGGCTACAAGTATTGCTTTCTTGTCAAGCCTCTTCAGGCTCTAATACAATCACAGGGAT
Source organism: Sophora flavescens (assembly GCA_030762895.1). Taxonomy (NCBI): domain Eukaryota; kingdom Viridiplantae; phylum Streptophyta; class Magnoliopsida; order Fabales; family Fabaceae; genus Sophora; species Sophora flavescens. The sequence goes on along the minus strand of CM061065.1, from coordinate 26,537,959 downwards.
TTTTCTGAGATCTTTCTAACTCACTATATGTGAGGGTATGAAGGTTTAAGATCTACTGAATAATTTTTACAAATATTCAACCTTAAGAATTATAGACTTTTGCTTACAACGAGAATGAGCTTTGAATATCATGTAATTGTTCAAATGGCAAAAAGTTATTCTTCAGTGCTTGAGACCTTCTATATATAATGGTATTCAACTTTCCTTGTAAATCTTCAACGGTTATTTGAATAGTCCCGTTATAGAGATAGCATTAAATGCATGATATCCGTTGAGACTGATAGCTTGATTTTGGCCGTGTTGAAAAGCATCCTTGGTTATCAGAAAATCACAAAATAGAGGCTCTCTGTCCTGAGCAATTGTACCTTAAAAACTTTCTTTCCTCCTTTGTGTATAACCCAGCTTTTGTCTAGCAATAAAGGTGTCATCGTACAGATCGTTTTGCAATTCCAATTATACTATTTACTTTTTGTATTTCCTTGATAGTACTATGAACTTTCTCACAAAGGAACAAGGTGTTAACAATTATAAAGAACATATATTCCTTTGAAATAAATATCAATCATTTGAAATAATTTCAATGTGGTCAAGATTGCATTAAATCATATTCAAGGTAGTAAAGATATAGAAGATGTAGAACCGTCTACAGGCACTCAGTTTTAGAACGAGTCTACACAAGATTTTATTCTGCTCGTCCACTGGTGTGGTAGAAGCACTCGTCCATACAAGTCTTTGGACTTGCTAAGTCCTTAGAGAAACTCCGTCCAATGATGTGGCACTATGGACGTCTACTGAATTTTAGTTAGGCACTATGGATGTATACTTGAGTTTCAAGGAGAGCACTCGTCTGCTGACGTGACTACTATGGATGTCTACTGAATTTTAGTTAGCCATCTATTTAACGATTAAAATTTAGACAGTTTAAATAACCTTTGGACGGATAATTCTTTGCAAGAGTCCAAGCATTGTATACTTTATATTATTTTGGATATTCCTGTATAAACTGAACTCACTTGTTAGATCTCAACTAACACTTTGCCAAGCAAATTTAATCCTTTTGTTAACATCAAAACCTAGAGATTAAATAAACCAGAACCACTTTGGTTCCAACATACATAAGCTAAATTTCCTTATATTACTCCTAGTATCTTATCCTTTGGTTCGTTTATTCTGATACCTTTTAGAATTAATTCAATTGGTGAATTTATTCCTTATTGGAAAGTTGCTTTAATTTGAACTTGTACCGCTCCTATATGGATATATCCTATTTTTCTTCTATGTTCTTGGTTCTTTAGATTCCTTTTTAATTCTGAAATTTTTTCTTTGCTTATTAACTGGATACATGTATTTCCTTGAGTTTCGGATAGTATGTTCATGAATCTTTCTTTCTTTCCTACCATATTTGCAGTTTCTACTAAATCTAGATCTTCTTTCTGTATTTTTCTAAATAATTTTGGATTAATTAAGATGCTTCCTTTATAATTTCCATCTTCTTCAGAAATTTGTAAGTGCTCTACTTCACTAGTTTCGATTTTTTCTATTTCAGACATTACTTTTCATGTATAAAACCTAGTTTTAAGAAGAGTGACTTAGTAATCATACCTGATCTTTGATTTTTGAAGATTATTTGCTTCTAGCCACTTTTGCTTCCATTGTTTGCTTCTTTTGATCTTTGCTTTGAATAAAGTAATTTGACAGAATAATTTAGAGATAGAGTAATTTTATTTAGTAAACTTTTACATGAAGGGGTTGGATGAACTCTCAATCATCCGAGCTATACCACGAAGGTTTAGCAAACTACTCTCAAAAGAGAGAAATCACACAAGTGAGAATTGAAACTAGGTTCTGAATTCTGGTTTACCTCAACATAAGAGGTCTTATTTATAGCCTAAACACACAAGACTAATTTACATAAATAGCCCTGAAAACACGTAAGTGCTTACATCACGTTTAAATAATTCGACTGATGACGTCAGTACTTACGTCATTGTTCAATAATTCTGCTTTGATGACGTCAGTGCTTACGTCATTCTTCAATTATTGCTTCATCAGAGTCCCTGTCTTCATCCTGATTCTTGCTAGTGCTTTCTATCATGATCTGTCTTTTTGTACATCTTTCGCATTTATGATTTCTGCTTTCTTTAATTAGTGTACATATCCTGCTCAAGACAACCGGCTTGTAATTCATTGTCGGTCCTTCTAATGCATAGGATGGGAATTCAAAATTTGTTAGGATAGTTAAATCCTTTTCCTTTATTGCTTTTCCAAGGGTTTTGCTTATTAGTAAGGTATTTGGTCATTTGTATAAAGTCTTAACAAAGCAATTTTGTCCTATTACTTGACATTGCCCATAAATGCTTGTCAGTTGGTTAGCAATAATTGTGGACATTTCATCTTCATCATATGCAATACCCTTTGCTTCATCTATTAATAGGAAATTATTATTACTTATGCCTATGTAGGCAAAGTGTTTAGCTAGTTGTTTTGCTTGAAAGTCTGGATAGGCTGAGTAGAACTTTAAATAAATAGTTCTTTCTCCAGTTACATTCTTCTTATACAATTGGATTGCTTCTTTGAAGTGATATGAGAACAGATTAATTTCTTCGAGGTTCTGGCTTAAGTAAAGACACTCAATTAGTACGAATTGGAACATATTGAATGCTAGAGCAGGAGTTGCTCCTGGAGTAACTATTGCTTTGATTCCATAGATTATTCTATTAACCATGTAAAAATAGTTGATCTTTTCTTTTTCAGACCAATTAGTTAATTTTCTGAAGGTTTCACAGAATTTTTCTTCAAAAAATTGAACTAATAATTCACGATCCTTTATGGTAATTATTGGATAATTATCTAAGGAGGAAGGAACTCTCCCTAGAACCTTCATTGGAGTTTTTGTTTCTATTTTTATTAATTGTGCTGTTTCCAAGTAAGTTCTTGGACCAAGATAAACTTCTTTAGTTTTTCTTTCTTTCTCTGATTTCTCTTTTTCTTGGAAATTCTTTGCTTTTTATGCTTCTACCTTGGTTGAAATTAATGATGATGGGCTCCTGATATCTTTTGACAATGGGGAGTTGCTTTATACCATTCATCATATATTCTGGTCATTGGTCCATTAAAGACGGCATACCATTTGCTTGTTTCTTTTCGAGCTACTTCTTTGACTGTCTTTGGAATTATTTCTTCTAAAAGTTCTTCTGCTTGCATCTGACGTTCTAGTACCTTTAAATTTGCCTTGATTAATTCTACCTTTGCTTTGGCTCTTTCTATTTCTTTTAATTTCTGGTTTTCCAAGGCCTTCTTGAGTTGGTATTGACTTCTTAGTAACTCTGTTGTGCCACGCTCCATTCTCTGGATAAAATATATGCAAGTACATTCTTTTCTCTTTTAATATGAGAAATTGAATAATTATATTCAGATAACTTCATTTGCCATCGGATTAATCTTCATTGCTTATAAGTTCCTTTATGATTAATATTTTTAAAACCTGCAACATAAGTAGAATCAGATCGAACAATAAATTCTTTATCTAGTACATAGATCCGATGTTTTTCCAACATTCGGATTAGTGCTAGAGTTTCTTTTTCATGTGTTGGATAATTAATTTCGCTTATCCAAAAAGTTCCAAACGTGTATCGGCATAGTAATTCTTTCTTTTGTCATGGGGGCTTTGCTTTCATAACTCCTCCCCAACATTCATTAGATGCATCGGTTTCTATAATAATTAAATCATCATATGATGGATGATATAGCTCAGGAAGATCCTGGCATATTAATTTCATTTTTTCAATAATTGCTTTGTCTTCATCGGTCCACGACCAAAAGGCATCCTTCTTCTACTTTTGTTGAAGTACTTTCCTTTATGCTGCAAGATCCTTTATAAAACCTTCATTTGAAATATATGTCAGTATTCCAAGAAACCTTTGTAATTCTTTTTTATCCTTTAATTTTTTCGAAAAATTTTGTAATTTTTCTAACGCATGTTTTTGCATTATTATTTTCATTTCTCAATTTCTAATCCTAAATAATTAATTTTATTTTGAGCTAATATCGCTTTTTTCTTACTTAAGACTACTCCATGCTCTGGACATTTATTAATTACTAATGCTACTTTGTTAAAATGATCATGTAAATATTTATTAGTAAAGACCAAGATATCATCAATATATATAAGACATAAATCTTTAAATTCTTTAAATTCTTTAAGTATAGAATCCATTTTTCGTTGAAAGATTCCTGGTGATTGCTTCATTCCCATTGGCAGTACATTTCATTCATATTGACCCTGAGGATAACTGAACGTTGTTAATGCTTTTGATTCTTCAGATAATCTAATTTTATAAAATCCTGATTTACAATCAAAAGTGCTAAACCAATTCATATTTCTAATTCATTTAATAATTAGATCATTTCTTGAAAGAAAATATGCATCACGTTTCATTGCATCATTTATTTGTTTATAATTAATTACCATTCTTCTCTTTCCTCTTTTTATTTCATTGTGATTTTCTACATAAAAGGCTGGTGCCGAGTACTTACTTTTTGATGGCCTAATTAATCCTTTTTTACACATTTCTTCCATGTCTTTTGCAAATTCATCTCCATCCTATTTTGTATAAATCATAGGTTCACATTTTACCTTTTTTGTTGGATCTTTTAACTTTAAATTCATTATTTTTATTATTAATATTTGGATCTAAAGGATTTTCACTACATACTTTATCTAAAAGTTCTTCTATATGAGCTGAAATTCTTCTATTTGGTTATAAATTTATTAATACATGGTAAATTTTTATGCATATTTCTCTAACTAACTCACCACGGTTCAGCTTGCTAGGCTCTGATTTTTTAAAATATATACAAATAGAAAAATGAATAATTGGGATATTGATTATTTTTCTATATCGTTTTTGATAAATATATGGTGTTTTTAATGATATATACTCTCAATACTGACAAAATGGTGCATATAATTGTAAGAAATTATTTCTTATAATCATATCTAGTCTTGTATCTTGCTGATATATTGTAGGTACTATAAGTAATTTTCCTTGTATTATTAAAGTAATTCGTTTTGCTACCCAGAATAGCGGATGTATAGATCCATCTGCGATTTGTATTTTTATTGGTTTTTCTAATTTTTCCCATTTATCAAACAATTCTTTTGTTGCCAAACAAATACTGGCTCCAGTGTCTATATAAGCTTCAGTTTCTCTATTACTTTTTTCTATTATTACTTTTATATAGGTATTATTCGGATTCTATTTTTTCTGGAGATAATTCATCTTCTAGATATTCATATATACTTCCTTTAGTATCAGTTAATTCTTCTTCTAATGGTTCAAGTTTATATATTTGGTATACTTGCTTTATTAATTTTGATTTCCCTTTAAAATCTTTTTCTTTTCGTTGAGGACATTCGTTTGCATGATGACCTTCGACGTTACATATCCAACAAATACACTTCTTTTTTTCTTTTGGACAATATTTTCATTGTGTTGATTTCTTTTTTCTAAATATTTTTCTTATTATTTTTATAATTTGTTTTCCTTTTTGGGAAAGTTCTTTTTAATTTTGGTTTTTTATAATATTTTCTTTTTCTTGTTGGCTTATCACAACCATAATTCCCGGGTTTTTCCATTTCTGGAATATCACAACAGATTGTATTACTTCCTCTATTTAATTGTCTTATTATTTCTCTAGCTAAACATTGTTCTCTTAATTCTTGGTATATGATTTGAATAATTCCTCCTAAGGTGTTCGCTGTTTCTTGTGGCCTAAATTCCCATATTCTTTTTATCTTAGAATTAAGGGGATATGGTAATTTATCTATAAAAATATACTTATATATTTCTTTTGTTTCTTCATCTAATTGATAATAATATTTTTGATATTCACAAATAAACCTTTCTATCTGACACATGTCACATATTTGCATTTTGTTTAAATGAGTTTTATCTTTTTCATGTAAAAATTTACTTGTTTTCTCTTGTTGTTCAAACATGTTATATCCTTTAAATTCTTGATAGATTAAAGTCATAACTAGTTTGGCAAAGTCTTGGTTATTGTTAACTAATCTTGCATGTTATTGCTGTAACACCCCTGTTTTTACAGCTTTTCAATATCGGTAAAATATATCTGTTTATATTATTTTTATTGGAATAATTATTATTTGGACATTTATTTTTGTTTATTTTATGATGCTTGATCTTGAGTAATTTTATTTACTCTTTTAAAATTATTTTATTAAGTGCGTCAACACTACCTTATTCCAGTAGAAGTACTTTTACTAGACGATAATGTTATGTTATTGTCACTACTAGTATTTATTTAGAAAAATATTTTAAATGATATGATTGAAAGAATTTTTTTTTTCATATTTTATACTATTTATTTTTATATTTGAAAATAAACTGGTTTGATATTAATCGGAGATTAAATATTGGACCGTGGATTTTCTTAGTTGATCAATTCAATTATCAATTTTTATTCTATTTCAAATTTTGAAAATATATATTTGTAGTCCTTATTTTTAGATTCAAAAACTAAAAACGTGTTTATTTTGAGGCTCAATATTTATCACTCATTTTTGTACCTATCACTAAATAATAAGTTAAAAACTCAATCTTTCTCTCTCCTCCCTCTCTTATCAGCCCGATGCCCACCCTTCCCCTTCACTCTTTCTCTCTTCTATTTCCTTCCTCATTTCTTTCTCAACAAAACCCACATCTCACCTTCTCTCAAACTTCATCTTCCTCCTCCCTCTCTCAAATCCGGCGCCGCCCTCCTGCCGCCGCACCTGTCGTGTCTTGCTCGCTGTTCCGCCACGGCTGAGGAGAAGACGAACGTGCGCCAGATCTGTCTGCATTTGTGTGTGGGTCACGGTGACGCTGCTGACCGTCACAAGGAGCCCCTCCGCCGCCGATAATGGTGGTTTCGAACCCAACTTTTTGGTTAAGCTTCCTTCTTAGTCTCTTATACTCTCTTTCATCTCTGTTGTTTCTATTCGTTGTAGCGCCGTCGTTGTCCGCCGTGCCATCGCCGCCGCGAGGAGCATCACAACACCACCACAACTTCTTCCTCTTCACCTTGGGTTAGTTTCTTAACCTAATCCTTTGTGATTATGAAAACCCAAGTCAGTTTGAAAAACCCTAACTTCTCATTTTACTTTAAACATGAAATTGGTTCAGTTTTAGTGTAATTAGGACTTGTAATTGATCATTTCTAAATTCAATTTCATGATCTCTAAACAAAACAAAGTTTCCCCAATTTTTTTGTAAAAAAGTCCTTTTTACCCAAATTGATTTTATTGAGAAATCAAGTATGTTTTGCTAAATAAAATATATAATTCCTTTGAATTTTATGTTTGATGTTAAGAATATTGACTGTTATATTTTTTTTTGGGTGTTGAACGTGTGTGGAATGCTCTCTCTGGATGATGGTTCGCAACTGCGCTAGTTTGAGGGAACTTGAATTCCATTCTTGGAAGCTAACGGTTAAATGCGCAAAGGAAAAGATCTTTTTCTGGTCTTCAAAGGTAAAGGGAGTTTACCTGAAGAGTTTTAGTAGTTACATACTTAGTTGTGGTTTTGAGTGTATGATGATAATTGTAGGATGTGAATAACCTATATTGGTATAGTTGTTTGAATGAAATTTCTTATATTGTTGATTGTGATTGGCTGATGGCATGACATTGGTCATTGCTTGTTAAAAAGACTAAGATATTTAAATTACCTTAACTCAGAAAGCTTGAAGATGTTTTTGTTTTGCTTATTGGAATATGAGAAAATAATCTTGAATGTTGAAAGTGACAAGATAGAAAAAATTAGGAAGGAGAAATAAAACGGAAAACGACCAAAAGTCATGGAACTTAATTCAAAGGATTTTGAAAGGAAGAGTGTTTTTGAAAATAAGGTTTCCCTTTTTCAAATTTTACAAAAGTTTTGTTTATTTCAAAGTTGAGAAATATATTTTTGTGATTCTTTACGTTTTCAGAAAAATGGATTTCCGAAAAAGAAAAGTGGTGCTGACAAAAGTATTTCCAGAAACGGTGGTTTTATTCGTGGTGCAAAGTGAGAAACAATTGGATTTTGTTTTTGATTTAGTTTTTTCACTGAACGAAAACCTCTAGAAAGAGAGTGAAAGTGGAAAGGATCTAGTGTTCCGGATTGATGTTGAGTCACTGGCAAGTGTACCAGGTCGTCGTAAGTAATAAAATAAACGACTAAAGGCCCAATTTGGTCCCTGAGAAAAACACTCGGGTCTGAAATAGTCCCTATCCAAAAAAAACTATCCAGTTGGTCCTTAAGAATGTGTTTACCGGGACAGATTAGTCCTTCTGTCAGTTGACCACCTTTGACCGCAGGTTAAATGCTGACGTGTCAGTTTCCATTTCTAAAAAACCAAAACGCATTGCCGTTTGTGAACTGAAATTCCTTCTTCTTCGACGTTCCTTCTTCTTCCTCCCAAACTTCTTCGACGTTCCAAACTTCTTCTTCCTTCCGTCTTCTTCCTCCCAACCCAAGGACTTCCCAACCCTAGGACTTGTTCTCCCTCGCCATTATAAACATTCTTCTTCTCCTTCCCCCATCCGATCGTTACCCTCGGACTTGCGCACCCTTTCCCTCATCAGCAGTGACTGAATCCCTAATTTCTATTTCGCCCCCTTCCATTGTTGGACCAGCGTTAAAATGAGTTGGGCGTCTAACAATGTGTCCAGCCGTGACTATAGTTGGAGTGCTTCCTCAAGCACTGTAACCCCAAAGTTCCCTCCTCCATGTTACATTTGTAAGAGACCCTGTGTCATCACAACTTCAAGAACATCAAGAACCCAAACAGACACCCTTCTATGGCTGCCCTTTATATAAGGTAATGAATCCCTTACTTTAGTTCCATATTGGTTGGCCTGTCATCTTTACATTCTTGCTGGTTTTGGTTGCAGGAGAAGAAACCACATTGTGGCACATTTGTGTGGGTGGATATATATGAGGCGCAAATGGAACAAGAGAGACTTAAGGAGATGGAGATGGAGATGGGATATGGGAGAATTCCTCAGGTGGAGATGGAAATAACCGAGATGAAAGCAAAGATGAATGAAATGCAAGTCAAGATGTTGCTTATATCCAAAGATGTTGTTTATCTCCAAAGATCATTTGGAGTTGTGATAGGGGTTGTCTTGGTTTTTGTTGTTATGGTTATGATATTTAATGTATGGAAGTAGTGTATATGTCATGGAAAGTTAGGTTAGTATGTGCTTGTAATATTTGGGTGAAAAAGTTATGTAATCCATGCCTTTTGGCATTTATAATGAAATGGAAATTTCTGTTTTTCTAATCAAAGTTGTAAAAGAATCCCTTTATAATGTAAGGTAAATAACTCCAAAGGGCAGCCATGAAAGGTAAATAATACCAACAAAATAACTCCAAAATGTACTTTTCATTCATATGCATTGTCAATTCATTACAAATATATCATGTCATTGTCAAAATAACCTTATAATGTACCAAACAACAAGATAAAACACAAAACATTGTCAGTCCCTAACTAGAACATATAACCTAGTAAACTACTGAAAACTCAAAAAACATTGTCTGTTGCTGAATTCCTTCTGCATTGTCACTTCCCTCTTCATTTTTTCTTCTTGCCATTATCTTGCAGTGGTGGTGGTGGTGGTCTGTATCCAGGTGTTGGAATGAACTTGAATAGCCTCTCTGCAGTCCCACTACTTGCTGCTGCCAATGTCTCATTTGACACAGTTCCCTCACCCTGAGCATATGTTGGAGCTCTGTATGGCCTAACTGGAGGTGGTGGTGGTCGTATTGATTGTATTCCCACTGCTAATGAAGGACTTGGGGTGAAAAAGGGTAGAGTTACACATGGTCTAACTGTCCCACGTGGCCTAATAGGTGTTGGCCTTATAGCCGGTGGCAGCGGTGGTGTACTCTGATCACTCATTTCCTGAAATCAGACAGATCAAACCAGTGAGGAATTTTGAACATGTAAATATCGTGGGACAAAATGGTCCCTTACAAAATGTTTAGTGGGCCAAAATGGTCCCTTACAAAATTCATATGAGACAGATTAGTCTCTTTTGGAATTGCAGAGTCTGTAGTATGCGTTCCTTGAATGGGTTGTTGGTTTCCTTCAACTGGTTCCTGAGTCTGAAACAAAATAAATGTCATAAGAAAACTACACATAAATACAGCCCAAAACTTTGTACACCTAGTTACCTGTGTTGCACTTTCTTCCTGAGGCTGTGATTGTGTCAATGGCACCTCTTCTTGTGTTGCATTCTCTATAGGCTTGTTTGGACGCCTTTTCCTAGCAACTTCAGGTCTAGCTGGTCCCTTGCAAGTCTTCTCATAATGTCCAGCTTCTCCACACTTTAAGCACCTGACTTCATACCTCTTTCTAACTTTGTTTTGTTGGCTGCCTGGAGCTTCTTCAGATGCAACATCCCTTCTTTTGTGCTTCTTTGGCCTACCAATAGGCCTCTTCAGTTTTGGTGGTTCAGGTTTTGGGTTGTCAGTTTCTGACCAAAATTCTTTGCTGGGAATTGGGTGGATCCAGTGCTGATATGTTGCATTAAAGGCTTCCATTGTCAGCCATTGATGCACATAATCCTCGAGACACTCATTCTTGTAGGCTATAGCTGCTATGGCATGAGCACAAGGCATGCCGATTAGCCGCCACGATTGCATGTGCATGTCTGTCGACTCAAGCTCACTCCAACCTTTGACCCATATCTCTCGAACTTCAAACTTCTCATTGTCCGGGTCACTGTCCAGGTAGGTGTCCACTTATTGCTCTCAAGCTTCAGTTTTTCTAGCTTCTTCTTTGTCTTGGTGGTATTTTTCCTTTGTATGACCCCAACACCCTCATGTGGCCACTATGCCTCCTCATCAAATAACATCGCAGCTCCTCCAAAGCATGGTCAAAATTGGTTTCTCTCTGTACTTGAGTATCTTGCTATTCCGGACCTCACACATGTTATTAGTTATGTTATCTACTTTGGGCCAATGGCTATAATAGGCCTTCACCCATGCACTTGGCTCAATAGCATTCGGGTAGTCGTATGCCCTTTCATTCGAGCCTCTTAGTCTTTGCATAGTTGTCTTAAACTCTGCCTCGGTTGTGCTCTTTTTGCACATTCCCAAACAAAGACACGCAGATCCTTGTCCTTCCAAAGTGCTTGATAAAGTTTTTCCAAATGTGAAGCACACAGTTTTACGTGATGTGCACCGCCATAACCTCCTTAAGAGCAGGTACTAAACCCCGCAACAATGAATATGTTGGAACAGTTTATAATAGGCATAATTCAATATTCTATACATTATTCGTGGGACAAATTAGTCCCTAACAATTTTTAAGTGATACCAGTAAAGTCCCTAAGAAACATGACCGTGAGCCAAATTAGTCCCTATTAACATGCACTACACATGATAGAAACACACTACAAAATATGACAAACAGAAACAGATTCATGGTAACCATATACCTTCTGCTGATCTGATATAAAGTTCCATCCATATCTCTCATGACAGCCAATATCCCCTTCCAAAAGTGTGAGAAACCACTTCCAATTATCCTTTGTCTCAACATCCACTACGGCATAAGCTATGACATAAAACTGATTGTTTGCATCTTTCCCAACAAATGACAAGCTGATTGACCACCATAATAACCCTTCAAAAACACCCATCTAGGCCAATGAGTGGCCTACAACCAGCCTTTTTAAACCTGACTTAAGGCCCTCCAAACAGATATACAAGTGATCAAACAGTGGGGGCCTTCCATTCCGGGTGAAACATCCATCCTAGCAGTTGATCCTGGGTTGCTTTTCAACACCTCAGCAAGGTAGTCCCATGTCCTACCATATTGATCTTTTTCTCAACCTTCCACAAAGCAAGCCTGGTGCTCTCAATGCTCTTGACGACTTTTTATCATTAAGGTGCACGTAAACTCCTCCTTGAAAATGTCGCGCTCTTTTAAGCTCAGTCGCATAATCGCTTCTCCGCTTTTTAGCACCCACTTCTTGGTGGCCCTTGTTCTTAAAGACCTCGCGATTCGGTCTTCAATCTTAAATCTTGTCCGCTATTACATGAAGCAACCCATGGACATTCCTTCACCTTACAAACCGCCCCTAGCCCTCTGTTTATCATTCTTCTTCCATACAAATTGCCTTCCAAGTCCAATATTGTAGTCTTTCACAAGCATTCTTAAACTCCTCCAAGTTTTTAAACTCCATACCACCTGTAGCCTAACTTTGTCCAAATGAGATATCCGAGTTGAACACTGGGAATGTGGGCCTTGAGTTGCCCTCGTCGTCGGTAGAGTCTGGGGTTTTCATCTGCTCAGAGTAAGTTTGGTAACCATTCTTCTCAAATGAGTTGATGTCAGAATTTTCAGCCCTCTCACTATCTAAAGATGAGACAGTGGGGGCTGCCCTCTTCCCCTTCACTTCAGTTTTTTGCTTCCTCATGTAACCTTCATCACTATCACTGTCAGACACTAGAGGAGGCCTATAAGGAGAATCTTCCGCACTGTCATATTCATCATCAGTCACCAAGTCTTCGAATGAAGCTTCAATTGGTGTAGAACCATTTGCCTGAACATTCTCCTCCTCCTCATCTGGATCAACAAAGACTGCATCTTGCACACCTAGAACTGGATGCTCAAAATACAAGTGCATTGTGTAATACTCTCCAGTCGTGTACTCCATAGCAACCTCACACATGCGATTGATGTCATTGTCTCCCTCAACTGGTCTTAAACCAGTCACAAAATCCTTACGACCCGGATGCATCCACCACATAGCCTTGAAGTCATGGTACCCCAAGTTCTTGAACATCACCACCAAATCAAAATAGTTGACCAAGTCAACATCAATTGGTGGCATGGTGTTGACCCTCGAATCAATGTATTTCAGTACCCCATCCTGCATAACCAGCTTTCCTCCATGGTGAAAGAAGAAGCGAATTTGTTTAATCATCTGCAAACAAGAAACAAAGAAACAACTCAGCAGAAGTTAAAGGGACACCCAACACATGGGCCCACACAAACGACACTATCGTGACATACACCCAACACATTGACAAAGGGACCACATTTGTATGTAAAATAAGCATTCAACAATCCAAAAATGGATAAACCAATGAAGAAGGGACCACAGAAACATCAGACCCACCCATGCATGCATGAGAAAGCCAAAATCAGCAATAACACAAACCCTAAACCCTAACACTCGATTCTCCACATTTCAAACACGAAAAACCCAAAAGCATAGAGATTAGGGAAGAATAAGAAACATTGCCTTCAGAAATCGGATTGATTCACACGATTCTTCACCCTTGAGTTAGTTGGAAGACGCGAACCCCTTCACTTCTTCTCCTTCGTGTGGTCTTTCTTTGCAGAGCAAATGTCAATGAAGCTGGAGGAAGAAGATGGAAATTCAGTTCCCTCGGGAGGAGAAACGTCGAAGCTGGAAGGAAGAAGAAGTTCCCTTGGGAGGAAGAAGAAGGAACGTCGAAGAAGTTTGGGAGGAAGAAGAAGGAACGTCGAAGAAGAAGGAATTTCAGTTCACAAACGGCAATGCGTTTTGGTTTTTTAGAAATGGAAACTGACACGTCAGCATTTAACCTGCGGTCAAAGGTGGTCAACTGACATAAGGACTAATCTGTCCCGGTAAACACATTCTTAAGGACCAACTGGATAGTTTTTTTTGGATAGGGACTATTTCAGACCCGAGTGTTTTTCTCAGGGACAAAATTGGGGGTTTAGTCTAAAATAAACACGGTAAGTAATTACCGAGGTCGAACACAAGGATTGGGCTACCAATTCTACCAATTTGCAATAAGTTCGATAAGTTGACCAAGTAACAGCAAGTGGTTGAGAAGAGAGAGAAAATAGGATCGCAATTCAAATCGACAATTCAAATAGAGATATAGTATTAAATTCTAGAATTAAACATCTAAGGTCACAATTACACCTACCCAATCATGCATAGTACCAAATGATGATGTTCCCCTCCCTAAGTTCAATTGCAATGTCAATCAGGACCCCCAAATTCTCCTAATGACACTGTCGTGCTCAATAGGACGTATTCAACGACTGAGTTAATTACTTACTAGGTCTCATGACCCAACCATCAAACTCTATTAAATCTTGTTCCCTATAAGGTTGCACTAATCTCCTACTCACTCTCGTGCAATATTCAATCAGTGATCCCAATTCAAGTTCTAAACGCGAATTACCTATCAAGTCTCATCACGTTAACTAGTTAATCACGCATGCATATGATCAACGTAATAAATTCAGAATTGGAAAACATGAATTGAGGCAGGGGAGAAAAACATACATCACATTGAACGCTACAACGTCATGGGTGGTTTCATTGATCCCTTAGACAAGGGGATTAGCTCCTCATGCTTGTAACAACGCACAAACAATTGGAGTTCATCCTAAAAATAAAAGAGAAAAATAAAATAGGGAGACGTAACTCCAGAGAAATAGGATTCGTCCCAAATTGATCTAAAAACAAGTGGTTAACAAGAGCTCCTCCAATCTACCCTAAAACAACAATTTATAATTTTCAGATTCTGCGCCCGCTCGCGAGGCAAAATTCAGTTTTGGCTCCATCTTGATTTTTAATACTCACGAGGCGAGGTAGTGATTCGTGAGGCGAGACAGAAAAGGTGACAACTCTAGCACAGTCAGGCCTTCAGTCTCGCGAGGCGAGATGGTGATTCGCGAGGCGAGACAGAAAGGGGGACTGTTGCTGTTCAGGCTGGTCTTCAGGCTCGCGAGGCGAGATGCTGTTCGCGAGGCGAAACTCCCAAAATTGCTTTTCCACTGTTTTCTTCATTTTCCTTGACTCTAAGAGCTTCACTTTTAACTTGAAATAACAAAAAGAAACGAAAAGCGTAATTCTACTCAAAATAAAACGATTCAAAGTCTAACTTAGGAACAAAACAAGGCCAATTTGGGATATTAGCGAGGTTGACTCGCCCAATTAGGCACAAAATCTACCCCTTTTCTAGCTGGAAACTAGATGATCCAGAGGCTTATCACAACACCCCAAACTTAAACCTTGCTTGTCCCCAAGCAAGCTAAAACTCAAAAAGACTCAAGACTTGGCAAGCTTAAAGGATTCAATCAATTTTTGCACAAATTTCATGCAATTTAACACAACAATTTTTATTCAATGTTTTCCCCCCTTGCAACAATGTAATCCCCACATTCATTTACTTGAAACAATTGAGAATTCTATCATTCATGCAATCAGTAATCTGAGTTGAGGATCCAAGTAGCGCACAAAAGGGAGATCACCAATTTCAAACAATTGCCTTCCTCACAAGGGTATTTTATATTTCACTCATTCGCTCAATTTGTCTAGGCTAGCAACATTCACTCTATTTCACAATTCAAGAGCACCTTCCATGGATTTTATTTTCATCTAAACAAAGTTCCCACAAAAATACGTATGCGTCATCAAAAGGTCTTTCATAGGTTGTAGTGAGGCCTGGCTCAAGGTAAGATATTCAAAGGATAGAGGCTTAGTCCCTATGATCAATGAGAGCATGAAAATAGCAAACAATTGAATTTACTCTCATATTATTCTTCCTTGCATTGGGTGGCTACAAACCTCTTCCTTTTTATACTTTTTTTTTCACTTTGCCCTTTTTGGCATATATTCAATATTTTTCATCACAATTTTTTTCCAAGCCTTCGGCCCTTAATTCTGCTTTTCTTTTTCTCAACAAAGATTCATAAACCTTGTAGCCACCCCAAACTTAGTTTCACAACAACACTCACAAAACTAAAATTCCATGCTCTCCTAAATCCTAGGATAGGGGAAAAATCATGGTTTTTCTGAGTTAATGGCTTGTAATGTAAGGTCATCAAGAACAATAGGCTTCAAGGCTCAATGTGGCTAACTAGGGATCATTCATCAAGGTTGGTTCAATTTATGGCCAAGTAGTTATTTCAAAGAAAAATTGCCTAGATCATTTGATGCAACATATAAATATGCAAACCATGCACAGATTCAAGCAAATTCGAGAAGGTGCAACTTAAAAGTGATTCACACAATTAAAACAATGTTGGAGGCTCAAATTCCTCACCTGGACATTTTTTCAATTTGTTTGACCGAGATACAATTCCTAGTGAGTGCACCCCTTCACCCCAAACTTGTCATAAATCAAGCAATCACAATAAAATTTTTCAAAGTTCAATTTTCAATTTTTCACATGGGGATCAATTTTCAATTTTCAGAACCTAGGGGGAAAATCATCAAAATATATCATGCAATCAATCTATGCTAAATTTAATTAAAATCCACCAAGCTTGCCGACACAACACTCACACACATACTCTTGATCTTCTCAAATTATTCAAGAGCGAAATTCAAAAACAAATGGAAAAAGGGAAAGAAAACAAAAACAAAGCAATGCAATTGGTTCCCTCCCCCACACTTAAAGCATACATTGTGCTCAATGAAAGAGTACCCGAATTGCAGATTCGCGAGGCGAAACATCACTCGCGAGGTGAATCTGGAAACCTTTTTCTTCACACGTTCCAGAATCGCGAGGCGAGTAAAAGCGCGCGTGGCGAATCTGGAATTCCAACAGATGATGATGCCCAGATTCGCGAGGCGAAAGTGGCTCTCGCGACGCGAGACAGAAGCGTGAGCAATCATCTGAGATTCAAAGCTTCTGTCTCGCGAGGCCATTGTGGATTCGTGGGGCGAATCTGGTTTTTTTTTTCTTTTCAAAAGATAAAATGACAGAAATAAAAAAATAAAGGATACCTAGCTTGGGCTGCCTCCCAAGTAGCGCTTGTTTAACGTCTCGAGCCTGACTCAAGTCACCCCTTCGTTGTTGAGCTTTTCCTTTGCACATTCATCCCTTGGGAGACTCGGTAAGGCTTCCATGTTTTTTAAGCACCCGATATAGTCCTCATCCCCCAAAGGGTCTTCTTCCTCACCATCATCATCACGGGATTTTACCAACACTTGTGCAAGTGAAGAAGCATGGGCTTCTCTAGTGGCCTTTGCCTTGACAATTGGGTCCACCATATCCACTCGATACACATCTGACCTCTCAGTGGGGTGCTTCATTGCTTCAAATACATTGAAGACTACAGTCTCATCTTGCACCCGTAGGGTGAGTTTCCATTGTTGGACATCTATCAAAGCACGCCCAGTGGCCAAGAAGGACCTACCCAATATGAGAGGGATCTCAGCGTCTTCATCCATATCAAGCACCACAAAATCCGCCGGAAATATGAACTTGTCCACCTTCACTAACAAGTCTTCGACCACCCCATAAGGATATTTTATAGAATGATCAGCTAGTTTGCGTGACATCCGTGTATCCTTGGCTTCTTTGATCCCCAACCTCTTCATCATAGAGAGGGGCATCAATTTGATGCTTGCCCCTAGATCACACAACGCCTTCCCTAGAGTCATCTCCCCAATGGTGCATGGTATAGAAAAAGATTCGGGATCCTTCAACTTTGGAGGTAGTTTTCTTTGAAGAATGGCACTACACTCCTCGGTCAGAGCAACCGTTTCCTCATCCACTATTTTCCGCTTCTTGGAGAGAAGATCCTTCATAAACCGGGCATAAGATGGCATTTGTTCCAAGGCTTCCGCAAATGGAATGTTAATTTGAAGTTTGCGGAAGACATCAAGGAATTTACTGAACTGTTTATCTTGTAGAGGCTTCTTCAATCTTTCAGGATATGGTACCTTCATGTAGGGCGGGAGGTCTTTGGGTTCAACCCACTTCTTTCTTCGGAACTCTTCATCTACAAGTTTTAACCTTCCCCCTTGCTCTGGTGCCTTGTCACTTGCCAACTCCTCTTCCTTAGGTTGCTCTTCCTCAACATGTGGTTGTTCCGAGACCTCAACTTCCGGAGAACTAGTTGCACCCATGTTAGACCCCAACACCCTACCGCTTCTAGTTGATATGGCATTGCAATGGTTCTTAGGTTTGTTCTCGGTATCACCTGGGAAAGTGCCTGGGAGATGCTCATTTAGTTGCCTTGCGAGATGAGCTATCTGCGTCTCTAGATTCTGAATGGCCGCCCCTGTATAAGTTGCCAACTTGTCAATGGTTGTGCTTGTATTGATTGACAACTTCTCAATTGCCGCATTCGTCTTTTCTATAGCAACCTCCCAAGGTTGCCTTCCACTATCTGTTGTTTGCAATTGATTAGGCCCTGGAAAAGCCTGTTGAGTGTTGCGTTGATGGATCCCATAGTCTGGCCTCCGATTCTGGTAAGGTTGTTATTGCCCGGCTAGACCACCACTAGCATTACTCCAAGCGAAACCCAGATGGTCCCTCCTCATATAACCCCTATTCTGATTCAGACCGTAATCATTCTGTCTGTTCCTCTGATAGTTGTTCTGGGGCACGCTGTCATAGAAATTGTGGCATGAGTCCACATGTTCTTGAGAGAAGTTGAACGGACAAATCTGAGTGGCATGATCTCCGTTACAATTATCACAACCCGGGGGAATTCCTTCGTGTATCACATTAACCCTTTTGTTCCCAGACAATGCCGCATTCTGGATCTTCAACAGTTTGTTTTGCTCTAGAATGGCTTCTATTGTCGCAGAACTGACTCCACTTGAGGTTTCCCTACCATGGTTGTAATCATTGTTCGACATCTTCTCCAATAACGCCCATCCATCCTCAACTGATAAGTAAGAAAAAGAACCGCCCGCTGCGGCATCACAATTCATCTGGTAGCGCCCCCTTAACCCATTAAAGAAATGTTGAACCTTGGAGACCGGGCCAAAGAAAGCCGAAGGGCATCTTCTCAAGAGCATATTGTACCTCTCCCATGCTTCATTATAAGATTCATCTTCTGTCTGCCTGAAAGATGTGACGGCTATTCTTGCTTGTGCCTCTCTATGAGGAGGAAAATATTTAATGAGGAACTTTTGGGCCAATTGCTCCAATGTTGTGATACTGTTGCGATCCAAGCTGTCAAACCAATCGCGAGCGACATCCCTAAGAGAGAGATGGAATAGCTGCAAGCGAAACTCATCTTGAGAAACTCCTCTTGTCCTCTGCATGTCACAAGCTTCAAGGAAGCGAGTGATGTGTCTATGAGGGTCTTGTGGGCCACCCCCATCAAATTGATTCTCACGGATATAGGCTGTGACACATCCTGCCACTCTGAAGGAATCTGTATTCAGGTTGCCCCTCACGATAGAAGAATCACAATCACCCAAGTTGGGTAGATTGTACTCGAAGAGAGGCTTGTAAGGAGGAGGGTTTCCTTCGGCCATCCTTTCAAAATTAATTGCTTCAAGCCTCTTTCGTTCCCTGGCTTCTTTCCTTAATCGCCTCTCGGTCCTGGTGATCTCCGAATCAAATAGCCAGTCTTCTCGTGAAAGGGTACCTCGCATACAAGAACAAGGCAAGACCAAGTGGAATCAAAGAAGTAGAGAGAATTAATAGTAAATAAATAATAAAAAAAAAATAGCTTAACCAAATAATCAAACTTCCCAAAAATTAGGAAAATTGGTTGTGCCAATCCCCGGCAACGGCGCCAAAAACTTGTTGAGTCACCGGCAAGTGTACCGGGTCATCGTAAGTAATAAAATAAACACGGTAAGTAATTACCGAGGTCGAACACAAGGATTGGGCTACCAATTCTACCAATTTGCAAGAAGTTCGATAAGTTGACCAAGTAACATCAAGTGGTTGAGAAGAGAGAGAAAATAGGATCGCAATTCAAATCGACAATTCAAATAGAGATATAGTATTAAATTCTGGAATTAAACGTCTAAGGTCACAATTCCACCTACCCAATCATGCATAGTACCAAATGATGATGTTCCCCTCCCTAAGTTCAATTGCAATGTCAACCGGGACCCCCAAATTCTCCTAATGACACTGTCGTGCTCAATAGGACGTATTCAACGACTGAGTTAATTACTTACTAGGTCTCATAACCCAACCATCAAACTCTATTAAATCTTGTTCCCTATAAGGCTGCACTAATCTCCTACTCACTCTCGTGCAATATTCAATCAGTGATCCCAATTCGAG
Organism: Sophora flavescens; assembly: GCA_030762895.1. Taxonomy (NCBI): domain Eukaryota; kingdom Viridiplantae; phylum Streptophyta; class Magnoliopsida; order Fabales; family Fabaceae; genus Sophora; species Sophora flavescens. Next base: position 26,517,896 of record CM061065.1, on the reverse strand, counting down.
TTCTAAACGTGAATTACCTATCAAGTCTCGTCACGTTAACTAGTTAATCATGCATGCATATGATCAACGCAATAAATTCAGAATTGGAAAACATGAATTGAGGCAAGGGAGAAAAACATACATCACATTGAACGCTACACCGCCATGGGTGGTTTCATTGATCCCTTAGACAAGGGGATTAGCTCATCATGCTTGTAACAACGCACAAACAATTGGAGTTCATCCTAAAAATAAAAGAGAAAAAGAAAATAGGGAGACGCAGCTCTAGAGAAATAGGACTCGTCCCAAATTGATCTAAAAACAAGTGGTTAACAAGAGCTCCTCCAATCTGCCCTAAAACAGCAATTTATAATTTTCAGATTCTGCGCCCGCTCGCGAGGCGAGTAGACTCTTGCGAGGCGAAATTCAGTTTTGGCTCCATCTTGATTTTGAATACTCGCGAGGCGAGGTAGTGATTCGCAAGGCGAGACAAAAAAGGTGAAAACTCTGGCACAGTCAGGCCTTCAGTCTCGCGAGGCGAGACAGAAAGGGGGACTGTTGCTGTTCAGGCTGGTCTTCAGGCTCGCGAGGCGAGATGCTGTTCGCGAGGCGAAACTCCCAGAATTGCTTTTCCACTGTTTTCTTCATTTTCCTTGACTCTAAGAGCTTCACTTTTAACTTGAAACAACAAAAAGAAACGAAAAGTGTAATTCTACTCAAAATAAAACGATTCAAAGTCTAACTTAGGAACAAAACAAGGCCAATTTGGGATATTAGCGAGGTTGACTCGCCCAATTAGGCATAAAATCTACCCCTTTTCTAGCTGGAAACTAGATGAGCCAGAGGCTGATCAATTGACGGGCTAGAATTCCTATTGGAGTTTTGAGAAAAGATTTACTTTTTCACTAAATGAAAACCTCTGGAAAGAGAGTGAAAGTGGAAAGGATCTAGTGATCCGGATTGTCGGGCTAGAATTCCTATTCGAGTTTCGAGAAAAGATTTAGTTTTTCACTAAACGAAAACCTCTGGAAAGAGAGTGAAAGTGGAAAGGATCTAGTGTTCCGGGTTGACGGTCTAGAATTCCTATTCGAGTTTCGAGAAAGTATAAAGGATCTAGTGTTCCGGATTGACGGGCTAGAGTTCCTATTCGAGTTTCGAGAAAATATAGAACCTAGAATTCCGAGATGTCGGACTAGTGTTCGATTGTGAAGGAGATTGTGAATCATGGATTTTATTGATAAAATCTTGTGTGAGTATTAAAGTTTAATTTTATACTTGATTAAAAGTAATCGAGAGCATAAGGCTTTGACGAGGAAATAACGATGCGAAAAGAAAATGAAAAATGAGAACACCTTATTTTAAATGCATAGTCTGGCTTTTATACCGTTGTGGCAGACGTGCCATTGTGTATTCGAGCTACAGTTTCACAAAGGGTGAACTGACAAACTGAATAGTTACGGACCAAAGACGACTCCTTTAGTTTTTGGGTCTTAAGGGACATTCGGGTTCGAACTCCACGAAATGCTTGGGGCTTTGCAACCTCTTGTCGTGGAAATCGACTACACTGCTTGAAATGTACTCAATCAGGAACTATTTTGTATTATTTAGGTGAGATGAAATACCCCAGAACAATTCGGGATCGGACCTAAATTGAGAGGCCGACCCAAGACGCGCGAGACAATTGTGTTTTGGGTATTATCGCGATCCTAACATGCTCGACGAAGGGAAGTTAGGATCTCCGGAGATAGTGAACTAGATAGTGAATATTGAAGTGACATGAAATGTTTTACAAAATGCATTTGATTGTCGGGAATGGATCCCTGTGTTTATGGTTATGATATATTGTATGTCATTGTGTGAGAGTTGTGTATGTGACTGCTATGATAAAACTCATATGTTGGTATCTCACCTTTGCATTATTTCTGTTTGGTTTCTTTTGTGGTATTTTGGTTTGAGTGTACAGATGTTGCAGAGGAGTTCTTTGTCTCACTCGGAGGGATTGGTCCCAACTTTTGAAGAAAGTTGATTTACTGGAATAACCATGGAGTCTTTTTCCAGTAAGAGTCTCATAGTGCGACCAGCTTAGGTTATTGAGTAAATTTTATTTTGGCAAAGTTATAGATCTGTATTCAGGTATAATTCTAAGATGAGGTGTTATTAATTTAAAATAGGTTTAAGTTTTACCGCAACCGCCAAAAAAAATTTATACCCACTTTCATGACATATAGATAATTACACGAAATGTTTTCCGAAAGCAGCTAGAAATATTAATTTATTTTAATATGTTATTATGAATTTGAACTAGTCATGTAATGCCCAAGGGGGGTGTTACACTAGTGGTATCAGAGCTGGTTAAGTCTTTCGGGAACCTTGGGGAATAGGTCTGTTATGTTTTTGTTGTGTGATCTCTGGTTGAATTGTTTCCTTGTCGAAGCAAGGTGTGTTGGATTATAGGTATGTGTTTTATCTTGATAGGTTTTCACGAGTTTTGACTTGTACAGACCCATGACTAGTAAATTGTGTTTTGGTCCATGTGTGACATATTCAGGATTATCCTTTTTGGATTGTGTCAGACATTTGAATGGTATGCATGTTAAGGTAGATTTTCTAGGAATGTTCGTTGAGAATGTTCCAGGTTTATAGGTTGCGAAAGGATTTTCCGGAAGTGTCCCATGGAAATATCTAAGTTTGCCGTTTGCAAAGGATACTGAGTTTTTGATCGATCTAGTTCCTAGATTCGGGTTGATCTCTATCACTTTGTGTAGTATGTCACCTACAAAAGTAATCGAGTTAGACGACTCGATTCAATTGCAATATCCGTGGTTTAAGCAGTTGGTTAGATTGGGTGTTTTCCATATGAAGCACCAGTGTTGTGTGAAGGTTTGAAAGTCTGTGTGGGTTTCTGATAACTTAACAAAGTGACGATTATTAACGAGTATTCTCTGCAGTGCGTAGTTGATTTGATATATCACTCACAAGGAGTCGTTGTCTACTCAAAGATTGACTTGAGGACGAGTTATCAACGGATTGGAGTGATGACCTATCTAAGATTTTGCGCCATCAACTCAGCTTAAGGAAAGATCAATTCTTCGTATTTCTGAGAGACTGACTGAGTCGTCTGCGATCATGCTAGATTCATGGTGACCAGCCTAAGAGTGTCTGGAAAGACCTGTGTGCTTGTTGGAACTAAGGCGAATCGAATTGAATTTTCGACCTTAGAGGAGTGTCTCAGGATTAAGAAACTCTTCACTGTACTATTCGACTCTTATGAATTTGTAAGCCAACATTTGTTTTTCGAGCCCTATGGTTGTATTAGACAATCACAACGATGAAGTTTGTAAGTGTTATACAGATTTTTCTGATTTGATTTGAAATCTGTGAGAACTCATAAATTAATTATGCTAGTTCTTTGTACCAAGAATGAATTCTCTTAGGATTAGGAACTATTAATCCTTTGATTTCCTAAGTCCACTGGAAGTTCTTGTGAAAGAAGGAACTTTATTAGAGTCATGGTTGTAAATATGTATTACTTATGCATTTTTACACTCACGAACCTAATTGAAGAATCTTTTTCATACCGGATGTTCCGATATCTTTCAAATTGATGGAATTCTTCTTTATGCTTTTGTGAAGGTAAAATCAAGAAATTTCTTTTCTTGAAAATTTCTTTCTGTGATCTCCAAGACCATGTCTTATTGTAGTTCGAAAGGACTTGTCACCCTTAATCAACTTCGCCCTATGTATTTTTCCAAACGACATTGACATGTGACCTACCTCAAGAGTTATAAGGATGGGTATCTTATTCATATCAGCAAGTCAGAGTTAGTCGAGTACAATGAAAGAGAGATAGTTTGACGTTAGAGACCTCCCTTGCTAAAGATGTTGGCGTCGCAATAAAGGTTGTCGTGGGTTACCGAGTATCTTCAAGAGTTTTAATTAGTTCGAGTGATCGTGGACGGGTTGATGAAGTCAACACATTTCTTATATGTTAAGATCCACTATGCAGCGGAGAAGCTAAATGAAGTAGGTATCAGAGGACTGAACGGACTTCATGGAGTATCTTCCAGCATCGTTCCCAAATGAAGATCCGAAGTTTATCAAGGTTTGTCGGTAAAGTTTGCTCTAAGTGTTGCGGACCAAGTTGAGGATAAGTCCAACTGATCACCTTCAACTTGATTGATAATTAAGAAATGATCTATCCTTAGAAGGTTAGCTGAGAGTAAGTGTAGTACTTAAGTATGATCATCACTATAGTAGGATATATAAGAGTTGACAGGAATTTTGTTGATGTATAGATGTGATTGGTAATATGAGAACCCCTAAGCTCATCGTCATTCAGTAAGATGATTACAATGGTTCTTATCATGATCAAGGCAGAAATATCACTAAAGGAATTTAGAGTAATGATCAATATCTATGGTTAAGATTGATTTTATGAGTTTGAAGATTTACAGGAAAGTGTCTATAGTAGTTTTCCATAAGCTGAACTGGAGCAGTAAAGAGGAGTTCTTGAGTAAAACTAAGTTGTTGGAAATGTTCAAGAGTTATAATTTTGGATAATTCAAACTGAAGTGATTCCTTTTTGGTTGTAGTTACATGAAGGAGTGTAATCATGTTCTTTAAGATTGAAATGTATGATTATGATATGATTTGGAGTGGTAGAATATGTTTAAAGGAAACTAAGATTTCAATCGAATATCTTGAAATAGGAACTGATGTATGTGTTGTGAACGGAAGGTAAATAGTAGTTTCACTTAAGTGGATTCGAACGAGAGGGATAAGTTATTGTGAAAATTATTTTGAAAAGTTCAAAGTTGATGAGTTAGATAATCCTACCTAACGAGGTTCCTTTTTGATTGATTCTAGTTTATCTTAAGAAGTATTATCATGTTTTGATTAGAGACTCGAAATAGGTGTTTTGATATAATCTAGAAGAATAGACTATGCTTAAAGGGACTAAGATTACGATTGAATACCTTAAGTATGAAGTTGATACATGTTATGATAAAGTTAGTTCTGATCTTGATAATGACTATGAGAGTTAGATGTGTGGAAAACAGTTTTCTAGTGGACCAGTAATTGAGAATAGAAGTGATTAAGTTTGATTTTGCTCTTCATATGGGAGGAATGTATATCTTAGTTGAATCTTAGTGTTAAAAGTGAGAGTTAAGGATGTAGAGGTAAATTTTTCTAATGGATTAGTATTAAAGGAAGAAGAGATTAAGTTTTAATTATATCTTCATGCGTGGAAGATTAAGATAAAACAAAATTGTTAAGGACGGGGAGAGTATGAATTAAGGATAAACAATTTGATGTTGAGGATAAATAGAACGAAGACTAAGTATGAATTTCGTTATTAAGTTATGAAAGTTATCTAAGGGAAAGTGAATACGGGAAGTATAAAGTAGGATCTTGGGATTAAGAGATAATTACAAGGTCCTGTCTAGTTTCAAGTCATAAAATTTCAAGGACGAATTTTTTTTAGTGGGGTAGTAATGTAACATCCCGATTTTTACGGTTTTTCAATATCGGTAAAATATATCTCTTTATATTATTTTTATTGGAATAACAATTATTTGGACATTTTTTTTTATTTTATGATGCTTGATCTTGAGTAATTTTATTTACTCTTTTAAAATTATTTTATTAAGTACGTCAACATTGCCTTTTTCCAGTAGAAGTACTTTTACTAGACAATAATGTTATGTTAGTGTCACTACTAGTATTGTCACTACTAGTATTTATGTTATGTCCATGTAGTTGCTCATTCTTTGTTAGGGATGGCTACATATATTACTATTCTCCAAGTTCGTGATGATGTTATCAAATGTATTGCATTCTCCATTATTAATGAAATTGCTTAACTTTTCTTTTGTAAAAAAAACCTTAAAACAATAAAAATACTAATACTTATATTAATATAGGAGATGCTAAGTTATAGAATCAGACATAGAAAGTTTGTCTTAGAAATTGTTATATTCAATACATTAAAAATTCAAAATTTATGATTTCTAATAATTTTTTTTCTATATATCGATTACTTAAGCACTTGTTATCATGACCCTATTAATATTACAAGAATTCCAATAAAAAAAATTACTAGCATTAATAATTGTAACCACCTTAAAAAATAAAATAAAATAATTGTAACCATGTTTTTTTACTGGAAAAATTGTAACCATGTTATTAATGATAATAGTATTAATTTCCTTATTATTATTACTACTACATATTACTACATACTAGTATTTTTGCACCTGTACGATGGACGGGTCATCAATTACTATTATTATTGATAGCATTGTTATCATTACTTGAATTGTGTCTCTATATGTACCAAATTTCTTTTTTCCTTTATCCCAAAATAAGTCCACCATGTCAAACATTTTCTTTACTTATTTCATACTTTGCTTTCAATATTTCCTTCCCACCCATAATGGTGGTACTCATTCATCTCCAAGGTTTTTTATTTATAGACTGAAGTGATCAGCAAAAACCTTGAAACAATTTTATCTATAATTTGAGTGCAAAGAATTGAATATTATTTTATTTTAAAATGATATTACAATAAGTAATGTAACAATATGTGTTAAGTGTTACTCTCTAATTATTACTAATGATCAATTAATCCTCTTAAATCATGTGATGCTGACACGTGTCAATTTATTAGAAAATCAGCAATTTCCCTTATTAATTAGCATAAACATAGATTTATTATTTAAAATAGAAAAAATAAAGGCAAGGATGTAGAAAAAAATAGATTAGAAAATATGAATAGTTCTGCGTCTATTTATGTCAATTCAGAGAATGCCGTTTTTGACTCCCAAAACATTGTACATTTACCGGTTTGTAAATATTTTTAAAATATATATATAAATTTTAGGGGGAAAATTAATAAATTTTTTCCATCACTTAATATGTGGCTTGCACCATTGTGCTACACTAAAATCAGCATTTTCCCTTATTAATTAGTATAGATATAGATTTATTATTTAAAATAGAAAAACAAAGGCAAGGATGTAGCAAAAAAAATACAAAATATGAATAGTTTTGCCTCTATTTATGTTAATACAGAGATTGCCGTGTTTGACTCCCAAAACAATGTACCTTTACCGGTTTGTAAATATTTTAAAACAAAAAATATATAAATTTTAGAAAATAAATAAAATAATAATAAAAATATTCCATAACTTAACAGGTGGCTTGCACTATTGTGCTACACTAAAATCAGAATTTCACCTTATCAATTAGTATAGATATATATTTATTATTTAAAATAGAAAAAAAGGCAAGGATGTAATTTTGAAAAAAATTAGGGAAAATTTTTATAAAAAAATATTAGCAAAAAATTTAGGAAAAATTAGGAAAAAAATAATTATAAAAAAATTTAAAAAAATATTTAATTAGAAAAATAAAAACAATAAAGAAAAATTAGGAAAAAAATAATTTGAAAAAATTCAAAAAAATAAAATTACCAAATTTTTTTCAAATTTAATTTTTTATAAATATTTATCTTTATAATTAATTTTTTAAAAATTTCTTAAATATAATTTTTTTCTAATTATTTTAAGTATTTTTTATAAATATTATTATTTTCTTATTTTTTAATTAGGAAAATAAATATTTTAAAAATTTAGAAAAAAATAATTATAAAAAATATTTTAAAAGGAAAAATAAAAAAGTAAATAATAAAAAAATTAATTCGAAAAATAATTAGAAAAAAAATTATGAAAAAAATATTTTAAAAAAATAAGTTAAGAAAAAATAGTTTTAGAAAAATTATAAAAGTAAAATTAATTATAAAATAATATTTAATTTAATTAGAAATAAATTAATATTTTTAAAAAAAATTAAAAATAATTAGGAAAAAATATATTTAAAAAAAAGTAAATTAGAAAAAAAATCGAAAATTTTAAAGAAAATAGAAAAAAAATAATAATTAGAAAAAGTATTTAAAAAAATTTAACAAAACTAAGGAAAATAATAATTAGAAAGAAATATTCAAAAAAGAAAAAAAACGAACCAATTTAATTGGTTGGTTCAGATTTTCAAATTCATCGAATTATTGGTTCGAATCTTACGATCCTAAACTTTTTAGAAGAACACCATAGCTTTGCTGCCTTTCCTGGCTAAAAATATTTTTACAAAAAATTATAAATTTTAAAAAATCAATAACAATATCCGAACCAATTAAAATTGGTTTGGTTTGATTCGGTTTGAACTGGAAAATATTAAAATATATATATGTATATAAATAAAAAATATTAAATTTTAAACTATTAATATATATATATATATATATTAAAATGTAAGTATATAAAAATTAAAACATCAAGAACATGACAACTCTACTTTTATTGTTTACTAATTTATGATTGATTAACAGTGTAAAAAAAAAATTATACTGTTAGTGTATACAAATAAATTTTAAAAAAAAGTATTAGCAATAAAATATTATTAGGAAATTTTAAAAAAAAATTAAGCAAAACGTAAAAAAAAAAAAATTTAAACAATTAAAAAAACTTAAAAAATATATAAAAAAATAAACGCAAAAACAAAATTTTAAAAGTAAAGCAAAACGTAAAAAAAATAAATTTTTAAAAATAAAAATTTTTTAAAAATAAGAAAAAGTAAAAAAAATTAAAACTTTTTAAAAATTAAAATATATATATATATATATAAATAAACGTAAAAAAATTTTAAATTTAAAAAAATATATATATTATTTTTTTAAAAAAAAGGCAAAAAATACTGATGTTGACACGTGTATGTACAGTAAAAATGACTCTTCCTCTTTTATATTAGTATAGATTATTACATATATATATATATATATATATATAATATTATATTATATTATATTATTATATTAATACATTCAATAAGCCTGGATCCATTTTTACTATTCATAGACACGTGTCGGTCCCTCAATTATTTTGGGCCATTTTCATTTTTAAAAATAAACTATTTTTTAGGGCTTTTTTATTAATTAAATAATTGTCTGATGTTTTGGGTTCCTTACCCAGCAAGCCAAACATTAATGAGATAAGACATTGACAAAGTGGTTGGTGGAACTATGATTACTTTTCTTTTGACTTTTAAGGCCTTTCTTGCTGCAGAAGATGGCTTGTACGCGAAGTTGCTGCAGAGCCAACAGAGGTACCGTCTTTTGCCATTTTCCACCCTTTTCTTCGTCTCTCTCTCTCTCTTTTCTCTCTCCCCATTTCTCTTCTCCTTTCTTCTCTTTGGGTCATGGCAAGGCGATTCACGACTGGGTGGATGGCGAGCGGCACGAACGAGCGGAGGACGACGGCGTCGTGATTGAGGTGCGACTTGGACGGAACCAGATCTGGGTGGCGCTGCGGTGGTTCGTGTTCAGAGGCGTAGCGACGGTGGGCGTGCGTCGTAGCGGCGACAGTGGAGCGGAGCGGCGGTTCGTGTGGCTGAACGGAGCTTAGGCACATACTTGACTTGTGGGGCTCGCGGCGGAGAGACGGCACTGCGACGTCTAGTGCGGTTTGGGGGTCCATGACGGCGGAGGTCTCAGCACGGCACGGCGGTTCGGATACTGAACGGAGGTACGGTGAAGGGAGTTCCTGGTATAGTGAAGGGTTGCTGTATGTGTAGGTTGTTGTCCAGTTTTCATATTCATTTTTTCTCTCTTGAAACTAATAATGTTACACATTTTTTTAAGCTTATTTAGAACCATTATTTAGAATACTGTCAACGGTGATGAAGCTAAATTGATCCCACTAAGGTAATTTTTGTTTTGTCTCTTTTTCCTCTTTTTCCAGTTATTGAGTGGTTGTTTATGTTCATGAAGCCACCAAATTCCTTGCCTGGCAAAGACCATTTGAGTGAAGAGAAGAAAAAGTATGGCCAAAAGATGTATGCATTTTATTTATATAAGCAACCCATTTGTGTACTGTACCCTAAGGATTATTTTTTATCGTTCCATATTTGTTTACCTTTGGTGTCAAGATGATCAATCTGAGGTATCAAAAACTAGCTGATGATCTGTTACATGACAATTGGGTGACTTCTTTGTTAAATTTGCCTTAATGTGATAGTGAATGATCTTACCTAATGGAAGCTTAACTTTTATTTAAGTTGATTTGAAGAATCTGAAGATGGTTTGCAAACATTCATCTGAGAGGGTTTGGATCTACTACTTGATGTAAGCTTTTCTTTTAATGTTAATATTTTTTATGTTTGTATTTTCCTATTTATTTAGCGAAAGTGCTTATTACTTAGTTTTGTTTATCTGGAGGAGAAATGTTAAACAAAAGGAGCTTGATGGATATTGAAATATATTGATCTACTACTTGATGTAAGTTTTTCTTTTAATGTTGATATTTTTTATGTTTGTATTTTCCTGTTTATTTAGTGAAAGTGCTTATTACTTAGTTTTGTTTATCTGGAGGAAAAATGTTAAACAAAAGGAGCTTGATGCAAATTGAAATATATTTCTCATTTATTGGGAGAAATTGTACTTAATTTTTTCTTTAACTCATGTTGATATTGTTTTAATTGTTTTTAAGGGCACAACAAATTCCTTGCCTGGCAAAGACCATCTGAGTGAAGAGAAGAAAAAGTATGGCCAAAAGATGTATGCATTTATTTATATAAGCAACCCATTTGTGTACTGTACCCTAAGGATTATTTTTTATCGTTCCATATTTGTTTACCTTTGGTGCCAAGATGATCAATATGTGATATCAAAAACTAGCTGATGATCTGTTACATGACAATTGGGTGATTTCTTTGTTAAATTTGCCTTAATGTGATAGTGAATGATCTTACCTAATGGAAGCTTAACTTTTATTTAAGTTGATTTGAAGAATCTGAAGAGGGTTTGCAAACATTCATCTGAGAGGGTTTGGATCTACTACTTGATGTAAGTTTTTCTTTTAATGTTAATATTTTTTATGTTTGTATTTTCCTGTTTATTTAGTGAAAGTGCTTATTACTTAGTTTTGTTTATCTGGAGGAAAAATGTTAAACAAAAGGAGCTTGAGGCAAATTGAAATATATTTCTCATTTATTGGGAGAATTAATTGTACTTAATTTTTTCTTGAACTCATGTTGATATTGTTTTAATTGTTTTTAAGGGCACACCAATTTTTTAGTTTTTTATATATCTTGCCAAAAGAACATTTCCTAGGGGATTTCTTTCTAAATTGCCCACATTAATGCCTATTCATCTAAACCAAACCTATTCATCTAAACCAAAACTAATTCTTGACAATGGGAAGCATGTTTATGTAGCAGAAGCTACGCATGGGAGCTTATGGAAAACCACGTCCAAACGTGATTCTCACTCAAAGCAACACAGTTCCAGACATGCATTGAGTAGTTTGGTTTTAGTATATTGTGGTCATGTTATCTTTTCTTCGTTTGATTATCTTTTGGTGGGTCTGACACATTCATATTCTCTATTAGATGTGTAAATTGTATTTTCTCTGTTACAATTTTAGGAAATTACTGATATGTGTTTGTCTCATTTAAATTTGCATATATTCCTTCGGTGGTTTGTGTTAATGGAGCCTTTATGCACTCAAACTTACAGCTGTAGCTGAGTTTTGTAATGTGTTAGATTTTGATGTCTTTTGCCTGAATTTTTGCTTTGCTAATATGCTTATTTTCCCAGAGGAAACATTGGTAAAGGAAAAAATATGGTCTTTGGTGTCAGAAAATGGATCTTCGCTTTTGTCAATATCCATGGTGATTACTTTGACTAAATTTGTTATTTGCATTTCCCAGGTTTCTTTTTATATATCTGAAAAGCTGCTCTGCAGATGTCAAAGCTTTCAATTGAGGATAGCATGACATGTGTCCATCTTCTTGAAGTACTTTTCTGGAACATGTACAACAGTAAATTCCATCCTAATGCCAATGAGATTATCATAATTTGTCTTTATAGTTACATGCTTAATTGTGTTTAATCTTCATTGTTCTGCACAACATTATGCAACTTCTCTGTTAGCCCAAGTGTCATTCAAATGGTATACTAGATCAACTTTCAACAATATATCATGTTAACAGAGTTTCTGGGGTTAATTCTGAATGCTTAACTACTGAGTTTCTTAACCAAATTAAGTGTTCAGGTCTGCCTAACCATAAGATGATATTGAAAGTTGGAGTTCCTATTATGTTGATGAGAAATATAGACCAATCTTGAGGATTGTGTAATGGGACAAGATTGATTGTTAGTGAGTTGGGGACGAATGTCATCGGTGCTAAAGTTGTCATTGGATATCATATTGGAGACAAAGTTTTCATTCCTAGGATGAATTTAATCCCTTCTGATCCTGGAATTCCGTTTCAATTCCAAAGGCGCCAGTTTCCATTGATTTTAAGTTTTGCGATGACCATAAATAAGAGCCAAGGCCAAACATTATCTCATGTTGGTTTATATTTGTCACGTCCAGTTTTCTCATATGGCCAATTATATGTTGCTATCTCTAGGGTAAAATCTAGGGGTGGTTTGAAAATTTTATGTTGTGATGATAATGGTGATGCATGCTCTGTTGTTAAAAATGTAGTTTATAATGAAGTCTTCCAAAAAATATGATCCAATCCATACAATTTGTAATTATTTTATGATCATGTACTAATATAGTTTACTTACATTGTATGAACCATTACAATCTTCAATCATGGATTTGTTGCCTTCAATATTTTGGTGGCAAGTAACTGCATATATGTCCTCTATTTATCATACGTGTAAAGCACAGCTCATTTATTTATAAATTTAAATTATGCCGTCGTTCGTCCATTATGAGCTTAAGATAGGTCCATTCCTCTGCTCCTATTTAGTTTGTGCCAATTAATGAGGGAATTGTCCCCTTAAAACCATTTACCCATCAATAAATTATTAATTGAATTGATTTAGCCGGATAATTGACCCGTGCGTTACGCACGGGTATACAACGCTAGTAATTATAATAAATTTACAACCTAGTGGAAAACGACACTCCATGATGCCATGTGGCGCGTGTCAGCTTTACCTTATTTTTTAGAAACATTTTGATTCTATTTTTTAAAAAATTCCGTTTTTAATTTCATTATTTCCATCAATAATATTATTATCATTTTTTGACAATATAGCATTATTATCATTTTTTTGATAAAATAACATTATTATTAGTATTAACATGTTTTTATTAACATGTTTTTATTTATTCTGGTTAGTGGTTACTGGTTAGTAATATTAATCTTAATATTAATATAATATTTTAAGGTATTTATTTATTACCATTAGTAATGATATTATTAATAATATTAATTTCGTTATAAATAATAATATTACTATTATTAATATTAATGATATTTTTATGTTAGTAATAATATTATTATCTGCATTACTATTATTATTATTTTGATTTTTAAATAATTATGATTTTTGTTTATTTTATTTTTAAACTATAAAAAAATGAATTAATCAAATGGTGCCGCTTGTCGAAAAAGTGAACATGCTGACTCGATGACTTTTGTTTAAAAACGCCAGTTGACTTGGCGTGTTCCAGCAAATAAAAAATTTTAAAAAATTCATTTGGTAAAAACTAGGTTAGTTTGATAAATTGTTTCAAAATCAGGTTAAATTGATAAGTAATTTTTAAATGTGGGTTAGTCTGACCAACGAAGCTGTCGGTGACAAGTAGGGAAGATATTAACATCCTACATCACCCGTTTAAAATCATCTTTTTTAGTTGCAGAATTGCGTGCCCTTCTATATGGTATGAAAGTTGCAAGATCGTTGTCTCTCAGGAAGGTGATCTTCGAGTCTGATTCTCCGGTTGCGGTTAATCTATTTTTTAATGGGAATTCTCTACCTCATCAATCCAATGCTCCGTTGGAAGACTTTTTTTTTTGACTAAACAATATTAAACTCTTACGACTATCTCAGATACGTAAGAGCAAAGGATCGAATCCCCAATCACTTGATCGTGTATTTCATTATAGTTCTATGATTCTGAGTATCATTTCCTATTTGATACCTTTGAATTCCATATTCGAAGTTGCGATCGAATCAATTCAATACATTTCTTATGTACCCATAGGTGCTATATTGGATTTGAATCAAATTTCGGATCAATCTATATTGATCGACTGCCTCCATTATGTTGTTGCTAGCAAATACCACTATTTTTGGTTTTGGATCTTCCAAATCATTCCTGCAAGAGGTCCGGACTCATTTTTTTATGATCATTTGATAAAAAAATTCATTCTCTTCATAACAAAGAGGAGGTAGAACCGATAAAGATTTATTTTTTGATTCATCCATGGAGTTGAATATCTCATTCAAGAATTGTTTTTGATCCACTCCAGAGGAATCAATAGAAAAGGCAAATCCCTTATGATACACCAGATTCGACTCGGTTATTGATAAAGTGAATAGATCTGCCATTTCTTGAAATCTCTCTTCTGATTCAAAATGGTGGTGTAACATGTATCCCCCATGTTCCGGTCATGGAATAGATGAAATAAACCAAAAAATGGATTTTTGTTTAAGAATGAAATCTTACCGGAACTGTCAGGTTCATCCCTCGGAACCATATCACATCCCGGATCTGATGAAATGGGATGAATTGAGACATAATTTTGTAAATACATAATTATCTTGAATATATTAACTATTTCTTTATCTTTATTTTCTGATTGCCTGGAAAGAACAAAAGAAACATCTTGTTCTTTCTTCAACAATTTCTGATCTCCAGTGGACCTCTCAATAGGATTCGAACCCATATGAAGTTCTGACCATCTGTCAGTGAAAAAAGAACGATTGGCTCTGTATCAATGGAATCCCATCATCCATACATAGCGAATTGGTGTGGTATATTCAAATCATAACATACGAACAGTAAAAACTAGTAGTCTTATTGAGACTAGAACTCATGGGGAAGAAAAATAGATTTATGAATGGAATAAAATATGCAGTATTTACAGACAAAAGTATTCGGCTATTGGTGAAAAATCAATATACTTCTAATGTTGAATCGGGATCAACTAGGACATAAATAAAGCATTGGGTCGAACTCTTCTTTGGGGTCAAGGTAATAGCTATGAATAGTCATCGACTCCCGGTAAAGGGTAGAAGAATGCGACCTATTATGGGACATACAATGCATTACAGACATATGATCATTACGCTTCAACCGGGTTATTCTATTCCACCTCTTAGAAAGAAAAGAACTTAAATCAAAATACTTAATAGCATGATGATACATTTATACAAAACATCTACCCCTAGCACACGTAATGGAGCCGTAGACAGTCAAGTGAAATCCAATCCACGAAAAAATTTGATCTATGGACAGCATCGTTGTGGTAAAGGCCGTAATGCCAGAGGAATCATTACCGCAGGACATAGAGGGGGAGGTCATAAGCGTCTATACCATAAAATAGATTTTCGACGGAATGAAAACGACATATATGGTAGAATCGTAACCATAGAATATGACCCTAATCGAAATACATACATTTGTCTCATACACTATGGGGATGGTGAGAAAAGATATATTTTACACCCCAGATGGGCTATCATTGGAGATACCATTGTTTCTGGTACAAAAGTTCCTATAAAAATGGGAAATGCCTTACCTTTGAGTGCAGTTTGAACTATTGATTTACGTAATTGGAAGTAACCAATTAGGTTTACGGCGAAACCTAGAAATCGATCACTGATCCAATTTGAGTACCTTTACAGGATAGACCTCAACATAAACTGAAGAGTAACGACAGCAAGTGATTGAGTTCAGTAGTTCCTCATATAAAATTATTATCTCTAGAGATATAGTAATAAGTAATATGGAGAAGACAAAACTGTTTCAGGAACCGACAGAACTAGAAGCGCCGCTTGTTTCAAAGAGGGGAGGACGGGTTATTCACATTTCATTTGATGGTCAGAGGTGAATTGAAAGCTAAGAAATGGTAATTCTAAGGATTCCCCGGGGGAAAAATAGAGATGTCTCCTACGTTACCCATACCATGCGGAAGTAGCGAAGTAATTTCATATAATCATTCGGTCTGAATGCTACATGAAGAACATAAGCAATATGAAGGAACGAGAAGACCTAGGATGTAGAAGATCATAACATGAGTGATTCGGCAGATTTGGATTCCTATATATCCACTCATGCGATACTTCATTATGCGATATATATATATATATATATATATATATATATATATATATATATAAAAGAATCCTACTATATATATAAGATCCATCTGTATAGATATCATCATCTACATCCAGAAAGCCGTATGCTTTGGAAGAAGCTTGTACAGTTTGGGAAGGGGTTTTGATTGATTAAAAAGAAGAATCTACTTCAACCGATATGCCCTTAGGCACGACCATACATAACATAGAAATCACACTCGGAAAGGGTGGACAATTAGCTAGAGCAGAAGGTGCTGTAGCGAAACTGATTGCAAAAGAGGGGAAATCGGCCACATTAAAATTATCTTCTGGGGAGGTCCGTTTGATATCCAAAAACTGCTCAGCAACAATCGAACAAGTGGGGAATGTTGGGGTAAACCAGAAAAGTTTGGGTAGAGCTAGATCTAAACGTTGGCTAGGTAAGCGTCCTGTAGTAAGATGATTAGTTATGAACCCTGTAGACCATCCCTATGGGGGTGGTGAAGGGAGGGCCCCAATTGGTAGGAAAAAACCCGCAACTCCTTGGGGCTATCCTGCACTTGGAAGAAAAAGTAGAAAAAGGAATAAATATAGTGAGAATTTGATTCTTCGTCATCGTAGTAAGTAGTAGAGAAAATAAAATTTGTTTCTTCGTCTTTACAAAAAAAATAGAAATAGGAGTAATTGGCTCTGACATGACACATTCACTAAAAAAAAAATCATTTTGTAGTACCATTATGCATATTCCTAGGGAGTTTAATAAATGTGCTGACTTCTTAGCTAAGCATGGGCTAGATGCTCATACGAGTTTACAAACGATCAATTCAGCTTGTCCTTTGCTGAAATTATTTGTGGCAAATGAATGTAATGGGTTCTTAACCCATCGTTTGATTAGTAATTAATAATTTCCCTTTTCTATAAAAAAAATAAGATACCTCAAATTAATTGTACCAATTTTTAATAAATTTTAAAATATTTATTTCTACCCATTTTTTAAACTAAAAAAAAAGGAAAACATACACAATAAGGTTTTTTTTTAGAGTGCTGCTAAACAGACACAAAATTTGGACACAAATACGACACTGCTACAGTAGCGCTACTGTAGCACCAATTTTTTTTTTAATTTTGACTTTTTTAAAGAAATAAAAATTTTATTTTTAAAAAAACCCATTCACCAGATAATGAACTGAATTCACCAGATATTTGTACACGATTCACCAGATATTTACACATACTTAACCAAAAAATTTATTTATCAAAAAAACCCATTCACCAGATATTTACACATTCTTGACCAAAAAATTTATTTATAAAAAAAAAACACATTCACCAAATAATGAACTGAATTCATCAGATATTTATACCTGATTCACCATATATTTGCACATACTTAACCAAAAAATTTATTTATAAAAAAAAACACATTCACCAAATAATGAACTGAATTCACCAGATATTTATACCTGATTCACCATATATTTGTACATACTTAACCAAAATTTATTTCTCAAAAAAACCCATTCACCAGATAATGAACTGAATTCACCAGATATTTATACCTGATTCACCAGATATTTGCACATATTTAACCAACAAAATTATTTCTCAAAAAACTCATTCATCAGATAATGAATTGAACTCACCAGATATTTGTACCCGATTCACCAGATATTTACGCATACTTAACCAACAAAATTTATTTATAAAAAAAAACACATTCACCAGATAATGAACTGAATTCACCAGATATTTATACCTGATTCACCATATATTTACACATACTTAAACCACAATTTTTTTCTCAAAAAAACCTATTCACCAGATAATGAACTGAATTCACCAGATATTTATACCGGATTCACCATATATTTGCACATACTTAATCAAAAAAATTATTTCTCAAAAAAACCCATTCACCAGATAATGAACTGAATTCACCATATATTTGTACCCGATTCACCAGATATTGACACATACTGAATCAAAAAAAATATTTATAAAAAAAATTTAAATTTAAAAATAAATAAAAAAAAGATTCACTACAGTATCATACAGTACAACTACAATACCACACTGTACGACACTATTTATACGGTGTAACCGTATGATGTCCGAAAAATGTGTCAGTTTAGCAGTTTAGCATTTCCCCTTTTTTAAGGTAAGTTAACTTGAAATATCTTGACAATTTTGATTTGATTTTGAAAAGACCTTTTCAAGAAAAAATAAAGAACGGAAAATTTAAAAAAAGATTTTATTTTATTTTTTAAAATTTTGGTTCCTTCCTCTATTTAAAACCACAACCTCGTACGCCGACACTATCAGCCGTGGAAACCAGTTATCTTCTCCGTAATTGTCATACCTGTTACCTGCCCTCGTTCCTTCTTCTCTGCTTCGGTGCAGATCTTCTTCCTTTCTTATTTTTCTCTCCACTCGATCTTAGTTTTCTCTCTTTTTTCCTTCAAACAAGACATGACGAACGTGACGGAATGGCAGAAGCAGTTGATGCAGCAGCAACAACAACGGTGGCATCCGAACGGGAACGGCGGCGAGATGAT
This sequence comes from Sophora flavescens, assembly GCA_030762895.1. Lineage (NCBI taxonomy): Eukaryota > Viridiplantae > Streptophyta > Magnoliopsida > Fabales > Fabaceae > Sophora > Sophora flavescens. The sequence continues at coordinate 26,499,218 of CM061065.1, read as the reverse complement.
GTACGTGAAGGTTATGACGGACGAGCAATTAGAGACTCTGAGGAAACAGATTGCAGTTTATGCGTCAATCTGTGAACAACTCATTGAGATGCACAAGACACTCTCTGCTCAGCAAGACTTTGCAGGTCTCTTTCCATCTCTGTCTTTTCTTTTCCTATGTGATCCACTAAATAGAGCGAGTCTCATGTAAAATTCATAGCCCCACATGAAATTCATGTGGAGAGTGTGTTGAAAAGCGAATCTTTATAGCATCGCTCTTGGAAAAACGCTACCTTTTTTCTTTCTCGGTCCTCAGGGATGTGTTTGAAAACAAATTTTCCCTCTTTCGTGTATAAAGATTTGAAAAGATGAAACAATTTGACAATTATTAATAAAAACAGCCAATGGAAACCCTAAACTAAACCCTAGACTGAAAACAAAGCAATGTGCCCTTGTATGGTTCCAGGGACTAATGTATTAACTTTTTAAAGGACTGATATGAATGTACTTATAATTTTAGGTACTAAAATGATGGTTTTGTTTTGAATTTATAATAGATCAGGATCAAAATATTTACACCACTGTACTAAAAATGTAACACGAGACACTGCATAATTAGTACATGATGTTTGGATTAAATTTAAATATAAAATGTTATTAACTTTATGTCCAAAATAGCTTGTAATCAATTCTTCACTGAAAATGTAAAACAATGATATAGTTATGCTGTTGGATTAAATATAAAGTTTTATTGAATCATATATGAATGATTACAAGAATTCCTAGTATAGTATTTCTCTTATTTTAGAATTTCTCCTTACTTTTACTTGGAGTTTTTGGAAAAAGAATGAATTTTGTCTGAAGATTTTGTAAATCTATACATGAACTGAACTGAAGTGTGTTTCAGAAATTTTTTCCATTTATGAATTATTCTAAGTTATTATTAAATAAAATTGGTGTTTTCTTGGTCAGGGGTTAGGCTGGGAAGTATGTATTGTGACCCATTGATGACCTCTGCTGGTCACAAACTAACTTCCAGGCAGAGATGGACTCCTACACCTATGCAGCTTCAGATTCTTGAGCGTGTATTTGATCAGGGGACTGGGACTCCCAGCAAGGAAAAGATTAAGGAAATTACTGCTGAACTCAGCCAGCATGGTCAAATTTCTGAGACCAATGTCTATAACTGGTTTCAGAACAGGCGCGCCCGATCGAAAAGAAAGCAGCAGAATGTGGCACCTAGTAATGCTGAATCAGAGGTGGAAGCTGAGGTTGATTCCAAGGAAAAGAAGACAAAAGCAGATGAATTTCAGTCTCAGCATAGAGTGACTACTGGGGCTTTCCAGAACCCTGAAGTATGCTCTGAATTGCAGTACTTCAATTCAGAGTCCAATAAACCTGATTCCATTTTCCCATCAGAAGGCAGTCTTAGATCTTCAAGAAATTTTAGTGATGTGCCTGTTTTTGAAGGGTTGCTATCGAACTCAAGTATGTAACTTGTGCTTTCCTTCTTTACTTTTCTCTCTTTCAGTCAATTTGATCACTTTAGTAGGAAAGTAAAATTAATATTCTGATATTCTCTGATCTTACTTATAACTTATAGGAGATGCCAACATGTTTTATGATAAAATAATTTAATGATTTATGATTACCCCAACCATTATAGTCATCACACATCAAAATGAAGTAAACACAAGCAATAAAAATTGTAAGAGAATTTCCTTCTGAGAATTTCATTCTAATTTTATATATTGTACCTTGGTCGTGCCCATATTGTGTCCTGTATTTTTTAAAATTTGTCATATCGCGTGTCTGTATCATATTGTATACGCGTTGTGTTTTGTATCCAAGCTTCCTAGTGTAGATCCAAAAATGTCAGTGCCACCTCCATAAGTATTTTACGTGGATTCACTTTCTTTTGTTTCTTTCTTTTTTTTGCTCCAACTAAAGCATACAAGTGAAGTTTTGCAATGAAAGTTGGTGCTTACTTTCTCAGTAGTAATGTAGTATGAGAGATTTTGGTAAGCTCCTGATAAGGATGTACAAGCCCCTCGATTTTGTGTTGAGAAATATGTAATATAATGCCTCAACAAGCATAACTACCTATACAAATTACTTTGCTGCATATCAGCATCAATTTTCCCCCAATGCATTTTATCATTAGTATGCTATACATTTGATTATTTGATGCTCCAATTCAAAACACACATGATTATTTGAATTAAGATCCTGTTCAACACTTTACAAAGTCGTGCTTGTACATCTATAGAAACCACTTGTATGCGTGCATGTGTTTCTCTGACATTTTACATTTTGATGAATAATATTCTCCTTTGTGTTTTGAATTTAACTGGACTATATTCTTGTAATAGCCTTTACTATAGGAATTCATAATCAAGAAGACTGTTGTTACATCCCATGATAATTTTTTGAAGGGAGTGACTATCTTGCTGGAAAATTGGAAGCTCCCGAGAGCTACAACTTATACCGGCCAGCAGGCGATTACAACATGGCAGGTTGAGATTCAGTGTAACTTCTGACGATTGTGATTAGCTGTAAAGAATTGGGAGTGTGGTTTTTGGGCTTTTGTGTTGATGAGAAAGCAAATTGAACCAATAGAAACGTGCGAACTTATAATCTTTATATATATAAATATATATATGATAAAATTGATATTTTCTTGTAGTAGCTGAACATCTTACTCAATGGAATATAATTATGACTTCATATTGTGAAATTTTCTTTCTTGGTTACTGGTTTAATGAGGCATCTTTTACCTTTGATTGGTTTTTGGTATTTTGTTGGAAGAGACATCACAACAATATTTTGTTGATACTTTTCTTGTAATATCAGATTGGAAAAAGGATAAAATGAATTTGTGATTAAACACTTGAAGAATAAAGCTTAAGAAATAAAACTGGAAATTTATTGTTGTGATTTCATATTATCTATTAAGGGAGAAGAATGATATGGTCCCTATGTGTCACAGTCCCTAGCTTTGAAATCCTCTGTTTTGATTTTCATTTAAAGTACACATCTTTTTCGCAATTCTACAATTGCTCTTCACTTAACATAGACTGAGTTTCTGTTTGGCTTGGATCAGTTGCTGAGGTCCTCAGGAGTGAAGATCGTAAGTGTTTTGATTTTGTGCATGGTTTATGTTGACATTACCATGCTTTTGTGTAGTTGAACATGTTATATATATGAAGTATCATGTTTATGATTTTAATTGTAATACATAGGAAGTATCTTGAAAACATTCACTTTGGCACAAAATATCTATAGCCAGAAGTATTTCAAAGACAACCACTCTTTTAAAGCCAATGTGATCAATATAACCCATGATACTAGCTTTTTGTCTTATACATGGGTAGGATATTAACCTAAGGATGGTTGTGAGGGCTCGAGAATATGCATTCAATTATTTTCTTCTTGAAAGTGAGAAGTATATTCAAATAAAATGTCATTTGAAGATGTCTTAATAATAAAATCTTAGAGATAAGCTCATAAACATTACTTATATTATATAAAAGTACTGCTGCAACTTCTTTACAATAAGCTTGTAAAGGAATTATCTCCCTATATATACGCATTATCTGCACCTGCTATTCATAATTTATATTGAATTAGATATTTATAGGAAGGGTAATTCTTCTTGAAGTAGAAGCATGATTAATCTGGTCTTCCATTGTTACTTTCTGTGTAATTGAAATGGGAACCAAACAAAGTCCTCTGCTCCTCAAGTCAATCAGCATGTTGTCCCCACATTCCTGATGAGACACTAGCAGTTAGTAAGCAAAATAGCTAGAAGCAAACAAGAAAGAAGGAAAAAATAAATAAATAAATGAAGAAAAAATAATAATATACCTCCTTTGTATTTAAACTGTTGGCATTCAATAAGACGGAAAATAATTGTACTGTTGTACAGCATCATAATTAAACAATCTACCTGGTTATTCGGGGCATGAACTGTAGTAGTGTAAGAGAAACTTAGCATCTGAAACATAGTCTGCTACCCCAGAAGAAAAAAAAGAGAAAAAGCCAAATTAGAATAACATCAAAATATGTTGTTTGAGGTTTGCTCACAATCTGCTAACTTTGAGCCCAATAGAAAAACAAGAAAAAGGAAAAGTTTCCTTGTCACATAGTTTTATTTTAAGAGGAGTGTTATCAACACATTCTGTCACACTCTCTTTTTAACAAATTCTAACCTATTTGTTGAAATTTATGTGGGTTGTTATTTTGGGAATAGGTCCCTCTGATTCATGTGGGTCCCATTTGAATTATATAGGACTCACATGAATTTCAACCAATAAGAAGAAGTGTGTTGGAGAAAGAGTATTAGAGAGTGTGTTTAGTAGCATTTCTCTTCATGTCCGGTAATGATATTTTTCTGCCTGGCGATAGCTGTAAACATATACCTGTATTTGTGCCTGAAGAAGCTTGATATAAAGAGAAGCCTCATGAAGAACCGAGGCAGTGTCAGTCTGCAGTATATCCACACACCTTAATTTAGGCGACTTTCTTGCACTTGAAGGATAAATTATAGATGATGTTGTTTATTGATTAGTAAGAAATGAAGAACCTAACTTTTGTGCATTAGGGGGTAGCAATCATGACTTACCTTGCCAAAAGGTGAAACCAACTTTTGTAAAGTTGTAACTTTATTGCTAATCTTCTGATTTCTCTTCATTGGCACATGCAGTTGAAAGCAAAAGTGGACTAAATAAATGACTTATGATTTGAATGCAACAACTTCTAGTGCCTAATTTAATCAGCTATAGCAAAAAAATCAACTCAAATCATAGTCTGTAATTATACATTCAATACAAATTGCCTTTTTATTTTTTATTACAGTCTTTGGTAAAATAGTGTTTCTTTTGCTTCGTTTCAAGAAACTGAAAGCTTGACAAGTATCTTTCTCTCTCTAACATGAGAGGATAAAGGAGAAAATAAAAGAAGATTCAAATCCATACAGAATGGCTTTGTTAATTTTACTCACTTTGTGCTCGGGCATTTTCTCTGAAGCTTCTTTTGTTCCTTGATACCATTTTGGTTCCAATAATGTGATTTTGCTTTTAAAATTGCTTTTCATCTTTTTCCACAAGGACATGTTGTCAACATACTCAATGGGACGTTTTCTTGCATTTCCACTGGCCTGCAAACCCCAGATTGACTTCTAATTAAGAGTTCCTAATACTTTTCCCATTGAAAATAGTAACATTTTGAGCCAAGGATCATGTTCTGATATTATAAATATTGTTCAACTTGAAGTAGTAATAAAATTAACCCATTTATGTTGGGAATTCATAATGCAAAAGTCCATTTTCTTTTAAGATGGTTCAATTATATAAGAGGGCTAAAACATTGACTTACTCCTTCATATTGAAGAAGTGAAGGGTTTTTGTCAAGTAACAATGATTGCTGAGAAATGTCATTGCTGGTTGAGATGCCATATGGTCTACCTGTCTAACAAGAAGGTGTATTAGTCTTCAATTAATAGAAATCTTGACAGTTTGCACTAAGGTACAAAATTATATTTCAATATAGGCATGGGGACCGGAGAAAGTGAGCATATAATAAGTAGAGCAGGTAGAGAAAAAGGAGCTCCTATAAGATCTAGAATTGAATGGGACATGCACCAAACCTGGTTGATGATTGTTGTCATAATTCATAGAGTGAGACTGGGTAGGCAGTGAATAGACTCCTTTATCCAATTGGTCATCATTGTTGAATACTCTAGTCTCCATGTTGAAGCCATTGCTATGAAAATGATCACTACTGAAAGAGTATTACAAACAGAGAAACTTTTAGAAGTGGGCAGGGATTTGTAATTTTTTATGCAAATTGTTATTAGTATATTTAATTAAAATTCCTATTGAGGGTTTTTTAGAGTTAATACCTAATTAACTTTGAGATTTTGATTATATAATTCATATTCAAGACTCAAATTCTTTTCAAGCATACGTCCCAAATAAAACATGAAAGGCATGCCAAGCTCAACATCTTTTACTCATCTACCTAAAAATGATAAAATTAAAATTTAATTGCTTTCTTAATTTGATCAACCACTGTCAAGGACGTTTGTCAAAAAAAAAAAAAAAAACCACTGTCAAGGACTCCTTCAATGAACATAGGAAAAATATCATACAACGTTAAATTAATACAATATTTTATAAGTGTGCAAACTTTAAAACCAATTTTGGTTCAACAAATACCATTTGAAGGAATAAGCCTTGTCTGGTCTATTGGTATTATTGTATATTGTAATAGAATTTTATTTCAACTGATTCACGATTCTGGATAGCTCAAACTTACAATACTCGAGATAAGGACAAATATATACTTCTTTTCACAGCCACAAAATGAAAAACAAATTGGAAATTTTTGGATAGCATTTATTCTCACTTACACTAGGTCGTCCATCTGCAAGGAACCCTTCAAAATTTCCAACTGAACTTCATCGTTTCCTGATTTACAAATAAACTTCATGAAAAACTTGGTAATACAGTATAAACATTAAAAAACCTTGTAATTAATAGCTTTAAAGTTATTACCATAGTAGTGAAGCCTTGAAGGAACTGATGGCAGTACAGCATTTCTCATTTTTGAAATATCAATGGAGGAATAAGGACCAGACATATTGGCACACCTGCAGACCAATCAACAAGGAAAAACAATTGTTGTTCAATCAAATGGCTATGTGGAGAAAAAGATAAATGTTCCTTGATATGACTAATAGTTTAAGTCACCAATTGGGAGTTATAAGGATGGCTAGGTGGTTAAGGGTTAGGGACATAGGGGTTGGGAGGTATAAGGGGGGACAAGGTTCGATACTCACCCACTAACATTTAATACACTAATATAAAACTGACTTTGGCCGATAAAAAAAAAAAAAAAAAGTTCAAATCACAAACTATTTCCTGCTGCAAGGTACATCAGATAGAAAATAAACATGCAGCTGCATTTAGATGACTTTGCACTCCCAAGTATTGGAAGTGAAGGTTGCAGCTTTGTTTGCTGATCATGATGGAGGATTGATACAATTTGAAGATACAAATTGTACACATGAATTCAAACTTAAATATAGTGAACACTAAACAGAAAAGGATTGTAATTAAATAGGTATATCATCACCTAGAGTTCTCATATAATAGAAATACCATAAATTTAATCCACAAAATTGCATAAACCACTCTCAATCTCTCTAATGTTTAGATGTTGATAGAATTCCCAAGTAATGAAGAATACAAACTAATGGCCAAACCCAATATAAAAAAAGTGACATGGAATTTCATACATGAAAAGCTAGCCATACAAAACCAAATACAGCTTATACCTCTGATGAAAACGTCTGGCTTTAACTCCTTATAATGAAAAGTCCCCCAAGAGATAAGGATGTTTAAAGCTGATTTGAGCCAATTAAGAGCTAATTACTCATGTAGAATTTTGGTCTTAACAGAGAGGATAGCAACTAATTAAGGGTACTTTAAAGAATTTGGTCATGAAACTCATAATGATTTCTTTGGAGTGTTGCAAAGGGATCTATTTATTCTTAGGAAATCAGAGTTTTGAGAAGAAAAGGCTCATTTATTGTATGAAAGGAGTGGAAAACGTCCATGCCTGGTTAAGATATAAAGAGGGGTGGCTTCCGGGATTTAAGAGTAAATTGGAGTAAGCAACTACTAGATTTATCATCTGTTTGATTTCGCTTTCACCTCAGCTTTACTTAATTTTGATTAATCAGTGCCTGCATGCAATTGGATAAAATGTGTATTAATTAGTGTGATACATATACATATACATATACATATAAATATAATATAGCTTTTGGAGTAAGAATAGGAAAAGAAGTCAACACCTGGTCAAAATCCTAAGGAAGTGTTGTATTGTAGTCTTCTGGATGACTACTTGTAGGCTCATCTTGTTAGGGAAACTTATGTAGGTTCAATGAACAATACTTTTGCATGTGTAAATATATTCTTTGGTACAAATTGTTTTCATGCAAAAACATCAGAAGTGGTAAATTTTAACAGATGTGTTATTGTGACATCTCAAAGGGACAATTTACTGGACAACCCGTATGTACGCAGTGGGGGAGTGGCGATTTTGTAATTTTGACCATGTGTAGTGGCATTTTCGTAATGAACAGTACACGAACAATGCATGAACAGTACATGAACAGTGCATGGACAGTTCGGATTTTTTTAAAAAAATATTTAGCTCTTTTAAAAACTTGGTTATTTGGTAAATTACATGCAAATATTTGGTTAATCACGTGTAAATATTTGGTTAATTCAGTTCATTATATGGTTAACCGGTCATCTAGCTTCAGGATAACTCATTAACCATATAATGAATTGAATTAACCAAATATTTGAACGTAATTAACCAAATATTTACATGGTTGTGGAAAATGATTGTAAGTTTCAGGATGACCCATTAACCATATAATGAACTGAATTAACCAAATATTTGTATGTGATTAACCAAATATTTACATGGTTGTGGAAAATGATTGTAAGTTTCAGGATGACCCATCAACCATATAATGAACTGAATTAACCAAATATTTGCACGTGATTAACCAAATATTTTCACCTAATTAACAAAAAATGTTAGTATTAAAAAAACTAAATATTTTTTAAAAAAATGATTTTTTTTAAAAAAAAGTGAAACACTGTTCACATATACGGGTTGTCCCGTATAGTTGTCAAATGTGGTGTTAGAAAAACATTTCTGAAATTTTAAAGCTAGATAATTGAAATACAGTTATGTTATTAGTACACCTTTTTTGGACACCTAGGACCCCACTCACAATTGCATACTATACATGTATAGTATTTAAAGATAGAGTATATGTATAGTATGCAATTGTGAGTGGGGTGTCACCTAGGTGTCCAAAAAATGTGTATAAATAACATAACTCATTGAAATATGCATGTGTTAGTCAGACATAATGTTGGGTGTGATATTTTTTTTTTGGAACCTACTATAATTAAGATCTTTGACTCCTCAGTGGGTAGGTCCTTTGAATTCTCTATGGGACTAATTTTTGTTTGGATGCTTACCCCTCCCAAGGATGTGTTATGCGAGATTCGAACTGAAGTTGTCCCTCACATAATGTCGGCTGTGACTTTTTAAAAAAAAAAAAGCTGATCGGCGGAGTAAACAAATTTCATGCTTAATTTTTACATTCATATATGATTGGTTATATTAGTGAAATTTCTCATAAATTCATAATTGATATTGATTTCTCATTTAAAAAAATTACAACAGGGGAAGTAGTGGTTCTTTTTTCCGTTCTCCTAGGGTTCCTTAGGAATTAAGTGGCGGCCTCTTCCCAGGGTATCTTGGATTTTTCATCCATCCATTGGATCTCTTCTCGGGTCTTATCCTGATCTTGTTTTTCTTTGGTTACTGTCTCAGTGGGCTTTAGGAGGAATTCATGGAGACATGGAAGCATGCTCCATTATCGGAGGAGGAAGAAACAGGGATTGTGGTGGAGGACACAGAAGACTTCGAGGAGGAAGTGTTTCGACGATCCCTAGCTGGGAAACTTTGGTCTGCAAACCCTTACAATGTTAGGGCGTTCAAACAAACTATCATCGAAGCTTGGAGGCTGAAAAACCCAGTTGAAGTTCAAGACTTGGGGAAGAACCTCTACCTATTTCGGTTTACTAATAGGAGGGACCTGGAGAATGTCCTTAAAGGAGGGCCATGGAGTTTTGACCGCAATCTGTTGATCTTGAAGAGGGTGTCTGCGATTGAGCAACCATCTGAAATGGAGTTTCACACAGGGTCATTCTGGACGAGGGTTTATGATTTACCCCTTGGAGACATAATAGGGGTATTTGAGGAGGCTGATAACAAAGAAGCCAACAAGTTTGGGAAATTTCTCAGACTCAAGGTGGATCTAGATCTCCGAAAACCTCTGAAGAGGGGGACAATAATTCGCTACCAGGGAAAGAATCTGAGGGTTTTCTTCAAATATGAGAGGCTCCCCAATTTTTGTTTTGCATGTGGGAGACTGGGACATCAACTCAAGGATTGTGAGGAGATAGAGGACCAAGATGAAGATGGTTATGAAGAAGTGGAAGAGAAAGACCTTCCTTTTGGACCATGGCTTCGGGCTTCACCCCTCCCGAAGTTCACTATGGAACAAAAGAGAGAGAGAGAGTAGCTGTAGTCCTTACAGCAAGAGTTTATTCGTGGGTACAAGTAATAGTAGGACAGAAGCATCGGGGAATAAGAAAGAAGATACAGAAGTGGAACAAGCCCCTCATGTCAATAGGAAAGGGAAGGCTCTCTTGAGTGCGGAGGGGAAGAACATTGAGGCAAACTTCTAAGGAGATCGAATGAGTAGCAGAGACTTTGGGATCTTTTGATTTAACACTCAAAGACACAGTGGCTGCGAGTGAAGTGGAAATCAGTAAAAATAAACAAAGGAAGTGGAATAGACATAAGGGGAGCAAGCCGAAGGGGAAACAAAACCAGAGGAAAGGGGAGAAATTGCTAGGGAAGAGGGTGCTAGTGGATGTGATGATCTCAGAAGGGACACCAGAAGATATCAGGAACAAAGGCAAGAAGAGGCACGTGGTAGCTATGGAGTTCAAAAAACCTGAACCAGAGGTGGTGTTGGAGACCCAACACCGCCTACAACAATGAAAACCATAAGTTGGAACTGCCGGGGTTTGGGGAATCCTCGAGCAGTTCGAGCCTTGGTTTTCCTTATGGAAACTAGGCTGAAAGCATATGAGATGGACAGAATTAGGATCAGGAGTGGCTACAATTCGAGTTTGGTGGTAGATTGTCATGGGCAAGGTAGGGAGAGGGCTGGCGGATTGGCTCTTTTGTGGAATGATCAGGTGGACATCACCATCATCTCATATTCACTTAATCACATTTTTGGAAAAGGGGACGATGAGGAAATCGGGGAGCCTTGGTTCTTTTCTAGCATATATGGCTACCCGGAGGAAGCTCAAAGAAAGAAGACCTGGAGACTAATGAAGGACATTGCTGGACAGACCTCAAACAGATGGTTATGCTTCGGTGATATCAATGACACTTTATCTCTGGAAGAAAAAAAGGGAGGGACCCCCCACAGCTTCGATCAACTGAGTTTGGGGAGGAGTATAGTGACTGAATATGGCCTCTAGGATTTGGGTTTCACTAGTTACCCTTTCACTTGGTCAAATGGGAGACAAGGGGATGAGCAGATCTGATGCGGAGACTTGATAGAGCCCTAGCAATGGAAGATTTTATTAAAAGGTTCAGCCCAATTCAGGTAACTCATCTTCCTCGTTTTGGTTCGGATCATACCCCTATTATGATTGGCCTGGAAGTTTCCATGCATACTAACCAGAGGAAAAGAAGACATATCTTTCGGTTTGAAGAATGCTGGGTCAAAGACAGCAAATGTGAGGAGCTAGTGAGAAGGATATGGTCAAATGGCATTGCTCCCTGTGAGATTCGCCTGGCCAATCTGCAATCTCTAGATGTTGATTTCAAGGAATATAGAAGCAATGAAATAAGGAAGGAGATTATCAAAACTGAAAACAGACTGAAGGATAACTCTATGTGGTCAAACTCACCTGAGAATATATCCACCTACAAGGAGCTCGAGAAGCATCGTGGAGAACTTCTCAAAACTGAGGAAACCATTTGGCGTCAAAGAAGTAGGGCCGTGTGGTTAAACGATGGGGACAAGAATACGAGATTCTTTCATGGCAAGGCAAATCAAAGAAAGAAAGTGAATGAAGTGAAAAAGCTCAACGATGAAGCAGGGGTGTGGTGGCATGGTGAAGAAAATGTTGAGAGAATTGTGCTGGACTACTTCACTGACCTTTTCTCATCTTCCAATCCTAGTGGTATTGAGCAAGCTTGCATGGCAATTCAAAAAATTCTCAGTGATGAACAAAGAGGGTGGTGTGATCAAACCTTCTCTATAGGTGAGATCAAGGAGGCCATAAATCAAATGCATCCTCTGAAGACCCCGGGACCGGATGGCATCCCTGCCCTCTTTTATCAAAGGTATAGACACATAGTGGGGAATGACATCCAGAGACTTGTTCTTGAAATCTTAAATGATGAGAGGTCCCCGGAGTCTATCAACAAAACTCATATTGACCTTATTCCCAAGTGCAAGAACCCGAGCTCTCCAAAACACTTTAGACCGATTAGCCTCTGCAATGTGGTTATGAAGATAGTCACTAAGGCCATTGCAAACAGAATCAAAGGTGTTCTCCCGGAAGTGATTGATGAAGAGCAAAGTGCTTTTGTGAAAGGGAGACTTATTACCAACAATGCTCTCATTGCCATGGAATGCTTCCATTGGCTCAAGAAGAAGACTAGAGGCAAAAAAGGGATGATGGCTCTCAAGCTTGATATGGCAAAGGCTTACGACAGATTAGAGTGGCCTTTCATTAATACTGTCCTGCTCCATATGGGTTTCCCTTTAAAATTCACAAAGCTCATCATGTCTTGCATCACTACAGTGTCCTTCCAAGTACTCATTAATGGCCAACCGAGTAGTAGTTTCTCTCCCGAGAGAGGATTAAGACAAGGTGACCCACTTCTCACCCTAAATTTGCATACTTTGTGCCAATGTTCTTTCCGATTTACTTCATAAAGCTAACTCTGCAAGGATCCATCCATGGTATCCAAGTGGCCAAGAGGGCCCCTCAAATTACCCATCTCTTGTTTGCGACGACAGCCTACTTTTTGCAAGAGCAAACCTAAAAGAAGCTGAAGCCATCACTCATGTCCTCAACATATATCAGTTGGCTTCTGGTCATTTGGTGAATTTAGACAAGTCTGAGGTGTCATATAGTCGAAATGTGCCCCCAGTTGAGCAAAATATGATCTGTAACAAGATGGAAACAAAGACTGTGACAAACCTCTCTAGATATCTTGACCTTCCTGTTGTGTTTGGGAGATAAAAAAAGGATGTCTTTGCATTTGTGAGGGATAGAGTATGGAAAAAGCTAAAGGGTTGGAAGGAGAAATGTCTTTCAAGAGTTGGCAAGGAGACTCTCATAAAATCAGTAGCTCAAGCCATTCCGAACTACATTATGAGATGCTATAAGATCCCTGAAGGGTGCTGCCATGAGATAGAGTCTATGATTGCAAAGTTCTGGCGGGGCACTGCTGAAAACAACAGGAAAGTCCATTGGCTTAGTTGGGAGAGAATGGGCAGAGCAAAGGATAAGGGAGGAATGGGGTTTAGAGGCTTCTCTGAATTCAACAAAGCTCTTTTGGGAAAGCAATGTTGTAGACTTGTTAGTGATGAAGACTCCCTTATGGCCAGAGTTTTCAAAGGTAGGTACTATCTAAGAGGCACTTTCATGGAGGCACAGAAAGGTTTTCAGCCAAGCTTTGCTTGGAGAAGTATGCTACAAGCCAAAGAGGTCCAAAAACTTGTTAGGACGAATGTGGGCAAGTATACCCAGTCGTGCAAGTAATACGGTGGTAAGACCGGTTATCGTATCCACGGGGATTGGATGTCAAGTACCAATTCGCAAGCTCGGCAACTATCTAGACTAAACTATTGATCAAGAGAAAGTAAAATAAAGAAAAGAAATGAAATAAAATCTTTTTGTCTTTTGGGGACTTTTGACAAACACTTGGCGTGCAGAAAGGATATGTTGGGACTAGACTTCACCAAACCTCTAACTCATGCATTATCAGGACTAGATACCTCCCATTCATGCTTCAGATATTAAAATCAATCCACTAAATTACTCAAACCCCGATTCCTCGGATGGCAAGAGCCTAAATCCACTAATAGACCCTAATTCCTTAGGTGGCCTAGATTAATGAATTTGCATTAAGATTAGGGATTACGCGATTACTAGCAAACCTAGTTCCATTCCTAGATACAAGGCTTACTAGGTGATTAAATTCAGTTCCGGTTATGATACTGAACGTTCCCATTGCATACCAAAACACAAATCAAGTCATGGGGTGCTAGCCACAATAAGCATTAAGCACGGAAATATAACCACTAATATGAAGACATGAACATAGATTAATCAGTCAAGATAAATACATAAACATAGGTTTGATTACATCTAATCCCAACACAGGGATTTAACTACTCATAAAACAAAGAAAACCAAACCAGAGAAATAGGAAGGAAGAGGAGAGAAGAGGCTCCATGTGAGCTTTCCTTCTTCTTCAAAGCAACCCCTCTTGGCTCCCTTCTAGGGTTGAAACCCTAGCCCAGCTGCAGCCTCCAAATGCCTTCAAATGGACCCTAAAAACCCCCTGTTCTGTCTGCTGCGTTTCTTTATATAGACTGTTGCGCGTCACGGCCGTGATGGCCATCACGCCCAGCCGTGATGGCTTCTCGCCCTGGCGCGCGTCTTTACTTTTTTGGTCCATCACGGCGTGATGGGCATCACGGCCAGGCCGTGACAGATTCTCGACTTTTGGCTTCGCTCAGCTTGATCATGGCGTGATGGTCATCACGGCCAGGCCGTGATGGGCTCTGTTTGGCTCATATTCTTCACTTTTCAAGCTCTATTTCATCCAAGCTCCACCATGGCTGATTTTGATCATTTTTACATTGAATTCCTGCAAAACAACACCAAGAAACCGCTTCACCCGTTCCAAGGGAAAATCTAACAAAAATCAAATAAAGAATGCCTAATCTATATGCAAAATGCATGCAAAAGTATACAGAAAACATCATGTAAAATCACACTATCAAATCACCCCAAGCTTATTCAATTGCTTGTCCTCAAGCAATCACTAAGGCTAGAAGAATAAACAGAACATTGATAGTGAACCAAGAACCCGAGCAAATAATCCAAGCAATAGGCAATTCAAACAATTCAGTAAGAGACAATCAATTTAAGTCCAATTAGAGGCTTAGGTTCCTTAGACTCATGTTCTCACTGATTTGGGCACTCTTTCTCACCTGAAGCTCACCCCAAGCTTGTTCATTTACTTGGCTCTCTTTCTAACCCCACTCAAGTGTTTAGGGGATAAGACATTTCACTCAATTTTCCTCAAGGAATGAATCCTACCATAGGCTTGACTATCAACCAAATCTCTACTTTATTAATGAAAACAAATTAGAATCAAGAGGTCTTTTCTTTGGTTGTAACGTGGCCAAGGGATTAATCGTTAGGTGGGGAAATCAATAAAAGGACATTTCAAAAGGCTACACAAAACATTAAGCATTGCAAATCAGGACCTTCTAAAATACTTTCTTGGGTTTTCAATACATTATTCCACCTTTCTTTTCTTTCTTTTTCTTTTATTTCTCATTTCTTTTTTTTTCTTTTCTTTTCTTTTTTTTTTTCATCCCCTTCTCTATATATATTTTTTTTCTTTTTCTTTTGTTTTTCTTTTATTTGGAGAAGGGAAGATTTTTCAAATCAAGAGAATTATTTTTTTCTGATTCTTTTCCCAAACTTTCAACTACCTTTTTACCCTTTTGTAATACTTTAGAAGGTCCCTTGTCAAACATATTTATCAAAACATTTCAGGGTACCAAGAAAAGCATTTTTTTTTCATTCAGGCTCAAAATTGGGCAACTAAGGGTAGCATTTCAACAATCAAAGCTCAGAAGGCCAGAAAAATACCTATTGCCTCAATCATTTTCAAAAATGTTTTCAAAAAATTTTTTTAAGCTTCAAAATGGTTTCAAGTCAAGTTCTAGAGAAAGCAAACCAAGAGGAATAACACTCTAACACAAAGAATGGGGTAAAATTTTGTGAGTACCCCTTTGGCTCAAAATCTCACATTTTAGTTCAGAATCAATGAAAAAACACAAATCCTCAGAACCAGATGCTAATTATCAACTATCCAAGATTATCTCAAACATTTTCATTTGCAGCCATATCACAAGAATGAAAAAAAATTGGGTTCAACAATTCACTATCACAGTTAATTTGGCACTTAGTTCTCACAATTGGATGCAAAATCTAAGCAAGGGAAATATAATTGTGTGATCATGCAAACTATATGAATGCAACATGCAAAATGCAAATGCAAAATACCCCTACCCCAAGCTTAAAAATTTACATTGTCCCCAATGTAAACAATCAAGTCAGAGAGAGGAAGAAAAATAAAATAAAATAAAAGAAAAATGGAACGGCTTACCGAGGCGGTAGCAGGTGTTGACTTTCATTCCAGTCAGAAACTGCTTGAAAGTTAGGTTGCTTTTTCTTGTCTTCTTGCTCTTCCCTCCTTCCTTCTTTCCCTGGAATCACTTGGCAATTTTATTAGTAAAAGAAAACTCTTGATCTTCTCAAATTATTCAAGAGTTTAAAATCAAAAACAAAAGGAAAAAGGAAAAGAAAAATTGGGTTGCCTCCCAATAAGCGCTTCTTTAATGTCACTAGCTTGACTTATTAAAAAGCATCTATCTGGATTCTCCTCCCGGATCAAATGGAAATTGAAGTGGTGATTGTAGTAGTAAAATCACTTTATTCACAATTCCACCCAGCCATTGGGTGGAAACACCATTGACCTTTTCAACTAAAATAATGCACTTACTTCCTAGCGGGTCAAATGGCATTTGCACCAGGAAGTTTGAAAAACATGGGGAAGGGACTAGTTTACCAATGTCCACACATGCATGCAAGCCGACATATTTGTCCAATGCAGAAAAATCAAACTGCTCAGCAAGCATGGTGGAATCCCCTACCACTTCGTCTTCATCTTGAACTATCCCCCAAACCAGATTTTCCTCAAATTGGGCTTCAGGTGACTTTTGTACTAACTGTTTGCAAATCTCCTCAACTTGCGTTTTGAAGTTCTGCTGCACAGCTTCGATACTCTCACAATTTGATCTTGCCTTGGCCTCAGAGGCGGATATCTCTTGGGAATACTGTTCTAGAGCAGCTTTCAACGGTATTTGCTCCTTCCATTCCCATTCCTCCTCATGCTTCATTATCACACTATAAGCTTGTGCATGAGGGCAGTGACGTCCCCAGAGCCCGTAGTCTCCCAAGACTACATTAGGCCCAAAGTGGTATTTTGTAACTCCATCCAAGGTGGGAAAGTAATAAGTATCCATTTGTTGCATCCACCTTGTACAAACACAACTCAAAACAAAAAGATCAAATATATACAGAAAATAAAAATAATAAAAATGTCTAAATTAGTTGCCTCCTTTGTTACTAATGATATTGGCAAAACCAATCCCCAAAGAACGGCGCCAAAAACTTGTTAGGACGAATGTGGGCAAGTATACCCAGTCGTGCAAGTAATACGGTGGTAAGACCGGTTATCGTATCCACGGGGATTGGATGTCAAGTACCAATTCGCAAGCTCGGCAACTATCTAGACTAAACTATTGATCAAGAGAAAGTAAAATAAAGAAAAGAAATGAAATAAAATCATTTTGTCTTTTGGGGACTTTTGACAAACACTTGGCGTGCAGAAAGGATATGTTGGGACTAGACTTCACCAAACCTCTAACTCATGCATTATCGGGACTAGATACCTCCCATTCATGCTTCAGATATTAAAATCAATCCACTAAATTACTCAAACCCCGATTCCTCGGATGGCAAGAGCCTAAATCCACTAATAGACCCTAATTCCTTAGGTGGCCTAGATTAATGAATTTGCATTAAGATTAGGGATTACGCGATTACTAGCAAACCTAGTTCCATTCCTAGATACAAGGCTTACTAGGTGATTAAATTCAGTTCGGTTGTAATACTGAACGTTCCCATTGCATACCAAAACACAAATCAAGTCATGGGGGTGCTAGCCACAATAAGCATTAAGCACAGAAATATAACCACTAATATGAAGACATGAACATAGATTAATCAGTCAAGATAAATACATAAACATAGGTTTGATTACATCTAATCCCAACACAGGGATTTAACTACTCATAAAACAAAGAAAACCAAACCAGAGAAATAGGAAGGAAGAGGAGAGAAGAGGCTCCATGTGAGCTTTCCTTCTTCTTCAAAGCAACCCCTCTTGGCTCCCTTCTAGGGTTGAAACCCTAGCCCAGCTGCAGCCTCCAAATGCCTTCAAATGGACCCTAAAAACCCCCTGTTCTGTCTGCTGCGTTTCTTTATATAGACCTGTTGCGCGTCACGGCCGTGATGGCCATCACGGCCAGTCGTGATGGCTTCTCGCCCGGGCGCGTCTTTACTTTTTGGTCCATCACGGCCGTGTTGGGCATCCCGGCCTGGCCGTGACATTTTCTCACTTTGGGCTTCTGCTCTGCTTGATCATGGCCGTGATGGTCATCACGGCCAGGCCGTGATGGTCATCACGGCCAGGCCGTGATGGGCTCTGTTTGGCTCATATTCTTCACTTTTCAAGCTCTATTTCATCCAAGCTCCACCATGGCTGATTTTGATCATTTTTACATTGAATTCCTGCAAAACAACACCAAGAAACCGCTTCACCCGTTCCAAGGGAAAATCTAACAAAAATCAAATAAAGAATGCCTAATCTATATGCAAAATGCATGCAAAAGTATACAGAAAACATCATGTAAAATCACACTATCAAGGGTTGGAAGGAGAAATGTCTTTCAAGAGTTGGCAAGGAGACTCTCATAAAATCAGTAGCTCAAGCCATTCCGAACTACATTATGAGATGCTATAAGATCCCTGAAGGGTGCTGCCATGAGATAGAGTCTATGATTGCAAAGTTCTGGCGGGGCACTGCTGAAAACAACAGGAAAGTCCATTGGCTTAGTTGGGAGAGAATGGGCAGAGCAAAGGATAAGGGAGGAATGGGGTTTAGAGGCTTCTCTGAATTCAACAAAGCTCTTTTGGGAAAGCAATGTTGTAGACTTGTTAGTGATGAAGACTCCCTTATGGCCAGAGTTTTCAAAGGTAGGTACTATCTAAGAGGCACTTTCATGGAGGCACAGAAAGGTTTTCAGCCAAGCTTTGCTTGGAGAAGTATGCTACAAGCCAAAGAGGTTCTAGAGTTGGGGGCAAGGTGGATGATTGGGAATGGTAAAAAGGTGAAGATTTGGGAAGATAGATGATTGCCTGAACAAACCAATTTCAAGGTTTGGAGTCCCATCAAAAATTTCCAACCAGATGCAACAGTTTCTGAGCTCATTGATGAAGACACAAAGCAATGGAGAAGGGATGTAATCTTCAGCAGCTTCAACTAGTTTGAAGCATCCCAGATCCTCAGTATTCCCATATCTCTACGGCTACCAGAAGACTCATTAACTTGGCATTGGGAGCAAGATGGTAGCTACTCTGTCAGGTCAGCATACCACCTGCTATGTGAAGAGAAGAACAAAAACATTCCTGAGGCATCTGATATAAGGGACCAAGGACTGTGGAAGGTAATCTGGAAAGCACCGGTTCCAAACAGTGTTAGGAATTTCATTTGGAGACTTGCAAGAAACATTCTCCCAACAAGACATAACCTGGGACAGAAAGGAATGAAACTTGACATGAGCTGCCCTATCTGCAGGGCCGGCCCAACGTATTTTGAGGCCTAAAGCGAAATTTGATATAAGGCCTTTTTGAAAACTAATAATAATTTTATTTAAAATATATATTTTATATTTAAATTTATCTTTATTATAAATTATTATGGTTGATGTAAATTTTTGTTGTTACATGCAATAACATGTAAGATTTCCTATAATTTATTATTTAAGGTTTTAAATTATTATTTTTGTTAACCTTAAATAAAAAAAATTGGAGGCCTAAATTTGAACCAAAATAACTAAAAATATTTGGAGGCCTAAAGCCCTAGCTTTACTTGCCATAAGCTAGGGCTGGCCATGCCGATCTACCAAGAGAAGGAGGAGACTCAAGATCACATTTTCCTGCACTACAACCCAATCAGGGTGCTTTGGTTTACCACTCAGCTGGGCATCCATATCCCAGACCAGGTCAGTCTCAAATTTTGGCTTCCTCAGTGGATTAAAAACCTGGATCCCCTAGCAATCCAATTGGTTTGCACAACTCTATGGAAGATATGGAAAGTAAGGAACCAGATTGTGTTCAACAAAGCTGTTTTTGACCCTATTGCAGTGGCTGCTTCTGTAACAGATTTTAGCAGATTTCAATGCTGCCAACTCTCCTGCCCTCAAAGAACCAATGACAATTGAGGAAGAAAAATGGGTGGCTCTTGATGTTAACACTTTGAAACTGAATGTGGATGCTGGTTGCTTTAAGAATGGCTTGACTGGGTGGGGTATGGTGGTCAGGAACTTTGCAAGAAAAGTGATCTTTGCAGCTACCAAAAGGGAAGGAACTCGAATGGGTCCTTTGTTAGCAGAAGCATTGGGATTAAGGTGGTGTCTTCAATGGGCGTTGCATGAAAGTTTTGAAAATTTGATTGTGGAAACTGATGCAGAGGTTGTGGTTAAGTGCTTGCAGGACAAGACCGGGGTAGCTCACATTGCACACATCATTCAAGATTGTAAGGAGACTCTTTATCAGTTATCAAATACTTATGTTTTATGTATTAGAAGAAGTAGTAATGCTGCTGCACATGCACTGGTGGGAGTAGCAAAAACTATTGGTTCTAGGACTTGGATTGGAAATGTTCCTGATCAAGTGTCTCACATTATCTGTAATGACTCTGTTTTATGTTAATGCAAGTCTATTTTACTGTAAAAAAAAAGATATTGATTTCTCATTCGAGTGAAACTTCTAACAATCACTACAACAGAAATGACTTTAGATAGCGTTTCCGGATGCCTTTTAATAGCGTTTGTAACCGCTATCTATGCCACCTCTATTAAAACTCGTTAGCAAAGATAGCATTTAGGAAGTGCTATTAAAAGGTGACTTTAGATAGCGTTTGTACACGGAAACGCTATCTAAAGTCTGCCTTTAGATAGCATTTGTTAAAACAAACGCTATCTATTCCCCCTTTTTTTTTTTTTAATTTTACATATTTCTTAACTTTACCTCCATTCCTGCATATTGTTTATAAAAAACAGAAGGTGTAAACAAAGAAATGAAGCACAATCCATATGCATATATTGTTAGCTACTTTGACAATTCATACAGAAGGTGTAGTACATTAGCGCATAAGATTCCATCATCACTGCAGTCAAAATAAACATCACTTCTTAAAAGAGACTCCTCCTTTATAAGAAAGTCACAGGATAACATAGAAAACAGAAAAATGTGATCTAGTTTTGTCACCACATGCATAAATAAATAACCTTGGTACGACTGGTGGTCTGACTAGATTTTATAAGTCTGGTCTTCAACAAATAGCTATAAAGGCTTACAGAAATATATTTGCTTAAATAGAAACAACAAACAAACTGGCAGCAATTGAATCTAGTTATTTGGCCCAATATCCTTCAGAGCATTAATCTGTTCCTCACACATAGCAGACATGACAGAAACAACAAGGTGCCCTCAGCAAATCCATCCTTTATCTGCAGAGACCAGTCAATTATATATGCCCAATTAGAGTAAATAGACAACCAACAAACAAATAAACAAAATAGAGGAATAACAAACATTTTGAAACAGAAAAGGCATTGACAGATTTCAGCTATCAGACTCTGAATCCAACAGGAAAAAGAACACACATTAGATTTCAGATTTCCACAAACCTGAGTAAGCAGACTCTCATCAGTAGGAAGCTTGAGAGCATCCTTATTGTTCCCATTTTCAGTAAGCAGACTCACCTACAGCATCATTTGATAACATAATAGCAATCACACATTCAGAATACAGAAACAAGACTAATGAGTGAATCAATGGAGTTGGTAAGAGAAATGACAACTCACAAATCCATCCTCAGAGATATCAATGAGCTGGTAGTCAGTACGATTCACATGAGGGACCTGACAACAAAAAATTACTGTGAGTCATTGAGAGGAAAGAAATCACAATAAGTCAACACAATTAAGTGCACGTACATCACAGTTGTGGGAAGAGGGCACAATATCCTCAAGCTTCTTGGCAGTGAAAATATCAATTCCAACAAAGTGAGAGGCAAAAGATATCTTTTATTGAGCAACAAACCAAGTACATATATAGCATAAACTTGCAGAAAAATCTGCTACACCAGATAAGGTCCTAATAAATAGCAAACAAATAAAACTAATTTAGTTTCATGAGTCATCCAGTCAACAAAATGCAGAACAAAAGTCTTGCAAAGTTCAGAGTTATATCATGAAAATATTGAACTCCTAAAGATATTGCTTTCATGAGAAATATGAAAGCTGACTTGTCATATGCTGAAATTCCCTATGGAAACCTACCTAGCTCCTTGTTTTTACTGGTTTTGAATGTGAATCATTATTTTATTTAGCACCAGACTGGGAGTCTTGCATTCTGCATGCATTAGTTGCAGCACTTGTGATATTCTCTTCACACTTGACCACAACAGACATGTGGCTTTGACCCTTCTGGAATTGATACAGAATATCATTTAATGGTCAAATGACTATATTTTCGTTGCCTGATCAAAAAATAAACAGAGTGAAGTGCTCAATTGCAATATGCTCATATAGTTAGGACATAACCTAGCATGTACTGCTTATACCATGTCCCTGCAAAAGAACAATGGACCTTTTCATAAAACTGTACTTATCTTCAGTTTTCTATCATATCATTACAGAGTACAGCATTCCATTAACTATTGCATAATATAGAATACTAAGTGTGTCTAAAAGATTAATCAGATTTGTTAGATTCCCATGACACCGTCCTAGTACCATGAGTAGAGTGGCGATACCATGAACCCAGCATTGATGATGAAAAAAAGCAGTGTGGCAGGATAAGAATTCTAAAGGTATATTAGTATCTAAACATAAATGTATATATTTTACACAAATATCAATCCATAACATACAAATTACAAAGGCATACTTTTTTTGGGCAGAACTCATTTCAACTGACAGGAGATAAACAAGTCAATATGCTAAAATGAGATTTCCTTGGCCTTCAATGCCCGATAATACCCTCTTCTACAAAGATACGAGAGATGAACATTTAATAGTAATCAACATTCAACTCTAATACAGTTTCATTTGCAAAGGGTGAAGAACAAAACAATCTCAAAACGGTGGAGTTCTAAGGTGTAAACATTGAAATGGACAAGGACACCTTACAGCAACATCATAATATTTCTGTATCAACTTCAACTCAGCATAAGGAGCATAAAAGAAACTTCCATAAACTCACCTCACCTGGATGAAAGAACTACTTGTGGAACAAAAGGAGTGTAAGCTGTTTCCCTCTCAGCTGCAAGACGCTGTGCCTTCTTGAATTCCTTCAATACTGCCTGAAAATCTTTTGCAAGCTTAGCATATGCTATCTTCTTGTTTGCCTGCAAACACAAGAAAGGCCTTCAATATATCCTTTTTTTCAAGGTAAAACAATTGAAGATCATGTTACCCAATAAATCAAATCAATATATAACTGCAAAAACTACAGAACAGGCATTCTAAGCATGTCCAAGGAAATCTGAGCAACAATATCACAGGCACAAAGCAGTTGCAGAAGCTGATGAATTGCAGCAGCAAAACAGACTTATAGAAGAAATGCTCCATAAATGCAATCAAGAGCTCAGGCTTATTACAGAACAGAATGAATTGAAACTGCAACAACTCTTTAACCAAATAGATTCAAAAGGAAAAACAATAGAACAGATGTCACAAGAACTAGAAGTTAAGTCCAAACAACTTGAAGAGGCTCAAAGGCACAGTGATCAAAAGGATGCTGCATTTTCAAAGCAAATTCAAATGCTCAGATCTGAAATTAAAAAGCTGATGGCAGAGGAGTATGCATTGTCTAAACCCAAACTAACAAAGACCATAACAGAGGAGTATGCATCCTTGTGTACCAGCGAACCATAACAGTCACATGCAGTAACGCAAGAAGCATGCTTGAAACCCCAAATTAGCACATTATCACACAAACCGAGTTCCAAAAATTCTCCAAACAGAGTTCTTAATCCCAGAAACCCTTGGTTATTATGAACAAAAATCACATTTTCTAGTTTTAATTCTAACAAAAGTTCACCAAAGACAATCATCATCAGAGTTACTTGCTCATTACCTCTCATTGTTACCAAACTCGGACCAAGAACTCTCAGACACAAGAACTACATTCATTTTCGTTCGAAATAGGGGAGAGGGACATAGAGAGCATACCTTGGTCATAGGTGGTGTGGTGATGAGTGGCGGAGCAATGGGGGCGTGAGAGGGAGTCTGAGGCGTGAGAGCAACAGTGAGAGGGAGAAGTTGCCAAACTTTATAGCGAAGCTTACACTAAAAAAATATGATGCTTTTTAGTTACTTAATTAGAATTGAACATAAGTACTAAATTACACACAAGAATTAGTGCAAAATGAATATAGGATTTAATTGGTATGCATACTGTCAAACAATAATAAATTATCCATCCATCGACCATCATTAACTAACTTAAAAGTCTTGAGTCACACATAGGTTGATGTGTATTGATGTGATCTACTGACAATATAAAAAACCATAAAAGTGTATCAAAATTAAACTAATGAATATATAACAAATAAGTAAAAAAAAGAGAAAGCATGTAAAGTTTGTAAACAAATATGACAAGATATAATACAATCAAACAACCAGAGATTATTGCCTATTGCTATGACAGAATATTACTGTCTTATAACCTGAGGCTGAATGCATACCACTTCCTCGGACTCGGAGGCTGAATATTATTGTCTTATGGGGTGAAAGAGAACAATGATTGAGTTTGAGAGAAGACAGACAGAGGACTTTCCAATAGGGACGATGGAATGGGTCGCCGCTTTTACAAACTACCGCACACTACAAAGCCCACTTTCTTATTATTCTTATTTTTTTTTTTTTAATACTTCAGAGTAATGGTTTTAACACTGGTTGAACCAGAAAGGAGAGTGATTCAAGGTTCAACCGTTTCCGTTTAATCGGTTGTCGAACCGGGGCATATATATATACAGTTACAAAAATTACACATTAATAAAAATATCAATCAACAATTCAAATTTCAAATTAAGTTCTAATGACAATGAAAACTAAAATAATGACAAGGAAAACTAAAATAATAATATTTACAAAAATCTGAATATATGTTGGAGTATTATGCATAATGACAATGAAAACTAAAATAATATGTTTTTTCACATGTGTGTAGGAATCAATATTAGTTTGAGTCAGAAATTAACAGCAACTAGTTCAAATTGCAGTGATTCGGTGGATAGTCAAAGTTGCCCATGTTTACAATTGCAAGCAATCTACTAAGTACAACACGGTAGCCCAACCCAGGTCCTGTTTGCCCCAAAATCAATGATTCAAAGTTGAACCCCACGAGATGTAACATGTAGGCAACACAAAGAACATAAAACTAAACTAAAAGTAACAAAGGGAAGAAAACCATACCTGGAAGGAGAAATAAGATATAACAGAGGTCTGGTCGTGCGCCGCTGGTCTCAGAAGAGAAGAGTGTGACTGTGAACTTAGGCAGAAACAGAGGGGGACAGTGATTCGCTACCAGGCAAAGGATGTGAGGGTTTTCTTCAAATATGAGAGGCTCCCCAATTTTTGTTTTGCGTGTGGGAGACTAGGACATCAACTCAAGGATTGTGAGGAGATAGAAGACCAAGATGAAGATGGTTATGAAGAAGTGGAAGAGAAAGACCTTCCTTTTGGACCATGGCTTCGGGCTTCACCCCTCCCGAAGTTCACTATGGAACAAAAGAGAGAGAGTAGCTCTAGTCCTTACAGCAAGAGTTTATTCGCGGGTACAAGTAACAGTAGGACTGAAGCATCGGGGAGTAAGAAAGAAGATACAGAAGTGGAACAAGCCCATCTGGTCAATAGGAAAGGGAAGGCTCTCTTGAGTGCGGAGGGGAATAACATTGAGGCAACTTCTAAGGAGATCGAACGAGTAGCAGAGACTTTGGGATCTTTTGATTTAACGCCCAAAGACACAGTGGCTGAGAGCGAAG
Organism: Sophora flavescens; assembly: GCA_030762895.1. Taxonomy (NCBI): domain Eukaryota; kingdom Viridiplantae; phylum Streptophyta; class Magnoliopsida; order Fabales; family Fabaceae; genus Sophora; species Sophora flavescens. The sequence goes on along the minus strand of CM061065.1, from coordinate 26,473,331 downwards.
CAGAAATCAGTAAATATAAACAAAGGAAGTGGAATAGACACAAGGGGAGCAAGCCGAAAGGGAAACAGAACCAGAGGAAAGGGGAGAAATTGCTAGGGAAGAGGGTGCTAGTGGATGTGATGATCTCAGAAGGGACACCGGAAGATATCAAGAACAAAGACAAGAAGAGGCAAGTGGTAGCTATGGAGTTCGAAAAACCTGAACCAGAGGCAGTGTTGGAGACCCAACACCGCCTACAACAATGAAAACCATAAGTTGGAACTGCCGGGGTTTGGGGAATCCTCGAGCAGTTCGAGCCTTGTTGAGGCTCCTTCATTTGGAAAATCCTCACTTGGTTTTCCTTATGGAAACTAGGCTGAAAGCATATGAGATGGACAGAATTAGGATCAGGAGTGGCTACAATTCAAGTTTGGTGGTAGATTGTCATGGGCAAGGTAGGGAGAGGGCTGGCGGATTGGCTCTTTTGTGGAATGATCAGGTGGACATCACCACCATCTCATATTCACTTAATCACATTTTTGGAAAAGGGGATGATGAGGAAAGAGGGGAGCCTTGGTTCTTTTCTGGCATATATGGCTACCTGGAGGAAGCTCAAAGAAAGAAGACCTGGATACTAATGAAGGACATTGCTGGACAGACCTCAAACAGATGGTTATGCTTCGGTGATATCAATGACACTTTATCTCTGGAATAAAAAAAAGGGAGCGAACCCCCGCAGCTTCAATCAACTGAGTTTGGGGAGGAGAATAGTAGCTGACACGGACTCGGCAAGTGTACCGGTTCGTTGCAAGTAATAAAAACGGTAAGACCGGATATCGTTCTCAGGGATCGTGGACAATTACCACTTCGCAAATTTGACTACTATCTAGGCGATCGAATTTTGGATTGAAGGTTGTTTTAACATCTAGCAAACAAACAAGAAGAAAATATTTTTGTTCTTTTTGGATTTTTCTCAAACAGTTAATGTGAAAACAAAGAGATGAATAACAATGAGATATAATTGCTGGGGTTAAACTAAGCTAATCCTCCCTTGGTTGTTATGAAATGATAACTAACACAGTTCCTAGTTCTAATACGACAATCAAGTCTTTTCAGAGATACCCAAGCCTAATTCCTTAGGTGCATTGAGCCTAAAATCCCAAGTTAAACCCTAATTCCTTAGGTGGATTAACCTGAGATTTTGCATTAAGTAAAGACTTATAAGATTGCAAGCACCTCAAGACCTATTCCTAGGCTCATGAACTACCCGGCATTTGATTCGTGAGCAAGCTCTAACACCAACCTTCCAGTTATCTATTAAAGCAACTAATCATTCATAGGGTGATCAAGCCTAAGAAAGCATTAAGCATGGAATCAAACACTCATAAAGAACGAGGAAACTGTATTAAAATCAAATCATTTTTACAACCAAGTTCAGATAGCAATAGTCTAACCCCAACAAAGGGGAGTTTAGTTACACATAATTGAAAACAAAACAAAAGAGAGAATTACAGAGATGAACAAAGGGGAGAGCTCCATGGAATGATGCACACAACCAAAAGCAGAGGAGGATTTTCTTTAGGGTTTTCTCAATGAATCTTCTTCCGTTACGCTCGGTTCTTTTATTACTCGTGGCGGTCACGGCGGTGATAGCCATCACGGCCAGGCCGTGATGGTTTCGACTTGGCACCGCTTCATTTACTGATTCATCACGGTCGTGATACTCCTCACGGCTAGGCCGTGATCCTTTCTGACTTTTCCAACTGATTCATCACGGCCGTAATATCCATCACGGCTAGGCCGTGATCGTCTCTGACTTTTGGAGATCTGGCACAGCTGACACGTCACGGCCGTGATAGCCATCACGGCTAGGCCGTGACAGCTTCGACTTTTGGCTCAATTCTTTCTTGACTCATCGCTCCCTCATGGCCGTGAGGGCCATCACGGCTAGGCCGTGATACTCTCTGCTTGGCTCAATTTCTTATCTTTCAAAGCTCTAAGTCATCCAAGCTTCATACTTGCTAATTCTTGGGCATTTAATCATGAATATCTGCAAAACAACACACAATACCACCTTATCCGTTCCAAAGGAAAAACTAAACAAAATAAACACTAAAATGGCCTAACTATATGCAAATGCATGCAGAAATGTACATGGAAAATGAGGTGAAATCACACTCATCAAATCACCCCAAGCTTAAGACTTTGCTTGTCCTCAAGCAAAAACCAAGGCCATAAGATGAAAACAACCAGGACAATGATAGTGAACTAAGAACCCGAATAAAATGATCCAAGCAACAGGCAATCAATTATTTCAGCAAGAGACAATCAATTCAAGTCCAATTAGGGGCTTAGTTTCCCTAGACTCACATTCTCACTAATTCGGGCACTCTATCTCACTTGCAGCTCACCCCAAGCTTGTTCATTTGCTTGGCTCTCTTTCTTGCCTCACTCACTCAAGTGTTAAGGGAATATGACATTTCACTCCATTTTCCTCAAAGAATGATTCCTACCATAAGCTTGACTATCAACCGAATCTTCACTTTATTAATGAAAAACATCTAAGAATCAAGAGGTCTTATTCTTTGGTGTAATGGGGCCATGGGATCAATTTTCAGGTGGGGATTTCAAGAACAGGAAATTTCAAAAGTCTATACAAACAATCAAGCATTGCAAGGCACGACCTTCTAAAATACCTTTCTTTGGGTTTCAGTTTACTCTTCCACCATTCTTTCATTTTTTTTTTTTCTACTTCTCATTCCTTTTTGTCATCCCCTTCCCCATTTTTTATTTCTCTTTTCTCTCTTTTTTTTTTTATTGGAGAAGGGTAGATTTTGCAATTCAGGAGAAGTAAAATTTTTTAGATTCCTTTTTTTTTTTTTTTCCTTTCATCATCCCAAACTTTCAACTACATTTTCCAACCCATTTTTGCACAGTACTTTAGAAGGTCCCTCATAAGCATATTTAACACAACATTTCAGGGAACCAAGAAAAGCATGTTATTCATTCAGGCTCAAAATTGGGCAACTAAGGGTAGCATTTACACATTCAAAGCTCAGAAGGCCGGAAAAAATACCTATTGCCTCAATCATTTTCAAAAATGTTTCCAAAAATTTTCTAGTTTCGAAATGGTTTCAAGTCAAGTTCTAGAGAAAAACAGTCCAAGAAGAAAACACTCTACACAAAGAACGGGGGCAGATTTAGTGAGTGCCCCCTAATGGCTCAAAAGCTCACATTTATCAGTTCAAGAACCAGAGAGAACACAAATCCATAGAAACACATGCTAATCATCAACTATCCAAGAACATCTCAAGCATATTTAATGAAGCCATATCACAAGAATATAAAATCAGGGTCCAAAAATTCACTATCACAGAAAACTTGGCACTTAGCTCTCACAATCAGATGCTCAATCTAAGCAGGGGGCAATTAATTCATGTGATCATGCAAGACTAGAGCCTATATGAATGCAATATTTACAATGCAAGCTAAAAGATTACCCCTACCCCAAGCTTAAAGACTTACATTGTCCTCAATGTAAATAATTAAGTTTAGAGAGGGGAGAAAACTAGAACAACTCACAAGGTGGTAGTGGTGCTGAATCACATGCCTTCTGGTCTTGTTTCCTCCTGCCCTTCTTCTCCTCCTTCCTTCAAAATCTGGAATCACTCAACAAACTATTAACAAACCTCTTGAGCTTCTCAAATTATTCAAGAGGGGAAATCAAAAACAAAAGAGAAGAGGAAAATAAAAATTGGGTTGCCTCCCAATAAGCGCTTCTTTAACGTCACTAGCTTGACGTATGATTTCTAAGATGGTGCCTCAAGAGGGATGGAGACTGCCTGACGGTTAAAATCTCCTCCAAGGTAGTGCTTGAGCCTGTGCCCATTTACAGTGAAAGTATTTCCTGATGATGGATTTTCCAATTCAACTGAACCAAACGGAGAAACTGACTTGACATAGAATGGGCCTGACCATCTTGATCTCAATTTGCCCGGGAAAAACTTGAGTCTTGAGTTGATCAAAGAAAACGACTGGCCTTCTTCAAATTGCTTGGGAAGAATGTACTTATCATGCCAGAACTTGGTTCTTTCCTTGTATATCCTGGCACTCTCATAAGCCAAGAGTCGGAACTCATCTAACTCATTCAATTGAAGCATCCTCTTGTCCATGGCCAGCCTTGTATCAAAGTTTAGGGCCTTCACTGCCCAAAAAGCACGGTGTTGGAGCTCTACCGGAAGATGACATGATTTCCCGAACACCAATTGGTAAGGTGACATACCAATAGGCGTCTTATAAGCAGTCCGATAAGCCCAAAGTGCATCATCAACTTTCTTCGCCCAATCCTTCCTTGCATTGTTCACAGTTTTTTCCAAAATTCTTTTCAACTCCCGGTTGGACAATTCCACTTGCCCACTGGTTTGGGGATGGTATGGTGTGGTAACTTTGTGGTTCACCCCAAACTTGGCAAGCACTGCATTAAACTCCTTATTGCAAAAGTGGGTACCCCCATCACTTATGATAGCCCTAGGGGTCCCAAACCGGGTAAAAATATTCTTCCTCACAAAACTGATCACAGTTCTTGCATCATCCTTCAAAGTTGGCACGGCTTCCACCCACTTGCTCACATAATCAACTGCCACCAGGATGTACTTGTTGTTGTAAGACGACGGGAAAGGACCCATGAAGTCAATCCCCCATACGTCAAAGAGCTCTACCTCCAATATACCCTTCAAGGGCATCTCATTTCTCTTGGAAATACTGCCGGTCCTCTGGCATTTATCACAATTCATCACCCAAGCTCGGGAGTCCTTGAAAATGGTGGGCCAAAACAACCCGCTTTGCAAAATCTTCATCGCGGTCCTCTCACCACCAAAGTGTCCTCCATAGGGTGAGTTGTGGCAGTGGGTCAACACCCCATTAATTTCTTCTTCAGGTATGCACCTCCTCAGAATTCCATCTGAACCCCTTTTGAAAAGATACGGCTCATCCCAAATGTAGAACTTGGCATCATGAATGAGCTTCTTCTTCTGCTGCGCATTGAAGTCCTTAGGAATCTTATTGGCCGCCTTGTAATTTGCAATATCCGCGAACCAAGGTGCCACTTGCACCACAAACAACCTGTTCATCCGGAAATTCCTCTTGAATTGGCAACTTTGCTTCGCTTGGACATCTGCTTGTGGGAGCCTGGACAAATGGTCTGCTACCACATTCTCCACTCCTTTCTTGTCCTTTATTTCCAAATCAAACTCTTGGAGTAGCAGTATCCACCTAATAAGCCTTGGCTTAGCATCCTGTTTAGTCATCAGATATCTTAAAGCGGGAATGATCGAGTGTAGACTGTAGTTTTACAACCAATCAAGTAGGATCTAAATTTATCAAAAGCAAATACCACAAAGCAAGCAACTCTTTTTCAGTCGTAGTGTAATTCAATTGGGCATCATTAAGCACACGACTGGCATAGTAAATGACATGCAGCACTTTGTTTTTCTTTGGCCCAAAATGGCTCCCACCGCATAGTCACTTGCATCACACATTAGCTCAAAAGGTAAACTCCAACTGGAGGAGCAATGACTGGTGCGGTGGTGAGTTTTTCTTTCAAAATTTTGAAGGCATGCATGCAATCATCATCAAATATAAAAGGAGTATCAGCTACCAAAAGCTTGCATAAGGGTTTCACTATTTTTGAAAAATCTTTTATGAACCTTCTATAAAAACCCGCATGCCCTAGGAAGCTTCTAACACCTTTCACATTTAAGGGAGGAGGAAGTTTTTCAATCACTTCAATTTTGGCTCTATCAACCTCCATCCCCTAGATGAAATTTTGTGCCCAAGAACTATACCCTCCCTAACCATGAAATGGCATTTTTCCCAATTTAAAACGAGGTTAGTTTCTTGGCACCTTTTTAGGACACAGGCAAGATTATTCAAACAGTTATCAAATGAATCACCAAATACAGAAAAATCGTCCATAAATACCTCAATAAACTTCTCATTCATATCAGAAAATATGGAGAGCATGCACCTTTGAAAAGTGGCGGGTGCATTGCACAACCCGAAAGGCATTCTCCTGTATGCATAGACACCATAAGGGCAGGTGAAAGCGGTCTTCTCTTGGTCCTCCGGGTCAACCACAATCTGGTTATACCCGGAGTATCCATCAAGGAAACAATAGAAAGCATGACCCGCCAACCTCTCTAGCATCTGATCAATGAAGGGTAATGGAAAGTGGTCTTTTCTAGTGGCCTCATTCAGTCTTACGTAGTCAATGCATACCCTCCATCCAGACACTCGGTCCTGGAGGGAATAAGTTCATTCCTTTCATTCGCTACCACTGTCATCCCCCCTTTCTTCTAGACAACTTGGACCGGACTCACCCATGGACTATCGGAGATGGGATAGATAATGCCCGCATCCAACAACTTCACAATCTCCTTCCTCACAACTTCCTTCATATTCGGGTTGAGTCTTCTTTGCGGTTGCCTAACCGGCTTGAATTTTTCCTCCACACGGATTTTGTGCATGCGAAGGAGGGGCTTATCCCTTTCAAATCGGACATAGACCATCCAATTGCAGATTTGTGCTCCCTAAGCACCCTCAACAGCTTTCTCTTCTTCCAAGGAATTCAACCCACTCATCGATGATAACCGGGAATGAAGAGTTCATCCCTAGGAAGGCATAACGGAGATGGGATGGCAATTCCTTCAACTCTAGCACCGGTGGGTCACCCTTATCTTCAATTCTCACATCTTCCACCACTTTGTCTTCATCGGTATTCACAACCGGACAAGCCTCCGAGAGATTTAATCATGAGATCAACTTCTTCGCACCTACTTCTTCTTCTACATCCTCTACCATTAGAGCGGCTTCTAACGAATCTTCAAACTTCTGGTGCAAACTCTTGTCAGCTAATGAATCAATGAGGTCCACTATCATGCATGTGTCCTTGTCGCTTGGGTGTTTCATCGCTTCAAACACATTAAAAGTGACCTTTTCGTCTTGTACCCGAAGCACCAATTCCCCTTGATTGACATCGATCAAGGCTCTACCTGTTGCTAGGAATGGTCTCCCAAGAATCAGAGGAGTATCACCATCTTCAGCCATATCTAACACCACAAAATCTGCTGGAAAAATAAATTTATCTACCTTCACCAACAAATCCTCCACAACACCATAGGGGTATGTAATTGAGCGGTCTGCCAGTTGAAGAGAAATCCCTGTTGGTTTTACTTCACCAATCCCCAGCTTCTTGAGAATGGAGAGCGGCATCAGATTAATACTTGCCCCTAAATCGCACAATGCTCTCCCTATGTTCAGATGACCAATCGTGCATGGGATAGTGAAACTGCCCGGGTCCTTCATTTTTACTGGCAGCTTCCTTTGAAGTATAGCGCTGCACTCTTCAGTAAGCATAACTGTCTCCTCCTTCCACCTTCTTTTGTTTGTAAGGATTTCCTTCATGAATTTTGCGTAGGAAGGCATCTGCTGTAGAGCTTCAGCAAACGGGATGTTTATTTGTAGCTTTTTGAATACATCCAGGAACTTAGAAAACTAGCGATCTTTTGCTTCTTTCTTCAACCGTTGGGGGTATGGAATTCTGAAATATGGGGGCAGCTCCTTGGGATTATCAGCCTCTTCCAGAATCTGTCTTCTAGTCTTCTTCTTCGCAAATTCTTCATCAACCAGTTTCTCCCTCTGTGGTTCTTCAGCTTCTACATCAATAGGGTTAAAGGTAGTACCTTGGGAAGTTCCGGGTTCTTCATTGTTTACCTCTTCAAATTGTCCCTTGTCAATTCCAGCATCACTTGTCTTCTCTTCCTTCTCTTTTTCTTGTGGACTTAACATTCTCCCACTTCTTGTAACAATGGCCTTACAATCTTCCCTTGGGTTCTTCTCAGTATCCCCAGGCAATTGTCCTGGAGGTCTCTCTGCCATCTGCCTTACTAGTGGGCCCATTTGATGCTCCAAGTTCTTGATTGAAGCATTCTGATTCTTTATAGTCTCTTGAGTAACTTGCATGAACTGGCCTAGAAGGTTCTCCAATTTGCTTGAACTCTCTTGAGGAGGCTTTGCTTGAGTATTTGAACTTTGTCCTTGTCTCCAACTAAAGTTGGGATGATTGCGCCACCCCGGATTGTAGGTGTTGGAGTAGGGATCATTTCTAGGCCCTTGGTTGCCCATATAGTTTACCTCTTCTTGTCCCGAGCTTCCAACCACATTGATCTCACGGTTTCCATTTGCATGGTTGCCTCCACGAAATCACACACCGAGGCACCTTGAACTTGAACAGCTTGTACTTGAGAGTTCTGCAGTTGAACCGACCCCAGTTGTTTGGTAAGAATAGCCATTTGTGCTCTGAGGGCACCAATTTCATCCAGCTCTAGAACACCTCTATTGACCATTGACCGAGAACTAGGCATTTGATAGTCATTGTTAGCCATGTTCTCAATCAAGTCCTTTGCTTCTTCCGGTGTCTTTTGACTCAATGTACCTCCTGCAGCCGCTTCAATCATACTTCTTGAATTCTCGTTGAGCCCATTAACAAAAGTTGCGACCTGCTTGCCATGTCTCTAGTTCATGATTTGGACAAGTCTGGAGTAAAGACTTGAACCTCTCCCGTGGCTTCATATAGTGACTCACCATCCTCTCTCTGCAAAGGCATTGATCTCCGACCTCGGCTTAATCATTCTTGACGGAGGGAAGAATCGAGATAAAAACTTGCTTGACTAAGTCGTTCCAGGTGATGATGCTTCCATGAGGATGAGATTGAAGCCATGCCTTGGCTCTATCCCTCAAAGAGAAAGGGAAAAGCCTTAACCGAATGGCCTCATCGGAAGCTCCATTTAACTTGATGGTGTCACACAGCTCAATGAAGGTACCAATGTGAGCATGAGGATCTTCACTCTCCAACCCTCCAAATTGGTTTTGCTTTGCACAAGGTGGAGAAGTGAGGCCTTGATTTCGAAATTATTGCAGGCCACCGCAGGTCTCACAATCGGAGTTCCACATCTATCAACTCTAGGGGAAGTGTAGTCCCCCATTGTTCTCCTTGGTGCATTCTCTTCCGCCATGGTGACAATTTGCTATTTCAATTTGTGGTTCTTGCACATTAGGTAACTCAACTCGCTGCTCTTGTCTACTAGAAGATGCTCTTTCTCCTGTTCTGTCTTGCCTTGGTTTTCTTTCTATTCCTTCTGCAGAGTCTCTCGATCTCAGGTTCGAATTGGAGTTCACCTGGTCGATTGTACCTCGCATACACCGAACAAACGGAGTAGCACAGAAACAAAGCAAAAAAAAAGCACTTGCGAAATTCACAAAGAGAGATACGAAATTAAGAAACGAAAAACACAAGAGGGAAAACAAGAAAAAAAATAAAATGCCTAAATTAGGAGTCCCCTTTGGTACTCGTGATATTGGCACACCGATCCCAAGAACGGCGCCAAAAACTTGACACGGACTCGGCAAGTGTACCGGTTCGTTGCAAGTAATAAAAGCGGTAAGACCGGGATATCGTTCTCGGGGATCGTGGACAATTACCACTTCGCAAATTTGACTACTATCTAGGCGATCGAATTTTGGATTGAAGGTTGTTTTAACATCTAGCAAACAAACAAGAAGAAAATATTTTTGTTCTTTTTGGATTTTTCTCAAACAGTTAATGTGAAAACAAAGAGATGAATAACAATGAGATATAATTGCTTGGGGTTAAACTAAGCTAATCCTCCCTTGGTTGTTATGAAATGATAACTAACACAGTTCCTAGTTCTAATACGACAATCAAGTCTTTTCGAGAGATACCCAAGCCTAATTCCTTAGGTGCATTGAGCCTAAAATCCCAAGTTAAACCCTAATTCCTTAGGTGGATTAACCTGAGATTTTGCATTAAGTAAAGACTTATAAGATTGCAAGCACCTCAAGACCTATTCCTAGGCTCATGAACTACCCAAGGCATTTGATTCGTGAGCAAGCTCTAACACCAACCTTCCAGTTATCTATTAAAGCAACTAATCATTCATAGGGTGATCAAGCCTAAGAAAGCATTAAGCATGGAATCAAACACTCATAAAGAACGAGGAAACTGTATTAAAATCAAATCATTTTTACAACCAAGTTCAGATAGCAATAGTCTAACCCCAACAAAGGGGTGTTTAGTTACACATAATTGAAAACAAAACAAAAGAGAGAATTACAGAGATGTACAAAGGGGAGAGCTCCATGGAATGATGCACACAACCCACAAAGAAGAGAGGGTTTTCTTTAGGGTTTTCTGAATGAATCTTCTTCTGTTCTGCTCAGTTCTTTTATTACTCGTGGCCGGTCACGGCCGTGACAGCCATCACGGCCAGGCCGTGATGGTTTCTGACTTGGCACCGCTTCATTTACTGATTCATCACGGCCGTAATATCCATCACGGCTAGGCCGTGATCGTCTCTGACTTTTGGAGATCTGCATGACCGACACGTCACGGCCGTGATAGCCATCACGGCTAGGCCGTGACAGCTTCTGACTTTTGGCTCAATTCTTTCTTCAGCTACTGCTCCCTCACGGCCGTGAGGGCCATCACGGCTAGGCCGTGATACTCTCTGCTTGGCTCAATTTCTTATCTTTCAAAGCTCTAAGTCATCCAAGCTTCATACTTGCTAATTCTTGGGCATTTAATCATGAATATCTGCAAAACAACACACAATACCACCTTATCCGTTCCAAAGGAAAAACTAAACAAAATAAACACTAAAATGGCCTAACTATATGCAAATGCATGCAGAAATGTACATGGAAAATGAGGTGAAATCACACTCATCAGTAGCTAAATGTGGCCTCCAGGATTTGGGTTTCACTGGTTACCCTTTCACTTGGTCAAATGGGAGACAAGGGGATGAGCAGATACAGTGCAGACTTGATAGAGCCCTAGCAATGGAAGATTTTATTAAAAGGTTCAGCCTAATTCAGGTAACTCATCTTCCTCGTTTTGGTTCGGATCATACCCCTATTATGATTGGCCTGGAAGTTTCCCTGCATACTAACCAGAGGAAAAGAAGACATATCTTTCGGTTTGAAGAATGCTGGGTCAAAGACAGAAAATGTGAGGAGCTAGTGAGAAGGATATGGTCAAATGGCATTGCTCCCTGTGAGATTCGCCTGGCCAATCTGCAATCTCTAGATGCTGATTTCAAGGAATATAGAAGCAGTGAAATAAGGAAGGAGATTATCAAAACTGAAAACAGATTGAAGGATAACTCTATGTGGTCAAACTCACTTGAGAATATATCCACCTACAAGGAGCTCGAGAAGCATCATGGAGAACTTCTCAAAACTGAGGAAACCATTTGGCGTCAAAGAAGTAGGGCCGTGTGGTTAAAAGATTGGGACAAGAATAAGAGATTTTTTCATTGCAAGGCAAATCAAAGAAAGAAAGTGAATGAAGTGAAAAAGGTCAAAGATGAAGCAGGGGTGTGGTGGTAAGGTGAAGAAAATGTTGAGAGAATTATGCTGGACTACTTCACTGACCTTTTCTCATCTTCCAATCCTAGTGGTATTGAGCAAGCTTGCATGGCAATTCAAAAAATGCTCAGTGATGAACAAAGAGGGTGGTGTGATCAAACCTCCTCTATAGGTGAGATCAAGGAGGCCATAAATCAAATGCATCTCTGAAGGCCCCGGGACCGGATGGCATCCCTGTCCTCTTTTATCAAAGGTACATGCACATAGTGGGGAATGACATCCAGAGACTTTTTCTTGAAATCTTAAATGATGAGAGGTCCCCGGAGTCTATCAACAAAACTCACATTGTCCTCATTCCCAAGTGCAAGAACCCGAGCTCTCCAAAACACTTTAGACCAATTAGCCTCTACAACGTGGTTATGAAGATAATCACCAAGGCCATTGCAAACATAATCATAGGTGTTCTCCCGGAAGTGATTGATGAAGAGCAAAGTGCTTTTGTGAAAGGGAGACTTATTACCGACAATGCTCTCATTGCCATGGAATGCTTCCATTGGCTCAAGAAGAAGACTAGAGGCAAAAAAGGGATGATGGCTCTCAAGCTTGATATGGCAAAGGCTTACGACAGATTAGAGTGGCCATTCATTAACGTTGTCCTGCTCCATATGGGTTTCCCTTTAAAATTCACAAAGCTCATCATGTCTTGCATCACTACAGTGTCTGTAACGTCCCTGGCTGCTTTATGGATTGACGGCTGTCCCCACAGACCAACACGGGTCTTTTCAGTATGCTTTGTCCTCACTCACACGCTTCCCGGGAAAACTTCCCAAGAGGTCACCCATCCCATAATTGCTCCAAGTCTAGCACGCTTAACTGTGGAGTTCTTAAGTGATGGGCTCCCGAAAAGAAGATGCATCTTGTTTGTATAGGCAGTACCAATCAATTCATATAAGCCTTCCTCAACTATATAGTCACATACCTACACAGTCTCAGGATCCCTCTCATTCGGGTGTGTAATCGGTTCATTCATGTGTCCCTCCGCCTAGAAGCCTGCCAGGAGCCGCTCCTTGTCCGTGCCTTCTTGCACCGGCGACCACTCCCCGCCCTCGTCGGCACCCGGGTGTTACATGCCCACCAGCTTCCGCTTGGTTCGTCCCCGAACCACACCGTACTGGGAGAGGTGCCGCTCTGATACCATTTGTAACGTCCCTGGCTGCTTTATGGATTGACGACTGTCCCCACAGACCAACACGGGTCTTTTCAGCATGTTTTGTCCTCACTTACACGCTTCCCGGGAAAACTTCCCAAGAGATCACCCATCCCATAATTGCTCCAAGTCTAACACGCTTAACTGTGGAGTTCTTAAGTGATGGGCTCCCGAAAAGAAGATGCATCTTGTTAGTATAGGTAGTACCAATCAATTCATATAAGCCTTCCTCAACTATATAGTCCCATACCTACACAGTCTCAGGATCCCTCTCATTCGGGTGTGTAATCGATTCATTCATGTGTCCCTCCGCCTAGAAGCCTGCCAGGAGCCGCTCCTTGTCCGTGACTTCTTGCACCGGCGACCACTCCCCGCCCTCGTCGGCACCCGGGTGTTACAGTGTCGTACCAAGTACTCATTAATGGCCAACCGAGCAGTAGTTTCTCTCCCGAGAGAGGATTAAGACAAGGTGACCCACTCTCACCCTACATTTTCATACTTTGTGCCAATGTTCTTTCCAGTTTACTTCATAAAGCTAACTCGCAAGGATCCATCCATGGTATCCAAGTGGCCAAGAGGGCCCCTCAAATTACCCATCTCTTGTTTGCAGACGACATCCTACTTTTTGCAAGAGCAAACCTAAAAGAAGCTGAAGTCATCACTCATGTCCTCAACATATATCAGTTGGCTTCTGGTCATTTGGTGAATTTAGACAAGTCTGAGGTGTCATATAGTCGAAATGTGATGAGTGTGATTACACCTCATACTTATTTATCATATTGCATGCATTTTCATGTAGTTTAGGCAATTTTAATTTTATTTTTGTTAGTTTTTACCTTGAAACGGGTAAGGCGGTTTTGTGGTATTGTTGTGCAGGAATTAAAGATCAAAATGTTCAAGATCAACCATGATGGAGCTTGCATGAAGATGGAGCTTGAAAAGCAAGAAAACTGAGCCAAACAGAGGCCATCACGGCCTAGCCGTGACAGCCATCACGGCCATGTTCGAGCAATGCTGAAAAGAAAAGAACGAAAAAGTTAGAACTTGTCACGGCCAGGCAGTGATAGCCATCACGGCCGTGACAGACCATCAGTGCCAAGTTTTCCAAGACAGAATTTGTCACGGCCTGGCTGTGACAGGCATCACGGCCGTGACGCGCAATATCTGGAATTTTAAAATCTGATTTGATCTGATTTTGTAATTGCTTAGGATTCAAGTTAACCTACTCTATAAATAGGGCAATTAGGATCAAAAATAGGAGGACGGGGGGGCTGTTACCTTAGGAAAAAACTAGGATTTCTCTTTTTTCTCTTCTCTTCTCTAGGAATTGGGGCTATGCCCAAGATTTGTTTTATGTTATGAATTGACGTTTTACTTCTTGTTAATTTCAATTCGCTTTCGATTTGATTCCTATTGCATGAATTACTTGTGAATCTGGTGCGCACTTATTTGCATGTCATAGATACTCTAAGGAGGAACCTAGTGGTGAACTTAGGTATTGGATCTATAGGGATTGAACTTAGGACTTAAATCATAAGAGTTAGAAGCAGTCCTTCGAGGGTTCACCGAGTTATCACAAAGCTTAAAGGGTTCGATTTAAATTCAATTACCACGAGAGTAGGGGTTGGTTTAATTGGGCACAGTTCTTGTATCCCGAGAGGGAACATTAACTTATTTAGGATAAATTCACCTTCAAAGCAAATTTCGATAATTAACAAGAGGGGTAGTCAGTTTAGTAACATGAGCAGTCTTGTTGGTAACCCAATTCATGGAAATCTCTTTTGATATTGAAAAATCCTAGATTTGATATGATTGCGATTTTGTTTGATTGCGTTTAGATATTTGATATTGTTAGTTAATCCTTTAAAAACCAAATCTTTTTCTAGTCCAGTTTAATTGATTTAATAATTGATAGTTATTTAAGATCACGGTCCCTGTGAATTCGATCTTTTTATTACTCGACGACGAAGCCATACACTTGTGGATTCGAGCCCATAAAAATGTGCCCCCAATTGAGCAAAATATGATCTGTAACAAGATGGAAACAAAGACTGTGACAAACCTCTCTAGATATCTTGGCCTTCCTGTTGTGTTTGGGAGATCAATAAAGGATGTCTTTGCATTTGTGAGGGACAGAGTATGGAAGAAGCTAATGGGTTGGAAGGAGAAATGTCTTTCAAGAGCTGGCAAGGAGACTTTCATAAAATCAGTAGCTCAAGCCATTCCGAACTACATTATGAGATGATATAAGATCCCTGAAGGGTGCTGCCATGAGATAGAGTCTATGATTGCAAAGTTCTGGTGTGGCACTACTGAAAACAGCAGGAAAGTCCATTGGCTTAGTTGGGAGACAATGGGCAGAGTAAAGGATAAGGGAGGAATGGGGTTTAGAGGCTTCTCTGAATTCAACAAAGCTCTTTTGGGAAAGCAATGTTGTAGACTTGTTAGTGATGAAGACTCCCTTATGGCCAGAGTTTTCAAAGGAAGGTACTATCAGAGAGGCACTTTCATGGAGGCACGAAGGTTTTCAGCCAAGCTTTGCTTGGAGAAGTATGCTACAAGCCAAAGAGGTTCTAGAGTTAGGGGCAAGGTGGATGATTGGGAATGGTAAAAAGGTGAAGATTTGGGAAGATAGATGGTTGCCTGAACAAATCAATTTCAAGGTTTGGAGTCCCATAAAAAATTTCCAACCAGATGCAACAATTTCTGAGCTCATTGATGAAGACACAAAGCAATGGAGAAGGGATGTAATCTTCAGCAGCTTCAACTAGTTTGAAGCATCCCAGATCCTCAGTATTCCCATATCTCTACGGCTACCATAAGACTCATTAACTTGGCATTGGGAGCAAGATGGTAGCTACTCTGTCAGGTCAGCATACCACCTGCTATGTGAAGAGAAGAACAGAAACATTCCTGAGGCATCTGATATGAGGGACCAAGGACTGTGGAAGGCAATCTGGAAAGCACCGGTTTCAAACAGTGTTAGGAATTTCATTTGGAGACTTGCAAGAAACATTCTCCCAACAAGACATAACCTGGGAAAGAAAGGAATGAAACTCGACATGAGCTGCGCGCCCTATCTACAGGGCCGTCCCAACGTATTTTAAGACCTAAAGTGAAATTTGATATAAGACCTTTTTGAAAACTAATAATAATTTTATTAAAAATATATATTTTATATTTAAATTTATCTTTATTATAAATTATTATGGTAGGCAAAAATTTTTGTTGTTACATGCAATAACATGTAAGATTTCCTATAATTTATTGTTTAAGGTTTTAAATTATTATTTTTGTTAACCGTAAATAAAAAAAAATTTGGAGGCCTAAATTTGAACCTAAATAACTAAAAATATTTGGAGGCCTAAAGCCCTAGCTTTACTTGCCTTAAGCTAGGGCCGGCCATGCCTATCTGCCAAGAGAAGGAGGAGACTCAAGATCATATTTTCCTGCACTACAACCCAATCAGGGTGCTTTGGTTTACCACTCAACTGGGCTTTGGTTTACCACTCAACTGGGCATCCATATCCCAGACCGGGTCAGTCTCAAATTTTGGCTTCCTCAGTGGATTAAAAACCTGGATCCCCTAGCAATCCAATTGGTCTGCACTACTCTATGGAAGATATGGAAAGTAAGGAACCAGATTGTGTTCAACAAAGTTGTTTTTGACCCTATTGCAGTGGCTGCTTCTGTAATAGACTTTGTAGCAGATTTCAATGCTGCCAACTCTCCTACCCTCAAAGAACCAATGACAATTGAGGAAGAAAAATGGGTGGCTCCTGATGTTACACTTTGAAACTGAATGTGGATGCTGGTTGCTTTAAGAATGGCTTGACTGGGTGGGGAATGGTGGTCAGGAACTTTGCAGGAAAAGTGATCTTTGCAGCTACCAAAAGGGAAGGAACTCGAATGGGTCCTCTGTTAGCAGAAGCATTGGGATTAAGGTGGTGTCTTCAATGGGCTTTGCATGAAAGTTTTGAAAACGTAATTGTGGAAACTAATGCAGGGGTTGTGGTTAAGTGCTTGGAGGACAAGATCGGGATAGCTCACATTGCACACATCATTCAAGATTGTAAGAAGGCTCTTTATCAGTTATCAAATACTTATGTTTTATGTATTAGAAGAAGTAGTAATGATGCTGCACATGCACTGGTGGGAGTAGCAAAAACTATTGGTTCTAGGACTTGGATTGGAAATGTTCCTAACCAAGTGAGAACATTATTTGTAATGACTCTGTTTTATGTTAATGCAAGTCTATTTTACTGTAAAAAAAAAAAAGGATATTGATTTCTCGTTCGAGTGAAACTTCTAACAATTAATATTTATTATAAGTTTAAGACTAGTAGATTGATTTAAGCATAAGAGATAACAATTTTTAATTCATTCAACCATGCTATAATCTTTTAATTTTACTGATAAGACCAGGCTTTAACAAGGGTATCCTATGAAATGGTCCAACAGAATACTTCAATGGCCTATTGATTTGATAGTAGATGTATACAAATATAGTAACAAGTTTTCAATGATTCAATTATTTGTTTATATGGCATACTATTTCCATGTGATCCTAATTGAGAATGGTAATGGGGTTAGGTTCATAATCAGCACCTGCCCTTTAACTATCTGCTCGTATGAAGATCAATTTTCGTAAGTTGTTGACTAAAGAGAAACTGATACAGAACCAAGTAATTGATTAATTAATCAATGGCTCTTCGGTTGTAGGTCCTGTGCTTATTCTTGGTTAATCTCTTCCCAAGAAAGAAACAATTAGATAAGACAGAAAGAACGATGATATACATCCAGAAAAATTAATAAATTTTTTTGACAAAATTCAAGGATGGTTATGGGATATTTTATCCTCAGGACCTCAAGTTATCAAATGATATAACGTAGCTGTTAAATTACTTCAATAAATAGTTAATTGTTTAATTTTTTGTAAGTGACTAAATCAATAAGATGAGGTAATTAAATGAGTTTGTAGTCGATTATATGTGATTAACTATTAAGTGATCAAGAGCAAGTTGATCTAATTTTCAAATTGTTCCTTTGAGTTTTGAGTCAGTTTCTTCGTTCTTCGGTTCAACATACTCTTCTTGTATCTATTTGTTTCGAGTTTTAAGTTCTCGCAATTCAAACCTATGTGCTGCATTTTCACATATGGGGAATGGGGACTGGGTTTTTTTTTTTTGTGGAATGGAAGCACAAAGTTAAAGTGAAATAGCGAAAGGAGAAAAGGGGAATTTAAATTAGTTATTAATCTGTCATAGGTAGTTAACAGTCAGTTATGTAACGTTGGCACTATAAATAAGGGTCATGCTAACCAGTGTCCTATGAATATTGATTAAGGAAACTCAAAAAGGTAAAAGTTTATTGGAAAAATAAGTTTATCATTCTTCAAAATAAAAAATACATCAAGTCCCAAAGTCAAATTCCCTTAAGACACTGGTTAGCATTCTTTTATAAATAATGTATAAAACTTGATAGTACAAAAATGAATTCGTACTCGGTGTTTCAATAATTTTTATTGGTTAATCATCCTTATTTAAGCTAACTTTTCTTGCGTTTCTCTCTCTTCATGATAAGTATGCTTGTTCATCTGATTTTGTATGAATTGTGTTCGCACTATATAGCAGCCCCGATAAATAATTGGTTTCAAGTTGGTCATCCATGATATATACCCTCCAACTTGAGGGGGGAGTATTACGATTGTGGGGGAGTTAGATAAATTAGTTAAATTAGTTATCAATAGTCATCGGTCAGTTATGTAACATTGACATTATAAATAGTTGGTTTTTCTTCTCTGTAAATTTAATTTTTTTTCATCATTCAATATCAATGGAGTTCTTCTCTTCAATTATAATTCTTTAAGTACAGTACAGGTTGAAGTGGGAGACAAGACAATAATAGTGAATTCAAAAGGAAAATACTAACAAGTTGATAAAAATATAAAATAATGAGTTTTTATAGAATATTTTCAATTTTTTAATAAAAAATTGTCTTTCTTCAATTTCCTAACAAACAAATGCTACCCGTTAGCAAGACCCAATTGAAGAAAAAGAAAATAACAGCTTGTTGGTACAGTAAAGCCGAGTTATTTTTTTTATTTGAATCTCAAAATTTTAATTGAAAAGATAGGAAACAGGACAAAAAGATAAAAAAAAAAAAAAGGAGATTTCCATCCAAGAGATAGACCCAATTCGACTCATTGTATAAATTTGACATGATATCTAGGGTCTCAACCGAATTGGGATGTTAGATTTTATAGAGATGTTGTTGAGACAGAATGAATAACAAGAGAAGAGTCTGGTTTATTGATTCATAACAACAGGTCTTATAGGAGCAGAGAATACAACAGACTCAACCAACTGAAAGATAACAAACTGCTAGTTACAAAAATAAAAGCTAAAACAGATTATGTAGCCCTAAACTCAATTAGGACTAACTCAACAGATGTTACATATCATCCTTGCTTAAAAAAAAATCAATTTGACAAAATAGCAGTAATTACAGAAGAAGCTAACCCATTGATATCACCTGTAATGGCTGAAAATATAACCTTGAAGGCAAATTTTGCCAATATCGATACCCAGCGCTTCTTTTTACTTTTAGTACCAGGTGCCACACCATTATCCTCATTTTGTAACATCTTCACAATAATTGGATCAAAGGCACTTGAAAGGGTGGTGCGAATGCGATCAAAATCATCTTGTTCTGCAAATTCATTCTCACCAAGCCATAGTAAGGCCCAATCAATTGCTTGGTTGATATTTTGTTGGTCTTCTCTGGAAAGCTTGGAACTGATCTCCTTATCCATTATAACATTCCTCATGTTATATGCACATATCTCCAAAGCATTCCTTGCTTCTACCTTCTTCCTAAACAACTCATCTTCAGCATTGTATTTCTTAGCTTCTCTGATCATTCTCTCAATTTCCTCCTCTGATAGTCTTCCTTTATCATTTATTATGGTAATCTTCTTCCTTATCCGATTGGTTTTTTCCTCAGCAGTGACATGTAATATACCTTCATCATCAATTTCAAAGCAAACAGTGATTCGTGGAACACCCCTAGGAGCTGGTGGAATTTCCAACACAAAATTTCCTAGCAAATTGTTGCCCTGGGTTGTTTGTCTCTCACCCTCATAAACATGAATTTTGATATTGATTTGGTTATCCAAATGTGTGGTGAGCACATCTTCCATCTTTATAGGAATGATAGTATTTCTAGGAATTATTATTTTCATCAGACCTCCTTGTTCCTTCAACCCAAGAGAGAGTGGAGTCACTTCCATCAAGTTTATGTCTTTAATCTTCTCACTGACCTCACCATTTAATTTAGCAGCATGGGCAGCAGCACCATAAGCAACAACCTCATCAACATGCATGGACTTGCACAGATCCTTCCCATCAAAAAAGTCACTCAATAGTTGTTGCACTTTGGGAATCCTAGTAGAGCCACCTACAAGGACAACATCATCAACACTACTCTTGTCCATCTTAGCATCCACAAGACACTTCTCCACAATCTCCACACACTTCATAAACAGGTCCCTATTGAGTTCCTCAAACTTAGCACGGGTGACCATTGAATGGAAGTCAATGCCGTCAAATAAAGCGTCTAAATCAATGGTGGTCCGAGTATCACATGAAAGGATCCTCTTTGCTTTCTCACAAGCAGTTTTCAACCTCCTAAGGGCTCTTGGGTTTCCACTAATGTCCTTTTTGTTCTTCCTCTCGAACTCCTGTATAAAGTGGTTCACCATATTGTTATCAAAATCCTCTCCCCCAAGGTGTGTATCTCCAGAAATGGCCTTAACTTTGAAGTCACCTTTTTCAATAGTGAGAAGTGACACATCAAAAGCATGGTTTCAAAATGCGGTCCGCAACCGCTAATGCGGCCGCAATATTGCGGTTGCGGACCGCACCGCAACGGCATCGAGCCGCAATTGCGGTGGGAATCCAAATCACCCGTTACGGCCGCAACGTAACGTAGCGCAGAACGTCCGCAACGCCACGCCAGAACGGCCATGCAACGCGATCGGCCGCAACGGGTTCCAAACAGAGCCAAAAGGAAAAAGGCCAAAACAGTGTTCACAGGTTGAATGGAACCAAATTCTCAGAAACAGACAATCATTTCAAAATATATTTGTAGAGATTATATTCTCCTAACCTGCTTCTTTTCAGATCAAATGCTTTTGCCTTTATCTCCTTTGCTCATCTGCTCAGGTAAGATCTTCATTTCCTCCTTTGCTCTGCCGTCGTCCTCCGGGTGTGGGGTTCAGTGGGTGAGTCCTTGAGACCGTGACCGTGAGTCCGTGACTGAGGAGGGTCGTGAGGTGGAGGCCCGAAACCGTGGGTCGTGAGGCGGAGCCTGAGACTGAGAGAGAGAGGGGAGGCTGAGCCTGAGAGAGGGGGGAGGGGCCGAGGGTGGCTGCGATCTGGGTTTTGGCCGGTGGGTAGCCGGCGGCGGACACGTGGTCTGGTCTTGTCACACTACCGGGAGGGGTGAGTGGTGACTGTCTGTGAGAGTGAGTGAGAGGGTTGCGGATCCGGGTTCCGGATCCATGCGGCTAGGGACTAGGGTTGCGAAAAAAGAAGAAAAAAAAAAGAAACAGAGAGGAGGGGAAGAATCAAGAAGAAGAGCCTCAAGAGGTGAGACCGTGAGAGTGTGAGAGACTGAGACGTGAGAGTTGAGCTTGAGACCGTGAGGGACGAGACGAGAGAGGGGAGGAAGACAGAAGACCGAACCGAAGAAGTGGAAGAAGACTGGAAGTGTGGACTGTGGAGTGTTCTCTGGAACTGATGTGAAGAAGAAATGGTGAGGACTGAGGAGGATGTGAGGTGAGGGACGCGGACAGACGAGTGACGAGACACGAGAGAGAGGGAAACTGGGAAGTGGGAACTGTGGGAAGGTCAGAAGTAGAACTCAGAAGTCAGTGACCACCTCTTATCTTTTCCACTGTGCGTGTGCCGTGTGTGTGTGTGTGTGGGTGTGGGTTGGGTTGGGTTGGGTTGGGTTGGGTTGGGAGTGGGAGGACCGAATTGGGTGGGGGGAATTTTTTAGGGGGAATTTTTTTTTAATCAAAAATTTTAGGTGGGAAATTAATTAAGATTTGTGAATATTATAAGGAAAATTTGAGAGAGAAATAAAATATATATCGATATATTAATCTAATTACTGATTTAGTATATGTTTAGCTAGTATTTATTGTTCAAATTATATGCTAATAATTGATTTGTTGTATTAAATAATTTATTGTAATTATTAATTAGATTATCTGTGTTTTGGTAATTACTAGTTTATATTAAAGTTTTCTTTTTGAAGGCTAGTTTAGATGGGAATTTTTTTTAATCAAAAATTTTAGGTGGGAAATTAATTGAGATTTAGCAATTATCATGTAAGTTCAATTTTTATTATCTTTGATTCATATATTTGTTAATTATTATTATTATTATTTTAAATTTATTAATTTATTTTTTTTATTTACTTTTTTTTTTTTTGTATTGAATACGTATCTCAAAGTGGTGACAATGTTACGTTATTTTAGAATCACAATTGAACGTGGGTGTATTTGTTCGTATATTTGACACAATTAAATTTTTATTTGTGATTCTTATTTATTTATGTCTTATTAAGTTTCGACCTTCTTACTTCTTTGTAATTTTGTACTTATATATGCTTAAAAGTTTTATTTATAATTTATTTTCACTAAATTAAGTTTAAATTATTCATAAACATAATACAATGTATTAAAAATGAATAGAAATTTGTGCAACATCATTAATAAAAGATATATAAAGAATTACAAAAAAAAAAATTGATTTATTTTCAACTTGTGAATTTTTCAAATCGTTTCACGCCGCAGCGGCCGCATTACGCATCGCAGCGGCCGCATTGACCGCAACCGCAGTGACCGCAACCGCGACCGCAACCGCGACCGCAACCGCAATTTAAAACCCTGATCAAAAGTGCCACCACCAAGATCAAATATGAAAACATTTTTCATTCCATGGCAAGTATCTTTCTTGTGAACGCCGTATGCAATTGCCGCAGCAGTAGGCTCATTGATTATTCGCATAACATTAAGACCAGCAATAACACCTGCATCTTTGGTAGCTTGACGCTGTGAGTCATTGAAGTAAGCAGGCACAGTAATGACAGCATTCTTTACTGTAAATTCAAGGAAGGACTCTGCAATCTCACGCATTTTTGCCAAGACCATGGATGAGATTTGCTCAGCAGAAAAATGCTTTTCCTCACCCTTGTAGTTAACAGCAATAGAAGGTTTATCATCAACACCACCAATAACTTTAAATGGCCATAGCCTCATGTCACTCTGAACCAAAGGGTCACTGAATCTTCTACCAATTAACCTCTTTGCATCTGCAAAATAATAATGAGTACCAGTTATTACCTATTCCTAAACATCAAACAAAAACAATTATATGCATTGACTGTTGGAGATGTTACATTTACTTTTAATGACAGGTTTAATTATTTGTGCTTGTGATTAATGCTTTTGAATTTAAATCTATAGATCTTGGGCCTTGGCTAAGCAAATAGTAATGTTTTGTGCTGATTGGATTGGTTATAACTAAATATGTGCTTAAATATACATTCCATGTTGAATTATTGATTGATCAAGGATAAACCTAAAGTTCAGTTTCTTATATAATTTACTGTCCAATTCTCATAAAGTAAGTGTATTTTGTGTAATTTTATTATAAATAAAAACTTAATTTTTTTCACCAAAAAAAATAAAGGAATTAAGTGTACTATATGTAATCTGTCAAAAAAAAAAGTGTAATATATGTAAGAACTAGAAAACAAAAAATATAAGGGATTGGACCTAAGTTTTGTAATTATGAATGAAAATAGGAAATAGAAAGAGAAAACTGGAAACAAAACAAATGAGTTCTAAAGTTTTGAGTCAAATCAAACTTTTATATTTTCACAAAGGGATTATGTGAAGTCAAAATAATTATCATAAGTAACAGGATAGTATTTGGCCTGCATTTTGTCAAACAAACTTGGCAGTATTTAGGTAAAGAATATATTAACGTACTCTTACGTGTACTTAATGTCTTAGAGAGATTCAATTTTCCTTAATTAAGCATCGATTGGTTATGTTTGCTAATTTTTAATTGAACGAGGGAACTACTTGAATTAACATAATGATTGCTTTCGCTCCTACTATTAATAGATGTCTTGAAATTCAAATGTACCAATATGTTGAATTCTTCTCTTGCAAAATCAAGAAGACTCAGATAGGTTGAGCATGATGACAAATTGAAATAAGATTTAAAAAAAAAAAATACTTCTTGGATACATATCTTAAAGTATCTTACGAGTATCGATATCGGATACGGATACGATACATATATGTTTCCAAGTTTTGAGTATCCACTATCCGGACTTCATAGTTAGCAGTGGAGTGGAGTGGAGAGGTAAATATATATAATTCCATTGTTTGAAAGTTTAATAGTTTAATGAGGGAAATAAGGGAAATTTCAAACCCCCAATTTAGAGGGTATAAATTGGCTTTAGCAAAAGGCTCTGCTTACTCTGATCCTTCTCAATATCGAAGACTCATAGGACGCCTCATCTATCTCACTATCACACGTCCATAAATCACTTATTCGATTCACATTCTAAGCCAATTCATGCAAGCACCACAACAAGCTCATTGGGATGCTGCCATGCGTGTTTTGAGATACCTAAAGTCCTCACCTGGGCAGGGAATCATACTGCCAAAGGAGAATAATCTCCAACTTGTTGGTTATTGCGACAGTGTATGGGCTTCTTGTCCAATCACAAGGAAATCCATTTCAGGTTACTTAATGAAGCTCGGTTCAGCTGCTATCTCTTGGAAAACCAAGAAACAAACAACCGTCTCCCGATCCTCTAGTGAAGCAGAATATCGTGCCATGGCCCATGCCACCAATGAAATCCTTTGGTTGCGCAGTTTATTGTCTTACTTGCAAGTACGTTCTGATTCCCCCACACTCCTACATTGCGACAATCAAGCTGCCCTTCATCTTGCAGCTAATCCAATTTTCCATGAGCGAACGAAACACATAGAAGTTGATTGTCATTTCATTCGCGAACACTTACAAGCAGGTGCAATTTTAACTACCTATGTGCCAACAAAACAGCAACCGGCTGACATATTCACCAAGTCCTTAGGAGGCAACCAGTTTCATGATTTGGCATTCAAGTTGGGAGTTCATAATCCTCACTCTCCAACTTGAGGGGGAGTAATAGAATAGCCATTACAAGAGCCGTTACAAGTTTGTAATATAGGTTTGTTAGGTTTGTTAGGTTTGTTAGAGTAAAAGATAATTAGTTTACTTGATAACTATTAGTTGTTGATAGAAGATAACTTTGTTATCTTTTTCTGTTATGGATTAGGATATTAGATGATCCTTTTCTGCCTATAAATATAAGGTATGAACTCTTTGTAAATCAGTTTTGCAATCAATACAAAACAAATATTCCAATAGGTACATCTTGTGTTGTTGCTTGTTTGTGTCTCTTATCAATAAATTTTTTTGCCTATAAACAAAATACCACTTTCTGCAAACTGCAAGTGGTTCAGGCAATGCAAGCAAGTGCAATTATCATACTCGCGCAGCTCTCATTTGTTTTTTCTCTAGTGATTAAAAACTCATTGTTTTATCAGAGGAAAAGTAACTTTTATTGGCTCACAAAGTGTGTGTTTGGAAACACAAAAGTGAAGGGATGAAATTAAAATGTTTTTAAAAGTGATTCTGAAACATTTGAAAGGGGTTTTAAATATGCTAAAAATTCTTGCTGACTTAATTTCCATCGTCGGTTCAC
Source organism: Sophora flavescens (assembly GCA_030762895.1). Taxonomy (NCBI): domain Eukaryota; kingdom Viridiplantae; phylum Streptophyta; class Magnoliopsida; order Fabales; family Fabaceae; genus Sophora; species Sophora flavescens. Next base: position 26,447,863 of record CM061065.1, on the reverse strand, counting down.
TCTTTCTGACATTTACTTAAGGTAGATGATATTTCTGATGTTCAATTATGTATAGTTCGGTACGTCTTAGAAATAATTTGCAATCATAAGTTTGATGGCATTGCTTGATTCAATTTCTAGGTTACTAAAATCTTAGATGATCTTTTCTGATATACATATTTTTTAGAAATATAATTTAATTCATAGTAATAACTAAGAGGAACTCAAAAGTGCATGGTTGATCACGGTGGAAGTAGTGTCCACTGATGAACATTATCTATAAGGTTAGGGGTTCGAATCTTAGAATCATCATTTTGGGAATGACTTTACCTAACTATCACTCTTGGTCCGAGGATTAGTCTCACGACTTTGTCTATGGGATACCGGTCAAAGATAAAATAAAAAAAACTAACAGGAATATAAGATTCAATTAATTATACAAAATGTAATTTATAGTTAATTAATGACTTGACTTCTATATATATGACTTACATACATATGGGTTAGTAATAGCAATATTCTGATGCCACTATGGGACTACGTCAACAGACTTCCACAGTTGACGTTATAATTTGCACCAATCAAAAGTTTGAAGAAGAGACCATATAATATTTTTGGATTTTGATCTATTTTAAAAAAAAGCATGATACAATCATATTGGAGAGAGAAAAATATGAAGTTTTTAGAATGTAACTAGTGGATCTGAGTCTGACTATATCGAATCATGGTGAGTCCATGCATGTTAAAAAAGAATTATATTGTAAAAAAGAATTATTTATAAAATGAATTGAGTGGAGGAAAAATAATTCTGCAACCTATGAAAATCATTTTTAGATGATTTAAGTATCTTATTTGTTGTATGATAATGATTTAAAATTGACGGTACATAGTTACCTATATCTAAACTCTTGAAATGGAAAAAATTATATGAGTTGTGCTAAATGAACACAGGTTTTCGACACAAATACGACACTGCTACAGTAGTGCTACTGTAGCACCAATTTTTTTATTTTTATTTTTAAAATTTTGAATTTTTTTAAAAAATAAAAATTTTATTTCTAAAAAAACCCATTCACCAGATAATGAACTGAATTCACCAGATATTTGTACATGATTCACCAGATATTTGCACATACTTAATCAAAAAATTTATTTATAAAAAAAACTCATTCACCATATATTTACACATACTTAACCAAAAAATTTATTTATTAAAAAAAAACACATTCACCAAATAATGAACTGAATTCATCAGATATTTATACCTGATTCACCATATATTTGCAAATACTTAACCAAAATTTATTTCTCAAAAAACCCCATTAACCAGATAATGAATTGAATTCACCAGATATTTATACCTGATTCACCAGATATTTGCACATACTTAACCAAAAAAATTATTTCTCAAAAAAACTCATTCACCAGATATTTACACATACTTAACCAAAAAATTTATTTATTAAAAAAAAACACATTCACCAAATAATGAACTGAATTCATCATATATTTATACCTGATTCACCATATATTTGCAAATACTTAACCAAAATTTATTTCTCAAAAAACCCCAATTCACCAGATAATGAACTGAATTCACCAGATATTTATACCCGATTCACCAGATATTTGCACATATTTAACCAAAAAAATTATTTCTCAAAAAAACTCATTCACCAGATAATGAATTGAATTCACCAGATATTTGTACCCGATTCACCAGATATTTACACATACTTAACCAACAAAATTTATTTATAAAAAAAACACATTCACCAAATGATGAACTGAATTTACCAGATATTTATATCTGATTCACCATATATTTGCACATACTTAACCATAATTTATTTCTCAAAAAAACCTATTCACCAGATAATGAACTGAATTCACCAAATATTTATACCCGATTCACCATATATTTGCACATACTTAATCAAAAAAATTATTTCTCAAAAAAGCTCATTCACCAGATAATGAACTGAATTCACCAGATATTTGTATCCGATTCACCAGATATTGATACATACTTAATCAAAAAAATTATTTATAAAAAATTTAAATTTAAAAAAAAAAACCCACTATAGTAGAACTACAATACCGCACAATACGACACATACGATGTAGGTGTCCCAACATGTGTTCGTTTAGCATTATTCAAATTATATGGACTAAAGCAAAAACACACACTTTTCCGAAACGAAAAGCATATTTAAACCATGAATATTTTTATTCGAGGAAAAAGGATAAATAGATATACCATAAGCAGAATAGTTAATAGAAATTTTACCAAAGATGGTGTTGGTTGGGTAGGTAGCAGCCTTATTCATGGCCGCATCACCTATCAGCCTTTGTGTGTCAGTGAAGGCAACACAAGAGGGTGTTGTTCTGTTCCCTTGATCATTCACGATTGTCTCTGCACGATCCTCCCGCCACACTGCAACGCATGAGTAGGTTGTGCCAAGATCTATTCCTATCGCTTCTCCCTTGCCATAATTTGCTGCCATTCTTTCTTGTAGCACTTGACTTGAGGTCAATGATGTTTGGAGAAGGAAGAGTTGCAAGAGAAGCTGTTTTTAGAATATATTTTTTTAAGGCTTAAAGGAGACAATCCAAAGGAGACTTTATAGAGGACAAGAGACTTAGCTATGGTTGTATTGGTCGTGTACACATGTATAAGTTTTGTCTGTATGTATATGTGAATACAGTGAATATTGACTATTCTCTTATGATGTCAAAAAAAAAAAAAAAATCCTCTTTTGAAATGCCGTCTTAAATACGCCCCTAACCGTCTTAGTCACACATAACCTAAAAATATGATCTAAATAATGCTTATAAAATTTGGATAATCCTCGCCCTACTAGCAGCTGGTTTTATGAGATTGGGTTAGGTTCGTGCTTAAATTTGAAGATCTTATTTCAAAATAAAATAGATATATGTATATAAATGCAAATATGAATGTCATTTAAATATTGATTTTAAACTAGGAGTCTTATCAATATAATCTTTGTTTTAGAGTTTAATTGTTATATACTATCAGTAAAAATATTTTTACAATATCAATCAGTCAGAAATCATGGTATAATGACTTTTAATATAGTTAGGATAAGAGTCCAAGATTTTCAATGATTTATCAATTTCTGATTGATTGATAGTATAAAAAATTTTACATTGTTAGTGTATGTCAATTAATTCCATCTTTTTATATATTCTCTTTACTACACTCTCCTTTATTTAATAGACTATATTATATATTCCATTTAAAAAAATAATAATGAGTTTAATTGATATACATTGTTAGTGTAAAGATTTTTTTACACAGTCAACCAATCATAAATTATCATATCATTAAAAATCTTTGAGTATAATCCTAACCACCTTAAGAAATCATTCAGACACTGATTTTCAATTTGATCCATATACGTAAAAAGTTATCAATTTGGTCCCTATACGTGACATTGGTTTTCCATTTGGTCATCACCGTTAATTGGTCCCTATATAAGAGGACCAAATTGCAAATTATTGTCATATGTAGGGACCAATACAACAAAACAAATTTGAAATCGGTGCCAACATGTGACAACTATTTTCAATTTGGTCCCTATATGTGATAATAATTTGCAATTTAGTCCTCTTATATAGGGACCAATTAACGGTGAGGACCAAATTGAAAACCAGTGTTACGTACAGGGACCAAATTGATAACTTTTTATGTATAGGGATCAAATTGAAAATCAATATCACGTATTGGGACCAAAATATTAGTTTAACCATTTTTTTTCTTTGTTATTACACTTCGGAATGACGATTACAAAAGTACAAATCTTCTACCGTTTGGTCCATTTTTAATTTTTAATATGCATAATTATTTTGGTAAATCACTTTTAGAAAGTACACCATTGTGAACATAATTTAATTGCAAAACGTGTAGGTTCTGGCTTTTGACTTCTAACTCTCAGTCAGTTCATGTGTTTGGAACTGACCTGGTCGATTCTTATTATTCTTTTTATAATTTGCTGTCGTTCATCCAATATTACAGATACGAAATCTTAATCGAGGACATTTAATTACTAGCTATATTATTTGTATAATTATTATGAACATCTGAGTGATATTCATATTCATAATTATATATTACATATCTATTTTATCTTAAAATATAGTATATCTTCAACTCACTCACACTCACATCATTCTATGATGTCTATATGGATGTCCAACTTCAGATATCCAAAAAAATATAAGTGTTTAATTAATTGATACCTACTTTTTTTACTTTCTATATTTCTTTTAGCACTTCATTGAGATGTTAACGCTGATTTTTGGTTTCCGACGATAAATATAAAGAACCAAATGAATGAGCGATCCTTCAATAAATAGGTAACTCTCATCATAATTTTAAAGCAATTGAAAGATCTAAAAGACTTAGACCATTTGATTGATTGAAGAAGAGAAATGCATAAATCTAAAGAAAAACATGTAAAAAACTGTAAATTGAAGAAGTGCATTTAAATGAAAAATAAAGGAGAATCGGTAAAGAATGCGAAAATAATGTAAAGAAAATGTATGAAAATAAGTTGAAATGCAAGAAAATGGTTTAAATGCAAAGCACTAATATTGAAATGCATAAATGATACTAAGGGTATGTTTGATATGCATTAATGCACATGACAACATAGGACAAGAAGTGTTGGAACTAAAGTGGTTTTGGATTTAATAATCTCTAAGTTTTGATGCTAACAAAAGGATTAAATTTGCTTGGCAAAGTATTAGTTGAGATCTAACATGTGCTTTCAGTTATGCAGGAATATTTACATATAAGTAAAAGAAGCATGGGATAAGTTCTAATTGAAAAACAAGTATCCACCCCCGTAGACAGGCAAGCGCTCAAATACTTTGGTAAAGTTACTTAGTTATTTAATTAAGTAGACTGACTTTCTTAAATAGACGAGACTCTAAATATTTGCTAGATGAATACCTAAATAACTTGTTAGGTACATCAAGTCCAAAGACTTGATAATAAGCGCGTCCATCTTGCCACGTAAGCAGACGAAAGTAATTAGTTGAAGTAAATGAACTGAAAAATAAAGTAATCTAGTAGACGAGCTCTAACTGCCACGTCACCAGACGAAGATCTTTATAACTCATTAAGGAATAGCAAGCATAGTAAAATATTGAACAGACTTAGTCTTTCATATAACTAAGTAGTCGGAGTTTCCTTTTAGACAAGCTCCATCGTTCAATGAATTAAATGCAATTTGAATCTCTTGAATTTATTTCAAATGATTGATATTTATTTCAATAGAATATTTGTTCTTCATATTTGTTTTATCTGCTTTTAATGTTTCACCTTGTTGTAAAAGAAACATAGTACCATCAAGAAATGCAAAAAGCAGAATCGTACAATAAGATACTGCAAAACGATATGTACGATGACAACTTTATGGCTGAAAAAGCTGGATTATACACAAAGGAGGAACAACAAGTGCTCAAGCTGCAATACTCAGAGGAGTAAGCCTCCTATTTCATGTTAACTCGATAACCAAGAGTACTATTCAGCATTGTCACAATCAAGCTATCAGTCACTACGGATATCATGCATTAAATGCTATCTCTAAACAGGATTATTCAAAGTAACCGTTGAAGAAATACAAGTGAAGAAGAAGATCACTATAAATATAAGACCTCAAATTCTAAAGAACAACTTTTGCCAATCAATAATCACTCATTCTAATATTCTTTCAAGAGCAAGAGTCTGTACACTACAAGAATTTAAGCTATTTCCCAAGGCATACTACCTAGGGCAAAAAATCCCTAGGAAATTTTGACGTTTCCCACGGTTAAAGCCTTGGGAAAGTTCTCGCTATGGTTCCCACGGGTTGGGCCTTGGGTAACAGAGGCGCCAACTGCTCCCGCTTATTTTCCCACGGATTGGGCCGCGGGAATCTGATTTAGCTGTTTCCCACGGGTTAGACCCTAGGAAAAGATTTCCATTTCACACGGTTTGGGCCGCAAGAAAATAACGTGGCCGTGTGAAATATGTTGAAGCGCCGTTTCCCAGGGCTGTGGCCGTGGGAAATATGTTATTTGAGGCGTCGTTTCCCAGGGTTGTGGCCGTGGGAAATATGTCGAGGCGTCGTTTCCCAGGGCTGTGGCCGTGGGAAATATGTTGAGGCGATGTTTCCCAGGGCTGTGGCCGTGGGAAATATGTTGAGGCGCCGTTTCCCAGGGCTGTGGCCGTGGGAAATATGTTACAAGAGGCGCCGTTTCCCAGGGCTGTGGCCGTGGGAAATATGGAATTAGAAACCCCCGCCTTCCTTCACTCCCTGTACGTGCGATCCTCCATCTCCTTCAGTCCCTGTACTCGAATGGCGCTGCCCCAACCTCCTTCGGTCCGTCATCCTCCTCCTGGTCCAGCGCCATCTCCGGCCACCGTGCAGAGCCACTGCCAGCGGCTGCAGCACCTATTCCCACCGGCCACGCACCTTAGGTTAGAACTTCTATTGAGTTTCCCTTTGAACCCTATGATACTGTCAGTGTCCCTTTGAACCCTATGCTAAAATTTTGATTCTAGGGAGTGAATTTGATTCTTCTAATGTGTTGAGTATTTTGCATTGATTCTGATAGTGTTGCTCCTCTGAAGTGTTGAACCCTATTTTGCATTGATTCTGATAGTGTTGAGTATTCTGCTATTTTGATAGTATTAAGCTATAAATTAAAGTTTTTTAATTAAAAAAAATACATAGGTTTCCCAAGGTTAAAATCCTGGGAAATGTTTCCCAGGGAAAATTCCGTGGGAAACGTTTCCGACCAGCTGAAAACCGAGGGATCTGAATCCGTGGGTCATCCCTTGGAAATGTGTATTTTCCCACGGATTTTATGGATTTCCCAGGGCCATAGGCCGTGGGAAACAACGAAAATTCTTGTAGTGGTATTCTTTAGTTTGAATATTGTTGTAATATTCAACTGATCTTAAACTGTCATATTCTCACACATAGTGAGTTTAGAAGATCAAACATTATTTCTTTTTGTTAGAGTTAGAGCCTGAAGAGGCTTGGTAAGAAAGAAATACTTGTAGCCTAGAGAGGTGTTGAATACTTGGCTATAATCTATTTGGAGAAATAATGGATAAATCCTGCAAGTCGAAGGGATTGGACGTACCTCTTAGTTGGAAGATATTGAACCAGGATAAAATCTTTTGCGTGAATCTTCTATCCCTAAACTCTTCAGTTTTATTTACTTATACTAACTGTAGGGTTTTGATATTGCTTTTGTTAAAGTCTTTTAAAAAGGATCTTTATCTTTGTGCGTGCCTCTGTTTCTAATCTCCTTGGGTGCAAAAATTATTTTAAAGGTTGTTTTCGAAAATTATTAACAAACACAATTCAATCCCCCCTTCTTGTGTTTGCTTGGGTCAACTTCAGTTGGTATCAGAGCTCAGCCTAGAAAGGGTTGAGCATCTAACAAGTACTGAGGGAGTACGATCCAACAACCATGGATGTATAAGGACAAGCTATCAACAGACCTCATCTCTTTGATGGAACAGATTATGACCACGGGAAGAAGAGAACGATGGCCTTCTTAGATGCACATAATGTAGATATTTGGGAGCTGATCGAAACCGGCTACACTGAACCAAGAAATGAAGCTGCAGCTGCTGTTCCTAGAGCCCAATGGACTCAAGAGAAGAAAAACCAACATCAGCTGAATTTGAAGGCTAAGCATTATCTCAAGTGTGCTATAACCAGATCTGAACATGACAAAGTTCACAGCTGTAATACTACTAAAGAAATCTGGGATACTCTTGCCCTAGCTCATGAGGGTTCCTCACAAGTTAAGGAATCCAAGATCAGCATGCTGATTCATCAGTATGAGCTTTTCAAGATGGGTGAACACGAAACAATAGACAAAATGTTTGGAAGATTCCAAACCATCACGAACAGTCTCAGATCTCTTGGAAAAATTTATGAAAATAGAGATCATGTCAGAAAAATCCTGAGAAGTCGATCCAAGGAATGGAGACCCAAAGTAACTGCTATTCAGGAAGCCAAAAACCTGAATACACTCTCTCTGGAAGAGCTTCTTGGATCTCTCAAGGTTCATGAACTTGAACTTAATGAAGAATAAAATTCCAGAAAAGGAAAATATATAGCCCTAAAGGCAAAGAAATCAAGTTCATCAAAAGTTCTCAAAGCTGCTGAGTCATCTGATGAGTCTGAATCTACTGATGAAAATGAAGAATCAGATGATGATGAATTATCCTTTATCTCCAGGAAGATTCAACATATGTGGAGAAAGAAAGGTGGTTTCAGAAGGAAGCAACTCCACAAAAAGTTTTTCAAGGAGAAGTCAGGCTCCAAGGAAAAAGGTCCACCCTTGTGCTTTGAATGCAAGAAACCTGGTCATTTCAAAGCTGACTGCCCTGAGCTAAAGGACAAAAAGAAACTCTTCAAAAAGAAGAAAGACAAAAAGAAACTTTTCCTTGTTAACTGCATCATAGGCAACACAATCTTCGAGAATCCCTCTATGAACCTCTGATAATATCCAGCTAGTCCTAGGAAACTCCGTACTTCACTTACTGACTTAGGCCGTTTCCAAGTAAGAACTGACTCAACCTTAGTTGGATCTATGGCTATTCCTTTTTTATTAATCACATGACCTAGAAATTGTACTTCTTCTAGCCAAAATTCACACTTGGAAAGTTTGGCATAAAGTTGCCTATCCTTCAAAACTCGCAACACCAATCTCAAATGTTCCTCATGCTCTTCCGGCGTACGAGAATAAATAAGAATATCGTCGATGAACACAACAAAAAACTTATCGAGGAACGGTCTGAAAATTTTGTTCATATAATCCATGAACACGGCTGGCGCATTAGTTACATCGAAAGGCATAGCTAAATACTCATAGTGCCCGTATCTCGTCCTAAAAGCCGTCTTGGGTATATCTTCCTTGCTTACTCTGATCTGATGGTACCCAGATCTTAAACCAATCTTAGATAACACTACTGCTCCTTTCAACTATTCCATCAAATCATCTATCCTAGGCAACAGATACTTATTCTTAATTGTCACCTTATTCAACTGCCTGTAATCCGTGCACAACTTCGCACTTCCATCCTTCTTCTTAACAAATAACACTGGTGCTCCCCATGGTGAAACACCCGGTCTGATAAACTCTTTTCCTAACATGTCATCCAATTGGTCCTTCAACTCTGCCAACTCAACCGGTGACATCCGACAAGGTGCTATAGATATAGGCCCTGTCCCTGGTACGAGATCTATAGTGAATTCCACTTCTCTTTCCGATGGCAAACCTGGAACGTCTGGGGGGAAAACTTCAGGAAACTCTCTCACAATATAACTTGTCCAATGGTGCAAATACTCTTGTTCTTCCTGACAAATTTGATATAAACCTCCGCAGAAAGTTTACCTTTCCTAGGAAGGACTGTAATTATTTCTTATTTGTCGGTGCTACGGCTTCCATAGCTGCTTTGGCTTTATTTTTGTCCACCTTGATTCCTTTCTTATGAACTAAAAAGCCCAAGAATTTGGCAGCCGATACCCCAAAGCCGCGTTTCTCTAGGTTCATTTTGAGGTTGTGTTTCCTCATCCTTTCAAACCCTTGCTTCAGGTGCTCTAAGTGATCATCTTTAGTTTTTGATTTGACAACCACATCATCAATATATACTTCTATAAATTTCCCAATCACGTAATGGAAAATAGTATTCATTGCTCGCTGGTAGGTGGCTCCTGCATTCTTTAAACCGAAAGGCATTCAATCCATTCATATGTCCCAATTGCTCCCGGACACTTGATGGCAGTCTTTGACACATCTTCTTCGGCTATAAAGATTTGATTATAACCTGCATGACCATCCATACAACTTAAAATCTCATTTCCTGATGCTGAGTCGACAAGCATGTCGGCTATTGGCATCGGATATTCATCTTTGGGGGTAGCTGTATTTAGATTTCTAAAATCTATGCATACCCTCATTTTGCCATTCTTTTTAATAATAGGAACTACATTAGAAAGTCAATCGATATACCTGGTTGTTCGAATGAACTTTGCCTTAAGCAGTCTTTCTACTTCCTCTTTGATTCTGTGTACTACCTCTAGGGAAAATCTTCTGCTTGCCTGTTTGATGGGTTTGCAATCCTCCCTAAGTGGTAACCGGTGTTCGACAAGATCCCTGCTTAAACCGGGCATTTCATCGTAGTCCCATGCGAAGCAATCTTTATACTCAGCAATTAGTCTAACAAGTCTTTGTATGTAATCCTCTGGCAGGAAAGCACTCACAAAGATAGACCTTTAATTTTCTTCCATACCTAAGTTTATTTCTTCCAGAGGATCTTCCACGTCCACATTCTGCTTAACTTCGGCTCCTTTTTCAAAACCCAAAAGACCGTCGTCAATGATACAATCTACTAACACACTTTCTGAAGTGTATACTTCTTTGTCGGCCAGATGGGCTGACAATCTCCTCAATTGTAATTCAAGGTCCATTGTCGGAACTTGACCAAGATTTGTCGGCCTCTTCCTTTATCTTAATGACAAATTGACTGAGAAGACTCGCTTCCTGATAAGCTTCTGGCTTATCTAGTTTTGTAACTAGATAGACTATGGTTTATGTGCTAATTATTCGAGTTCAATCTCGTTTTCGCCCAAATTTGGCCTTGTTTTGTTCCTAAGTTAGACTTTGACTCGTTTTAGGTATTTTTTGTAGTTTTTAGTCTATTTTGAACAGGATTACGCTTTTCGTTTCTTTATTGTTTCAGGTTAAAAGTGAGGCTCTTAGAGTCGAGGAAAATGAAGAAAAAATAGTGGAAAAGAAATTCTGGAGGTTTCGCCTCGCGAAAGGATGCTCGCCTCGCGAGCCTGAAGACCAGCTGAGCAGCAACAATCATCAGTTCTGTCTCGCCTCGCGAGAGGCTGCTTGCCTCGCGAATCATGAAGACCTGGAGGAAAGAGACCATCACGGCCTAGCCGTGATGAAGGTCTCGGCTGTGACAGACTAGATTCGAAGCCTCGCCACGCGAAACATACTCTCGTCTCGCGAGAGTCCAATTTGAAAGTGCGCCAAAACTAACTTTCGCCTCGCGAGAGCTTGCTCGCCCCGCGAGCGGGCGAGAACCAGAATCCCTATTTATAGGCTGTTTCAGATTAGAAAAAGAATCCTGGTTGCTACCACTTGTTTAGATCAGTTTTGTGCGAATCCTTGTTACTCTGGAGCTGCGTCTCCCTCTTCTATTTTCTTATTTTACAATGGTGGTTAATTCCGATTGTTCGTTTGTCGTTACGGGCATGAGGAGCTAATCCCCTCGTCTAAGGGATCAATGAAGCCACCCATGGTGGTATAGTGTTCATGTGATGTATGTTTCTCCCCTTTTCTCAATTGATGTTTTCCAATTCTGATTTGATTGCGTTGATCATATGCATGCGTTATTGACTTGTTAACGTTGATGAGGCTTAGTCGGCAACTCGCGTTTAGAACTTGATTTGGGATCACTAATTGAATATTGCACGAGAGTGAGTAGGAGATTAGTGCAACCTTATAGGGAACAAGAATTAATAGATTTGATGATTAGGGTTATGAGACCTAGTAAGTAATTAACTCAATCGTTGAATACGTCCTATTGAGCACGACAGTGGATATAGGAGAATTTGGGGGTCCCGGTTGACATTGTAATTGAACTTAGGGAGGAATCCATCATCACTTGGGTACTATGCATGATTGGGTAGGTGGATTTGAGACCTTAGATATTTAATTTCCAGATTTCAATACCTTTATTTGATTTGTTAATTTTAATTGTGATCCTATTTTCTCTCCAATCTCAACCACTTTCTGTTACTTGACCAAACGTATCGAACCTCTCGCGAATTAGTCGAATTGGTAGCCCAATCCTTGTGTTCGACCTCGGTAAATTCTTACCGTGCTATTTTATTACTTGCGACGACCCGGTACACTTGCCGGTGACTCAACACTTCCAATGCATCCTTGTCAATGACCCCTTCGTTGGCAGTTATAGGTCTGATGTTTGGTGAATATACCTTGAAATAAACATGCAATTGCTGAGCATAGCAAGCACTGTCATCTGCTTCTACGATCTCTACCTGATCTTGCACATTCCATAAGATTACTTTCTGATGCACTATTGACGGAATTGCTCCTACAACGTGAATCCAATCCCTGCCAAGTAATATGTTGTAGGTTGACTTGGCTGGAATTATCACATACAATGTCATCCTCTCGACGGTACCAACCTGAATGTTCAACAAAATGACGCCATCTGACGGAGAAGTCTTGCCACCGAAATCAGTGACGACCATATTTGTCGGAATTAAATCCGACTGATCCTTTCCTAGCTTTTTAAACATTGCTCTTGGCATCAGATTCACAGCAGCTCCTCCGTCGATTAGAACCCTATTGGTAGGTCTTCCATCTCTTACGACCTTCACATGTACTGGCCTTAAATGGTTCCTCTGCTCATCGGTTGGCTTTTCCAACCGGGCCACGTTATCAAACACAATAGCCAAGTTTTCTTGGACATAAGTCCGAAAATCACCTGGATCTCTATCATTGTTGACAAACGAAATCAATCATATCTTCATTCTCATACCTGGCTCCAGTATGACTTCATTTTCTGGATCTTCATCCAAAAACGCACCTCCAACCATTCTGCCATGATTTCTTTTTAAATCACTTTCGTATTCTGATCCTGACCTATTTGACAGCGGTCGGACCATTCCTGCGCCACAATTATCCAGTGCCTCAATGATGTCAGTCAGATCTTCATTTTGGCTATTTATTTCCTTGTCTTTACTGATGTTTATATCATCGTTTGGATCATTCAATGCCTCGATGATAGCATCGAAAGACACTTCTTCTTTGGTTAAATCGCACTCAGGCTTGAACGTTGCCAACTGTTGTTTTTCCATTCTCGCCTCAAACTCTTTCTCAAGTCCTGCAACCATTTCCATGTCTACCAGACTGACAGGCCATTTTCTTGTGGATCTTGTTGGTGGTGATTCCTGCTCTAAGGCCTTCTTCTTCTCTACAAAAACTTGTGACATAGGCTTATTCTGCCTGGCTTGATTAATAGGCCCCATCGTATCAGCTTCCATGGGATAGGTCTCTATCATGCTTTTCATTTTGGCATCTCCACTCTTGTCAGCTATGTTGTCAGCCATTGCTACCAGACAACCAGTATCTTGTGAAGTCATTTCCTTTATGGTGATGCTCTCTTGCTTGGCAAGCTTCTTATTTAGAGCTTGTCGGAGCCTCTGTAGCCTCCTCTTTTGACTCTTAGATATAGCCGGCTGACTTGACGGTCTTGACAAACCAGGTCTTGTTCGGACGGATCAAGGAAAATATAAGAATTAACGAAATCCGTCCGAAAATTTCGGACGGATAATGGAAAATATAAGAATAAACGAATACGTCCGAAAATTTCGGACGGATTTCGGACGGATCAAGGAAAATATAAGAATTAACGAAATCCGTCCGAACTTTTCGGACGAATTTCGGACGGATAATGGAAAATATAAGAATTAACGGAATTCGTCCGAAATCCGTCCGAAATTTTCGGACTGATTTCAGACGGATCAAGGAAAATATAAGAATTAACGAAATCCGTCCGAAATCCGTCCGAAATTTTCGGACGGATTTCGGACGGATAATGGAAAATATAAGAATTAACGGAATCCGTCCGAAATTTTCGGACGGATTTCGGGCGGATCATGGAAAATATAAGAATTAACGGAATCCGTCCGAAAATTTTGGACGGATAATAGAAAATATAAGAATTAACGGAATCCGTCCGAAATCCGTCCGAAATTTTCGGATGGATTTCGGACGGATAATGGAAAATATAAGAATTAACGGAATCCGTCCGAAATCCGTCCGAAATTTTCGGACGGATTTCGGACGGATCAAGGAAAATATAAGAATTAACGGAATCCGTCCGAAATCCGGACGGATTTCGGACGGATCAAGGAAAATATAAGAATTAAAGAATCCGTCCGAAATTTCGGACGGATCATGGAAAATATAAGAATTAACGAAATTCGTCCGAAATTTTCGGGAAATTTTGGACGGAAACATTTCCGTCCGAAAAATCAATTTTTCTAGTAGTGGGGTAGGTCCTTTGAATCCTCTATGGGACTAATTTCTGTTTGGATGCTTACCCCTCCCAAGGATATGTTATGCGAGATTCGAACTAAAGTTGTCCCTCACATAATGCCGGCTGTGATTTTTATTTTTTTTTAAAAAAAGCTGATCGACGGAGTAAATAAATTTCATGCTTAATTTTTACATTCATATATGATTGGTTATATTAGTGAAATTTCTCATAAATTCATAATTGATATTGATTTCTCATTCAAAAAAATTACAACAGGGGAAGTAGTGGTTCTTTTTTCCGCTCTCCTAGGGTTCCTTAGGAATTAAGTGGTGGCCTCTTCCCAGGGTATCCTGGATTTTTCATCCATCCATTGGATCTCTTCCCGGGTCTTATCCTGGTCTTGTTTTTCTTTGGTTACTGTCTCAGTGGGTTTTAGGAGGAATTCATGGAGACATGGAAGCATGCTCCATTATCGGAGGAGGAAGAAACACTACAAAAAAAACTGTTTAGCGACCGTAATATTCGGTCGCTAAACATTGTAAATCGGTCGCTATTTAATTTAGCGACCGAATTAGCGACCGTTTAATGGTGGTGGCTGAATACCTGGTCGCTAAGGTTTTAGCGACCGAATTCATATTTCGGTCGCTAAATGGCGACCGAATTTACGACCGCTAAATAATAATAAACGGTTGCTATTAGGTTGGTCGCATTTTTTGGGTAACCATTTCTAGCGACCGATAATCGGTTGCTAGTTCGGTCGCTAATTTTGGTTACTGTTAACCTATATTAGCGACGGATTTTCGGTCACTATACCACATCTGTAAATGTTAAATAAAGTTTAGCGACCGAATTATTGGTTTCTAATTCGGTCGCTAAACTGGTTATTATTATTTTTTTAATTTTAATTTTTAAAATAAATTTTTTTTTCCTGATTTTCTTTAAACGTTAGCAAAATTACTAATAAAACACACCAAATTACTTATGAAATATACAATCATAAGAAATAATAAATATATATAAAAAGAATAATCCAAAATGTTGTACAATAATCGTTTAAAGTAAAAAATATGGAAAAAAAATCAGTCATGATGAGGGGGAGATTGAGGAATCCAATCATCCTCAGCGTCTGTACCACCGACGCGTCGCTAGGCGATCGTCCTGCTGAGGTAGCATCATCGATGGCCGGTGGTGGAATCGGAGGAGCGCGGCGGCGAGTTGCACAACAGTCAGAGCATCATCCTGAGCAACCGGAGTCTGGATCCTCATCTGCTCCAACACTAGCCGCAGTGTCTGGACCTGCTCGATGCTCGCCTGCATCAACTGCTGGTGTGCCTGAGTCAACTGTGCAATCTGGTTCGTCATCTGCTGCTCTCTCTCGCTCTTCTCCCGAAGCTCTGCGTTCAGCTGCGTGATGGTGTCCTGCATTTGGTGGAACTGCTCCTGAGGGACGGTATCGGCGTAGGAAGGAGCAGGCGTGCCGGATGATGAAGCGATAAACTCGCCTCTCAGGTGTCCGAGGCCATACACGTGCCCCTTCTTGTTCCTGCCCCCGACGACCTCCAAATAAATGGCATTATCGTCGACGGAGACAGGAGATCAGGGCCCATCACCAGTCAAAGCCTCATCTTGTGACTGTGAGGCACGTGATATGGCATCATCCTTCTTCTCGTTGAAGCCCACCTACAAAGTATAGTTGAAGAGATTTAGTGAAAATTATATCCAATATTAACAAATCATTTATAATAAATTACAAGTAAACACTAAATTATTTTTTTGCTTACAACATAGTTACGGGCCTCGTCGTTGACCCATGTCACCGACTTCAACTTCTTCGTCCTCTCCACCAACTCCATAGCAGTGGGGGCCCACTGTTTCTGTGCTTTCTGCACAGAAAAATATAATCTTAAATTTATAAGAATAATTAAAAATGAAAACTAATTAATTAAATAGTATATTAAGTCAAAAGTTTAATGTATTACCAGCTCGTCGTAGTGGGCGGCGGCTGATTTAGACCCACCGGTCCAAGCACATGCGCCACCATCAGAAGCTCGATTACACCGAGCTGTGGCCTGGATCTCTTGGAACTTCTCAGTGCCCACGATCTTGGTCCAGCTGCCTCCTGATCTCAGGATCCACCCACTTCCCCTTATTCTGACCCTTCCTCAGCTTGTTCGTCAGATTCTTCATGACCAGTGAGCCTTTATGCTCAAATATGTCCCTGACGAGAGCCTCTAAAGCTAAGTCCCACCTATACTCTTTCTGCAACTTACAGTTGTTAGGAAATTCGTGTGTACATATATATAATGTAAATTTAATTTAAATAAATTAAATGTTACCTTAAACTCTAGAAACAATCGATCCCTATGGCCCTGCGGGATGGCCTTCCATGTAGGCCATGGACCATCAAACTTGCGTCACAGGATCTTTGATATCGAATCGAAAGGGCCCTCCGCGGCGTAAAGGCTGCAGCAAAAAAATTAGAGCATTAATAAATGTTATAAATAAATTAAAAAAACAAGTAAATAGAAATTAACGATACTTTATATATATTAAAAAATTAAATTAGCATACTCGTTATCCCCCCTGGGGATAAGAAGAATCCTCCTGTCGGATGGACCACGACTCTCCTGTCCCGATGATGATGATGGTCCTGTCGTCGTAGGTGTGGATGATGAGGGTGCAGCCTGTGTCCCGTCCACATGAGGCTGGGTAGGGGGTGCAACTCCATCACCCTGAGGTGTCCCGTCCACAGAGGTGCTGGTAGGGTGGTCTCGATCTGAAGGCTGTGGGTCGGCTGGCGAAGGGACTCTCGCAGCACGACCTCCACGACGTCCTCCACGACGACCCCCACCTCTAGAGGAATCTGCCATCTGTGAAAAAATGAAAAGATGATTACACAACAGTGTAAATAATACAAAAATAAATTACCTAAGTAGAATGACATTTACACAATGAATTATGACATAAATAAATTACCTAAGTAGAATCTCCGTCACTAAATTCACCCTCACTCTCATCAGTATCACTTGATCGGAATGTACCTTCGCTAGATGCGTCCGACTCGGATTGATCCATTAACTCTCTTTCAACTTCTTCCCCATTTCCGGAAATGTCCGCCAGAGAATTAACAATAATGTCCGGCGTAATTTGCAATGGTACGTGGGGTCTTGAAAACTCATCATCTTGGTACGGAGCATCTTTTTCAAGCTGGTTGATTACATTATCAGTAATTATACTGCGAGCCTTTATCTTAATAACACCCAACCAGCCATGATGTCCTTCGGGATTTGGCGAGTAATAAACATGCTCTGCCTGTTGTGAAAAAATGAATGGGTCGTACGCCTTATTATACCTTCGAGACAACCTAACTTGAACAATACCATAATTTTTATCTATTTTTGTCCCTGCGTCAAGAGTAGGATCAAACCAATCACACTTGAAGATAACTAACTTCATCATGGGGAAACCGGTATAATCGAGTTCAAGGATGTCAGTTAGAACCCCATAGAAATCATCCTCTACATTGCCATCAGTGGCTCGCACACAAACACCATAGTTACACGTCTGCATTCCTTCATTCCATGTTTTTGTGTTAAATTTATATCCATTTACAATATAAGTATTCCATGATGTAACCCATCTGTTAGGCCCCCATGCCAAATTTGTCAACAATGGATTTTGAACATTGTTTTCTGGATCTAGTACCTAAAAAATCAAATATTATATTATTCTTATACATGCTATATATTTAAGGAGATAAAATGTATTTCAACAAATGAAGATGCTTAACCTACATATTTACTGAACCACGTAGCAAAGTGAGAAGTAATTTCTCGATCAACCTGATCGTTTGAAATGTCAGGTTGGAGATCCCTTAGAAAATTGCCGTATATCCTACATATGGGAGATTAACAGCAGGACGATTAATAATCATAAATGTCAATTGAACTTATAAAAGACATTGTAGAAACTTACTCTAAATATGGCACGACCTCTTCACAATTTTGAAGGATATACAGATGAGCAGCATTAATGTCACGCTGCTCCAAGAAATATCCTTTTGATTTGCCAGTAAATCTACCCGGATAGTTGAATATTGATATAGGAGGACTAGTTGAACTTCCTTCGCCCGAATCAACGTTTCTAGGCATCCTTGTCCTTCTCGTGTTAACTTCGTCCGGATAGAAATAAGAGGCAAAAGTGGAAGTCTCCTCTACTAAGTATGCTTCACAAATGGAACCCTCCACTCGTGCCTTGTTCTTGACTTTGTGTTTAAGGGAGTGCAGGAACCTATTACAGAGGGATATATACAAATAATTACTAGTTTTAGGGAAAGCTAAACTACGCTCTCGTGTTGGTGAATTTCATATGTATTAAGTAAAATAGTTGATGTTGTTTACCTCTCAAATGGATACATCCAGCGGTATTGGACTGGGCCACCAACTCTTGCTTCGTAATGTAGATGAACTGGTAGGTGTTCCATGGAATCAAAGAAACTCGGCAGGAAGATTTGCTCCAGCTTACATAACAAAACAGGTATCTTGACTTCCATATCCTTTAATTGATTCACATTTAGTATTGTCGATGTAAGCTCCCTGAAAAAGTGGCTAAGCTCAACAAGTGGGTTCCAAATTTGCTTCGGTAATGCGTCGAACACAATTGGAAGCAACCGTTGCATGAACACGTGGCAATCATGACTCTTCATTCCATGTAACTTTGCTTCCTTAATGTCAACACATCTACCCAGATTGGAAGCATACCCATCTGGTAACTTTAGTTCTTTAACCCACTTACAGATGCCCACTTTCTGTGCTTTGCTTAGTGTATAACTTGCCTTCGGTTTGATAAGTCTGCCACGACCACCGTCCTGCAACTCAAGCTCCTTCCGATTACAAATGTCAGCCAGATCCAATCGGGCTTTATTTATATCCTTTGTCCTCCCCTTGATGTCCATCACAGTGTCAAACACATTCAAAAACACATTCCTCTCAGTATGCTCATCAATGTTGTGACGGAGTAGCTGCGTCCTCCAATACGGCAACCTCCAAAATATACTTTGTTTTGTCCAATTATGGTTGACGCCATAATCAGGAATATGTTCTCCTTGGGTTTCATGGACGAGCGGTAAGTACTGTACTCTGCGCCATACATTAGGACCAGTCAAACGTGGTGGAGGCGGTGTTGTCTCCGCACAACGCTTCTTGAATGCATTCTTGTTCCTCCTATAAGGATGATCTTCTGGAAGGAATTGACGATGACAATCAAAATATCAGATCTTTCGACTGTTTTTAAGCGTGAATGCCTTCGATCGCTCCATACATATTGGTCATCCAAGCTTCCTCGCGGTCATCCAACCCGACATCATCCCATAAGCAGGAAAGTCGTTGATCGTCCACATTAAAGCTGCTTTCATGATGAAATTTGCCTCAAAGATACGTCATATGTCAACACACCGTCATTCCACAACATTGTCAACTCATCTATCAGCGGCTGCAAGTACACATCAATCTTACCTTTTGGATTAGACGGACCCGGAATTATGACTGTTAGGAACATAAACTCCCGCTTCATGCACATCCCCGGGAGAAGATTGTACGGAGTCAGGATAACCGGCCAACAAGAATATGCTTTTCCAGACTGCCCAAAAGGATTAAATCTATCAGTAGATAACCCCAATCGGACATTGCGAGGGTCCTGCGAAAATACCATATGAACCCTATCAAAATGCTTCCAAGCTTCTCCATCAGATGGATGACACAAGACATCTTGCTCCCTCTCATGCTCACTATGCCACCTCATGTGAGCTGTAGTGGCCATCAAAGAGTACAATCTTGTAAGTCTTGGCACGAGCGAAAAGTACCACATCTTTTTTAGCGACCTCTTCTTCTCAATGCCCATCCTAGTGGTTGTCTTATACCGATCCGCACCACAAAATCGACAACATGTTATGCTTTCCGCTGAATCATCCTTATAGTACAACATACATCCATTCGGGCAACAATCAATTTTCAAACACCCCAGACCCAAAATTTCCACAAACTTCTTAGCATGATAAAAACTAGTAGGCATCCGATTGTCTTCTGGCAACGCCTTGGACACTGACCTGGTGAGGCGATTAAAACAACCTTCTTGCATATTGTAGTCAGATTTGATACTCAACCATTTCATGCACATCGACAACTCCGTGTACTCCCGACATCCTTCCCACAATGGAGATCATACAGCACTCAGCATATCATAGAATCTTTGAGCTTCGGGATTCGGATTCTCCTCTATGTATTGGGAATCCATTCCACCATCTTCTCCCCCATCTTCTTCTAGTACAACACCAACCGATGGTCCATCATGATCCATTATCATCTGCTCGTATGGATTCAATTCTTCCCTCCGGTCACCACTTCCATAGTACGAACCTTCAACCACAATCGGGTTTAAGTCAGGCAACGTCTCACCATGGTTACTCCACCAATAGTAATCAGGCATGAAGCCCTTCTCATAAAGATCGGCTACAACTCCATCCACGCTTTTGAAAGATTAAAACTTGCATCTTTTGCAAGGACACCTCAATTGATCACCGCCCAGCCGTATAAATCTCTCCTGACTAACAACAAACTCTATAAACTCACCCACTCCAACTCTATACTCTTCCCTAAGACGTTTATTCCGATCCAACCTACGATACATCCATTTCCGATTCTCTGGAATATCCATTGCTGGCAATTAAATAGCCTGACCAATCCTACAATAACACTTATATATTACGGTGCATTCCAATAACTCCATCAATCTCGTTCTTATGACAAGGTATGAACCTATCCCATTCGAGGAAAAACCTTTGCCACACTCGGCTACTAATAGTTATTCCCATATTCAAATACCTTATACTTGACAAAATTTTGGCAACATTTCCCATCGGTCTCCAAGTTACACGACTCGAGCACGGTGAGAATCACCGCGATCAAGTATGCACCAGGAGAACAAAAGGAAATGCATCAGACCGAGATTTCAACAAGTATATAAGGCATCTGAACATTGAAATGACTATTGTACGAGTGTGAAAAAGGTTTTTTCCCAAACTATCCCACTTGGACAATTCAAGATTCAATACAATGAGCATGCATACCTTGATAAGTTACGCATGCTCATTAATATTGAATCTCAAATAGGAAACTAAGGCTTTCGTAAATTAATTATTAACTCTAACATAAAATAAAACCATTAACCTATAAATATTGCAACATTGTTGAGCTTATATAAATTGCAACGTAAATCAATACAAACTTAGATTAAATATTGTAGCAAACATCCTATTGAGCTCCGCTCTCCACTAACGAGTAGCAGTTAATTGTCAAACACATGCATAATTTCTAAATTATCAGCACACAACTAGCATCCCGCCTTTCGGACAGGATCACATCCTATTGAGCTCCGCTCTCCACTAACAAACAACACATATTGACAAACACATGCATAA
The DNA here is from genome assembly GCA_030762895.1 of Sophora flavescens. NCBI lineage: Eukaryota > Viridiplantae > Streptophyta > Magnoliopsida > Fabales > Fabaceae > Sophora > Sophora flavescens. The sequence goes on along the minus strand of CM061065.1, from coordinate 26,426,285 downwards.
ACATTAAATTATCAGCATACAATCGGACAAGATCACATCCTATTGAGCTCAGCTCTCCATTACCAAACAACACGATAATTCACATAATACATTACACTGAGTGTTCAGAGAACTTACCTGAGAGAGAAAACACAACCGAGCAAGGATAAGGAGAGGAGCCGGAGCCAACAGAGAGTAGAAGAATATGACAACAAGGAACTATCGTGCATAAATGAAATTAGTCATTTCAAATCAAATCACTATTCTATATATACATAATCCAGTACAACTATTTATAAGACTAGAAACACATAAATTAATATAAAATAGAATCAACAATATACGGTTACAAATTTAGAACAACTTGCAACTTCCCTTCTTCCTTATACTCTCCTCCCCATCTCCTTTATTTCAGAAGAAGAGGAGACAAAGGGAGAAAAGTACTAAGGAACCTTTTCTCTCCCAAAACCTAACTCTTGGAAGATGAAGTAAGGGTTTAAATCTTAAATTACAAATTCCATTTGTTTGTGGTTTGTCATATTTGCATGTCTGAGAACTCAAAACAAAATTCAAAACACAAAATTTAAGCTTTAATCAGTGACAAAAACGTAACTATAATAAACTAAACTAAAAAAAAAGAATGTTTCAAATGCTTTTTGGACGGGCAAAGCAAGTGTCACGATTCATGAAATCATCCAGACCTGGACTCTACTCTGATGTTTATACAAACACATAAAACTCACCCAGGATAATTGTTCTCTATCACTTTTAACTCTCAAACTCACACAGCACTTATAAAGGAAGAGAAGAAAATTTATGTTCTCATATTCTTGATTCATTCCATCATCAAATTGCCAACGTACAACCATGGCCTTTTATAGGCAACACTTCATAATAAACTATTAAAATATAAACAAACTTAATTGATAAGAAAGGCTTAGGCGGTGGCACACAAAATATGACTATTCTACATGAATCATGATAACGATGCAAGTAGATAATGAGCTATAAAAAGTTCCTTGTTTACTATGCATTGCGGCAGGTAGACCTCAATTTGGACTAATATGACTTGTGTTAATTGTTGGTGATTAAAAAAAAGGCTTGATTTAATTATCAAACACTCGCCATGAAAAAGATGAAAAAAAAAGGTCTCAGATGCATAAAACATCTTTATATTGGTGCTGCTGGCAATTAACAGATGGGAAGTTTTTTGAAAAGTCATCAATAATTGCAATATGAATTAAAGCAACAGTTTTAAAGTTTTAATAGTCCCAATAATATAGTTTGAAAAGAAAGCAGGAAGTTGAAAAGTGATGCATGCATGGGTCATTTGAATTAGTAAGTGGCATTTGAATTAGGAAGTTTTAAAGTGATGCATGCATGGGTCATTTAGAGTACTCCCTCCTTTGAATATAATGACCACCAACAGCAACACAAAAAAAAGGAAAATTTCAAAGTTCCTTCCTCTCTTGCTTCTGAAATTCAGAGAGAAAAAGATGAACCCTCAAAATTTTTGGACCCTCTTAGACATACCACCATACCATAATTTTTGGACACACTCACAAAGCAACCAAAACAGTAATCATCATTGTTGCAAAAAGAATTTCAGAGACTATGAAATAACAATAAAACGGAGAATGCAGGGCACAGGGGGATACATAGAAGGAAGGAGGGGATACCTTTGCAGTGGTCCTTGCGGTTGTCCCTGTGGTGGCCGGAGCTCTACGGTGGTGGCACTGTTTCTGCGGAGGGAAAGACCAAAGATGAGAGGGAGGAAAAGGAAGAGAAGAAAGGAAGAGATGAGAGGTAAGAAGACTTACGTACTGTGATACGGTGGTGGCCGTACTGGTGCGGTGGTGGCCAGAGGGATGCGGTTGTGGAGACGGACAGGTTAGACGACGGACTGGCGCGGTGGTGGAGGTAGGGAGCAGAGCTAAGAGAGGAAAAATGAAGAAGTGAGGAAGGAAATGGGAGATTTCGTGATTTAGGGATTTCAGTTTTAGCGACCGATTTAATTCGGTCGCTAATGGAATTTGAATTTATAATATTAGCGACCGATTTGAATTTCGGTCGCTAACACGCACTATTTTATATTTTTACGCGCCGTTTAGCGACCGAATTAATATCGGTCGCAAATATAAATACAGTTTGAAATATGAATTCATAAATTTAGCGACAGATTTTTAAATCGGTCGCTAATATAAATAAAGTTTGACCGTTGCATTTAAATCGGCCGCTATTTCGGTCGCTAAAAATTCATAAATTTCTGACTTTTACTTTCCTTTATTTTGCGACCGACATAGCGACCGATATCTCTGCTACGCTCTATTTCGGTCGCTATTTCGGTCGCAGAATCAACTCTAACCAGTGTTTCATGTAGATCCTACAATCGGTCGCAAAAACAACCAAAAAATTCGGTCACTATATTCGGTCGTTAAATGACCTTTTTTTTGTAGTGAAACATGGATTGTGGTGGAGGACACAAAGGACTTCGAGGAGGAAGTCTTTCGATGATCCCTAGCTGGGAAACTTTGGTCTGCAAACCCTTACAATGTTAGGACGTTCAAACAAACTATCATCGAAGCTTGGAGGCTGAAAAACCAAGTTGAAGTTCAAGACTTGGGGAAGAACCTCTACCTATTTCGGTTTACTAATAGGAGGGACCAGGAGAATGTCCTTAGAGGAGGGCCATGGAGTTTTGACAGCAATCTGTTGATCTTGAAGAGGGTGTCTGGGATTGAGCAACCATCTGAAATGGAGTTTCACACAGGGTAATTCTAGGCGAGGGTTTATGACCTACCCCTGAAACTTAGGTCGGATTCAATGGCGAAGAGGCTTGGAGACATAATAGGGGTATTTGAGGAGGCTGATAACAAAGAAGCCAACAAGTTTGGGAAATTTCTCAGACTCAAGGTGGATCTATATCTCCGAAAACCTCTGAAGAGGGGGACAGTGATTCGCTACCAGGGAAAGGATCCGAGGGTTTTCTTCAAATATGAGAGGCTCCCCAATTTTTGTTTTGTGTGTGGGAGACTGGGACATCAACTCAAGGATTGTGAGGAGACAGAGGACCAAGATGAAGATGGTTATGAAGAAATCGAAGAGAAAGACCTTCCTTTTGGACCATGGCTTCGGGCTTCACCCCTCCCGAAGTTCACTATGGAACAAAAGAGAGAGAGAAGTAGCTCTAGTCCTTACAGCAAGAGTTTATTCGCGGGTACAAGTAACAGTAGGACTGAAGCATCGGGGAATAAGAAAAAAGATACAGAAGTGGAACAAGCCCCTCAGGTCAATAGGAAAGGGAAGGCTCTCTTGAGTGCGGAGGGGAAGAACATTGAGGCAACTTCTAAGGAGATCGAACGAGTAGCAGAGACTTTGGGATCTTTTGATTTAACACCCAAAAACACAGTGGCTGAGAGTGAAGCGAAAATCAGTAAAAATAAACAAAGGAAGTGGAATAGACACAAGGGGAGGAAGTCGAAGGGGAAACAGAACCAGAGGAAAGGGGAGAAATTTCTAGGGAAGAGGGTGCTAGTGGATGTAATGATCTCAGAAGGGACACCAGAAGATATCAGGAACAAAGACAAGAAGAGGCGCGTGGTAGCTATGAAGTTTGAAAAACCTGAACCAGAGGTGGTGTTGAAGACCCAACACTGCCTACAATAATGAAAACCATAAGTTGGAACTGCCGGGGTTTGGGGAATCCTCGAGCAGTTCGACCTTGTTGAGGCTCCTTCATTTGGAAAATCCTCACTTGGTTTTCCTTATGGAAACTAGGCTGAAAGCATATGAGATGGACAGAATTAGGATCAGGAGTGGCTACAATTCGAGTTTGGTGGTAGATTGTCATGGGCAAGGTAGGGAGAGGGTTGGCGGATTGGCTCTTTTGTGGAATGATCAGGTGGACATCACCATCATCTCATATTCACTTAATCACATTTTTGGAAAAGGGGACGATGAGGAAAGCGGGGAGCCTTGGTTCTTTTCTGGCATATATGGCTACCCGGAGGAAGCTCAAAGAAAGAAGACCTGGAGGCTAATGAAGGACATTGCTGGATAGACCTCAAACAGATGGTTATGCTTCGGTGATATCAATGACACTTTATCTCTGGAAGAAAAAAAGGGAGGGAACCCCCGTAACTTCGATCAACTAAGTTTGGGGAGGAGTATAGTAGCTGAATGTGGCCTCCAGGATTTGGGTTTCACTAGTTACCCTTTCACTTGATCAAATGGGAGACAAGGGGATGAGCAGATACAGTGCATACTTGATAGAGCCCTAGCAACGGAAGATTTTACTAAAAGGTTCAGCCCAATTCAGGTAACTCATCTTTCTCGTTTTGGTTCGGATCATACCCCTATTATGATTGGCCTGGAAGTTTCCCTGCATACTAACCAGAGGAAAAGAAGACATATCTTTCAGTTTGAAGAATGCTGGGTCAAAGACAGCAAATGTGAGGAGCTAGTGAGAAGGATATGGTCAAATGGCATTGCTCCCTGTGAGATTTGCCTGGCCAATCTGCAATCTCTAGATGCTGATTTCATGGAATATAGAAGCAATGAAATAAGGAAGGAGATTATCAAAACTGAAAACAGATTGAAGGATAACTCTATGTGGTCAAACTCACCTTAGAATATATCCATCTACAAGGAGCTCGAGAAGCATCATGGAGAACTTCTCAAAACCGAGGAAACCATCTGGCGTCAAAGAAGTAGGGCCGTGTGGTTAAAAGATGGGGACAAGAATATGAGATTCTTTCATGGCAAGGCAAATCAAAGAAAGAAAGTGAATGAAGTGAAAAAGCTCAAAGATGAAGCAGGGGTGTGGTGGCATGGTGAAGAAAATGTTGAGAGAATTATGCTAGACTACTTCACTGACCTTTTCTCATCTTCCAATCCTAGTGGTATTGAGCAAGCTTGCATGACAATTCAAAAAATGCTCAATGATGAACAAAAAGGGTGGTGTGATCAAACCTTCTCTATAGGTGAGATCAAGGAGGCCATAAATCAAATGCATATCCTCTGAAGGCCCCGGGACCGGATGGCATCCCCGCCCCTTTTTATCAAAGGTACAGGCACATAGTGGGGAATGACATCCAGAGACTTGTTCTTGAAATCTTAAATGATGAGAGGTCCCCGGAGTCTATCAACAAAACTCACATTGCCCTCATTCCCAAGTGCAAGAACCCGAGCTCTCCAAAACACTTTAGACCGATTAGCCTGTGCAATGTGATTATGAAGATAGTCACCAAGGCCATTGCAAACAGAATCAAAGGTGTTCTCCCGAAAGTGATTGATGAAGAGCAAAGTGCTTTTGTGAATGGGAGACTTATTACCGACAACGCTCTCATTGCCATGGAATGCTTCCATTGGCTCAAGAAGAAGACTAGAGGCAAAAAAGGGATGATGGCTCTCAAGCTTGATATGGCAAAGGCTTACGACAAATTAGAGTGGCCTTTCATTAATGCTGTCCTGCTCCATATGGGTTTCCCTTTAAAATTCACAAAGCTCATCATGTCTTGCATCACTACAGTGTCCTACCAAGTACTCATTAATGGCCAACCGAGCAGTAGTTTCTCTCCCGAGAGAGGATTAAGACAAGGTGACCCACTCCTTCCCTACATTTTCATACTTTGTGCCAATCTTTTTTTCGGTTTACTTCATAGAGCTAACTCGCAAGGATCCATCCATGGTATCCAAGTGGCCAAGAGGCCCCCTCAAATTACCCATCTCTTGTTTGCAGATGATAGCCTACTTTTTGTAAGAGCAAACCTAAAAGAAGTTGAAGCCATCACTCACGTCCTCAACATATATCAGTTGGCTTCTTGTCATTTGGTGAATTTAGACAAGTCTGAGGTGTCATATAGTCGAAATGTGCCCCCAATTGAGCAAAATATGATCTGTAACAAGATGGAAACAAAGAATGTGACAAACCTCTCTAGATATCCTGGCCTTCTTGTTGTGTTTGGGAGATCAAAAAAGGATGTCTTTGCATTTGTGAGGGACAGAGTATGGAAGAAGCTAAAGGGTTGGAAGGAGAAATGTCTTTCAAGAGCTGGCAAGGAGACTCTCATAAAATCAGTAGCTCAAGCCATTCCAAACTACATTATGAGATGCTATAAGATCCCTGAAGGGTGCTGCCATGAGATAGAGTCTATGATTGCAAAGTTCTGGTGGGGCACTACTGAAAACAGCAGGAAAGACCGTTGGCTTAGTTGGGAGAGAATGGACAGAGCAAAGGATAAGGGAGGAATGGGGTTTAGAGGCTTCTCTGAATTCAACAAAGCTCTTTTGGGAAAGCAATGTTGGAGACTTGTTAGTGATGAAGTCTCCCTTATGACCAGAGTTTTCAAAGGAAGGTACTATCCAAGAGGCACTTTCATGGAGGCACAAAAAGGTTTTCAGCCAAGCTTTGCTTGGAGAAGTATGCTACAAGCCAAAGAGGTTCTAGAGTTGGGGGCAAGGTGGATGATTGGGAATGGTAAAAAGGTGAAGATTTGGGAAGATAGATGGTTGCCTGAACAAACCAATTTCAATTGCATTACCATCTCATTCAATTACTTAATAAACCCTCAAACAATGGGTTAATACTTTTTAGTCACTTCACTCCATTAATAATCACTCCACTCCATCCTCCCAAACAAAGCCTTAGGTTAAGGTGAAGGAGAGTTATTGCGTTGTATTTTGAAACAAAGATGCTAATGAATCATAAATTAGAACCATTTTTTTTGTGCGCACCAAGGCTTATCATTAATTAATAGTAGGAGACTAATATCTTTTGAGGTGTAGAGATTATCAAAATGGATTATGTCTCTCCCAAGAAAGTCTTTTCCATAGATACGACATGAATTGACATCTAACATTAACAGTATGCTTAAGGAACCTAGATATCTATTAGTTGTTCTTGTCGGTATAAATTAGAGCATTTTAATCCCTCTATTTTTGTTCTTCCCAATCATTCTTTATTTCCAATTTTATTCTTTTCAAATAACCCCACCCTTAATAAAATGGATACAAGCAGAGGCAAATGTTTTTCAAGTTTGCTCATTCACTTTTCTTTGTTGTTATGATTTTCATATTTCTCTAACTGTAAGTCTAAACCACAAACTTTGTAAATTTACTAGTCGTTATTGCTTACATGAACCAAACAAAGAATAAATTGATCTGGATAATAGTAAAACATTAGTAAAATTGAATATTATTATGTTTTTTTTTTCCTTTTGAGTTTATGTTATACCATGACCAAGGGATATTTGCTGTAGAAAGTACAATGAGACATTGAAATGAAAATTAAAGATTGAATATTTCATATAAGAGTAATGATATTTGAACATAAAAATGGTGTCCAACATCGTATAAAAGTACTCATTTCCACTTATTTATTGTTTTCTTATCTCTCATCATATATTTCAACATTCCCAAGACCTCATAAGGTCTACGATATCTATACAAGATGTTCAAAATATGTATACAAATATCATTACTCTTCATATAAAGTACAAATAGGAGACAGTCTTTCGCAAAAATTATCTGCAATAGACAGGGGTTTTATCCATTAAATAGGGATGTTTATGGGTTTTTAATTACCCACAAAAAATCTATAGAGATGGGTGCAGGAGGAGGTATTATATTGCTTACCTCATGCCCGCATATGTAATTAATATATATATATATATATATATATATATATATATATATATATATATATATATTTATGTTTTCTAGATTTAATTATTCAATTGGTTCTTGAATTATTTGATAATTTTTAAGCAGATCTATAAACTAAAAAAGGTTTTTAATTGGGCCTTGAATTTATATAAATTTTCAATTGTGTCCCTAAAGTAGAAAATTTATCAGTCATCTTCCGTTGAATTAGATGGAATATCACTGATCTCATCCAAACTAGAAACCCATATCAATTATGCATGTTATGTCATTGTTCAGGTAACAATCCACCCTCACTGCCCAATTTTTCCAACTTATGTTATTTGCATACCCAAATGGGACACCCATTTGGGACACCTTGGTTAATTACATATAAATATTTAGTTAATTCAGTTCATTATATGGTTAATGGGCTTATTTTCCATAACCATGTAAATATTTGGTTAATCACATATAAATATCTGGTTAATTCAGTTATTAATAGGTCATCATGAATTAACCAAATATTTGTACGTGATTAACCGTATAATGAACTGAGTTAACCAAATATTTATACGTGATTAACCAAGGTGTTTCAAATGGATGTCCCATTTGGGTGTGCAAATAACATAACTGTTTTTCCAATTAGTCAAGTGTGGTCAATGCTTAGGGATTTACGACTTGGGAGAATTGGGAAAATTGGGTGAGTTAGGGTGGAGAGTTAATTGGACAATGATATAATGTATATAGTTGATATGAGTATCCAGCTTGAATGATATCAATAATATTCTATCTAATTTAACGGATATTTAACATATTTTCTATTTTAGTGACCCAATTAAAATTTTTATATAAGTTTAGGGACCCAATTAAATTTTTTTTTTAGTTTAGTTACTTACTTGGAAATTCCCAAATATATAATTCAGGGACCCACCGAAATAATTAAACCTAATTTTATTATTGTTTTATAAATTATAGAATTTGAAATGTCTTTAAATATTATTTTTAATTAAGTTAAACGTTGCATTTGTAATTGATACACTTCGTTTTATTAAGTTTCATAGTTATTTTTAATATTAAAATAGGATTAACATTTTACTAATTTTATAAAAAAAATTACATATATATTAAAAGAAGATTGTATTCTATTTAACTAAAATATGGGTATAATTGGTATGAGTTTGGACATATAGGTACGCAAGGAATATAGAGATGGGTGAGGGTCTTTTTCTAAGATACGGATACATAGATGAATATTTTAGTATCATATCCAGATCATACTCATTGTCATTCCTATTCTATATAAACTAAATCTAGATTATGCAACTATTAATCATCCATGGTGGTCAGTAATGAGGGATACTTGTATTAAGTGGCAAGATAAGAACTGATTAGTTCGCTCCATTCTTAATTATTGGAACTTATTCCTTTCCATTTAATTTCTGGTTTATGTGGAAACATACCACTCTCTTTGAATTAATTGTTTGGTGCTACTACATGTTTTAGCAGCTATCTTGTATTCTTTGGCCAAATTTGCATCTAGTACTAATAGAATAGCCATTACAAGAGCCGTTACAAGTTTGTTATCCTGATATAGGTTTGTTGGGTTTGTTAGAGTAAAATATAATTAGTTTACTTGATAACTATTAGTTGTTGATAGAAGATAACCTTGTTATCTTTTTCTGTCATGGATTAGGATATTAGATGATCCTTTTTTTCCTATAAATATAAGGTATGAACTCTTTGTAAACCAGTTTTGCAATCAATACAAAACAAATATTCCAATATGGCATCAGAGAAGGTTGATCCTGAAAGCAAGCCAGAGAAGGAACATACCTCTAACGATGCTACATCCTCCACTCTCGCACCCCATCCAGCCTTCTTCCTCAGCTCATCAGATAACCCTGGGACGCCCCTTGTTGCTGTCATCCTCAAAGGAACCAACTACCGGACATGGGCACGCTCAATCAAGACTGCCTTACGTTCAAAGGTGAAGCTTGGTTTCATAGATGGCTCAATCAAGAAACCAGCGTCTTCAGCTGCAGATTACATCAACTGGGAGAAGGCCTACTCTATGGTAATGGCCTGGATCATTAATGCTATTGATCCAAATCTGCACGACTCTATTTCACATGCCTCTACAGCGCGCGATGTCTGGCTCGATCTTGAGGAAAGGTTTACACAAACCAATGCTCCACGTATCCACCAGCTATGGCATATGCTTTACCTGATAGAGAAGGAAACTGATATGAATATAACTGACTTCTACACAAAGTTCAAGTCTCTTTTTGATGAACTGGATGAACTCCAACCCCTACCTGAATGTAGTTGTGGGGCACCAAGACTGATAATGCAGAGAGAGGAAGAGCAGCGTGTGCATCTATTTCTTGGGGGTCTTGACAATGAGCAATACGCATATGTGAAGGCCACCATCCTTAACTCATTCCCACTACCCTCCCCGCGTCGTGTGTTCAACCATGTACTCAGGGAAGAATCGCGCTTTGCTGCAGAGAAAGAAAGAACCACCAAAACTGAAACGGTTTCAGCTTTCCAAGCTTCCAAGAAAGGAAGAGATGGACCAAGTCCAAGGTGTGATCATTGTGGGAAGGTGGGGCACATAAAATCGAAGTGCTTCGAGATTGTTGGGTATCCACCTAACTGGGAAACTCGAAGGACGCAACGCAACTTCAACAGACAAGGAACACAGTCAGGTGCTCATGTGGCTTGAGGAGATGAACAGCAACACACTGGTGCACATGCGGTTCAAGCTGATCATGTAAATTCAGATGGATCTGCAGTAGTGTAGGCACTTCATAGAACACGCAGGGTCACACCACATGAGAATATGGCTGGTAACGATAAAGTTTATATAGAAACCGAATGGGTCTTGGACAGTGGTGCATCACACCACATGACACCACTGTTAGGCATGCTAAAAGAAGTTTGCAAGATTGAAAAGCCATTTTACATTACTGTCCCTACTGGCAATTCGGTGCTAGTTAACAAAATGGGCAGTGTTGAACTTGACACAAATGTCAAGTTACACAATGTTTTATTTGTTCCTGAGTTTAATTGCAATTTAATTTCTATACACAAATTGACACATGATTTAAATTACACAGTGATTTATGATCAAAACTATTGTGTAATGCAGGACCAAACCACGAAGAGGATGATTGGATGAGGTGAGATGCATGACGGGGTTTATGTGTTCAAGGGACAAGTGCAAGGATCATCTTTAGTCGTAGTTCATAAGGATACAACCAGTCTTTGGCATTCAAGAATGGGACACCCCTCCTCTCAAGCTCTTCAACAGATTTCACATTTAATTCATTGTAGTTTTGATTTGAATAAAGTAGAATGTTGTGATATATGTCACAAATCAAAACAATTTAGACCTTCCTTTAATCATAGTGACAATAAAGCTGAAGAGCCTTTCCATCTTATACATTGTGACTTATGGGGGAGATATCACAGTGCTTCACACAACGGTTCTCATTATTTTCTAACCATTGTTGATGATTTTACCCGAGGAACATGGATATATTTAATGAAGCACAAAACCGAGACTATGGATCTTCTCATAAATTTTTACAACATGGTGAAAAGACAGTTTAACACCAATGTCAAAATAATTCGAAGTGATAATGGTACCGAGTTCACCAGCACTAGTTTTCAGAAATTTCTTCAACAAGAATGGATAATACATGAAACTTCTTTTGTGGTAACGCCTCAACAAAATGGGCGCGTAGAGCGAAAGCATAGGCACATACTTAATGTAGCTAGGGCTTTACGTTTCCAAGCCAATCTTCCTTTAAGCTTTTGGGGAGATTGTGTGTTGGCAGCCACCTATCTTATTAACAAAACACCAACAATCGCAAATAAGGGAGTCACTCCTTATGAGATGTTGTTTGGAAAACCACCTAGCTATACACATCTAAGGATTCTTGGTTGTCTATGCTATGTGAAGAATTCCTCAAAGCAAAGAGACAAATTTGCAACAAGAGATGAGAGGTGTGTATTTGTTGGCTACCCTCAAGGCCAAAAAGGATGGAAAGTTTATAATCCAAAAACACATGAGTTTTTGGTTTCTAGAGATGTAATTTTCTATGAGGACATCTTCCCTTATAGCTTGCATGAAGGGAACGTGACCAAATCCTCGGTACCTACTACCTTTCATGACACCTTTTGGCCTGCTGAGGATGAAAGCCACACACATCCTGATCAAGCTAAACAGGATGAGATCCGAGAAACACAAAATGAAGTAGATGAGCCCAAGACACAGAATGAGGAGGAATCACACATGGACATGGAAATTCACAATGAGGGGGAGCAAGAAGCAGTCCCTACTGAAGAAGAAATTGTCCCAAGAACACGGCAACCGCCAGCTTACCTCACACTATTATTGTCACACTGCTACTATAAACCCCGCATGCACGTCATCTAGTTCCTTCACCTCTTCCGGTACGGTCTATCCTATTTCCAATTTTGTGGGTTATGATCATTTTTCACAAAAGCATCGAGCTTATCTTGCAGCCTTAGCCTCTCATGAAGAACCCAAAACATATTCTCAAGCAGCAAAGCATCCAGAATGGCGTGATGCAATGGCACAAGAACTTAAGGCCTTAGAAGATAATGACACTTGGGAATTAACACAGCTTCCACCAGGCAGAAAAATCGTTGGGTGCAAGTGGGTGGACAAAATTAAACATAAGGCCACAGGTGAAATTGAAAAGTATAAAGCACGACTCGTGGCAAAGGGTTTCACCCAAGTTGAAGGAGAAGATTTCAACGAAACCTTTGCACCAGTTGCAAAGATGACCACAGTTCGATGCCTTCTTTCCATTGCAGTCGCTAAGGATTGGGAGCTACACCAAATGGATGTAAGCAATGCCTTCTTGCATGGGGAGCTAGATGAAGAAGTTTACATGGACGTTCCACAAGGACATAAAGCCCCTGGAAAAGACATGGTGTGTCGCTTGAAGAAGTCTTTGTACGGATTGCGTCAAGCCTCACGCAATTGGTACTCCAAACTCTCACAAGCGCTAATACAGTATGGATTCAAAGAATGTCCAGCAGATCATAGCCTCTTTGCTTACTCCCATAATTCCATTTTCCTTGCTATACTAGTTTATGTCGATGACCTAGTAATAGCAGGCAATGATTCTCATAGCTGCACCAAGTTCAAGCAATATTTGAGCAATTGTTTTAATATGAAAGATCTTGGATCTCTAAAGTACTTCCTCCGTTTAGAATTGGCACGAAGTTCACATGGTTTGTTCATTAGTCAGAGGAAGTACACCTTGGACATCTTGCATCAATGTGGGATGCTTGCTTGTAAGCCATCCACTTTTCCAATGGAACAAAATCATCAATTGGCTTTAGCAAAAGGCTCTGCTTACTCTGATCCTTCTCAATATCGAAGACTCATAGGACGCCTCATCTATCTCACTATCACACGTCCAGAAATCACTTATTCGATTCACATTCTAAGCCAATTCATGCAATCACCACAACAAGCTCATTGGGATGCTGCCATGCGTGTTTTGAGATACCTAAAGTCCTCACCTGGGCAGGGAATCATACTGCCAAAGGAGAATAATCTCCAACTTATTGGTTATTGCGACAGTGTATGGGCTTCTTGTCCAATCACAAGGAAATCCATTTCAGGTTACTTAATGAAGCTCGGTTCAGCTGCTATCTCTTGGAAAACCAAGAAACAAGCAACCGTCTCCCGATCCTCTAGTGAAGCAGAATATCGTGCCATGGCCCATGCCACCAGTGAAATCCTTTGGTTGTGCAGTTTATTGTCTTACTTGCAAGTACGTTGTGATTCCCCCACACTCCTACATTGCGACAATCAAGCTGCCCTTCATCTTGCAGCTAATCCAATTTTCCATGAGCGAACGAAAAACATAGAAGTTGATTGCCATTTCATTCGCGAACACTTACAAGCAGGTGCAATTTCAACTACCTATGTGCACTAGTGCAATAAGTGCTTTTTACGTCAGTTAAAATTGATTTTTTACGTCAGAATACTGACTGACGTAAATACAGCTGACGTTAAAAGTTAAACTTTTAATGTCAGTTGAGAATTGACGTTAAATATAACACTATTAACGTCGGTTCTTTAACACAACTGACGTTAATTTTGTCAAAATTAACGTCAGTTCTTTAACAAAACTGACGTGAATTTTGTTAAAACTAACGTCAATTGTTACCAAGAACTGACGTTAAAGGTCTTAATTTTAACGTCAGTTGTAATAAACAACTGACGTTAATAGTGTACTGTATATTTTATAAAATACTATTAACGTCAGTTGTATGATAAAACTGACGTTAATAGTATTTTTTTTAAATTCAGTTTTAAAATATCACTCCCCTCACCATCCCCGCATTCAAGAAATATCCCAAGAATACGTAATATCACACACATTACAGAATTGCAAAGGAAAAATGGAATAATGATCCATGTATATGTATTCAGAAACAATATATATTTATTAACATAGGTTATAACTCAAAATAAATACATAAATAGAAATAAAAATAAATGTATACTAAGTTTAAACTACCTATATCAATATCCCTTCGTGATGATCATCACGAGTGGCATGTACATCGTCCACCTGTGTCTCCTCGATTATAGTAGGCATGTTTGTTGAAAAAGAAGGAGTCTCAGGAATATCAAGATTTGAATCTTCATTTTCATCACTACCATTATATATGCTTTTTCCTTGGAGAACCACGGACAACCTTTTGTTAGAAGGATCAGTGATGTAGAACACTTGTTTTGCTTGGGAAGCCATTATGAAAGGCTCATTTATATGATCTAACTTGTTGAGGTCTACCAATGTGAACCCCAATTCGTCGGTTTGTACACCACCGTTACTATCAACCCACTTACATTTAAATACCGACACCGTAAGCTTAGTGTTATCGAGCACCCAAATATCTTCAATATATCCAAAGTAAGGTCTCGGTGCTGTAACGGGTTTTGTGTCCTTTGCACTAGAGAAGTGCATTGCTTCGGCCATGATCATAACCCCACTATTTTGCATGGTACTATTGTTATCTTGTTCCTTTGTATAAAAGGAAAAGTTATTTATGTCGTATCCGCTCCAACATATGACGTTGAAGTTAGGCCCACGTGCTAGCCATTTTACGTCATCAGAAACAGTACTACCATCCTTAAGCATTTCTTCCTTGAACCATGGTAAGAAAGTCTTGTTATGCTTGTTCAACAACCACTTTTCGCTCATTCGAGGGTTTTCTTGATTGACTTTTCTTTTATGTTCAAATAAGAAAGGCTGAACACATTCGATGTTGTTCAATACATACAAATGTGCTTGAAGCACTTCCTCCCGATCCTTCCTATTAATTCTTAAGCCATGTATACCCTTACCTTGACATCTGATCTCATCATGCCGAGGCTTAGGAACCCCTATAGGATCCATGTTATGAAGGTAGTCCGAACAAAACTCAATAGCTTCTTCTGCAACATACCTTTGAACAATAGATGCTTCTGGACGATGAGGATTCTTCACGCACCCTTTCAAGATCTTCATGTAGCGCTCAACTGGGTACATCCATCTCAGAAAAACCGGCCCACATAATGTAATCTCCCTCACCAAATGAACAATTAAGTGAACCATTATGTCGAAAAAGGAATGAGGAAAATACATCTCCAATTGGCACAAGATTGTAGCAGCCTCAACTTCCAAGTCATCCAACATACGGGGGTCAACGACTTTGCTACATATAGAATTGAAGAATGAGCACAACCGAGTAATGGCATGTCTCACATTTTTTGTAGCAATACCACGAATAGCAACGGGCAGAAGTTGTTGCATCAAGATGTGACAATCATGAGACTTCAAGCCAACCAATTTAAGATCACTAGAGACAAGCCTCTTCATATTTGAAGAGTAACCATGTGGAACTTTGATGCCCTGATGACACCCGCAGAATCTTTGTCTCTTTTTTTTTTGACAAAGTATGACATCTTTGGCGGCAAATAAGTCCGCTTACCATCCTCAACAACTGGAGCTAACTGCTCTCGTATACCCATAGCAACGAGGTCGAGACAAGCATTCACACCATCCTTTGTCTTGCCCTGAATGTTGAGAAGCGTCCCGATCACACTATCACACACATTTTTCTCCACATGCATCACATCAATGCAAGGTTCGACATCAAGCTTGCGCCAGTATGGAAGATCAAAGAATATCGACCTCTTCTTCCATATGTTTTTCTCAGCAACTTTACCTTTCTTTTTGGACTTGCCGAATATAACATTGATGTCCTTTACCCTCTGATAAACCTGCTCTCCAATTAAGGCCGCCGGCGCTTCTTCTGTCTCTTGGCATCCATTAAAAGCTTTTTTCATCTTACGATATGGGTGATCACGTCTAAGAAATCTCCGATGCCCAAGGTAAACCGTCTTCTTTCCATGATGCAACTGAGTGTAGCATGTGCCTTCTTCACATATAGGGCATGCTTTATGCCCCTTGACACTGTACCCGGACAAGTTACCGTATGCTGGAAAGTCGTTGATGGTGTAAAATAACATGGCACGAAGCTTGAAAGTCTCATGAGAATACCCATCAACTACATCAACACCTTCCACCCACAGCGTTTTCAAGTCTTCAATCAAGGGACCTAGATAAACATCTAAGTCATTTCCCGGTTGCTTTGGGACCGAAATCATCATAGACAACATCATGTATTTGCGCTTCATGCACAACCAAGGGGGCATGTTGTAAATCACCAATAGAACAGGCCATGAACTATGAATACTACTCATGTTACCATAAGGATTCATTCCATCCGTAGCAAGTCCAAGCCTTAGGTTTATTGGCTCATCGGCGAAATCCGGAAACATAGTATCGATATTCTTCCATTGAATAGAATCAGCAGGATGACGAACCTTTCCATCACGTTTCCTCTCATCATTATGCCATCTAAGATTCTTCGCATCTTTCGCATTGGCAAACAATCGCTTGAACCTTGGAATTATTGGAAGATACCACAACACCTTCACAGGAGGACCCTTTTTTCTCACATCATCAACATCATCATCATCATCACCACCCTTCACTTTGTACCGTGATAACCCACATTTGGGGCAATCGTGTTTGTCTTCATGAACACCGGTGTACAATATGCAATCATTGGGGCATGCGTGTATCTTCTTATACTCCATACCCATAGGACACAATACCTTCTTGGCCTCATAGTTACGGTCAGGCAATGTGTTGTCCTCCGGAAGCAAGTCTTTCAACACTTCAAGCAATTCCATGAAGCTTTTATCGGTCCAACCATTTCTCGCCTTCACACAAACCAATTTTAGCACCGCCGACAACCGTGTATGAGTAGTACACCCTGGATATAAAGGCTTATCCACATCACTGCACAACCTATCATACACATGAGCTCGATGAAAAAATTCTTGTCCAATATCACGGATCATGTCCTCTACTCGATCATCCTCCATATCTACGTCAACGTCCTCACTTTGGGAGACACTCGCCGTACTACTCAACAACACATCACCATGCCATATCCATCTTGTATAACTCAAGCAAATCCCTTCACAAATCAAATGAGTACGTATATCCTTCACCGTACATTTCCTCGTATTCAAACACTTGACACAAGGACAACGGAACATTCCATTACTATTAGGAACATTCCTTTGAGCAAATTTTATAAATTCTCCCACCCCCTTCAAATACTCAGCACTAGTGCGCTTACAAACCATCCAACTATGATCCATAACTAGATAGGTCATGTAGATATACAAAACATATATCCAATATAAGGACAATACGGGAGATTGAAAACTATAGTTTTTGAAGATTGCCAAGCACTGGTCACGGCCTGGCAGTGATGTCCATCACGGCCGTAACGTGCCAACTGAACCAGACCATGCCATCACAGGCAGAACTGATCACGGCCTAGCCGTGATGAGCATCACGGTCGTGACAGATCAACCAGCAGAGCAACATGCACTCAAAACCAAAAATAGAGACGTACATTCCAAACAACTCAAACTCACGGTTTCAAGTTTCAACTACTGAGACTATAGTTTCAACATACACTCAAAACCAAAAATACAAAAATGTGCCCTAAATACTCACCAGAAATAGGTGCTCGCGTGGTGGTTGGGAGGAATCGCTCGAGTGGTGGCCAACGTTCGATGTGGTTCTTTGAGAGCAGAGGGACAAGGAGAGTTAGTGCGCAGGAAGGGGAAAGAGAGATGTCAAGTTATTGCAAAGAATGAATGGAAAGACAGAGTTAGAGTTAATAGTGTACCTCACGGTGGTGGCGAAGAAGCCCTCGCGGTGGTTGCAGTGGAGATGAGCTCGCGATTAGGGTTCTGTGCCGGGTGAGAGCGAGAGTGAGGGTTGAGAGTGATCTAGGGTTGAGCGTGATGAAAATAGAAAAGAGACGTACGTACAGAGCGAAGTTCAGAAGGCGCGTGGGTGTAAATGTTATAATCAAAAAGCAAAAAATAAAACAACATTTAACGTCAGTTCTATTAAACAACTGACGTTAAATATTAATATTTTTTTAAAAAATACTTTTAACCTCAGTTGTTGAATTCAACTGACGTTAAAAGTGTTCTGTAAAAACCATTCTCTATATAAAGTACCATTATTCTGTATCATCTGTAATACTGCCTCTTCTTTTCATCTATATTTCTATTCCTTCACAAAATGGCTCTTGAGACCTGTGTTAAGAGTAGGATTATTTACGTCAGCTATTTATTTAACTGAAGTAAAAAATCACACTTTTAACGTCAATTGTATAAACAACTGACGTTAAAAATAAATATTTTTTATTTTGAAAACACTTTTAACGTCAGTTTTATTCAAAAACTGACGTTAAAAGTGTATTAGTTTCTGCAAAATTAAAGCATTCATTCCTTTTATGAGCACTAAGTTTATACCTAGCTAGACTTAAAGGTCTATTTCTTCCTATTCCTTCGGGCGTTTTCTTTTCTGCACGTTTATAATATATGATTGCCAACTCCCAATGCGCCTTGGAACCTAATGCTCTTAATGATCCATTTAATTTTTTAGCAACTTACGACGCCTAGTAACTTCATCCCCTACTCCTATAAATAGCTTCCTTCATTCCTTTAATTTTTCTGCTTCACAATATGGCTCTGCCATGCAGATTAACTTCATCACTCTTTCTTCCTATACCTAGACTTAAAGGTCCCTGTCTTAATGGTCAAACAAAACTTCTGAGTTTGAGTAAATCATATTACATGGGTGATAAGGGTGTGTAAATCGCATTATGTGAATTGCACACACCATCATCCTTCTGGAGAATCAGCAGCTACAGCTCCAAAACCTTAGCTTTGGAACCAAGTGGCTGTTCCAAGAATATTGCTGAAACAGATCGAGTGCACCCTTCACTCTGCTTTGGCTCCAAATTGACTGTGGATTCAGATGGAGCATCAAGGACTTCAAGTAAGGGAGGATATGCATTCAATATTGAAGTTTCTGAGGACAGGACTGAAAAGAAAATGATGTTGAAGCAGAAACTTTTTTATATTTTAGTGCTATCTTGCGAAATTTTTTTATCTTTTAATCATGTAATTGTAACTTATGAATCGCTTCAATGAGATACGATTTGATTATACATATATAACTTGTTTTATGTTAAGTGTTTATTTATTTTAATTTGCACAAGAATTTGTTTACTAATTCAAGCTAATTAATTAAGATTAAAAATAAACTTTTTTAAAAAAATGATTAGAAATAAACTGCACTATATATGGAGTGATGATCTGCGTTAAGAGTGACAACAGGGAGATGACAACGAAAGAAAGATATGAATGAGTTGATTATTTACGTCAGTTATTTATTTAACTGAAGTAAAAATCACACTTCTAACGTCAGTTTTATAAACAACTGACGTTAAAAGTGTTAATTAACGTCCGTTCATTAAACAACTGACGCAAATAGTGATTTAATATTTACAAAACTGCCACCGCCTCACTTTTAACGCCAGTCCTTAAAACAACTGACGTTAACAGTGAATTAATGAAGTCTAATATTTACAAAACTGCCACCGCCCCCTTTTTAACGTCTGGTTTTTTGTTAACTGACGTAAACCTTTACCGTCTAATGTATATTTTCCACTAGTGGTGCCAACAAAACGGCAACCGACTGACATATTCACCAAGTCCTTAGGAGGCAACCAGTTTCATGATTTGGCATTCAAGTTGGGAGTTCATAATCCTCACTCTCCAACTTGAGGGGGAGTAATAGAATAGCCATTACAAGAGCCGTTACAAGTTTGTAATATAGGTTTGTTAGGTTTGTTAGAGTAAAAGATAATTAGTTTACTTGATAACTATTAGTTGTTGATAGAAGATAACTTTGTTATCTTTTTCTGTTATGGATTAGGATATTAGATTAGATGATCCTTTTCTGCCTATAAATATAAGGTATGAACTCTTTGTAAATCAGTTTTGCAATCAATACAAAACAAATATTCCAATAGGTACATCTTGTGTTGTTGCTTGTTTGTGTCTCTTATCAATAATTTTTTTTGCCTATAAACAAAATACCACTTTCTGCAAACTACAAGTGGTTCAGGCAATGCAAGCAAGTGCAATTATCATACTCGCGCAGCTCTCATTTGTTTTTCCTCTAGTGATTAAAAACTCATTGTTTTATCAGAGGAAAGGTAACTTTTATTGGCTCACAAAGTGTGTGTTTGGAAACACAAAAGTGAAGGGATGAAATTAAAATGTTTTTAAAAGTGATTCTGAAACATTTGGAAGGGGTTTTAAATATGCTAAAAATTCTTGCTGACTTAATTTCCATCGTCGGTTCACTTTACTCATGGTAGATGATCTTTCTGATGTTCAATTATGTATAGTTCGGTACATCTTAGAAATAATTTGCAATCATAAGTTTGATGGCATTGCGAGATTCAATTTCTAGGTTACTAAAATCTTAGATGATCTTTTCTGATATACATATTTTTTAGAAATATAATTTAATTCATAGTAATAACTAAGAGGAACTCAAAAGTGCATGGTTGATCACGGTGGAAGTAGTGTCCACTGACGAACATTATCTATAAGGTTAGGTGTTCGAATCTTATAGTCATTATTTTGGGAATGACTTTACCTAACTATCACTCTTGGTCCGAGGATTAGTCTCACGACTTTGTCTATGGGATACCGGTCAAAGATAAAATAAAAAAAAAAAACTAACAGGAATATAAGATTCAATTAATTATACAAAATGTAATTTATAGTTAATTAATGACTTGACTTCTATGTATATGACTTACATACATATGGGTTAGTAATAGCAATATTCTGATGCCACTATGGGACTACGTCAACAGACTTCCACAGTTGACGTTATAATTTGCACCAATCAAAAGTTTGAAGAAGAGACCATATAATATTTTTGGATTTTGATCTATTTAAAAAAAAAGCATGATACAATCATATTGGAGAGAGAAAAATATCAAGTTTTTAGAATGTAACTAGTGGATCTGAGTATGACTATAACGAATCATGGTGAGTCCATGCATGTTAAAAAAGAATTATATTGTAAAAAAGAATTATTTATAAAATAAATTGAGTGGAGGAAAAATAATTCTGCAACCCATGAAAATTATTTTTAGACGATTTAAGTATCTTATTTGTTGTATGATTATGATTTAAAATTGATGGTACGTAGTTACCTATATCTAAACTCTTGAAATGGAAAAAATTATATGAGCTGTGCTAAATGAACACAGGTTTTCGACACAAATACGACACTGCTACAGTAGTGTTACTGTAGCGCTACTGTAGCACCAATTTTTTTTTATTTTTTATTTTTAACATTTTGAATTTTTTAAAAAAATAAAAATTTTATTTCTAAAAAAACCCATTCACCAGATAATGAACTGAATTCACCAGATATTTGTACATGATTCACCAGATATTTGCACATACTTAACCAAAAAATTTATTTATCAAAAAAACTCATTCACCAGATATTTACACATACTTAACCAAAAAATTTATTTATTAAAAAAAAACACATTCACCAAATAATGAACTGAATTCATCAGATATTTATACCTGATTCACCATATATTTGCAAATACTTAACCAAAATTTATTTCTCAAAAAAACCCATTCACTAGATAATGAACTAAATTCACCAGATATTTATACCCGATTCACCAGATATTTGCACATATTTAACCAAAAAAATTATTTCTCAAAAAAACTCATTCACCAGATAATGAATTGAATTCACCAGATATTTGTACCCGATTCACCATATATTTACACATACTTAACTAACAAAATTTATTTATAAAAAAAACACATTCACCAAATAATGAACTGAATTCACCATATATTTGCACATACTTAACCATAATTTATTTCTCAAAAAACCTATTCACCAGATAATGAACTGAATTCACTAGATATTTATACCGGATTCACCATATATTTGCACATACTTAATCAAAAAAATTATTTCTCAAAAAAACCCATTAACCAGATAATGAACTGAATTCACCGGATATTTGTACCCAATTCACCAGATATTGACACATACTTAATCAAAAAAATTATTTATAAAAAAAATTTAAATTTTTTAAAAAAATGCTACAATACAACTACAGTATCACACAGTGCGACACATACGATGTAGGTGTCCCAACATGTGTTCGTTTAGCATTATTCAAATTATATGGACTAAAGCAAAAACACACTTTTCCGAAACGAAAAGCATATTTAAACCATGAATATTTTTAGTCGAGGAAAAAGGATAAATAGATATACCATAAGCAGAATAGTTAATAGAAATTTTACCAAAATGGTGTTGGTTGGGAGAGTAGCAGCCTTATTCATGGCCGCATCGATTATCAGCCTTTGTGTGTCAGTGAAGGCAACACAAGAGGGTGTTGTTCTCTTCCCTTGATCATTGACGATTATCTCTGCACGATCCTCCCGCCACACTGCAACGCATGAGTAGGTTGTGCCAAGATCTATTCCTATCGCTGCTCCCTTGCCATAATTTGCTGCCATTCTCTCTTGTAGCACTTGACTTGAGGTCAATGATGTTTGGATCGGAGAAGGAAGAGTTGCAAGAAAAGCTGTTTTTAGAATATATTTTTTTAAGGCTTAAAGGAGACAATCCAAAGGAGACTTTGGGTGCGTTTGGGTAAACAACTTAATTGAGAGCTTATGACATAAGACCTTATCACATGAGAGCTTATGTCATAAGCGTTTAAAGAAAGAAAAAGAAAGAAAGGGGCATGAGAGGATTCGAATAGTGAAAAACACGGAGAGAGTGTTTAGTGCATAAGCTCTTATGATAATTCCATAAGCTTCTCCCAGTGACTTATGAAAATAAGTCAAAAACTCCTTATGGGATGACACAAGTTATTTTTATAAGCTCTGTCAAACATACTGTATAAGAACTTATGTCATCAGATAAATCAAAAGGAGCTTAAATAAGCTCTTCCAAACACCACCTTTACAGAGGACAAGAGACTTAGCTATGGTTGTATTGGTCGTGTACACATGTATAATTAAGTTTTGTGTGTATGTATATGTAAATACAGTGAATATTGACTATTCTCTTATGATGTCAAAAAGAAAAAAACAATTCTCTTTGAAAAGTCGCCTTAAATACGCGCGAGCCGCCCCTAATCGTCTTAGTTATGGTAAATTTGAGTAGTTTTTATTGTAGCATTCATGACTTCTTTGATGGTCATGATAGGATAAGGACGGATATGATAAGAGAACATGATAGAAGTATGATAGGATATGAGCAGGATAAACTGTTATCCTATCCGACGTTTGGTGTCCACCAGATAACCAGCTGGACAGCATTATAATTTAAGAATGAATTTTAAAATTTTTCGTTTTTATTCTAAATATTTTCATCGTTATTAGATTTACTTTTTTTTATAATTTTCATTATTTAAATTTATATAAAAAACAAAATTATCCTTATGATAAAATTATATATAATGTTTTAAATTTTTTAAATATTATCTAACTAAAATTAATTTTTTTTATTTTTAAATATTCATTTTTTGTTTTTACTTTACATATAGTTAAATTATTAGAATAATTTTTTATATTTTACAGTTTTTAAAATAATATAAAATAAAAAACTTAGCATTGTGATAAAATAAAAATAAATTTTAAAATTGATTATTAATATTTTTATTATTTTAAATATTTTATGTTTTATTATACCTTTTTTTGGTAATCATGTTAAATTTTATTATACTTTAAATTATTATTTTATTATACTTTAATTATTTTATATATTATATATTTTTATATTTTATTATATTTTAAGTCACTCTATCCTACTTGTTACCTGAAAAAAAATCACCTTATCCTATCCTGTTGAGTTCTAACCCAGTCCTCCCCTCATGATAGAATTTTAACTAGATTGACATGATAGGATAAGTGACAGGATTGACTTATCCTATCCTGCTGGCTCACCAAACAACAGTTTCAGACAGGATATGATAGCTTATCATATCCTGTCTCTCTTATCCTGACCACCAAACGAGCCCTTATTGTATTGGTCGTGTACACATGTATAAGTTTTGTGTATATATATATAAATGCAAATACGAATGTCATTTAAATATTGATTTTAAACTAGGATCCAAATCCAAATTATGTAACACCACTCATTATATTGAGGTTACTGAATTTTGATCCACTCATATTTTGAGATGAGCTATACTTGGCAAGTGTGAGCTTTAAATTATTTCATATATCCCTTCAAAAAAAAAAAATTATTGCACGTCAAAACCTGTTGCTGTTGCGGAAGGCTGATTTTTTTTTTTTAAAATTCTTTTTATTTTTCTTAGCTGGAGAAGAGGGTTGGAATGGAAATTTATAAGAATACTCACTATTTTCATCTATCAATGATAATGAAATCCCACCATCGAGAATTAAATATAAGACCATTTTATCGATCGACTCTATGATCTATTTTATCAGTTAAGGTTAACTTCATTAGCATTTTTCTTCAGCAAATCCTACCGTACCCTCGAAAATTCGATGGGTTTCGATACGGTCAATTTCAAAAAATAATAAAATAATAGATTTATCTGAAGAAATGATAATAAAATTTGAAGTAATAAAAAAAATAATGGAAGAAATGAATAAAAATATTATCCAACTAATAGAAAATACTAATAAAATTACAAATTACATTTATAATAGAATAAAAAATGGACAAAGTGAAATAAATAATATAAGAGATATAACCAGAACAGAAACTCAGAGAATATATGAAGAATGAAGAAGAAACAGATCTTGGAATTTTAGCAAATTGAAAATCAATATCATATATAAGGACCAAAATATTACTTTAATCATTTTTTTTTCTTTGTTACTACACTTCGGAATGACGATTACAAGAGTACAAATCTTCTACCGTTTGGTCCATTTTTAATTTTTAATATGCATAATTATTTTGGTAAATCACTTCTAGAAAGTACACCATTGTGAACATAATTTAATTGCAAAACGTGTAGGTTCTGGCTTTTGACTTCTGACTCTCAGTCAGTTCATGTGTTTGGAACTGACCTGGTCGATTCTTATTATTCTTTTTATAATTTGCTGTCGTTCATCCAATATTACAGAATAGAAATCTTAATCGAGGACATTTAATTAACAGCTATCTTATTTGTATTGTTCCTGTCGAGATCCGACTTGTCGGAATCTCGTCGTAGAACGTCAAACAAGAGTGAATAATGGGGATTGTTTTAGATTATGGCTTGACAGAAAGTTGTATTCCGGTCCTACGTATCCCAATGAGAATCAAAGCCAGACGTAGTTCTAGGTTCAACCATTGGCCATACGGTGATCTCGATCCCCTAATCTTGTATCCGATGAGTACTAGCGAGCAAGGACTGTTCAATAGTCTCTTGGTCGAGCTAGTCCTCTAATACGCTTAAGGGAGAGTTACCGGGGTTAGTGAAAAGTACGTCTCACTCTTGGGGTTATCCTCCTTTTATAATAGGATCACCTATCTTTAAGAGATCTGGATATATTTCCTTTTATCTCTTAAATCTTCTTTGAGATGTGATTTCCTTAACTTAAGGGATATTATCTCTTTTAACCGGATAAGGTTGTGTGAGATAATATCAGGATTGATTTAAGATAATATTTTAAATTGATCTCTTAACCGTATAAGGTTATTTGAGATAATGTCAGGATTATTAAAGGTAATATCAATATCCCATCCTTAATTTAAGGGATATTATCTCTTATAACCGGATAAGGTTATTTAAGAGAATATCAGGATTAATAATATCGATACTTTATCCTTTAATATCTGGGTTGGATCGGGTATCCAAGCTCGGTGGACGGGTTTTACTTCTCGGCCAGTACACAAGCCCCCAAGCTTTGAGCTAGTAAAGTGTAGAAGCTTTCATGACATTAGCCGAGCTTTGGAACTTGGTTTCTTCTTTGGTCTTTTGAGTTGGCGAGGTAAGTGGCCGAGCTTTGCATCTTGGCCCATATACAAGTCGCGCGACGAATAGCCGGAGCTCAAACGATAAGTCGAGAGCCGGAGCTCAACCGAGTAGTCGGGAGCCGGAGCTCAATCGAGTAGGGAGCTGGAGCTCGATCGAGTAGTCGGGATCCGGAGCTCAAAAGAGTAGTCGAGAGCCGGAGCTCCACCGAGTAGTCGGGAAACACTTCGGGCGACCGAGCTTCACGTTTCAAGTTGCCGAGCTTTACATTTCGGCCAATTCTTAAGTTCAGCGGGCTCAGTGAGCGAGTCTAGTAATCATTTCCCTTTGATTGTTTGGGTTTGGTGATCTAGCTTTATTTCTCATCCAATATTTTAGTTTGGTAGGCTCGGTGGCCGAGTTTAACATCTCGACCAGTATATAAGCTCCCCGAGCTTTGAGCTCAGAAGAGCGCAAAAGTTTTATGAAAGAAGTCGAGCTTGTCCTTAGTGTCATAAAGTATAGGATTTGCATAGATCCTCTTACTTCGACTAATCAAGCTCGGTGGTCGAGTTTCACATCTCGGGCAGTACTCGAGTTTAGTGGTTGAGGTTCACATCTCAGCCAGTAACATGTTCTGAACAGAAGATACTTCAATCTTACCATTATTAAGACAAGTTTAGAAGCTGGTAGTGAGATTCAACTTATCAATGATTCAGGCTCGAACCGATCTTTTGGAAAGTCAAGCTCAAACTTGGTCATTAGGAATTTACCTCGGGCTTGTATTTGAGCTGAAATTTTTGATGCTTTCAAGATGCTTATCTTGAGAGTTTGAACTTGACTCATCTTTTTCCGAATGTAGCTCGGTCTTTGAAGCTTTTGAGAGCTCTTAACATTTTCTTTGAGTAGCTCTTAACCCTTTCGTCTGATGGATTTTGAAATACCCATTAACTTGACACTTGACCTTGAATGTCATTATTTTTACCGATCTTGAAGGTGTATCTCAGAATAAACTTTCCTAATATCTTTTCCAATTTGTATGAGAAAATAGTTTTCATACAAGTTCTTCATAATAACAATCGAGCTGTAGGCTAAGAAATATCCTTTCTCTGTGATTTCCAAGAATATCCTTCCTTTATCCCCATAAGCCCCCCAAGCTCTGAGCTTGAAATAAGCGAAAGAGCTTAAATGTCAACCTGTATATCTTAACACGCTTTTTGGTGGCGAGGACTTTGGATTATGATTCGGGAGCATTGCTTGAAAACTTATTTTTTTGTAGAACCAAGTCTTTCTTGGGTTGTCGACTTACTTGGCCGAGCACTGCTCGGATTTTCGTCCGGAGCTAAGTCTTACTTGGGATTCTAGCTTATTGGGTCGAACGCTACCAGGATTTCCTTCAAATCTTAGGTCTCTAATATGCATGATCTGCTGTGGACATTACCTTGGTGCGAAGGTGTTTTGCTCGGTCTAGGATTTTTAGTGCAAGAGAGGAAGCATTGCTCGACCTCGACTTTTTTCAGTGCGTAGTGCGAGGGAGCATAGCTCGACCTCGGCTTTTTGGTGCGAGGGAGTAATGCTTCACCTCGACTTTTTGGGTTTCTGCCCTTTGTTCTTGGCTAGACAATTTTAGCTCGGGCCCTTTAGTGGATTCTCAAGTTATTAAGCCAGCATATGCTCGAATTTTACTAGAATAGGGCCCTGACACGAGCATGAAAGCCGCAGCTGCTTATGCTCTCCGAGTCTCCTCCATTACCCGTGTTTCGAGCCACGAGCTTTCTAATAATGAAAAGCATGAAGGCGGAAGCTGCCCGAACTTTGTGCACTGGGGATGAGCTTGAAAAAATCGTGGCAAAGTGTGAAGAGGAAGCTCGGCTAATTGGGCAATTGAAAATTCAAAATGTCGAGCTTGAGAAGACCAACTCCTCTCCTCAATCGGAGCTCTCTAAAATGAAAGGATTGACTTTCAGAGGGCTGCCAAGGCTTTAAAGCTTTCCCTTGACAATCTTCAGCAGTTTCTTGCTACTAAGAAAAAGGCTAATTGAAAGCTTCAGTTCGAGTTGAAGGAAGCTAAAGCCCAGATTATAAGGGAACGTGTTTTTGGGTTCTTGCGTGCTAGAAAACAAATCCAGCGCTTTCTTCCTGATTCTGATCTATCGAGAGCCGGTGTGGACAAGGATTTTAACAAAGATGGTATAATGGTTCCTTTGTCCGAGCTCGATGATGAGGAAAAGGAGAATAATGAAGAGCAGGTTGGGGGAGAGGAGGAGAACAGAGGAACTGAAGTGGTCGTGCTCGAGCCATCCTCGGTTGCTCTTTTGCAAGCTGAAGACACTATTGGTTCCAAGCTTGATGGGGTCTTTGCTTACGGGAATGCCCATGAGTAACTCAGCAAATTTTTAAGATATTTGTACTCTTGGCTATGCCCTATGTACTTTTTCTTTATGAAATGATAAAGACTTCATACTTATGGTATTTAACCCAGTATTTGGATTTACTCGGTCAACTTTCCTAAGTTTTTACTCGCCTTTTGTGCTTGACGTTTTAATTTGGCCTCGTGAGCTTTTTGAGCTCGGCCCTATCGTAGTTAACTGTTTCATGTTTTTCTTGCTTACCCTTTTAGGCCCAGCGTTTTGACTTTAGCTCGGTCGATTTTAGCGCGGTCAACCTCCTTAGGGCTTTCTCCTTTTTAGGTTCGGCATTTCGGTTTCAGCTCTGTCAACCTCTTTAGGTGTTAGTTTCGCCTTTTTAGGCCCCGCATTTCGACTTTGAGTTCGGTCTATTTTCAACTCAGTCAACCTTTTTAGCCTCTTTAGGTTCGGCATTTCGACCGCAGCTCGATCGATTTTAGCCCGGTCACTTTTTTAGGCTTTTGCCTCTTAAGGTTCGACGTTTCGACGACAGCTCGGTCGATTTTAGCTCGGTCACCTTTTTAGGCTCTTGCCTTTTTAGGTTCGGCATTTCGATGACAGCTCAGTCGATTTTAGCTCGGTCACCTTTTTAGGCTCTTGCCTCTTTAAGTTCGGCGTTTCGACGACAGCTCGGTCGATTTTTGCTCAGTCACCTTTTTAGGCTCTTGCCTCTTTAGGTTCGGCGTTTCGACCGCAGCTCGGTCGATTTTAGACCGGTTACCTTTTTAGGCTTTTGCCTCTTTAGGTTCGACGTTTCGACGATAGCTCGGTCGATTTTAGCTCGATCACCTTTTTAGGCTCTAGCCTCTTTAGGTTCGGCATTTCAACGACAGCTCGGTCGATTTTAGCTCGGTCACCTTTTTAGGCTCTTGCCTCTTTAGGTTCGGCGTTTCGACCGCAACTCGGTCGATTTTAGCCCGGTCACCTTTTTAGGCTCTTGCCTCTTTAGGTTCGGCGTTTCGACCACAGCTCGATCAATTTTAGCCCGGTCACCTTTTTAGGCTCTTGCCTCTTTAGGTTCGACGTTTCAACCGCAACTCGGTCGATTTTAGCCCCGTCACCTTTTTAGCTCTTGCCTCTTTAGGTTCGGTATTTCGACGACAGCTCTGTCGATTTTAGCTCAATCACCTTTTTAGGCTCTTGCCTCTTTAGGTTCGGCGTTTCGACCGCAGTGACGCGCTGTCGCGCACGCGTCAAAAGATGAGCGGTTGGTAAAAATGTAGTTTAGTGTGCGACAACTCGGGTATCGTATCGCAAGGACTCTCGTAGTGCTATTATCGCAGAAAATAAGTTTCTTGGGGGGGTGTTTGGTTTGAAACTGATTGGAAAAACAGAATGAAAACAGAGCGTAAAAACAGAGCAAAATACGTGATTATCAAATAAGACTAAGACGATCAAGCTGCTGTTTCGTTTCCCACTATCATCGGTTCATGTAATTCCATGCCCTAAGCAGAGTCTAATCCCTTTTCGATTGTAGCATCGATTAACAAGCGAAACCGACGCTACGGGACATATATTCCTAATTCCGAATTAAGCAAACGGATGAAGCCCTTCGTGAATTAAGCAAACACGAATTAAACGCACGCGAATTAAGCAAACGCGATTAAGTTTAGGAACATACAATCATCGAAACAAAACAATACCCATTCGATACAAACTGAATTAAGCAAACAGAGAATATAGAATAGATATTGAAAGAGAGAAGAGAATTAAATCAGGAATTACAAGACCTCAAGTGTTGGTGGAAGCCGATTACAGCAGATCAACCTAGGGAGATTAGTTCTCCATCAAAAACGCAATACAACCAAAGAATTTCGAAAACAAGGATTGGCAAAAGATAGATTCTGTTCTGCCCTAAACAGCTATTTATAACTTTCAGAAACTGCGCATTCTCGCGAGGCGAGTGTCTTCTCGCGAGGCGAGTGTCTTCTCGCGAGGCGAATACTAAAATGGCGCCTTCTTGAATTTGTATTCTCGCGAGGCGAGCGTGATTCTCGCGAGGCGAGTCTTCACAACCTGGGTTGTCACAGCCGTGATGCCTATCACGGCCAGACCGTGATGGTCTCTGTCTTCGGGTGCTTATCTGTCATGGCCGTGACCTTCATCACGGCCAGGCCGTGATGGTCTCTGTCTTCAGGGGTTTCTCTTCACGCCCGTGATGGGTGTCACGGGATGACCGTAATGCTTGCTGACTTCAAGCTCGCGAGGCGAGCAATAGCTCGCGGGGCGAGGCAGAGAACATGACTTTTCTGGCACTGGCTGGTCCTCACTCTCGCGGGGCGAGTATCTGCTCGCGTGGCGAGTGTTTCCAGATTGCAATTTCCATTGTTTCCTTCATTCCTTGGACTCTAAGTCAACCTGAAAACATGAAATAGCCATAAGTGCTTTATTTGACTCAAAAACTGACTAAATAACCCTAAAACTACTTAAGGGACTCAAAACCTTGCTTGAGGACAATCAGGCCTAATTTGGGTGAAAACGAGATATAATTGGCACAAAACCACGGTCATACCAGTCATAAAACTAGATGAGCCAGAGGCTTATCAAAATACCCCAAACTTGAACTTTGCTTGTCCCCAAGCAAACTAAAACTCAAAACGACCCAAGACTTGGCAAGCTAGAAGGATTTCAACCAATTCCGCACAAATTTCAAGCAATTCATCAAAACGATTTTCCTTCAATGTTCCCCCTTTTTCAACAATGTAATCCCCACAATCATTTATTCTGAACATCTGAGAGTTTCATCATTCAAACAATCATTAATCTAAACAGGGGATCTAAGTTACACACAAGAGGGAGATCACCAAATTCAAACAATCGCCTTCCTCACAAAGGGGTTTAGTGGTCACTCAATCTCTCAGTTTGTCTAGGCTAACAACATTTCACTCAGTTTCACTTTTAAGAGCACTTCCCATGAATTTGATTTTCATCTCAAAAATGGTTCCCACAGAGAACATGCATGCAACATCAAAAGGTCTTTCAAGGTTGTAATGGGGCCTGGCTAAGGGAAGGATATACAAAGGTACTGGGCTGAAGTCCCTAGGAACTAAGAGAGCATGAAGCTGTTTACACATTGAATTCCCTACTCAAGTTCCTGTTCTTATTCTTCTTTTTGCCTTGGGTGGCTACAGCCCTTTTCTTCTAATACCCTTCTTGACATTTTGCCTTCTTTTTTTTTTTTTTTTTTTTTGAAATATTTATTTTTGCCCTTTGGCTCCAACCTTTTTTTTTTTTTCTCAATCCCCAACAACACATCATATCACTGTAGCCACCCCAAACTTAGTTTCTTGCAACCATTCTCTTGCTAAGCTTCCATGCTCTCCTAATCCTAAGATCGGGTTAACATGGTTTTTCCAGATTTAGGCTCATAACATAAGGTCAACATGAAACAATAGGCTAATTAGGCTCAAAGGGGCTAACTAGGGAACATGCATTAGGGACTGGTTCAATTTAGGTCAAGTAGTTAATTCAAAGAAAATTGCCTAAATCATTTGATGCAAACACATAGACATGCAAACCATGAAGAGATTCAAGCAAATTCGGGAAAGTACAACTCGAAAGTGATTCACACAATCAAAAACATGTTGGAGGCTCAAATCCTCACCCGGACATTCATGCAAATTGTTTGACCGAGATTCTATCCCTAGTGTGTGCACCCTATCACCCCAAACTTATCATAAATCATGCTCTCACAACAAAATATCTCAAAGTTCAGTTTTCAATTTTTCAAATGGGGATTACAATTTCCAAATTTCAAAAACCTAGGGGGAATCATCAACATAAATCATGCCAACAATCTGTGCTAAATCAACCAAAACCTACCAAGCTTGCCGACACAAGACTCACACACATGCTCTTGAGCTTCTCAAATTATTCAAGAGCTTTATTGAAAACAAAACAGAAATAAAGCAAGGAAAAGAAAATTTAAAAGGAGAAAGGGTTAAGAAAACTCATTGAGGCGGTTCCACCAGGATCCCACTGTCTGTAGCACAAGGCCCACGTGGTAGCAAAAGGACTGAAGCTTGTTCCATGCTTCCCTAATTTGCAGCCTTGATATGGAGGTGAGCGCTTGACAATCATGATGACCTCGCCGAGTGCGGCGGACTTCTCACTCCCTCTTGGGTCACAGATGACCTTCTTCTCAACAAAGTCTCCCCAATAAAATTGGGGTTCAACCCCTTGAACTGGCCATGGTGCAAAGTCCAAAGGCTCAAACTCCATCACTGGTGGCTTCTCGGGGGAGGTGGCAAATAGGACACTGGTGTCTCCTGGTCTTGCTTCAGCTTCGGCCTTTTCTTCATGCACTGTACTAACAAATATATCACCCGCTATACATGCAGAAATTTCAGCACACACCACACAAAGGGTAGTGTTAGAAGAGTCAATACAAAGATCACAATAAACTGAATCGAGTAAAGGTCCGAATGTCTGGAAATTCAGCACTCAATTCATCCACCCAATCACTCTCAACACATGCATTTGATTTAATTGAATCATCTACTTCCAAAGGTTCTTCATCATCCTCAAGCATGGTGAAGAAGATGTCCTCCTGATCCTCCCGATCCTCATTTTCTACGTTTCCTGAAAAGAATAAACCTGCATAACATTCTATACACAAAGCGATTGTCGCTACAATCAGCACATGCATTAGAATCAGGGGATTCAACACACAGTTCATCAACAGAAGTATTATCAAAATCATCCTCAGAGGTATTGTCGAGAATAACTTGTGAATCTGTATGTTCTTCAAGGGGGTGTGGAGTTAGCAGTGTAGCAGAGTTGGCGACAATTTGATCAATTAGAATGGACAACTTCTGAGACTCAGCTTCTCCTCTCCGATGGCTTTCAAGACTTTGTTCTGTCATTCGTTGAAGATTTGCTTGAAATTCTGTCATATGTTGTTGCATAAGAGAAGCTAACTCATCCAGGCTGGGTTGGACTTCACTTACTCCAATCATGCCAAAACCACTACTAGACTCATAGCCTTCAGCAAAGTTAGGATAATATATGCATGGTGGTGGCTCAGAATCAACATAAGGCATATAACCTTGCATGTAATTATCCATGGCGGTATTAAGATTCATAACCAGACAAAGCAGTCATAACTAATTCAGCAATGAATTATATTATTTTTTTATTTTTTTATTTTTATTTTTATTTTTATTTTTTTTATTTTCTGTTAATAACAACAAGAGTCCCCGGCAACGGCGCCAATTTGACGCGCTGTCGCGCACGCGTCAAAAGATGAGCGGTTGGTAAAAATGTAGTTTAGTGTGCGACAACTCGGGTATCGTATCGCAAGGACTCTCGTAGTGCTATTATCGCAGAAAATAAGTTTCTTGGGGGGGTGTTTGGTTTGAAACTGATTGGAAAAACAGAATGAAAACAGAGCGTAAAAACAGAGCAAAATACGTGATTATCAAATATGACTAAGACGATCAATCTGCTGTTTCGTTTCCCACTATCATCGGTTCATGTAATTCCATGCCCTAAGCAGAGTCTAATCCCTTTTCGATTGTAGCATCGATTAACAAGCGAAACCGACGCTACGGGACATATATTCCTAATTCCGAATTAAGCAAACGGATGAAGCCCTTCGTGAATTAAGCAAACACGAATTAAACGCACGCGAATTAAGCAAACGCGATTAAGTTTAGGAACATACAATCATCGAAACAAATCAATACCCATTCGATACAAACTGAATTAAGCAAACAGAGAATATAGAATAGATATTGAAAGAGAGAAGAGAATTAAATCAGGAATTACAAGACCTCAAGTGTTGGTGGAAGCCGATTACAGCAGATCAACCTAGGGAGATTAGTTCTCCATAAAAAACGCAATACAACCAAAGAATTTCGAAAACAAGGATTGGCAAAAGATAGATTCTGTTCTGCCCTAAACAGCTATTTATAACTTTCAGAAACTGCGCATTCTCGCGAGGCGAATACTAAAATGGCGCCTTCTTGAATTTGTATTCTCGCGAGGCGAGCGTGATTCTCGCGAGGCGAGTCTTCACAACCTGGGTTGTCACAGCCGTGATGCCTATCACGGCCAGACCGTGATGGTCTCTGTCTTCGGGTGCTTATCTGTCATGGCCGTGACCTTCATCACGGCCAGGCCGTGATGGTCTCTGTCTTCAGGGGTTTCTCTTCACGCCCGTGATGGGTGTCACGGGATGACCGTAATGCTTGCTGACTTCAAGCTCGCGAGGCGAGCAATAGCTCGCGGGGCGAGGCAGAGAACATGACTTTTCCGCACCGGGCTGGTCCTCACTCTCGCGGGGCGAGTATCTGCTCGCGTGGCGAGTGTTTCCAGATTGCAATTTCCATTGTTTCCTTCATTCCTTGGACTCTAAGTCAACCTGAAAACATGAAATAGCCATAAGTGCTTTATTTGACTCAAAAACTGACTAAATAACCCTAAAACTACTTAAGGGACTCAAAACCTTGCTTGAGGACAATCAGGCCTAATTTGGGTGAAAACGAGATATAATTGGCACAAAACCACGGTCATACCAGTCATAAAACTAGATGAGCCAGAGGCTTATCACGCAGCTCAGTCGATTTTAGCCCGGTCACCTTTTTAGGCTCTTGCCTCTTTAGGTTCGGCGTTTCGACTGCAGCTCGGTCAATTTTAGCCCGGTCTCCTTTTTAGGCTATTGTTTTTTGTGAGTTAGTATGGTGTTTGAGTGCTCGAGCTGATGGAACTTTATTTTCCAAGGGAGATGTACTCCCCCATACAATTCCATTTAAATGGAGCTTGAGCTTGATCTCATCCTATTTTTATAGAGTGAGTCTGAACTCAGCCTCTATGGTTTTAATTTGAGGAGCTCCGACTTGTCTTCCTCTTAGTCAAATTTTGAGAGGGAGTTTTGGCTCGACCCCAATATTTTTTTCGGGAGCCGGAGCTGAACTATGTGTTTTTAAGGGAGCAAAGCTCGACCTGTGAGTTTTGAGGAAGCCGAAGCTCGACCTTGTGGAAAGGGAAGCACGGAGCTTCGACCTGTTATTTTCAAGGGAGCCAGAGCTCAACCACTTTTGTAGTCGCAAATTTTGTGACTCTGGGAGTGGTATCATCCGAACATCACTTTGCTCAAATATATAAATAATATGATATGACGCTAAATAACACAAAATTAAAGGCATGGAGAAAAACATATCAAATCATATTAGATTTAGACTAGATTTAAAGAACAATATCACTTGAGCATTTCGTGGCCTCTGATTTAGGCATTCCCTCAAGCTACTATGGTCGAGCTCTCCTAGACATCTTCAGCTCTCCGGGACCGAGCTGTGGTGGCCGAGCTATCTAAGACATCTTCTTCACCCTGAGGCCGAGTTGTGGTGGCCGAGCTCTATAAGACATCTTCTTCTCCACCACTTGGATTGATTTCATCGTGAATTCAAACCTGGAATTTTGTCAGGCACTTGGAAGAGACCTTAAGAACTTGAATTGATCCTGACTCAGTTAGAGCTTTTGTGTTGGTTGGAGGGATACCAACACCCTCTGCACCACGATGCTCATAGCTACTGTATATCTGGGTATTTCATCGAGCATTGGATATGCTCCAAGATATATAAATCTAGATGAATGAGGATGGACCATTGAACCTTTCCAAAATTGCAGATCTATGCTGCGAGCTCGAGATCGTCGTAGATCCGCCTTCCTGAAGCTGAGATTTGGCTCGCGATCTGGTTGGTTCATAAGCAGCCGCGGCGGCGGGCTCGGCTCGCAGCGGATCTGTGGGCAAGGATGAAAGAGCGTTTGTCGAGTTGACTCGAACAGCAGCAGGGAGTGCGAGGCAGGTGCTGCGCGGTGGTCCGAGCTGGATCACGGAGCACGACTGCTGGTGACTGGACCGTCGTGATGGTCGCCGGGGTTCGAGCAGTTTCACTCGGCTTCTCTTTGCGAACTATTTGGAGAGATTAGAGGGTATGGTCCAGCCCGTATGGTGACTGACGGTGGTTGAACGGTGGTCGGGGCAAAGTTTTACCTGGCCCCACGGTGGGCACCAAATGTTCCTGCCGAGATCCGACTTGCCAGAATCTCGCCGTAGAACGTCAAACCAAGAGTGAACAATGGGTGTTGTTTTAGATTATGGCTTGACAGAAAGTTGTATTCCGGTCCTACGTATCCCAATGGGAATCAAAGCCAGACATAGTTCTAGGTTCAACCCTTGGCCATACGGTGATCTCGATCCGCTAATCTTGTATCCGATGAGTACTAGCGAGCAAGGACTCTTCAATAGTCTCTTGGTCGAGCTATCCTCTAATACGCTTAAGGGAGAGTTACCGGGGTTAGTGAAAAGTCTGTCTCTCTCTTGGGGTTCTCCTCCTTTTATAATAGGATCCCCCTATCTTTAAGAGATCTGGATATATTTCCTTTTATCTCTTAAATCTTCTTTGAGATGTGATTTCCTTAATTTAAGGGATATTATCTCTTTTAACCGGATAAGGTTGTGTGAGATAATATCAGGATTGATTTAAGATAATATCTTAAATTGATCTCTTAACCATATAAGGTTATTTGAGATAATATCAGGATTATTAAAGGTAATATCAATATCCTATCCTTAATTTAAGGGATATTATCTCTTATAACCGGATAAGGTTATTTAAGATAATATCAAGATTAATAATTTCGATATTTTATCCTTTAATATCTGGGTTAGATCGGGTATCCAAGCTCGATGGACGGGTTTTACTCCTCGGCCAGTACATGTATAATTATTATGGACATCTGAATGATATTTATATTCATAATTATATATTACATATTTATTTTATCTCAAAATATAATATATCTTTAACTCATCCACACTCACATCATTCTATAATGTTTATATGGGTGTCCAACTTCAGATATCCAAAAAAAATATAAGTGTGTAATTAATTGATACCTACTTTTTTACTTTCTATATTTCTTTTACCACTTCATTGAGGTGTTAACACTGATTTTTGGTTTCCGACAATAAATATAAAGAACCAAGTGAATGAGCGATCCTTCAATAAATAGGTAACTCTCATCATAATTTTAAAGCAATTGAATGATCTAAAAGACTTAGACCATTTCATTGACAGAAGAAGAGAAATGCATAAATCTAAAGAAAAACATGTAAAAAACTGTAAATTGAAGAAGTGCATTTAAATTAATAGTAAAGGAGAATCGGTAAAGAATACGAAAATAATGTAAAGAAAATGTATGAAAATAAGTTGAAATGCAAGAAAATGGTTTAAATGCAAAGCACTAATATTGAATTGCATAAATGATATTAAGGGTATGTTTGATATGCATTAATGCATAGGACAACACAGGACAAGAAGTGTTGGAACCAAAGTGGTTTTGGATTTAATAATCTCTAAGTTTTGATGCTAACAAAAGGATTAAATTTGTTTGGCAAAGTATTGGTTGAGATCTACCATGTGCTTTCAGTTATGCAGGAATATTTACATATAAGTAAAAGAAACATGGGATAAGTTCTAATTGAAAAACACGTGTCCACCCCTGTAGACAGGCTGCTCAAATACTTTGGTAAAGTTACTTAGTTATTTAATTAAGTAGACTGGCTTTCTTAAATAGACGAGACTCTAAATATTTGCTAGATGAATACCTAAATAACTTGTTAGGTACAACAAGTCCAAAGACTTGATAATAAGCGCGTCCATCTTGCCACGTAAGCAGACGGAAGTAATTAGTTGATGTAAATGAACTAAAAAATAAAATAATCTAATAGACGAGCTCTAACCGTCACGTCACCAGATAGAGATCTTTATAACTCATTAAGGAATAGCAAGCATAGTAAAATATTGAACAGACTTAGTCTTTCATATAACTAAGTAGACGGAGTTTCCTTTTAGACGAGCTCCATCGTTCAATGAATTAAATGTAATCTGAATCTCTTGAATTTATTTCAAATGATTGATATTTATTTAATAGAATATTTGTTCTTCATATTTGTTTTATATGCTTTTAAAGTTTCACCTTGTTGTAAAAGAAACATAGTACCATCAAGAAATGCAAAAAGCAGAATCGTACATTAAGATACTGCAAAACGATCTGTACGATGACAACTTTACGGCTGAAAAAGCTGGATTATACACAAAGGAGGAACAACAAGTGCTCAAGCTGCAATACTCAGAGGAGTAAGCCTCCTATTTCATGCTACCTCGATAACCAAGAGTACTATTCAGCATTGCTGAAGAGTGTGATTTCACCTCATATTTCATTGACATTTTGCATGCATTTTGATATAGTTTAGGCATATTTTAATTTGATTTTTGTTAGTTTTTACCTTGGAACGGGTAAGGGGATTTTGTGGTGTTGTTGTGCAGGAATTAAGGATTAAATGCTCAGGATTAACCATGATGGAGCTTACATGAAGATGGGGCTTGAAAAGTAAAGAAAATGAGCCAAATAGAGCCCATCACGGCCATGATCGAGTATAGCTGAAAAGAAAGAATGGAAAAGTCAGAACTGGTCACGACCGTGATATGCCAACTGAACCAAACCCTCACAGGCAGAACTGATCACGGCTTGGCCGTGATGGTGGTCACGGCCGTGACAGCACCAGCAGCGAAGCCATTCCAAGTCAGAATCCGTCACGGCCTGGCCGTGATGACCATCACGGCCGTGACGCTTAATATATGGATCTTTAGAAACTGATTTGATCTAAATTTGTGATTGCTTGGGATTCAAGCTACCCTAATCTATAAATAGAGCAATTAGGTTCGAAAATAGAGGACTTTTGGGGACTGCTACCTTAGGCAAAATTAGGATTTCTCTCCCTCTTCTTCTTCTCTTCCCTTAGGTTTTCATTCATGTTTTTGTTAATCAAGCTTGCCATGACCATGGCCATGCTTGAGTAGTAGTTTTATTTCTAGGGATTGGGGCTATGCCCAAGATCTGTTTTATGTCATGAATTGATCTTTTCCCTTTGTTAATTTTGATTTCGCTTTCGATTTGGTTTCTATCGCATGAATTACTTGTGAATCTGGTGCGCACTTATTTGCATGTCATAGATACTCTAAGGAGGAACCTAGCGGTGAACTTAGGTATTGGATCTATAGGAATCAAACTTAGGACTTAAATCACGAGAGTTAGAAGCGGTCCTTCGATGGTTCACGAATTGTCACAAAACATAAAGGGTTCAATTTAAATTCAATTACCACGAGAGTAGGGGTTGGTTTAATTGGGCACGATTTTTGTAACCCGAGAGGGAGCATTAACTTATTTAGGATAAATTCGCCTTCAAATCAATTTTGATGATTAACAAGGGGTAGTCAATTTGGTAACATGAACAATCTTGTTGGTAACTCAATTCCTAGGAATCACTTTAGATTTGAAAACCCCCAAATTGATTTAATTTCCTCTTTTAATTGATTGCATTCTTAAATATATGATTTTCTAAGTTAATTCTTATTACAAAAATCAAATCTTTTCAAAATCCATTTTTTATATAGTCCAGTTTAATTGATTTAATAATTAATTGTTATTTGAGATCACGGTCTCTGAGGGATCGATCTTTTTATTACTTGGCGACGAATCCGGTACACTTACCGGAATCCATCACATCAAGTTTTTGGCGTCGTTGCTGGGGACTGTGCTTTCTTGAATTTCAATTTAATTTTTAAATTGATTTTTCTGGACTTTTTCTTTTAATTATTTCTTTTTGAATTTTTTTTTTCATTTATCTCTTTTTCTGTTTAGAGTATCTATCTCTGTCTTATAGGAGTTTTTCTCTTTTATGCAAAGATCCCTAAGTTTTGGAAACCTTATTGAGGTTGACCCCGAAATCGAAAGGACCTTTCATAGACGTAGGAGACTACAAAGAGAGAGGGAGAGGTTGATTCCCATTCCACTTATGGCGAATCCACCGGATACCAAACCACTGAAGGACTACGCAGCCCCAAATGCTAGGGGTTTGCGAACCGGGATTGCTAGGCCAGAAATCGAGACGGAGAACTATGCTATACCACCTATGCTAATTAGCATGATTAGGCAACACCAATTTGGAGGATTACCCTCGGAGGACCCGACTGATCATATGGAGACATTCCTGGAGTTCACCGATGCAATTAGAATTCATGGTGCCCCGATTGATGTTATACGCTTGAGGTTATTCCCCTCCTCTCTGACTGAAAAGGCAAAAGCTTGGTTGAAGCAAGTGCCCGCTAATACCCTGTCAACTTGGGACCAACTGGAGCAGGCATTCTTGGAGAAATTCTTCCCTCCATCCAAGACTGCTTACCTACGAACCCAGATCACCGGCTTCTTCCAAAAGGACGGAGAATGCTTATCTGAAGCTTGGGATCGCTACAAGGGATTGCTAGAGTCTTGCCCACATCATGGACTCGAGAGGTGGCTATTAGTGCATACCTTCTACAACGGATTGGATTACTCTTCGAAGGTGTCACTTGACTCCGCAGCTGGTGGAGCCTTTATGAATAGACCTCTGACCGAAGCATTCAATATCATTGAAAACGTAGCCACCAACTACCACCAGTGGGGTTCGGAAAGAGGTAATAACCCGAAAAAGCTTTCGGGGGGGAGGGGGGGTAAGTTTGAAATGAATAGCACTGATCTAATTATGTCTAAATTTGACTCATTGAATAAACGCTTTGATCAGCTTGAAAAAGCTAATGTGAGTTCAATAGGTGCTACTAATATTGTTTGTGAGATTTTTGGAATGCAGGGACATGACATAATGGAGTGCCCACATGGTATTGCTCCTGGATCCAGTGCTTCGGGGGAATAAGTGAACTCTTGTCACAACTTCTATGATACGAACCCGAAGTTGCCAAACTATATTCCCCTAAATTCTTACAACCAAGGAAGGAAGAATAGCCTTTACCTCTCCTATGGGAACTACAACAACACGTTGAACCACGAATTCCAAGAAGGCCAAGGTAATAGGAAACCCGCATCAGGGTATCCTCAGGTACAAAAGTCTAGACTTGAGTCTCTCTTGGAAAATTTTGTTGAAACTCAAACAAAACAAAATGAAGAGTTTAGGCAACAAGGTAGGGAAGTCAATGAGGCAATAAAAGAGTTAGCATCTAAGGTAGATAACTAAGCCATCCATAATAAGATGTTAGAAACTCAGATTGCCCAACAAGCTAGTACATATTCTAGAACTAAGGGTACGTTTCCAGGACAACCCGAAGTTAATCTCAATGAGCACTGTAATGCTATATACTTAAGGGATGATAAGTGGTCGCGCTGTCGCGCACGCGCCAAAAAGGACGAGCGGGTTTAAAACTGTAGTGTAGTGCGACAACTCGGATGTCGTCTCTCAAGGACTCTGAGAATATTATCTTTCACAAAAATAAGTTTTGGGGGGGGGGGGGTTTTGGGTTGGAGTGCAATTAAGAAACAAACAAAATATTAAAGACAGAGCGATTGAAAACAAACAGTTCAAGGAGGTTATCAATAGTCAAAAACAGATTAATCTATTGCTCTTGATTTCCCACTATCATAGGTTCATATAATTTCCAAGCCCTAAACAAATTCTTATCCCCTCCCGGTTGTAGCAACAATTTACAAACGAGACTACTGCTACAGATACATGTCCCTATTCCCGAATTAAACAAACGGGGTTAAGCCCTCATGAACTAAACGAACATGAACGTACACACGCGAATTAAACAAACGCGATTGATTATAGGAACATGATATCACCGGAAATAAATCAATACAATGCATTATACTCCTGAATTAAACAAACAGAAATACAAGGCATGGCATTGAAGAGGGAAAAGCATACAAAACAGGAAAGTATAAGAACCTCAAGTATGTGGAAATCAATTACAATAGATCAATCCTAAGAATTTAGTTCTCCATTACAGACAGAAGGAAAACTCAAAAGTGTAATGTAAAGTAGTGAAAAACTGGATGCTTTCTGTCTGCAGCGTTTCTGCTTTTATAAGAGGCTGCGTATCACGGCCGTGATGGCTGTCACGGCCAGGCCGTGATCGTCTCTGCCAAGGGTGACCTTTTGCATTCTGGTACGTTACGGCCGTGATGTCTATCACGGGCAGGCCATGATACATTCTGACTTTTGGTTTCTCTCTTGTCACGGTCGTGACCTTCATCACGGCCAGGCCGTGATCCTTTCTGACTTTTTGCATTTCTTTATCACGCCCGTGATGTGTATCACGGCTGGGCCGTGATCGCTTCTGACTTTTCATGATCTTCTCATCACGGCCGTGACCAGTGTCACGGCCTGGGCGTGATAGCCTCTCGCTTGGATACACTTCCTTACTTGCTCTTCTTATTATCCTGAAACAACAAAATAGCCATAAGCTTTATTTAATTCAAAACTAGCTAAATTAACCTAAAACTACGCAAACGACTCAAAACCTTGCTTGAGGACAATCTAATCTAATTTGGGTGAAAGTAGGATATAATTTGCACAAAACCCTGGTCATACTAGCCATAAAACTAGATGAGCCAGAGGCTTATCAAAATACCCCAAACTTAAACTTTGCTTGTCCCCAAGCAAACTAAGACTCAAAAATCAAAAGGACTCAAGACCTGGCAAGCTTAAAAGATTCAACCAACATTGCACACACTCAAGCAATACATCAAAAACAGTTTTTCTTCATTGCTTTCCCCCTTTTCAAACAGAGCAATCCCCACATTCATTTATTCTAAACATTTGAGAATTTCATCATGAAAACAATCAGAAGTCTAAGCAGGGAATCTAAGTCACACACAAGAGGGAGATCACCAAATCCAAACAACTGCCTTCCTCACAAGGGCATTATTTGTTCACTCGACCACCTCGGTTTATGTCAGGCTAACAACTTGCACTCAGTTTCACTTTTCAAGTACACTTCCCAAAAATTTGCTTTTCATCTCAAAATGGCTCCCACAGAAAACATGCAAGCAACATCAGAAGGTCTTTTATGGATTGTAATGGGGCCTGGCTAAGGGTAGGATATACAAAGAAACTAAGCTGAAGACCCTAGGAACTAAGAGAGCATGAACTATATTTACACCTAGAATTTCACTCAAGCTCCTTTCTTTATTTTTTTCTTTACACTTCTGGGTGGCTACATCTCTTTTTATTTCTTTTTGGCATTTTTGTATTTTTGTAATTTTTTTTTCACAAGCCTTTGGCTCCAACTTTTTTTTCTTTATTTTTTTTTTCAATCCCAACAACATATTACACCTTGCAGCCACCCCAAACTTAGTTTCTTGCACCCATTC
This sequence comes from Sophora flavescens, assembly GCA_030762895.1. NCBI lineage: Eukaryota > Viridiplantae > Streptophyta > Magnoliopsida > Fabales > Fabaceae > Sophora > Sophora flavescens. Next base: position 26,382,564 of record CM061065.1, on the reverse strand, counting down.
TAAGATTACATGCTCTCCTAATCCTAAGATCGGGTTAACATGGTTTTCCAGATTTTTGGGCTTATAACATTAGGTTATCAAGAACTAATAGGCTAATAGGCTCAAAAGGGCTAACTAGGGAACATGCAATAGGAATTAGTTTATTCAGGCCAAGTAGCTATTTACAAAAAAAAAAACTGCCTAAATCATTTGCTACACACATATAATCATGCAAACCAAAAAGAGATTCAATCAAATCCAGGGAAGTGCAATTTGAAAGTGATTTTCACACATTTTAAAACATGTTGGAGGCTCAAAACCTCACCTGGACATTCATGCAAATTGTTTGAAAGAGATACTATCCCTAGTGTGTGCTTCCTATCACCCCAAACTTATCATTCATCATGCTATCATAACAAAATCCCAAAGTTCAGTTTTCAATTTCACATGGGAATCACTTTTCAAAAACAAAAATTTTTCAGCCTAGGGGGAAATCATTACATATCAATCATGCAAGCAATCTGTGCAACATCAATCAAAATCTAGCAAACTTGCCAACTAAGAACTTAACACACAAATGCTCCTGAGCTTCTCAAATTATTCAGGAGCTTTATTCAAAGAAAAGAAAACTTTATTCAAAGAAAAGAAAAACTTCAACTAGTTCCCTCCCCCACACTTAAAACATGCATTGTCCCCAATGAACAACAGAATTATATATCATAGTGAGGGAAAGGAAAAGAGTACTCCCTGATCAAGTGCAGTGTAAGCGGGAGCTGTCACCTGGATCCCATTCCTTACAGTCTAAGTCCAAAGAGGTAGATAGGGCCTCCGGTGCTGCTTCATCCTCTTCATGGTTCTCATCCACTGCACTGACAATTTTATCACCTGCTAAACATGCAGCAATCTCAGCACAAACCACAAAATGGTTAGCGTTAGTACAATCAAGAAAAGAAAGAATAGCATCACAGCCAGAATTAAGTGGAAAATTAGAAAACAAGTTCTCATGGCTATCCTCAATAGTCTCAGATACCAGCTCAATGTGGAATACAGAGTGCTCTTCCGCTGGATGTTTCATGGCATCAAATATGTTAAACTTTGCAACTATATCCCCAAACTTCATAGACATGGTCCCATCACCCACATCAATGTTAGTCTTGGCTGTCTTCATGAATGGCCGACCCAGGATGATTGGTGATTTACTGGAATGTGTCTCGCCTGCCATGTCCAAGATGTAGAAATCAGCTGGGAAGATCAGATCATCAACTTGCACTAGTACATCTTCCACCATTCCCATGGGGCGGGCACAGGTCCTGTTGGCCAACTGAATGGTGATACCTGTGTACTTCAAAGGACCAAGATCCAGTTTGTTAAAGATGGAGGTAGGCATGACATTGATAGATGCTCCCAAGTCCAACATGCAGTTTTCAAACTTCTTGTCCCCAATAGTGCATGGGATAGTGAAGGTGCCTGGATCCTTGCACTTCGGTGGCAGTGCCTGGGTGAAAGCAACAACTCTTTCTGGCTTAGACTGGATAAGCGTTGAGACATTTCTTCCCAAGTCAACCCTTTCATTAGTCTTCATCTTCCTCTTGTTGGTGCATAGGTCCTTGAGAAATTTTGCATATCTGGGCACTTGCTTGATCACATCCAACAGAGGGATATTAACACCCACCTTTCTTAAAACATCAAGAATTTCCTTCTCTTTATCTTCACCACCACTCTTCAAATTTTTCTATAATCTGTGTGGGAACGGAATGGGTGGTCTATACACTCTCTCAGTTTCAACTTCAACCACAGGTTCAGGAGTAACCTCAACAGTAGGCTCAGGAGTAGCCTTCATAGTCTCTTCATCCTTTCCAGAAGTGGCCTCAACAACCTTTCCAGACCTCAAAGATATGGAACTCACATTAGGGTTGGAGGCATTAGGATTGATCACTGGCTGTGCTGGCAGCTGGGTTGTTCTTTGACCTTGCTTTATATTATTTATGTCTGCGGCCATCTGTCCAATCTGTGTATGCAATGCCTGAATACTCGCATCCGTCCTCTCTTTGAAATCGCATAATCGGATGCAGCCATTTGCTTTACCAAGTCTTCTAATGATGGTCCAGAAGGTGCAGAAGTGGTCACTGGAGGATGATTCTGAGGTGCCATCGGCTGTTGTTGGGAAGAGTTCCCATACCGCAGATTAGGGTGATTTCTCCAGCTAGGATGGTACCTATTAGTAGAGAGATCTGGAATACTGTACCGATTCTGACTGCCTCCTTGATTATAGGGGTTCACTGCATAAGCCTGAGGTACTTCGCTGACAAATTCTTCTCTCTGGATCGGGCATGGATCAAATGGGTGCTCAGGTGCATTGCACATGCTACATAACTTTGCAGGCTGAACCTTGTCTATTGCCAATTGTCTCACAAAGGAAGTCAGCTCATCCAATCTATTCTCAAGGGCGGCCTGGTTGGAAGATGAACTATGAATCTCATGCACACCTCTTGGCTCAACTGAATTTTTTCTTGTAGAAAACTGCTGGGAATTCAACGACATGTTCTCAATAAGTTGCTTAGCAGCAGCTGGGGTTTTATAAACTAATGCTCCCCCACTAGCAAAGATCCAAATGATTCCTATCCATAGGCAACAATCCTTCATAAAAGTATTGGATCAGGAGTTGTTCAGATATTTGATGTTGGGGGCAACTAGAGACCAAATGTTTGAACCTTTCCCAGTACTCAGCTAGTGACTCGTTCCCTTGCCTTATGCCACATATCTCTTTCCTTATTGAAGCAGCTCTTGAAGCAGGAAAATACCTTTCTAGGAACACCCTCTTCAGATCATTCCAAGTTGTGATGGAGTTAGGCTCAAGGTACAATAGCCAATCCTTTGCAGCTCCCTGGAGTGAAAATGGAAAAGCCTTCAGCTTGACACTGTCCTCAGTGACTCCCTCTGCTCTCGAGGTTGTGGAGCATACAACTTGGAATTCTTTCAAGTGCTTGTGTGGATCCTCACCTGCAAGACCATTAAACTTGGGCAACAGGTGAATAAAACCATATTTTAGTTCAAAAGGGGTGTCAGCACCAGGATAAGAGATACATAATCCATTATAGTTGACATCAGGGGCAGCAAGCTGCCTTAATGTCCTCTGGTCTCCCATGTTTTCAAAAGCAGTTTTAAAATTGGAATTACTACTAGTGCTAGCCCGAAATTCCCTACGGAGTGTGTGCAGTGTTCTTTCAATTTCAGGGTCAAAATCACACAGTTCAGGGCAATGAGACCTAGTAGCCAGACCAATTCAAAACAGAACAGAAATTAAAAGAAAGAAAATAAAATAAAATAAAAACAAATTGCGAAAAATAACAACTCAGAGTCCCCGGCAACGGCGCCAATTTTTTGGTCGCGCTGTCGCACACGCGCCAAAAAGGACGAGCGGGTTTAAAACTGTAGTGTAGTGCGACAACTCGGATGTCGTCTCTCAAGGACTCTGAGAATATTATCTTTCACAAAAATAAGTTTTGGGGGGGGTTTTGGGTTGGAGTTCAATTAAGAAACAAACAAAATATTAAAGACAGAGTGATTGAAAACAAACAGTTCAAGGAGGTTATCAATAGTCAAAAACAGATTAATCTATTGCTCTTGATTTCCCACTATCATAGGTTCATATAATTTCCAAGCCCTAAACAAATTCTTATCCCCTCCCGGTTGTAGCAACAATTTACAAACGAGACTACTGCTACAGATACATGTCCCTATTCCCGAATTAAACAAACGGGGTTAAGCCCTCATGAACTAAACGAACATGAACGTACACACGCGAATTAAACAAACGCGATTGATTATAGGAACATGATATCACCGGAAATAAATCAATACAATGCATTATACTCCTGAATTAAACAAACAGAAATACAAGGCATGGCATTGAAGAGGGAAAAGCATACAAAACAGGAAAGTATAAGAACCTCAAGTATGTGGAAATCAATTACAATAGATCAATCCTAAGAATTTAGTTCTCCATTACAGAAAGAAGGAAAACTCAAAAGTGTAATGTAAAGTAGTGAAAAACTGGATGCTTTACTGCCATGGCGTTTCTGCTTTTATAAGAGGCTGCGCATCACGGCCGTGATGGCTGTCACGGCCAGGCCGTGATCGTCTCTGCCAAGGGTGACCTTTCGCATTCTGGTACGTTACGGCCGTGATGTCTATCACGGGCAGGCCGTGATACATTCTGACTTTTGGTTTCTCTCTTGTCACGGCCGTGACCTTCATCACGACCAGGCCGTGATCCTTTCTGACTTTTTGCATTTCTTTATCACGCCCGTGATGTGTATCACGGCTGGGCCGTGATCGCTTCTGACTTTTCATGATCTTCTCATCACGGTCGTGACCAGTGTCACGGCCTGGGCGTGATAGCCTCTGCTTCAGATACACTTCCTTACTTGCTCTTCTTATTATCCTGAAACAACAAAATAGCCATAAGCTTTATTTAATTCAAAACTAGCTAAATTAACCTAAAACTACGCAAACGACTCAAAACCTTGCTTGAGGACAATCTAATCTAATTTGGGTGAAAGTAGGATATAATTTGCACAAAACCCTGGTCATACTAGCCATAAAACTAGATGAGCCAGAGGCTTATCAATAAGCTTGGGGTAGTTTAGAAGGATGTGGAATGTGAGGAGGACATGAGTGAAGATGAAGAGATAGAGCAAAAGTATGTCCCTCCACCACCTTACCAACCCCCAATACCTTTCCCACAAAGGTTGGTCAAGAAAAAGCAAGTAGAAATAGAAACTAAGAGCTTAATTGAGGAGCATAATGCCATGATAAAAACTAATATGCCTCCTAAACTAAAAGATCTAGGAAGTTTCTCTATTGCTTGCTCAATCGGAGAAGTGAAAATAGACTAAGCCTTATGTGACTTAGGGGTTAGTGCGAGTTTAATGCCGCTTACTATCTTCGAGAGGTTAGGAACCAAGGAATTGAGTCCATCCAAATTCTCTTTACAATTTGCGGATGGCTCAACTAAAACTCTTCTAGGCATACTAGAGAATGTTCCCATAAAGGTAGGGAAATTTTTCATTCCTACCGATTTCATGATATTGGATATGAACGGGAATTCTAAATTCCCTATCATTTTTGGAAGGCCATTCTTGACCACAGCTGGAGCGATAATAGACATAAAAAATGGCAAACTCTCTTTAAATGTAGAGGAAGGTAGGGTAGATTTCGATTTGACTAACTCATATAACAACCCTCCTTTTGAGAGTCATGTGTGCAGGATCGATATAATGCCTCAAGAGGTGAAGGAAGAGCTTAACGTGGAAGCAACTCCGAAGCTTTGCATGACAAATGATGCACCAAATGATGATGAAGTTGGAATTGCCCATCCTGTGGAGTTAGAACTTCCGCCGGGAGGGAGTAAGGCCATGAAACTCAGTGAAGAGAGCAAAGCGAAAGCGCAATTGGCCATATGAAAGAAATCGACTCTTTGAAGGACTTCCTTGGAAGAGAAGTGTTCTTGCACTTCCTAGCCCAGCCGACCTCGGTTGATTGAAAGAAGTATGGTCAAGCTTAAGACCGTAAATAAGCTTTTCTTAGGAGGTAGCCCAAGTTTCCTTTCCCTTTTCCATTTGTTTTTGAATTTTGTTTTTGAATAATTTGAGGAGATTAAGAGAAGAAAGATCACTAATTGATGGTTTTGCCAAGTATTTTCAGGTTATGAAAGCAGTAAGAGCAAAAAGGCAAGAAAAAATAAAGTCAGAAGTCATCACGCCCAGGCCGTGACGGTGGTCACGGCCGTGATTAGCTAACCAAAGAAGATCATAAAGGATCACGACCTAGCCGTGATATCCATCACGGGCGTGATGAGAAGGACCCGGAAGATCAGAATGTATCACGGCCTAGCTGTGATGGAACTCACGGCCGTGACAGGCCAGCTCCTATAGACCAGAATTGATCACGGCCTAGCCGTGATGAGCATCACGGCCGTGACACATTTTCCATCATCTCTTTGACTGGCATGTGAGCCAGCACCCTCTACCACCTCGGTGAGTTGTTCCATTTTTCTCCTCTCTCCGACTTGATTATTTACATTGGGGACAATATAAGTTTTTAAGCTTGGGGTAGGGGTATTTTTGCAATTTTTTTCATTTTTGCATTTTTCATGTTGCATTCATATAGGCATAGTTTTGCATGATCACATGATTAGATTGCCCTTTGCTTAGATTATGCATCCAATTGTGAGAACTTGGTGCCAAATAAATTGAGATAGTGAATTTTTGAACCCAATTTTTGTATTCTTGTGATAGGCTAAAAATAAAAATGCTTGAGATGATCTTTTGATAGTTGATAATTAGCATGTGGTTCCTTGGATTTGTGTTTCTCATTGATTATTAAACTACTAAATGTGATATTTTTGAGCCTAAAAAGGGTACTCACTAAATATACCCCATTTCTTTTTTATAGAGTGTTTTATCCTCTTGGATTGTATTCTCTAGAACTTGACTTGAAACCGTTTTGAAACTTAAAAAATTTTGAAAACATTTTTGAAAATGATTGAGGCACTAGGTATTTTTTTGGCCTTCTGAGCTTTGATTGATTAAATGCTACCCCTCAGTTGCCCAATTTTGATCCTAAAGGAATAAAATACTTTTCTTGGTACCTTGATTTGTTTTGATGAATGATGCTTGATATGATACCTTTTAAAGTATTGTAAAAAGGGTAAAAAGGTAGTTTGAAAAATAAATTGTGGGATGAGAAAGTTAGAAAAATATTTCTCTTAAGTTGAAAATCTCCCCTTCTCCAAATAAATAAAATAAAATAAACAAAAAAAATGGAGAAGGGGATGAGAAAAAGAAAGTGAGAAATAAAATAAAAAGAAAGAAAGAAAGAAAGGTGGAAAAGTAAACTAAAGCCCAAAAAGGTATTTTAGAAGGTTGTCATGCTTTGCATTGTTTGATATTTTGTTTAGCCTTCTTGAAATTTCCTTTTCTTGATTTCCCCACCCAACAATTAATCTCATGGCCCCATTTCAACCAAAATAAAAGACCTCTTGATTCTTATGTGTTTTCATTAATAAAGTAGAGATTTGGTTAATAGTCAAGCTTATGGTAGAATACCCTCATTGAGGAAATTGAGCGAATTGTCATATACCCTTAAACACTTGAGTGAGGTGAGAAGAGTGCCCGAATCAGTGAGAGATATGAATTTAGGAAACCTAAGCTTCTAATTGGACTTGAAATTGATTGTCTCTTGGGTACTTATTTGAATATGCCTGTCACTTGGATTAGTTACTCGGGTTCTTGGTTCACTATCCAAGCTCTGATTGTTTATCTTGACTGGCCTTAGTGATTGCTTGAGGACAAGCAAAATCTTAAGCTTGGGTTCATTTGATGAGTGTGATTTCACCTCATATTTCATTGACATTTTGCATGCATTTTCATATAGTTTAGGCATATTTTAATTTGATTTTTGTTACTTTTTACCTTGGAACGGGTACGGCGGTTTTGTGGTGTTGTTGTGCAGGAATTAAGGATTAAATGCTCAGGATTAACCATGATGGAGCTTTCATGAAGATGGGGCTTGAAAAGTAAAGAAAATGAGCCAAACAGATCCCATCACGGCCATGATCGAGTAGAGCTGAAAAGAAAGAATGGAAAAGTCAAAACTAGTCACGGTCAGGCCGTGATGTCCATCACAGCCGTGATATGCCAACTGAACCACACCCTCACAGGAAGAACTGATCACGGCTTGGCCATGATGGTGGTCACGGCCGTGACAGACCCAGCAGCGAAGCCATTCCAAGTCAGAATCCGTCACAGCCTGGCCGCGATGACCATCACGGCTGTGACGCGTAATATATGGATCTTTAAAAGATGATTTGATCTGAATTTGTGATTGCTTGGGATTCAAGTTACCCTAATCTATAAATAGAACAATTAGGCTCAAAAATAGAGGACTTTTGGGGGCTGCTACCTTAGGCAAAATTAGGATTTCTCTCCCTCTTCTTCTTCTCTTCCCTTAGGTTTTCATTCATGTTTTTGTTAATCAAGCTTGCCATGACCATGGCCATGCTTGAGTAGTAGTTTTATTTCTAGGGATTGGGTCTATGCCCAAGATCTGTTTTATGTCATGAATTGATGTTTTCCCTTTGTTAATTTCGATTTCTCTTTCGATTTGGTTTCTATCGCATGAATTACTTGTGAATCTGGTGCGCACTTATTTGCATGTTATGGATACTCTAAGGAGGAACCTAGCGGTGAACTTAGGTATTGGATCTATAGGAATCAAACTTAGGACTTAAATCACGAGAGTTAGAAGCGGTCCTTCGAGGGTTCACGAATTGTCACAAAGCATAAAGGGTTCAATTTAAATTCAATTACCACGAGAGTAGGTGTTGGTTTAATTGGGCATGGTTTTTGTAACCCGAGAGGGAGCATTACCTTATTTAGGATAAATTTGCCTTCAAATCAATTTTGATGATTAACAAGGGGTAGTCAATTTGGTAACATGAACAATCTTGTTGGTAACCCAATTCCTAGGAATCTCTTCCGATTTGAAAAACCCCAAATTGATTTACTTTCCTCTTTTAATTGATTGCATTCTTAAATATATGATTTTCTAAGTTAATTCTTATTACAAAAATCAAATCTTTTCAAAATCCCTTTTTTATATAGTCCAGTTTAATTGATTTAATAATTAATTGTTATTTGAGATCACGGTCTCTGAGGGATCGATCTTTTTATTACTTGGCGACGAATCTGGTACACTTGCCGGAATCCATCACATAAATTGCCACAATCAAGCTATCAGTCACAATGGATATCATGCATTAAATGATATCTCTAAACAGGATTATTCAAAGTAACCGTTGAAGAAATACAAGTGAAGAAGAAGATCACTATAAATAGAAGACCTCAAATTCTAAAGAACAACTTTTGCCAATCAATAATCACTAATTCTAATATTCTTTCAAGAACAAGAGTCTGTATTCTTTAGTTTGAATATTGTTGTAATATTCAACTGATCTTAAACTGTCATATTCTCATACATAGTGAGTTAAGAAGATCGAACATTATTTCTTTTTGTTAGAGTTAGAGCCTGAAGAGGCTTGGTGAGAGGTGTTGAATACTTGGCTTTAATCTATTTGGAGAAATAGTGGATAAATCCTGCAAGTCGAAGGGACTGGACGTAGCTCTTAGTTGGAAGAGAGTGAACCAGGATAAAATCTCTTGCGTGAATCTTCTATCCCTAAACTCTTCAGTTTTATTTGCTTATACTAACTGTAGGGTTTTGATATTGCTTTTGTTAAAGTCTTTTAAAAAGGATCTTTATCTTTGTGCGTGCCTCTGTTTCTAATCTCCTTGGGTGAAAAAATTGTTTTAAAGGTTGTTTTCAAAAATTATTAACAAACACAATTCAACCCCCCTTCTTGTGTTTGCTTGGGTCAACTTTAGTTGGTATCAAAGCTCAGCCTCGAAAGGGTTGAGCATTGACGTGCTGTCGCACACGGGTCAAAAAGCGAGCGGTTTTATAAAATTGTAGTAGAGCGCGACAACTCGGGTATCGTCTCACAAGGACTCTTGAATTGTTATTCACCACAAAAATCAGTTTTGGGGGGTTTTGGTTTGAAATGCAATTGGAAAACAGAGCAAAAACAGAGCAATTTAAAAACAGAGCAATTTAAGAGATTATCAAATAAGCTGAAGACGATTAATCTACTGTTCTCGATTTCCCAACAATCATCAGTTCATATAAATTCCAAGCCCTAAGCAGATTCTAATCCCCTTTCGGTTGTAGCAACAATTAACAAGCGAAATCGCTACTACGAGATATATGTTCCTAATTCCCGAATTAAGCAAACGGGATGAAGCACTCGTGAATTAAGCAAACACGATTGTACACACGCGAATTAAGCAAACGCAATTAAATATAGGAACATAACATCACCGAAATAAATCAACACAAACACTATACACTCCTGAATTAAGAAAACATAAATATATAGCATATTATTGAAAAGGGAAAAGCAAACAAAACATGAATTACAGAACCTCAAGTGCGGTGGAAATCGATTACAGTAGACTAATCCAAGATAATTAGTTCTCCATAAAAACGTATCACAACCAGAAAATCTGTAAAAACAATGGATAATCAGATGTGCCTCCTAATCTGCCCAAAACAGCAATTTATAACATTCAGGATCTGCGCCCTCTCACGAGGCAAACACTCACTCGCGAGGCGAATCTTATGAAGAAATCTGAAACGTTTGGACTTCTCGCAGGGTGAAGAATGGCTCGCGAGGCGAGGAATTGAAGAGTCTTCTTATTACGCCCGTGATGAGTATCAGGGCCTGCGCATGATGGCTTCTGGTCTTCAGGCTCGCGAGGCGAGAAGATGATTCGCGAGGCGACACAGAAAGGTTTGCATTTTTCTGGAGCAGTCAGCCTTCAGGCTCGCGAGGCGAAGCGAGTATTCGCGGGGCGAGACAGAGAGGAGGACTTTCTGCTGTTCAGGCTGCTCTCAGGTTCGCGAGGCGAGTAGAATCTCGCGGGGCGAATACCTCCAGGATTGAAATTTCCCCTGTTTCTTCCTTCCCTTGACTTCTAAGTTAACCTGAAAACAATGAAATAGCCATAAGTGCATTATTTGACTCAAAACTGGCTAAATTAACCTAAAACTACTTGAACGACTCAAAATGTTGCTTGAGGATAATCGAGTCTAATTTGGGTGAAAACGAAATATAATTAGCACAAAGCCATGGTCATACTAGCCATAAAACTAGATGAGCCAGAGGCTGATCAAAATACCCCAAACTTAAACTTTGCTTGTCCCCAAGCAAACTAAAACTCAAAAACTCAAAAACTCAAGACATGGCAAGCTTAACGGATTCAATCAACTTTGAACAAATTTCATGCAATCATCAAAATAATTTTTCCTTCAATGTCCCCCCTTTCAAACAAAACAATCCCCACATTCATTTACTTCCAACATTTGAGAACTTTGTCATTCAAGCAATCATTAATCTAAGCAAGGGATCCAAGTTACACACAAGAGGGAGATCACCAAATTCAAACAATTACCTTCCTCACAAGGGCATTTAGTGTTTCACTCATTCGCTCAGTTTTTGTCTAGGCTATCAACTTTTTCACTCAATTCACATTTCAAGAGTACTTCCCGTGAATTTGATTTTCATCTCAATCAAGGTTCCTACGAAAACATGCATGCAACATCAAAAGGTCTTTAAAGGTTGTAATGGGGCCTGGCTAAGGGTAGGATATACAAAGGTACTGGGCTTAAGTCCCTAGGAACTAAGAGAGCATGAACATTTTTACACATTGAACTTCCACTCAGATTCCTTTTTCCATTTTCCTTTATGCTTTGGGTGACTATAGCCTTTTTCTTTAATACCCTTTTTTGACATTTTTGTTCTTTTATTTCCCCTTTTTTTTCTTTTTTTTTTCTTTTTCTTTTCTTTTCTTTGCCCTTGGCTCCAACCTTTTTATAATTTTTTTTCTTTTTTTTTTCTTTTTTTCTCACCCCAGAATGACATGTCATATCCTTGTAGCCACCCCAAACTTAGTTTCTTGCAACCCTTCTCTTGCTAGGCTTCCATGCTCTCTTAATCCTAAGATCGGGTTAACATGGTTTTTCAGATTTTTGGCTTGTAACATAGGGTTATCAAGAAGCAATAGGCTAATTAGGCTCAATGGGGCTAACTAGGGAACATGCATTAGGGATGGTTCAATTTAGGCCAAGTGGTTATTTACAAAGAAAATCTGCCTAAATCATTTGATGCAAACACATAAACATGCAAACCATAAAGAGATTCAAGCAAATTCGGGAAAGTGCAGCTCAAAAGTGATTCACACAGTTAAAAACATGTTGGAGGCTCAAATCCTCACCCGGACATTTTTTCAAATTGTTTGACCGAGATTCAATCCCTAGTGTGTGCACCCTATCATTCCAAGGAGAGCTCCTCAACATTAGCATCTCCAGGAACCGAGCTCTCATGGAATAGCTTCAGCCGCTGCCCGTTAACCTTGAAGGCCTTGTTGCTACCTGCACTTTTAATTTCTATTGCACCATAAGGAAAAACGTTAGTAACAACAAAGGGGCCAATCCACTTGGATCGAAGTTTCCCAGCCATAACTTTCAGGCGGGAGTTAAACAGTAAGACTTGTTGGCCCACAGAAAATTCTTTCCTAGCAATCATCCTATCATGAAAATGCTTGGTTTTCTCTTTATAAATCCGGGAGCTTTCATAGGCTTCTAGCCTAAGCTCTTCAAGCTGCTGTAATTGGAGTTTCCTTTCAATACCAGCTTTTTTTATTTCCAAATTACATCACTTGACCGTCCAATATGCACGGTTCTTAACTTCCACAGGGAGATGACACGCCTTACCGAATACAAGCTGAAAGGGGGACATCCCTATTGGTGTCTTGAAAGCGGTCCTCTGAGCCCAAAGTGCGTCTTCTAGATGGTGGCTCCAGTCCTTCCTATTCAGCTGCACCACTTTCTCTAAGATCTGCTTGATCTCCCTGTTTGAGATCTCAGCCTGGCCATTGGTCTGGGGATGGTAAGCAGTGGAGACTCTATGCACAACTCCATACTTCCGGAGTAAGGCTTCCATGTTGCGGTTGCAGAAGTGAGTGCTCTGGTCACTGATGATGGCACCAGACAAAATTGCAAAAAATATTGGACCTAACAAAATTGGCAACAACTTTAGAATCGTTAGTCCTAGTGGGGATAGCTTCCACCCGATTTGAAACATAGTCAACAACCAAAAGAATGTATAGAAAGCCAAAAGATGCAGGGAAATGACCCATAAAGTCAATTCCCCACACATCAAACACCTCACAGAAAAGCATGGGCTGCTGAGGCATTTCACTCCTACGAGTGATGGCAGTACCTGCTGTTTGACACTCCTTACAAGTCCGGTAGACCTCATAAGCATCTCTAAAAATGGTGGGCCAGTAGAACCCAGAATCTAGGACTTTTCTTGCAGTCCTCTGTGGCCCAAAGTGTCCCCCTACTTATGAGGCATGAGAAAAGTGCAAAATGGACTCGATCTCATAGTCGGGGACACACCTCCGAATTACCTGATCACTGCCAAACTTCCAAAGGTACGGATCGTCCCAAACATAGTACTTGGAATCACTCTTGAGTTTGTGGATCTGTGATCTAGTTGCACCTGCAGGAAAAACACCAGCAACAAGATAGTTAACAATGTTAGCAAACCAAGGAGGTACCCCATGCAGATGTAGAAGCTGCTCATCAGGAAAGTCATCCTGGATGGGAGAAGGATCCTCATCCCTCGCTATTATGCTCAAGTGATCAGCTACTAAATTTTCAGCTCCACTCTTGTCTTTGATCTCCACATTGAACTCTTGGAGCAACAACATCCACTGAATCAATCTCGACTTTGCTTCTGGTTTCTTCAACAGGTACTTCAGAGCTGCACGGTCAGTGAAAACAATAACCTTGGAACCTAGCAAATATGACCTAAATTTATCCAGAGCAAAAACAACAGCTAGAAGTTCCTTTTCAGTGGTGGTGTAATTAGATTGTGCAGCATCTAAAGTCCAAGAAGCATAATGAATGACATGGGCAGCCTTTCCCACCCTTTGTGCCAGGACCGCTCCCACAGCATAGTTAGAAGCATCACACATGAGCTCAAAAGGGAGGGTCCAGTCAGGGGGCTGGATGATGGGGGTAGAGGTCAATGCCCTTTTCAGGAAGTCAAATGCCTCTTTGCAGTTGTCATCAAAGTTGAACATGGCATCATTCTTTAGCAAGTTTGACAGAGGAAGAGCTATCTTGCTGAAGTCCTTAATGAAGCGCCTGTAGAAACCTGCATGACCAAGAAAAGATCGAATCTTGCGAACGCAAGATGGGTAAGGTAATGTAGAAATCACATCAATTTTAGAAGGATCTACTGAAATACCCTCTTTAGAAATAACATGCCCCAAAACAATCCCCTGTTCAACCATAAAGTGACACTTTTCATAGTTCAAAACCAGGTCAGTTTCGATGCATCTTTCTAGAACCAAACTCAGACTATGCAAGCATGCATCAAATGAGGAGCCATATACAGTGAAATCATCCATGAACACTTCCATGAAATTTTCAATAAATTCAGTAAAAATGCTCATCATGCATCTCTGGAAAGTGCCAGGAGCATTGCAAAGACCAAATGGCATCCTCCTGTAAGCAAACGTGCCGAAGGGGCACGTGAAAGTGGTCTTTTCCTGATCCTCTGGTGCAATATGGATCTGGAAGTAACCGGAAAAGCCATCAAGAAAACAGTAGTGGGATTTACCAGCCAGCCGCTCGAGCATCTGATCGATGAACGACAAAGGAAAGTGATCCTTTCGAGTGGCCTGGTTCAACCTCCTATAATCAATACAGACTCGCCAGCTATTCTGGACTCTAGTGGGGACAAGCTCATTATTATCATTTCTTACCACTGTGAGGCCGGACTTCTTGGGTACAACTTGTACTGGACTTACCCAACTACTATCAGAGATGGGGTATATGATACCCGCATGCAAGTTTTGTCACCTCCTTCTTCAAAACATCCAGAATCAATGGATTGAGTCGCCTTTGGGGCTGCCTAACTGGTTTAGCCCCATCCTCCAACAGAATTCTATGCATACATCTGGAGGGGCTAATTCCTGGGATGTCAGCCAAGGTCCATCCAATTGCCTTCTTGTGTCTCTTCAGAACCTCCAAGAGCTTAGCTTCCTGGTCAGAGTCAAGGTTGGAGGAAATAATAACTGGAAGTTTTTCATTCCTCTCCAAGTAAGCATACTCCAGATTCCCAGGAAGTGGCTTGAGCTCCAAGGAGGGTGGCTGCTCAATGGACGGTATATTTGGAGCAGCCATGATGTCAAGAACTTCAGCTGAACAGACAGCTTCACTCACACTATCACCCTACAAAGTAGAATCAATGAACTCAGCACACACAGCACAAGGGTTAGTGTCAGTACAGTCAGTACATGAATAAATATCATCAAAGCCAGAAACAAATGGAAAATCAGAAACCAAGTCATCATAGGTGTCATCAATAATTTCAGAGAGCAAACTCTATTTGAAAGACAGAGTGCTCTTCCAAGGGATGCTTCATAGCATCGAAGATGTTAAACTTTACAACAATGTCGCCAAACTCCATGGACATGGTTCCATCATCAACATCAATCTTTGTCTTTGTTGTCTTCATGAACGGTCTGCCCAGGATGATTGGTGATCTACTTGAATTTGTTTCCCCTTCCATGTCCAGGATGTAAAAGTCAGCAGGGAAAATCAACTCATCAACTTGTACCAGCACATCTTCTACCATTCCCATGGGGCCAGCATTGGTCCTGTTGGCCAACTGGATAGTGAGACCTGTATGCAGCAAGGGACCAAGATCAAGGTTGTTGAAAACAGAGGTGGGCATGACATTTATGGAGGCTCGCAAATCCAACATGCAATTGTCGAATTTGCTGTCCCCAATGGTGCATGGAATAGCAAAAGTGCCCGGATCCTTGCACTTCTGTGGCAGTGCCTGAGTGGGGGCTGAAACTGTAACCCTTTCAAGTGCAGGCTTAGGCTGAATGAGGGCTGAAACATTTCTTCCCAAATTAACACTCTCATTACCCTTCAACCTCCTCTTGTGTGTGCATAAATCCTTCAGAAATTTTGCATATTTGGGCACCTGCTTAATCACATCTAGGAGCGGAATGTTTACCGCCACCTTTCTGAACACATCTAGAATTTCCCTCTCCTTATTTTCCCCATCAATCTTCTTATTTTTCTGCACTCTTTGCGGAAAGGGGATCGGTGGCATATACACTTTCTCAGCTTCAACAACCACAGAAGGCTCAGGAGTTACCTCAACAGTTTCTTCATTGTTTTCAGAGGCTGCCTCGACAACTTTTCCAGATCTCAAAGAAATGGCACTCACATTAGGATTGGAGACATTGGGATTCACCACTGTTTGTGCAGGTAGTTGGTTTGATCCTTGAGCTTGCTGTATGGTATTCATGGAAGTGGCAAGCTGTCCAATCTGTGTCTGCAAGGCGTGGATGCTAGCATCCGTTCGCTGCTGAAACTGACCAATCTGTCCAACCTGTGTTTGCAAAGTATTAATGCTAGCATCCGTTCTCTGCTGTAACTGTCCAAATTGCTGCTGAAACTGGAGATTTTGTGCATTTATTTGTGCAGTTATTTGTGAAGTCATTTGCTTGAACATGTCCTCTAGTGAAGATCCGGAAGGTGTAGAAGTGGTCACTTGTGGAGGATTCTGTGGTGGTACCATCGGTTGTTGTTGTTGTTGTGCAGATGGGTTCCCATACCGAAGGTTTGGATGATTCCTCCAGTTGGGGTGGTACTTATTTGTGGAGAGGTCAGGAGTGCTGTACCGGTTCTGATTGTTGCCTTGATTGTAAGGATTGACTGCATAAGCTTGAGGCAAATCAGTAACTGACTCATCTTTCAGAATGGGGCATGCATCTGACAGGTGCTCAGGAGAACTACACATGCCACACAACCTTGCCGGCCGAACCTTATCCAATGCTAGTTGCTTCACCAAAGATGTGAGCTCATCAATTCTATTCTCAAGGGCCTGGTTGGAAGAAGAGCTGTGGACCTCATTCACACCCCTTGTCTCAACAGAATTTCTCCTGGTTGTAAACTGCTGGGAGTTCAGTGACATATTTTCAATCAATTGCTTGGCAGCAGCCGGAGTCTTATCAACAAGTGCTCCCCCACTAGCGGCATCCAAAATATTTTTATCCATCGGTAGTAACCCCTCATAAAAATACTGAATAAGGAGCTGCTCAGAAATCTGATGCTGAGGGCAACTGGATACCAACTACTTGAATCTCTCCCAATACTCAGCCAATGACTCATTTCCTTGTCTGATGCCACATATTTCCTTCCTGATTGATGCAGCTCTGGAGGCATGAAAATATCTCTCTAAGAAGACCTTCTTCAAATCGTTCCAGGTGGTAACAGAGTTTGGCTCAAGATAGTACAGCCAATCCTTTGCAGCACCCTGTAGTGAGAACGGGAAGGCTCTCTGCTTGATGTGATCCTCATTTATTCCCTCTGGTCTCAAGGGTGTAGAGCAGACAACCTGGAATTCCTTCAGATGCTTATGTGGATCCTCACCTGCAAGACCACTAAACCTTGGCAACAAGTGTATTAAACCAGATTTCAATTCAAAGGGAGTAACAGCACCAACATATTCAAGACACAAGCCATTATAATTAACATCAGGGGCAGCAAGCTGTCTTAATGTCCTTTGGTCACCCATGTTATCAAAAACAGTTTCAGAATTAGAATCACCACTAGTGCTAGCCCGAATTGCTCTACGGCGTGTGTGCAGTGTTCTTTCAATTTCAGGATCAAAATCACACAAGTCAGGGCAAGTAGACCTAGTAGCCAGACTAATTCAAAACAAAAACGAAAAAGAAACAAAAAATGTGAAAATAACAAACAAGAGTCCCCGGCAACGGCGCCAATTTTTGACGCGCTGTCGCACACGGGTCAAAAAGCGAGCGGTTTTATAAAATTGTAGTAGAGCGCGACAACTCGGGTATCGTCTCACAAGGACTCTTGAATTGTTATTCACCACAAAAATCAGTTTTGGGGGGGGGGGGGGGTTTTGGTTTGAAATGCAATTGGAAAACAGAGCAAAAACAGAGCAATTTAAAAACAGAGCAATTTAAGAGATTACCAAATAAGCTAAAGACGATTAGTCGACTGTTCTCGATTTCCCAACAATCATCAGTTCATATAAATTCCAAGCCCTAAGCAGATTCTAATCCCCTTTCGGTTGTAGCAACAATTAACAAGCGAAATCGCTACTACAAGATATATGCTCCTAATTCCCGAATTAAGCAAACGGGATGAAGCACTCGTGAATTAAGCAAACACGATTGTACACACGCGAATTAAGCAAACACGATTAAATATAGGAACATAACATCACCGAAATAAATCAACATAAACACTATACACTCCTGAATTAAGCAAACAGAAATATATAGCATAGTATTGAAAAGGGAAAAGCAAACAAAACAGGAATTACAGAACCTCAAGTGCGGTGGAAATCGATTACAGTAGACTAATCCAAGAAAATTAGTTCTCCATAAAAACGTATCACAACCAGAAAATTTGTAAAAACAATGGATAATCAGATGTGCCTCCTAATCTGCCCAGAACAACAATTTATAACATTCAGGATCTGCGCCCTCTCACGAGGCGAACACTCACTCGCGAGGCGAATCCTATGAAGAAATCTGAAACGTTTGGACTTCTCGCGGGGCGAAGAATGGCTCGCGAGGCGAGGAATTGAAGAGTCTTCTTATTAAACTTGTGATGAGTATCAGGGCCTGCGCGTGATGGCTTCTGGTCTTCAGGCTCGCGAGGCGAGAAGATGATTCGCGAGGCGACACAGAAAGGTTTGCATTTTTCTGGAACAGTCAGCCTTCAGGCTCGCGAGGCGAAGCGAGTATTCGCGGGGCGAGACAGAGAGGAGGACTTTCTGCTGTTCAGGCTGCTCTCAGGTTCGCGAGGCGAGTAGAATCTCGCGGGGCGAATACCTCCAGGATTGAAATTTCCCCTGTTTCTTCCTTCCCTTGACTTCTAAGTTAACCTGAAAACAATGAAATAGCCATAAGTGCATTATTTGACTTAAAACTGGCTAAATTAACCTAAAACTACTTGAACGACTCAAAATGTTGCTTGAGGACAATCGAGTCTAATTTGGGTGAAAACGAAATATAATTAGCACAAAGCCATGGTCATACTATCCATAAAACTAGATGAGCCAGAGGCTGATCAAGCATCTAACAAGTACCGAGGGAGTACAATCCAACAACCATGGATGCAGAAGGACAAGCTATCAACAGACTTCATCTCTTTGATGGAACAGATTATGACCACGGGAAGAAGAAAATGATGGCCTTCTTAGATGCACATAATGTAGATATTTGGGAGCTGATCTAAACCGGCTACACTGAACCAAGAAATGAAGCTGCAGCTGCTGTTCCTAGAGCCCCATGGACTCAAGAGCAGAAAAAACAACATCAGCTGAATTTGAAGGCTATGCATTATCTCAAGTGTGCTATAACAAGATCTGAACATGACAAAGTTCACAACTGCAATACTGCTAAAGAAATCTGGGATACTCTTGTCCTAGCTCATGAGGGTTCCTCACAAGTTAAGGAATCCAAGATCAACATGCTGGTTCATCAATATGAGTTGTTCAAGATGGGTGAACATGAAACAATAGACCAAATGTTTGGAAGATTCCAAATCATCATGAACAGTCTCAAATCTCTTGGAAAAATTTATGAAAATAGAGATCATGTAAGAAAAATCCTGAGAAGTCTATCCAAGCAATGGAGATCGAAAGTAACTGTTATTCAGGAAGCCAAAAACCTGAATACACTCTCTCTGGAAGAGCTTCTTGGATCTCTCAAGGTTCATGAACTTGAACTTAATGAAGAAGAAAATTCCAGAAAAGGAAAATCTATTGCCCTAAAGGTAAAGAAAGAAGTTCATCAAAAGTTCTCAAAGCTGCTGAGTCATCTGATGAGTCTGAATCTTCTGATGAAAATGAAGAATCAGATGATGATGAATTATCCTTTATCTCCAGGAAGATTCAACATATGTGGAGAAAGAAAGGTGGTTTCAGAAGGAAGCAACTTCACAAAAAGTTTTTCAAGGAGAAGTCAGACACCAAGGAAAAAGGTCCACCCTTGTGCTTTGAATGTAAGAAACCTGGTTATTTCAAAGCTGACTATCCTGAGCTAAAGGACAAAAAGAAACTCTTCAAAAAGAAGAAAGACAAAAAGAAACTTTTCCTTGTTGACTGCGTCATAGGCAATGCAATCTTCGATAATCCCTCTATGAACCTCCGATAATATCCAGCTAGTCCTAGGAAACTCCGTACTTCACTTACTGACTTAGGCCGTTCCCACTTAAGAACTGACTCAACCTTAGCTAGATCTACGACTATTCCTTCTTTATTAATCACATGACCTAGGAATTGTACTTCTTCTAGCCAAAATTCACACTTGGAAAGTTTGGCATAAAGCTGGCTATCCTTCAAAACTTGCAACACCAATCTCAAATGTTCCTCATGCTCTTCTCGCGTACGATAATAAATAAGAATATCGTCGATGAACACAACAACAAACTTATCGAGGAATGGTCTGAAAATTCTGTTCATATAATCCATGAACATGGCTGGCGCATTAGTTACACCGAAAGGCATAACTAAATACTCAGTGCCCGTATCTCGTCCTAAAAGCCGTCTTGGGTATATCTTCCTTTCTTACTCTGATCTGATGGTACCCAGATCTTAAATCAATCTTAGAGAACACTACTGCTCCTTTCAACTGATCCATCAAATCATCTATCCTAGGCAACGAATACTTATTCTTAATCGTCACCTTATTCAACTGCCTGTAATCCGTGCACAACCTCGCACTTCCATCCTTCTTCTTAACAAATAACACTGGTGCTCCCCACGGTGAAACACTCGGTCTGATAAACTCTTTTCCTAACATGTCATCCAATTGTTCCTTCAACTCTGCCAACTCAACCGGTGACATCCGATAAAGTGCTATAGATATAGGCCCTGTCCCTGGTACGAGATCTATAGTGAATTCCACTTCTCTTTCCAGTGGCAAACCTGGAAAGTCTGGAGGGAAAACTTCAGGAAACTCTCTCACAATAGGCATGGAATCTATGCTGGTAGTCTCATTAGCCTCCACTACGAAAAGCATCACAAACTGTTGAGAGTTGTCACTTCTCGTAGAAACTCCTTCATTGGCAGATGCTATACTAAAAGGTTCAAGAAATGATAAAGTCTTGCTAGAACAATCTAGCATTACATGGTTAGCCGAAAGCCAATCCATGCCAAGAATAACATCTATCTGTTGCATAGGTAAACAGATAAGATCTACAATAAATGTCATATTCTCAACAACGATAGGACACTGTAAACAAATAGACATAGTAGTCAAAGGATTACTGGTTGGAGTAGACACTGTGAGGGTATAAGGTAATTTGGAAACAGTTAAGTTCAAATGATCCACACACTAATGCGAAATAAAAGAATGTGTAGCGCCTGAGTCAAACAACACATACGAGAGTCTACCAGCTGTCAAACACATACCTTGTATAAGATCAGCAGATTGAGAGGATTTAGATCCCCTCATGGTAAACACTCTTCCAGTGGCTTGAGGTTTGGCCACTTGTGGTCTTGCTGCTGGGACTCCTCTTCCAGCTCCACCTCCATTGTCTCCAGTTCCTCTTCCGGCATCTGTCGGCTGTTGCATAACCCTTTGTCTACAATCTCGTGCCACATGACCTGGTTTCCCACAGTTTAAACAAGTAGGCCTATTTGTATAGTCTCTATCATAATGCGATCCTCCACAGGCTTGTGGTTGCTGACCCGTTCTAGACACTGGTGCTGGTGCCAGTGTTTGCCCGGGTCGAGCATATGGTCTCTTTCTCCACTGAGAACCACTTTCTCGGCGCTTCTGGAAACTTGATCGATTAGGACCTCCATTCCTCAGTTGTTTCTGTTCATTGGCCATGCTTAGGTCTATACTTTCAATGGCACTGCATCTCTCGACTAATTCTGGGAAATACTGTATGTCAAGAGACACTACAGCCCTCTACAGCTCATCTGAGTCCTTCCTCAAATCTTCTACATTTCCAGTCCTCTCTTGGAAACCTCTGATAGAATTCCGAAAACTTGATCAAAGCTTCAAAACGTGATGCATACTCACCAACAGACATGTTGCCTTGTTTGAGGTTTGTGAATTCCTTTTCCTTCTTGAGTCGAAATAGACGCGGAAAATATTTTTCGAAAAATCATTCAGTGAATAACTTCCAGTTAATGTTCCTATCCTCAGCTTCTAATAGTCTTTTCTTTCCCTTCCACCAGAATTCTGCTCATTCGGTTAACATGAAGGCAGCATAGGTCACTTTCTTCTCCTCGCTGCAGCACATAGTAGCAAATATCTTTTCGATCTCTTGTATCCACCATTCTGCTTTCTCTAGGTCATACTCTCCTCGGAATTGAGGTGGTTTTCCATTCATAAAATTAGTCAATCCGGCATCTTCAGCTGCTGTCGCCCTCCTCTGATTCTTAATTGCTAGATGTTCTTTGGTCATCTGCAGCATCTCAGTATTCTGCTGGGTTTGCAGTAGCATAGCAGCAGCTAGGGTTTCCATTGCACTTGGAGTCGAAGATGATCCTCCTCCATTCTCAGTATTGTCGGCATTACCATTGACAGCTCCAATAATCCTTTCTGGAGTTTCGTCACCACTATTAGTTGGACATCCTCTTCCGCGAGCCATGATTCTGTTAAAAGAAATCATCAGCTCTTATTAGTATGACATATAATACTACATAGAAAAGTATATAAATACCATATGCCAGACTAATATTAACCTCTCACATCAGATTCGGACACACTACCCAACTTCTAAGCATATTCAAAATCCTATGTGGATTCAACTAGACATGGCCAGTAACAACATCCTAAACCTCACAGTCCTTGATTTTGATCGGGCATAACCCACAGTCCGTTTTAGAACCAAACTGCTCTGATACCAAAATGAGACACCCCGTTGTGCCCCGGTGTTTTATTAGCTTAAAACCTTATTAATTAATTCCTTAATCGCGTGCTGAGCGTGAAAAGTACGTAAAAATTAAAACTTTATTTAAACAATCATATAACTTCTGCAAATTAAACACACCAAGGTTGTAATATATAAATACACACCTTTTTATTTATTACATTACCAAAACACTATTGAGGGAATCCTCTCAGTAGGATCCCTCACAGGCATAAACTTAAAATAAAAGTCATACTTAGCGGAAACATATAAAAATACTCCTCCTTAGACACACTGGCCATACTATCTATACTCTACTCGCCATGGATCACAGCTCGACCTCCAGCGTCTGGTTCGTAAGGAGTTCCATCCAACTCCTCAACAACCTCCGTTCCATACAGAGCTTCGCCCAGCTCCTCAACAACATAATCCTCCATCGGGTCTTCTAATGTAAGTAAAGTAACCCACAAGAATACAGAAACATAGGGGATAAGAAACAGTTCTATCATCATAAAGCGGAAAAGAGTCATAATAAATCATACAGTAATTGTCACAGACAAACAACTCACATAACTAACAGATCACCCTCAAGTTAATATATCATCCTCTACCCCCAATCTCATGCTACTCAAAGACACCATAGTTTCACACCTATTTCCTAAGGTGGAAGTGGTCTCGCGAGAACTCTTGATTTTACGTGATTATATTACCAATACACGGTGTATTATATTACCAATACACAGAAGTGTTTTACGTGTACACCAAAGTGGTTTTACGTGTATTATATTACCAATACACAGTGTATTATATTACCAATACACAGATGTCCTTGTGTATTATATTACCAATACACTTTCGTCTTTGTGTATTGTATTACCAATACACTTTTGTCCTTGTGTATTATATTACCAATACACTTTTTTCCTAGTGTATTATATTACCAATACATGGTTGTGGACAATAACACCTATACTTGAATCTCCCCAACCCGTTTTAGCAACATCCTAGTGCCTTAACCTTCCATTAGAACTTGACACATATTCTATGCCATAACACCTCTTTAACATACATTATCTAGGTTAGGCACTTCTAAATCATCATTATCCTCACACCCAAAACAATCATCTCTTAGACAACATATATATCTTTGCTTAAAATTCACTAAGCATAATAATAAAAACCAGGCAGATCATGCATAACACAATATCAATCAAAATATTCCCATATCACCAACATAGCACAAAATCATTTCAATAAAGGTAGTAAAATCAAATCAACCATCAACAATATAAAATCAACCTAATATCGATAAACCTACAATACCCGAATCACCATTGGTTTTTCAGAAAAGGTTTCCAATGTGATTTTGGTTTTGTCGATTACTCGACTACTAGTAGGGTTTAGGTCGCCCTACACAATTATTATATAATCTACTACTTATCCATTCCGACGATAGGTTGGTTCTTTCCTCCACCTGGGTTATCACCGGATTCCCGAACTCGAAGCTCCTCGTTGTCACACCACAAAGTACTAACTCCACCTTCTGTGAAGGTAAGGAGATTAAATGCTCGAAGAGGTATACCACAAACATCCTCGTTTCCTCCGCGATGGAATCAAACAAGAACACTAAACCACAAGGTATAGGTTCGGCCAAGACTAGTTCTTAGGGTTAGAGATTCCCGAAAATTATACAACTCATGGATTGATGATCCTTAAGTGTTAGGAGTTCATAAACAATTATCACTTAACAAAGTTGAATTAAAATCCCACTAAGTTATAAACTTAGGGTATTCGACTAAGGCTAGTAAAATAGGCTAGCATTCACTAAACTTTCCAATCTCTTAGGTTTAGCATCCATATGTATTAAGGAGCTCAAAACCATGATCATTTTGGAAAAATCAGAACAAAGTATCCTACGTCCATAACCTTCTAGGTTCGGCCTTCATAGGATTTATAGTTTAGAAATCTTTAAACTTTCCAATCTCTTAGACTTAGCATCCAAATATCTTATAGAGCTCAAGTCCATGATCATTTTGGAAAACAATGGAAACTTAAACATTCCAATCTCTTAGACTTAGCATCCAAATATCTTATGGAGCTCAAGTCCATGATCATCTTGGAAAAATGAAAGTAATACATCCTAGCTTTAATAACATAGAATAAACAAGTTATAGATCCTTAAACTTTCCAATCTCTTAGACTTAGCATCCAAAAATCTTATGGAGCTCAAGTCCATGATCATTTTGGAAAACAATGGAAACTTAAACATTCCAATCTCTTAGACTTAGCATCCAAATATCTTATGGAGCTCAAGCCCATGATCATTTTGGAAAAATGAAAGTAATACATCCTAGCTTTAATATCATAGAATAAACAAGTTATAAATCCTTAAACTTTCCAAACTCTTAGACTTAGCATCCAAATATCTTATGGAGCTTAAGTCTATGATCATTTTGAAAAAATAAAAACTCAAACATCCTAGAACCTAAACACTAAGTTTCGGCCATCATAGGATGATGAGGAAAATATTCTTTGTTTAACAATAACTCTTAGGTTTAGAATCACAAGGTATTAAGAGTTCTAAATCCATTATCAAAGTTGGAAAGTTGAAACATAGTATCCTAGGCTTACTTATTCATATTTTCAGCCATCATAGGAACAAGCTATCAAAACTTCTAAGATTTAGAGATTTAAGATCAATGGATAGTTAGAAACTCAAACACATGATCATATTCCAAAAGTTGAAACAAAAACTTCCTAGGTCACAAATGCAAGCATTCGGCCTTCATTGGAAGAGATAGGTAGAGATTTTTGTTTTACACAACCACTTAGTATGGGAAAATATAAGTTAATACAAGACTATAGAAAGTGGTTTCAACTCAAAAGAAGTTTTCTACCATTTTAGAGAGATTTTAGAAGTTTAAAGCATATAAAGAACACATAAAGTAAACTAAGAAATAAAAGATGAAACTTGCAAAAAGATTCAAATTAGAGCATTACCCTTAGTATAAGGAAGAACTTTAATGAAAAACTTAAGTAGAAAAGATGAATAAAAACTAAAGCTTTTAGAGCTTGAACTTTTAGAAGAAAGGAAGAAGATGAAGGTTTAATGGAGTTTGAAGAAGGAAGATGATGAAGTGAAAATGAGATGTGTATATATAGACAAGGGAGAGAGTGGAACAAAATTGAGGAGAGAGGAATGAGCTTGGAGAGCTAGTTTTGACCTTGTGCCTTGTTTGGTTTGAGAAGAGAGAGAAAAATATGTTTTTAGAATATAATATGTTACAATTTGAAAAGTGTGATGATCACACTTTTGGAGTGTGTCATAACCCATTTCCATCAAGTCTCATCAAGTCAATTCACTTCTTTTGTGCTCCCTAATCTGCTCCATTTCGTACCCGGTTGTATTTTCCGATTGTAATTCTTCCGACGTTTTCGCCCGAATAAAATATTATATTCTATTTTTGAACGAAAATTTTCAAAATAACCAAAGTTGAAGGAAACATATTAAAAAAACTAACCGTCTTGTTCACGGTTCAAAATTAGTTTTTTTGCACAGTAAACTTGTATTGACAGTGAAAACGCAGACCGGCTTTCGTCTTAATTTTCAACCTAAAATTTTACCGTAACCCTCTACCATAAAGTAGACTATGAATATGATTTTATTTTAATCAAAAACACTTCCTAACTCTCAAATTAAAATATAATTTAATTATATTTTAACCTGTTGAACAACATAATTAAAATCGGGATATTACATTTCTCATGGATGACACTGCATCCGAAAGTGAATACACTAATGCTGAGGTAATGAACTCTGACCCGTCCACTCTTCAAAATGCTTTTGATGAATTGTTGCATGAGTCATCTATACTATCACGAGAATTTAAGAGTCTCAAAAGGAAGTTTTCTAAAATGACTAGAGAATATGATAGGGTCTGCACTGAGAAACAAAACCTCAAAAATGAAAACGACATTCTTAAATCAGTGAATGTCAGTCTAGCTGACAAAGTGGTGTGTGAACCTGATGTTTCTTGTGAAGTTGCAAAACTGAAGCAAGGTATAACTTATCTAACTGATTCTGTCAAAGCTTGTAGGTGGCTCAGATAAGCTTAGTCTCATTTTAAGGTATTCTAGGTAACCTTATGATAAATCTGGTCTTGGTTACGATAAAGAGAAGCAAGACGCATCTCACAAAAAGTCAAAACCACTTAAACAACATAGAGTTTCAAAAGTTCCAAATAAATATACCAAAGCCAAGTCTAGCTCGTCCAACACCTTTTGTAAAGTGTGTGGAAAAAGTGGGCATATTACATCTAGATGCTTACACAATAAATATCCTAAGCACACTTGTCCAGTGACAACTAACAAGAAAGGACCCAAGTCAGTTTGGGTACCTAAAGATAAGATAATACATGTTGCAGACTTTCTTAACAACAGGCAGAAAACAGATGTCTTGGTACTTGGACAGTGGCTGCTCACGACACATGACGGGAGAAAGGTCTATGTTCCAAAACCTTAAGCCCAAAGATGGTGGCTGGGTCACATTTGAAGGAAATCAGAAAGGGAAAATCATTGGTATAGGTAAAATTGGTAAACATCCTTTTCCCTCCATTGATAATGTTCTTTTAGTAAATGGCTTGAAGCACAATCTACTGAGCATAAGTCAATTATGTGACAGTGAATATGGAGTGTCTTTTGATAAGAACATGTGTACTGTCAAGAAATATGATGGATCACTTTTATTCACTGCAAAAAGGCAAAACAATCTCTATAAGATTGACTCGGGGGACCTCTCAAATCAAAGTGTCTCATGTTTAGTGTCCATTGAAGATGAGTGATGGATTTGACACAAAAGGCTAGGTCATGCAAGCTTGAAATTAATTTCAAAGCTAAACAAGCATAACCTCATGAGAGGACTACCAAACCTTAAGTTCAAATATGATGCTCTCTGTGATGCATGTCAAAAGGGAAAACAAGTCAAAGGTTCTTTTGAGTCTAAGAATATTGTTAGTACCAATAGACTACTAGAGTTGTTGCATCTAGATCTTTTTGGTCCAACAAGGACTGCCTCTGTCAGTAGTAAGAAATATGGTCTTGTCCTAGTACATGATTACACTAGATGGACATGGGTTATGTTCCTAACTCACAAGGATGAGTCTTTTAAGGTCTTTTCTGTATTCTGCAAACTTGTACAGAATGAAAAAGGCATGTGTATCACTTCAATCAGAAGTGATCATGGGGGAGAGTTTAAAAATGAGCTATTTCATAAGTTCAGTGAAGAAAGTGGTATCCTTCACAACTTCACAATACCTAGAACACCATAGCAAAATGGTGTGGTAGAGAGAAAGAACAGATCTCTTCAAGAGATGGCTAGGACTATGCTCAATGACATTTCTATTCCTAGACACTTCTGGGCTGAAGCTGTTAATACTACCTGTTACATTCAGAACAGAATATACATTAGACCTATCCTGAATAAGACTCCTTATGAACTGTGGAAAGGAAGAAAACCCAACATATCTTATTTTCACCCCTTTGGTTGTAAATGCTATATACTGAATACTAAAGATCAACTTGGTAAGTTTGATGCTAAAACAGATAGTGGAATACTATTAAGATATTCTGAAACATCTAAAGGCTTTAGAGTTTATAATTCTAGGACTCTGATAGTAGAGGAAAGTATTCATGTCAAGTTTGATGACAAACAGCCTGATAAGAAATTATCTGAGCTTGATGAAGCTTTTGCAGATCTTGATCTAAGTATTCCCAAGCTAGCATAACACTGCTTTGGGCATCCCTCGTGGCGATGTTGACTTGTTTAGACTTTTGGCCCATAACAACTAGGAAATGGGAAGTGAAGAATCTATTTAGTTGATGATATTACACTAAATAAATCCCATAGCACAATAATAATAACTAAATGGATAGAAACTGACAAATAAACACTGACATCAGATAACTAAAAGAAGTTGATAAGAAATTTCAAGAGAGCACCGAATTTGCTTGGCACTTGGCAAGAAACCAAACCCCCCATTGGAAAATTCATTTCATGTTAGTGGTTAAGCAATTTCCGATGCTATTCTCGCTGCATCGCGAGGCACCAAATGTCTGTGCCCCATGATGAGGGACTTGTAGATCTGAATAATCACCTTTTCATCGTACTCCTTAGGTGGGGCCCTCCCGAAGCCAACAGGGTCACCCCCCGGCAGTGTCCCGCCGATCCCGGAGGCGGAGGCGCTCATTGTCATGACCCGCGAGTTCGCCAAACCCAACATCATCCTCATGTACGCGTCCCTCAACCAAACCAGCAATTTCTTCGGTGAATGGATTCTTTGGATTCGGATCTTGGGTGTGATCTTGATCTTCCACCTCCAGAACCGACCCTTCCGGTTACGGGTTGCTACCAGCTCCACCCTGGTTCTTTGACCCGACCCATTTAACCTCTGGTATCCCCTTCGACCCCAGTACTCCTTCAAACCTTTGTGGACGGTAGCTGAGATGCCTTCCATATATATCACTTTAATCAATGCTTCCTAGTTAGATGCTGCTTGTTCTTCTGTTTGGCTCAAATGAAAACGAAATGGGAGGTGGATGGGTGAGAAGGTGAACAGGGGAGATAATTAAGTTAGATACATACAGAAGAACACATGGTTATGGGAAGGCATCTAATCCGTGTATTTGTAATATGTCTTCTTTAATTTAATAGTGTAATATTATTTTGACACTAACATTGGATATCATGGGAACATTCTATTTTTTAATAGGTCATGAATCATTATATTCTTTCTCTATCTTTATTTCATAGGTTCATAACCTACTAAAACGTAAGATATCCCCACATAATATTCAATTTTAGTGTCAAAATAATATTATTGAATTTAATAATAACCATATACTCCTACACGATACATTGTTTAATAAATAATATTATCAATATATATACGTCATAGGGGGTGAGGCAGAAGTGGTGGTATATTAAATGCGGGAGGCACGATACTTCCTACGTTTGGCGAGGACGTCGCTTTCCCAAATCAATGACAGCAAACGTAGATGATGGTTGGATTCTAGCTATGCAAGAAGAACTCAATCAGTTTCATGAAAACTTCTTTTTCCCCAAACTCTAACAGCAGAATTGTTCATCTACTGCACAGGTCTTTTATAATCATATCGCCTCTCATCAATATCAATAATATTATTCCGAATTTAGATCCATCTCTCTCTTTTCCTTCTTCCGCAATCCTAAACCCAAGTTATTGAATATGATATCGGAGCCATGGTACCAACATTTGAAGAAAGTTTCACCACTACAAACTCATATCTAATTTTGTTGTTTTACTCATTTCCATTAAGTTTTGCCTCTGATATGCATCTACATTGTACGTCTCCATTTAGTTTCACCTCCTATATGCATCTCTGATATGTATATATCTTTTGTGTGGTCATGTGTCTCCAATCAGTTTCACATGATCCACATGTGTATGATCAATTTTGCATGATCCACCCTGAAAGATTGGCTTTGTGGTTTCGTGCAAGTGCAATATGGTTTCATGTTAGATGTGATTTAGCCCTTCCATTGTGTTGCCCCAAATACAATATGGTTTCATCCTAGATGCAGTTTGACCTTTTCGTCGTGTTTATCCCAAACCCTCCAAATTCAAAAAAGTATGAAAATTATAGGGTTTAAGTAAGATGAAATTGTTTAATTGATTATCCTTAAATAATGAGTGAATGTCCCCTAATTTTTACCTGATACATGCCTTGTTTCCAAAGAATTAAAGGGACCCATCTCAAAAAAATTCGCCTTGAGGATTACAATCTGGGTGCACCACCCATACGTCGGTCAAGCAAGTAATTAGAGTTCCAAATAAGAAAACCAGTAAGAACTCAACAAGTAGATGATCTAGAAGATGACCCCACTCAACAACCAGAAACTTCCACTTCACAACATGGTACAGTTCAAAAATCTTGGTACTTACAGAATTATCATCCACAAGATCAGATCATTGGAAACCCCAATGACAAGCTAAGAACCAGATCAACCTTCAGAGAACAAGACAATTCTACACTAGTCTCTGAGTTGGAACCAAAAACAGTAGACGAGGTTCTACTAGATGATGGTTGGATTCTAGCTATGCAAGAAGAACTCAATCAGTTTGAAAGCAGTGATGTTTGGACTCTGGTTCCACTGTCCAAAGACAAATCAGTGATTGGAACAAAATGGGTTTACAGAAACAAACTTGATGCAACTTGTAAGGTAATCAGAAACAAAGCAAGACTTGTTGCTCAAGGGTTCTCTCAAGAAGAAGGTATAGATTATACTGAAACCTTTGCACCTGTTGCTAGATTAGAAGCTATTAGAAATCTACTTTCATTCTTTGCACATCATAGTATTATGCTTTTTTAGATGGATGTTAAAAGTTTTTCTAAATGGCTTTATTAATCAAGTCTATGTTATGCAACCTCCGGGTTTTGAGTGTGAAACTCATCCTGAACACGTATATAAGCTTAAGAAAGCTTTGTACGGTCTCAGGCAAGTTCCTAGAGCTTGGTATGACAAACTAAGTTCCTTTCTTATGGAAAATGGATTTAATAGAGGAAAGGTTGACACGACCTTATTTAGAAAATCCATTAAGTCTAATTTCATAGTTGTACAGATATATGTTGATGATATTATTTTTTGTGGTACTAATGAGTCTCTATGCAAAGAATTCTTTAAGTTAATGCAGAAAAAATTTGAAATGAGCATGATGGGAGAACTCAAATTCTTCCTTGGACTTCAAGTAAAACAAACCATGGACGAGGTGCTCATTCACCAAACCAAGTATACAAAAGAGCTTCTGAAGAAGTTTAAGATGGATGATTGTAAACCAATGATTACTCCTATGCACCCCACTTCCATACTGAACAAAGATGACAAAGAGAAAAAGGTAGACCAAAAGGTATACAGAGGTATGATAGGATCTCTCTTATATCTTACTGCGTCTAGGCCTGATATTATATTCAGTGTATGTTTATGTGCTCGATTTCAATCTGATCCTAGAGAATCTCTCTTATCAGCAGTTAAGATAATTTTTAGATATTTAACAGGTACTACTAATCTTGGTTGTGCTTTAATAAAAATGAAGATTACAGATTAGTTGGTTTCTGTGATGCTGACTATGCTGGAGATAGAATTGAAAGAAAAAGCACTAGTGGTGGATGTCACTTCATTGGAGCTAATCTTGTCTCATGGTCAAGCAAAAGACAAAGTACCATTGCTTTATCAACTATTGAAGCTAAGTATATATCAGTTGCAAGTTTCTGCTCACAACTTCTCTGGATCAAACATCAATTGGAGGACTACAATGTATTTGTAAGTAGTATTCCGCTTATGTGTGATAATACTGCTGCAATAAATCTATCTAAGAATCCAATTTTTCATTCTAGAGCTAAGCACGTAGAGATTAAACATCATTTTATTAGGGATTATGTGCAAAAAGGTGCGATTGATATTCAATTTGTAGATACTGACCATCAATGGGCAGATATCTTTACTAAACCTCTTGTAGAGGACATATTTATCTTTATTAGGAAGCATCTTAATATGATATGTGTGGATTAATTCAGGCGTCCAACCTCGAGAAAAATTTGTTTTGTTAATCCTGCGTCTATTACCTATGCTTGTCTAATACATATTTTAATTGTGCGTCTATTGCATGTTGTATTGCACGTCCATATGATGCGTCCACTGATACTGGTTATCACATTCATTGAATAGTTTCAGACGAGTTCACATCTGCCTATGATTAAAGATATTCTTTTTGTGTGTTAATAAATGCATTTATTTTGTGACAAGACAAATTTATCCTTTATTCTCTTTGCTGAGTCAGTACTTCCATCAATCCCATCAAGACCTTTTTATGGTTCCAAGTTACCAACGCCATTTTATCATAATGACATGTCATGTCAAAAGTTTTTTTTAATACCTCGGATATTCAAAATTCCTTTAAAAGTAATCCTTTCCCTTTGAGAAAAACTTTACGCTTCCATAACCTCTCGAGCTATCTCTCTCTTTACCTCTCTCTGCTTTCAAACCCTAAGCTCTTTGATCACCTAAAATGGCTTCTTCTTCAACCTTTAACGTGGACAAGCTCAACCTGTCTATAGAGAATCATTTCAACCTTGGTGTGCTGCAAGACTACAATCTAGACATAAGCAAATATGCTAGTGCAGCTGGGTGGGGAGGATTCTTCGCGGAGAAAGTCTCTGTCATTCCCAACCTGATCAGGGATTTCTGGAGAAACGTCCAACTGACTGATATTGATTTCTTCTCAACGGTATTAAGAAAGAAGATTGTAATCTCGAAGAAAACTATTGCTGATGCAATTTCATGTGCTTAGGAGGGTTTAGTCTTCACTGAGTCATGGGAAGAGGACTTGGGTGGCTCTGAGACTATTGAAGTCTGTCTGATGAAGGAAGATACAGTCAGAAACTCACACCTGGAAGGCTGTTGAAATGAAGGACATTGTTCGTATCCTTCATCAGCTTCTCAACAAGGTGGTTCTTCACAAGGTTGGATCCAAGGACAACCTCTCCTCTCTGCACAAATTATGTCTTTGCCATCTTCTCACAGAATCAAAAATCAATCTTTCAAGAATCCTGTACGCAAGATTCAGAGATGTTGTAATGAATAAGAAAAGACTCTCTACACTTCCTTTCTGCCATCTTCTGTCTAAGATTTTCAAGGCTCAAGGAATTCATGAGATTCTTGCTGCAAAGATTCTTGAGGAGCAAGTTAGGATATTGACTGAAAAACCAATGTTTGCTGCAGACTTTGGAAAAATGAATATAGCCAACATGAACCTCAGTACCTATGCCGCTGTTGCAATGGCTAAGATTGAGGAGTTAATGAAGGCTAAAGAAATGATGGTGGAACAAAATAATGCCGAAGTCCTTGGAGTTAAAAGGGTAACTAGGCAAAAGACCACTGCTACAAGGAAGCATGCCCCTAAGAGACCTGCAGATGGCATTGTTATTAGGGAACCTTCTGATGCCCCTGCTGCTAAGAAGTAAAGAAGAGTTATCTTCTCTCACAACGAAGATGAGGAAGCTGGTGAGGACAACATTCCTATCAGTTCAATTCTAAAAAAGCAGAAGACCTCTGTTGCTGCTGTTGAGGCCGTTGTCCCTATTCTTCCAACTAAACCAAGAAGGCAACCAGCAAGAAAAGCTAGATCAACTAAGACTTCTAAGGTAACCATCTCTGCTAGTGATCCTGTTCAAATAACAGTAGATGCCCTAGTGTCTAGTTTAGAAACTATGATAGATGATGTGCCTGTCTCCACTCCAAATGATGTGTACATTCCCACACCCCTTTCACCCCAACCAACACAAATAGCCACTTCACAATTTCAACCTATTATCCATACCGATGATCCCTGGTCAAATCAACCAGATGATGGCATTGCCCCTGGTGCCCCTTTCCCCTAACCCTTGAGAACCTTATTTCCCTTCACCCCAACTTCTGTCCTTTATAATGGCAAATCTGAGGATTGGGCCAAGGTAAAAAGGGAATGGAAGAAATCAGCCCATCTGTTGAACCCCTTTACCTACCTCATCCTGAGTGTACATTAATAAAAAAATGTGCCTTATCAAATGCATAATAATTTAGGGCCATTATTCACTCACCTACCCTTAACCAAATTCCCCCCAGAAACATTTACCCCAACCTTGTCAATACTCCTCCTTTCATACCACTCACTGATGGAGTTGAGAGACATGTCATACCTGTCTGGGAGACTAACCCAAATAGGAAAAATCTTCCTACCATTCCTGAGAGAAGAGCAAGATATTTTAAGCATGTCCCCATGATCATGCCAAGGGACACAAAATGGGTGTCTTTTGATCATCCCAGAGTCAATGGGAGGGCCTCTGACTTCTTTCTGGATCAGCTCTACTATGAAATACTGAAGTGGGATGTCAGTCAAATCAGAGCTGATAGAGCCGCGAATTTCGTCCCTCCATTCTGGCTAAGGCATAATGAAGCAACCGGAATTGGAATCAAGTCCTACAGGATCTGTCCAAGATTGCCAATGCTAGATCTTAATAAGGACAAGGACATGAAGAACAGAAGATTCAAGGGAGTGATGCCTGAAGCTGAGTCAGTATTGCTTGATCTAGACCAAGAAACCTTTGACTACTCAATGCTGGATTTCCTTTTATATAATGAATCCATTGAGTTGACCAATGAGCATAGAGCTGCTGATTTCTTAAAGTCTCACATTATCCACTGCACCAGAGAAGCATCTTCCTCTGGCCTGTATGAAGAGGAGAAGAAGGATATTCCCAAGGTAAGAGGAAAGTGTGGTCTTTCACACTTTAGATATATGATCTATAAAGACCTCTGGGGACTTCCTATAAATAATAGGAATGTGGAATTCATCTACCCCATTAGATGGGCAAAGGAAATCTCAGTAAAACCCCCACCTACTTCAAAACCTATCACAGATGAACCTGTTGCTGAAGAACATGGTCAAATTGCCACTGCGATTGGTTTAGAAGATACAGCTGAATCCATTCACTAACAGAGCTCATCAAAAATACAATATTCTCAACCTTTAGCTCTAGTTGTGATGCACCCTGAAGATCACTCAATAACACTGAGCACATTTCAAGAATCTGCAGAAAGCTCAAGGCAACAAACTCTACCATCAAATATTGAAGTGGTTCTTGGAAAACTAGTTGATGAAAGGGTTGGCAAGATAGTTGATGAGAAGGTTGAAAAGCTAACTGAGAAGATCAAGGAGGATGTCCATCAACAAGTTCAAACTTCAATGGCTCCAACCTTAGAGGTTGTAAATAAAATGCTTGAATATCTCATGGACTTCAAGAACAGTCAAGCTCAGAACCCTCCTCCTCCTCCACCCCCTCCTGCTTAACCTTTACCTTTATTTTTTTCTTATACTGACAATGATGATCCTCTCCTTTTACCTTTTTGACTGATGACAAAAAGGGGGAGAAAGGAAAGAAAAGAGATTTTTATATATATAAAGTCAATTTTTGAAAAGCTCTTATTTGTTTGCATCTGCATATTCTCTTCTACTTGCTAAACTGCTCTGAAACTTATGTTTGTTTATTTGCTTTGATATTTTCTGCTCTGATACTTATGTTTATTCCCTATATATATATTCTAAGTATGATAAGCTGTTGCACTTAATTGTTAGCTTATACGCAGTTGTTTTTCATATGCTTTTTCTGCTTAATATTTTGAATGCTTTGTCTTAGGGGGAGCCCTGCAAGCTCTCTTAGACTTTTTTTTAAAAATTTAATTAGTTTTTTCATCATCAAAAAGGGGGAGATTGTTGGAACCAAAGTGGTTTTGGATTTAATAATCTCTAAGTTTTGATGCTAACAAAAGATTAAATTTGCTTGACAAAGTGTTAGTTCAGATCTAACATGTGCTTTCAGTTATCCAGGAATATTTACATATAAGTAGAAGAAACATGAGATAAGCTCTAATTGAAAAATACGTGTCCACCCCTATAGACGGGCTGCTCAAATACTTTTGTAAAGTTTCTTAGTTATTTAATTAAGTAGACTGGCTTTCTTAAATAGACCAGCTCTAAATATTTTCTAGATGAATACCTAAATAACTTGTTTGGTATAGCAAGTCTAAAGACTTAATAATAAGCGCGTCCATCTTGCCACGTAAGCAGATGGAAGTAATTAGTTGAAGTAAATGAACTAAAAAATAAAGTAATCTAGTAGATGAGCTCTAACCGCCACGTCACCAGACTGAGATCTTTATAACTCATTAAGGAATAGCAAGTCTGAAGACTTGATAGACTAAAGGATGTGCCACGTCATCAGATGAGCATAGTAAAATATTGACAGACTTAGTCTTTCATATAACTAAGTAGACGGAGTTTCCTTTTAGACGAGCTCCATCGTTCAATGAATTAAATGCAATCCGAATCTCTTGAATTTATTTCAAATGATTGATATTTATTTCAATAGAATATTTGTTCTTCATATTTTTTTTATCTGCTTTTAATGTTTCACCTTGTTGTAAAAGAAACATAGTACCATTAAGAAATTTAAAAAGCAGAATCGTACAATAAGATACTGCAAAACGATCTGTATGATGACAACTTTATGGATGAAAAAGCTGGATTATACACAAAGGAGGAACAACAAGTGCTCAAGCTGCAATACTTAGAGGAGTAAGCCTCCTATTTCATGCTACATCGATAACCAAGAGTATTATTCAGCATTACCACAATCAAGCTATCAGTCACAACGGATATCATGCATTAAATGCTATCTCTAAACGGTATTATTCAAAGTAACCGTTGAAGAAATACAAGTGAAGAAGAAGATCACTATAAATAGAAGACCTCAAATTCTAAAGAACAACTTTTGACAATCAATAATCACTCATTCTAATATTCTTTCAAGAGCAAGAGTCTGTATTCTTTAGTTTGAATATTGTAGTAATATTCAACTGATCTTAAACTGTCATATTCTCACACATAGTGAGTTAAGAAGATCAAACATTATTTCTTTTTGTTAGAGTTTGTGACAACCTAACTCGGGTCATCACATGTTTACCCATTTGCGGAAATAAAACTTAATTTGCTGGTATCTTTCGTAAAATAATGTTTTCTCAACGTTCATCTTTTCAAAATATGGTGATAATTTTTTTTTCTTCTAACCTCATAAAAACAACAATGTAATCAAATCACACTTAAATATACAATGTATATAAGTCTGATAAGCCTCTGGCTCATCTAGTTTCCAGCTAGAAAAGGGGTAGATTTTGTGCCTAATTGGATGAGTCAACCTCGCTAATCTCTCAAATTGGCCTTGTTTTGTTCCTAAGTTAGAATTTGATTTGTTTAATGCATTTTTAGTAGTTTTTAGTTTATTTTGAGTAGAATTACGCTTTTCGTTTCCTTTTGTTGTTTCAGGTTAAAAGTGAAGCTCTTAGAGTCAAGGAAAATGAAGAAAACAGTGGAAAAGCAATTCAGGAAGTTTCGCCTCGCGAAACAGGATCTCGCCTCGCGAGCCTAAAGACCAGCCTGAACAGCAACAGTCACCCTTTCTGTCTCGCCTCGCGAATCACCATCTCGCCTCGCGAGCCTGAAGGCCTGACTGTGCCCGAGATGTCACCCTTTCTGTCTCGCCTCGCGAATCACTACCTCGCCTCACGAGTATTCAAAATCAGGATGGAGCCAAAACTGAATTTCGCCTCGCGAGCGGGCGCAGAATCTGAAAATTATAAATTGTTGTTTTAGGGCAGATTGAAGAAACTTTTTGTTCACCACTTGTTTTTAGATCGGTTTTGTGAGACGAATCCTTGTTCTCTGGAGCTGCGTCTCCCTATTTTCTTTTCTTGTTTTACAATCATGATGAACTCCAATTGTTTGTGTCTTGTTACAAGCATGAGGAGCTAATTCCCTTGTCTAAGGGATCAATCAAACCACCCATGACAGTGTAGCGTCAATGTGATGTATGTTTCCTTCCTTTACCTCAATTCTTGTTTTCCAATTCTGAATTTATTGCGTTGATCATATGCATGCGTGATTGACTAGTTAACGTGATGAGGCTTGATAGGCAATTCGCGTTTAGAACTTGAATTGGGATCACTGATTGAATATTGCACGAGAGTGAGTAGGAGATCAGTGCAACCTTATAGGGAACAAGATTTAATAGAGTTTGATGATTGGGTTATGAGACCTAATAAGTAATTAATTCAATCGTTGAATACGTCCTATTGAGCACGACAGTGTCATTAGGAGAATTTGGGGGTCCTGGTTGACATTGTAATTGAACCTAGGGAAGGGATCATCATCACTTAGGTACTATGCATGATTGGGTAGGTGGATTTGTGACCTTAGATGTTTAATTTCAGATTTTAATACTATATCTCTATTTGATTCGTCAATTTGAATTGCGATCCTAGTTTTCTCTCTTCTCAACCACCTGTTTTTCCTTGGTCAAACGTATCGAATTTCTCGCGAATTGGTAGAATTGGTATTCCAATCCCTGTGTCCGACCTCGGTAATTACTTACCGTGTTTTATTACTTACGACGACCCGGTACACTTGCCGGTGACTCAACAAGTTTTGGCGCCTTAGCCGGGGATTGGCACAACCAATTTTCCTAATTTTTGGGAAGTTTGAAAATTTGGTTAAGCTATTTTTATTTTTATTTTTCTGTTATTGATTTACTATTATTTCTCTCTACTTCTTTGATTCCACTTGGTCTTGCCTAGTTTTTGTATGCGAGGTACCCTTTCACAAGAGGACTTGCTATTTGATTCGGAGATCACCAAGACCGAGAAGCGATTAAGGAAAGAAGCCAGAGAACGAAAGAGGCTTGAAGCAATTAATTTTGAGGGGATGGCCGAAGCAAACCCTCCTCCTAACAAGCCTCTCTTCGAGTACAATCTACCCAATTTGGATGGTTGTTCTTCTTCTATCGTGAGGGGCAACCTCAATACAGATTCTTTCAGAGTGGAAGGATGTGTCACAGCCCATATCCGTGAGAATCAATTTGATGGGAGTGGCAAACAAGACCCTCATAGACACATCACTCACTTTCTTGAAGCTTGTGACTTGCAGAAGACAAGAGGAGTTTCTCAAGATGAGTTTCGCTTGCGGTTATTCCCTCTCTCTCTTAGGGATGTCGCTCGCGATTAGTTTGACAGCTTGGATCGCAACAGTATCACAACATGGGAGCAAATGGCCCAAAAGTTCCTCATTAAATATTTTCCTCCTCAGAAAGCGGCACAAGCAAGAGTAGCCGTCACATCTTTCAGGCAGACAGAAGATGAATCTTATAATGAAGCTTGGGAGAGGTATAATGTGCTCTTGAGAAGATGTCCTTCGGCTTTCTTTGACCCGGTCTCCAAGGTTCAACATTTCTTTAACGGGTTAAGGGGGCGCTACCAGATGAATTGTGATGCCGCAGCGGGCGGTTCTTTTTCCTATTTATCAGTTGAGGATGGATGGGCGTTATTGGAGAAGATGTCGAACAATGATTACAACCGTGGTAGGGAAACCTCAAGTGGAGTCAGTGCTGCAACAATAGAAGCCATTCTAGAGCAGAATAAACTGTTGAAGATGCAAAATGCGGCATTGTCTGGGAACAAAAGGGTTAATGTGATACACGAAGGAATGCCTCCGGGTTGTGATAATTGTAATGGAGATCATGACATTCAGAGTTGTCCGTTCAACTTCTCTCAGGAACATGTGGACTCATGCCACAATTTCTATGACAGTGTGCCCCAGAACAACTATCAGAGGAGCAGACAATATGATTACAGTCAGAATCAGAATAGGGGTTATATGAGGAGAGACCATCCGGGTTTCGCTTGGAGTAATGCTAGTGGTGGTCTAGCCGGGCAACAACAACCTCAACAGAATCAGAGGCCGAACTATGGGATCCATCAACGCAATACTCAGCAGGCTTTTCCAGGGCCTAATCAATTGCAAACAACAAATGGTGGAAGGCAACCTTGGGAGTTGGCTATAGAAAAGACGAATGCGGCAATTGAGAAGTTGTCAACCAATACAAGCACAGCCATTGACAAATTGGCAACTCATATAGGGTCGTCAATTCAGAATCTAGAGACACAGATAGCTCAGCTCGCAAGGCAACTAAATGAGCGTCTCCCAGGCACTTTCCCAGGTGATACCGAGAACAACCCTAAGAACCAATGCAATGCCGTAGAAACTAGAAGCGGTAGGGTGTTGGGATCTAACAGGGGTGCAACTAGTTCTCAGGAAGACAAGGCCCCGGAACAACCACATGTTGAGGAAGAGCAACATGAGAAAGAGGAGTTGGCAAGTGACAAGGCACCGGAGCAAGGGGGAAGGTTAAAACTTGTAGATGAAGAGTTCAGAAGAAAGAAGTGCGTTGAACCCAAAGACCTCCCGCCCTACATGAAGGTACCATATCCTGAGAGATTGAAGAAGCCTCAACAAGATAAGCAGTTCAATAAATTCCTTGATGTCTTTCGCAAACTTCAAATTAACATTCCATTTGCGGAAGCCTTGGAACAAATGCCATCTTATGCCCGGTTTATGAAGGAGCTTCTCTCCAAGAAGCGGAAAATAGTGGATGAGAAAACGGTTGCTTTGACCGAGGAGTGTAGTGCCATTCTTCAAAGAAAACTACCTCCAAAGTTGAAAGATCCCGGTTCTTTTTCTATACCATGCACCATTGGGGAGATGACTCTAGGAAAGGCGTTGTGTGATCTAGGGGCAAGCATCAACTTGATGCCCCTCTCTATGATGAAGAAGTTGGGGATCAAAGAAGCCAAAGATACACGGATGTCACTCCAACTAGCCGATCGTTCTATAAAATATCCTTATAGGGTGGTCTAAGATTTGTTAGTGAAGGTGGACAAGTTCATATTTCTGGCGGATTTTGTGGTGCTTGATATGGATGAAGACGCCGAGATCCCTCTCATATTGGGTAGGCCCTTCTTGGCCACTGGGCGTGCTTTGATAGATGTGCAACAAGGGAAACTCACCCTCCGGGTGCAAGATGAGAATGTAGTCTTCAATGTCTTTGAAGCAATGAAGCACCCCGCTGAGAGGTCGGATGTGTATCGAGTGGATATGGTGGACTCAATTGTCAAGGCAAAGGCCACTAGAGAAGCCCATGGTTCTTCACTTGCACAAGTGTTGGTAAAATCCCATGATGATGATAGTGAGGAAGAAGACCCTTTGGGGGATGAGGACTATCTTGAGTGCTTAAAAAACATGGAAGCCTTACCGAGTCTCCCAAAGGATGAAGGTGCAAAGGAAAAGCTCAACAATGAAGGAATGGAAGAAGATAACAAAGCACCGGAGTTGAAGCAACTCCCAACCCACTTAAGGTATGCATTCTTGGGGGAGAAGGGACAACATCCGGTAATCATTAGCAATGCCTTGAAGAAGGATGAAGAAGAAAAGCTATTGAGAGTTCTTAGGGAACAAAAATCCACCATTGGGTGGAAGATTTCGGACCTAAAAGGTATAAGCCCTTCCCTATGCATGCATAAGATTTTGATGGAGGATGATTATAAGCCGGTGGTTCAACCACAAAGACGGTTAAATCCCATCATGAAAGAAGCTGTGCGTAAGGAAGTGATTAAACTTTTAGATGCCGGAATCATCTATCCAATCTCGGATAGCAATTGGGTTAGTCGAATTCATGTGGTCCCAAAGAAAGGTGGCACAACCGTGGTGGTCAATGAAAGCAATGAATTGATCCCAACAAGGACCATCACGGGGTGGAGAGTATGTATCGATTATAGAAGGCTGAATGAGGCAACAAGGAAGGATCACTTGATAGTGTGATTTTACATGATATTTTCTGTACACTTTTGCATGCATTTTTCATATAGATTAGGCATTCTTTATTTGATTTTAGTTAGTTTTTCCCTTGGAACGGATGAAGCGGTTTCTTGGTGTTATTTTGCAGGAACTTAAGGAAAACTGTGCAGATTTGGCCATAATGAAGCTTGGATGATTTTAGAGCTTGAAAAGAGAAGAAATTGAGCCAAGCAGAATTCTGAAGCTTCGCCCCGCGAATCACAATTCGCCTCGCGACCCTGAAAGCTGAATGTGCCAGAAAATACAATCTTTCAGTCTCACCACCGTATTACTTGCACGACTGGGTATACTTGCCCAGAACCGTCAACAAGTTTTTGGCGCCGTTGCCGGGGATTGGTTTTGCCAATATCATTAGTAACAGAGGAGGCAACTAATATAGACATTTTTATTCTTTTTTATTTTTCTGTATATATTTGATCTTTTTGTTTTGAGTTCTGTTTTTGCAAGGTGGACGAAAGTCATGGAAAATTTTTATTATCCACCTGATGAGGAAGCTTCTAGTCATATTTTGGAGGATAACTTGTGTTGGGAAGACGATATAAATTTGGGAGAATTCTTCGAGGAGTTTTCTCTATCTCATAATATTCCATCACGAGTCGATCCTATGACTGGCGAGCTTATATATATATACACCCAGGAGAATTGGGAAACCTTTTTGTCATACTTGCCACCTCCACCACCGTGTATTGTGATTCCCATAGAGCCACATGAAGCAGAAGTTGAGCAGAATCTGGTTGTGGGAATGGATCAAATTGAAGATGAAGTGGTGATGGTGGATGAGCCACAAGAAGAGGAAGTACCTTTCACGCATCCTTGGGGAGGAACAAGTGAGAAGGCAGGGCATTTGGAAAGCACTCCCTCCACCATGCTTGTTGAGCAATCTGATTTTACTGCATTAGAAAAATATGTTGGCTTGCATGCATGTGTGGGCGCTGGTAAGTTAGGCCCTTCCACTTGTCTGGCAAACTTCCTCTTGAAAATTCCACTTGACCCGAGAGGAAGTGAGTTCATAATTGTAGAGGTCAAGGGAGTTTTCACACACTGGCTGGGTGGAGTTGAGGATAAATTCATACTACTGCTACAATCTCCACTCCAAGTTCCATTTGATCCGGGAGGAGGATCCTAGAACGTCAAGCTAGTGACGTTAAAGAAGTGCTTATTGGGAGGCAACCCAACTTTTCTTAACCCTTCTCTTTAGTTAGATTTTGTTTTTGATTTTAAACTCTTGAATAATTTGAGAAGATCAAGAGTTTTCTTTTGCAAATAACATTGCCAGGTGATTTCAGGGAAAGAAGGAAGGAAGAGCAAGAGGACAAGAAAAAGCGAAGTCAGCACCCATCCAGGCCGTGATGCATTTCCCAACAAGCTTCTGACTGGAATGAGAGTCAACACCCGCTACCGCCTCGGTAAGTCGTTCCATTTTTCTCCTCTCTCCGACTTGATTGTTTACATTGGGAACAATGTAAATTCTTAAGCTTGGGGTAGGGGTAATTTGCATTTTTCATGTTGCATTCAT
The DNA here is from genome assembly GCA_030762895.1 of Sophora flavescens. Lineage (NCBI taxonomy): Eukaryota > Viridiplantae > Streptophyta > Magnoliopsida > Fabales > Fabaceae > Sophora > Sophora flavescens. The sequence continues at coordinate 26,339,079 of CM061065.1, read as the reverse complement.
ATAGTTTTGCATGATAGTTTTGTATGATCACACAATTAGATTGCCCTTGTTTAGATTTTGCATTCGATTGTGAGAACTAAGTGCCAAATAACTTGAGATAGTGAATGTTTGAACCCAATTTTTTTTATTCTTGTAACATGGCTACAAATATAAATGTTTGAGATAATCTTGGATAGTTGATAATTAGCATATGGTTCAGTAGATTTGTGTTTCTCATTGATTTTTGAACTACTAAATGTGAGATTTTGTGCCAAAGGGGTACTCACCAAATCTGCCCCATTCTTTGTGTTAGAGTGTTATTCCTCTTGGTTTGTTTTCTCTAGAACTTGACTTGAAACCATTTTGAAGCTTAAAAATTTTTGAAAACATTTTTGAAAATGATTGAGGCACTAGGTATTTTTCTTGCCTTCTGAGATTTGAATGACTAAATGCTACCCCTTAGTTGCCCAATTTTGAGCCTGAAAGAATAAAATGCTTTTCTTGGTACCTTGAAATATATTGTTGAATGATGTTGATAAGGGACCTTCTAAAGTATTACAAAAGGGTAAAAAGGTAGTTGAAAAAAGTTTGGGATGAAAGAATCAGAAAAATATTTCTCTTGAGTTGAAAAATCTCCTCTTCTCCAAGCAAAAGAAAAACAAAAGAAAAAGAAAAATATATAGAGAAGGGGATGGCAAAAAGAAATGAGAAATAAAAAGCAAAAGAAGGAAAGAAAGGTGGAAAAAGGAATCAAAAACCAAAAAGGTATTTTAGAAGGTGTCATGTTTGCAATGCTTGATGATTTTGTTTAGCCCTTTTGAAATATCCTTTTCTTTAATTCCCCACCTAACGTTAAATCCCATGGCCACGTTACAACCAAAGTAAAGACCTCTTGATTCTTAATTGTTTTCATTAATAGAGTAGAGATTTGGTTGATAGTCAAGACTATGGTAGAATTCATTCCTTGAGGAAAATGGAGCGAATTGTCTTATGTCCCTAACACTTGAGTGAGGTGAGAAAGAGAGCCAAGCAAATGAACAAGCTTGGGGTGAGCTTCAGGTGAGAAAGAGTGCCCAAATCAGTGAGAACATGAGTCTAAGGAATCTAAGCCTCTAATTGGACTTGAATTGATTGTCTCTTGCTGAATTATTTGAAATGCCTGTTACTTGGATCATATTACTCGGGGTCTTAGTTCACTATCATTGCTCTGTTTTGTTTGGATCTTCTGGCCTTAGTGATTTCTTGAGGACAAGCAATTGAATAAGCTTGGGGTGATTTGATAGAGTGATTTTACATCATGTTTTCTGTACACTTTTGCATGCATTTTTCATATAGATTAGGCATTCTTTATTTGATTTTAGTTAGTTTTTCCCTTGGAACGGGTGAAGCGATTTCTTGGTGTTATTTTACAGGAACTTGAGGAAAACTGTGCAGATTTGGCCATAATGAAGCTTGGATGATTTTAGAGCTTGAAAAGAGAAGAAATTGAGCCAAGCAGAATTCTGAAGCTTCGCCCCGCGAATCACAATTCGCCTCGCGACCCTGAAAGCTGACTGTGCCAGAAAATGCAACCTTTCGATCTCGCCTCGCGAGAGTTCCAATCCCGAAGACCAGATTTTTAATATTCGCCTCGCGAGAAGACATTCGCCTCGCGAGCGCGCGCAGAACTGATTGGTATAAGTTGCTGTTTTAGGGCAGAACTGAAGAGTTTTTTAGTTTTAGTTTTAGTTTGAGGGTTTTGAGTAGAGAGGCACTTGGAGGCTACGGCTGAGGGAGGATTGCAACCCTAGAAGGGAGTTGCTGAGAGGGGCTGCTGTGACGACGGTGGAAAGCTCCCATGGAGCTTGTTCTCTCCTCTTCTCCTATTTTTCTGGTTTGGCTTTCTCTGTAATTATGAGTAGTTAAATCCTGTTTGTTGGGATTAGATGTAACCAAACTGATTATTATGTATTTATCTTGACTGGTTATTCTGTGTTCATGCCTTCGTATTAGTGATTAATTTTCTATGCTTAATGCTTGTTGTGGCTAGCACCCCCATGACTCGATTTGTGTTTTGGTATGCAATTGGGAAATTCATATTAGAACCGGAACTGAATTTAATCACCTAGTAACCCTTGCGTCTAGGAATGGAGTTTAGTTTACTAGTAATCGCGTAATCCCTAATCCTAATGCAAATTCATTAATCTAGGCCACCTAAGGAATTAGGGTCTATTAGTGGATTTAGGCTCTTGCCATCTGAGGAATCGGGGTTTGAGTAATTTAGTGGATTGATTTTCATATCTGAAGCATGAATGAGAGGTATCTAGTCCTGGTATTGCATGAGATAGAGGTTTGGTGAAGTCTAGTCCCAACATATCCTTTCTGCACTCCAAGTGTTTGTTAAAAGTCCCCAAAAAGACAAAAAGATTTTATTTCTTTTCTTTTGTTTGTTTTGATTTCTCTTCATAGTCTAGATAGTTGCTGAACTTGTGAATTGGTACTTGACATCCAATCCCTGTGGATACGATAACCGGTCTCACCACCGTATTACTTGCACGACTGGGTATACTTGCCCATATTCGTCAACATCACTTCCCTCTCCCCTTCATTGATCAGATGCTTGAAAGGTTAGCCGGATATGAGTACTATTGTTTCTTAGATGGATACTCCGGCTATAATCAAATTGTGGTGGATCCTCAAGACCAAGAGAAGACGGCCTTCACTTGTCCCTATGGAGTTTTTGCCTATAGGAGGATGCCCTTTGGATTGTGCAATGCTCCTGCTACTTTCCAAAGGTGCATGCTTTCTATTTTCTCGGACATGGTGGAGAAATGCATTGAGGTGTTCATGGATGACTTTTCGGTCTTTGGGACCTCATATGACAATTGCTTGAAGAACTTGACTTTGGTGCTTAAAAGGTGCCAAGAGACTAACCTTGTGCTCAATTGGGAGAAATGCCACTTCATGGTCAAGGAAGGTATAGTCTTGGGGCACAAAATCTCCCAAAGGGGGATTGAAGTTGACAAAGCAAAGATTGAGTTGATTGAGAAGCTTCCCCCACCAACCAATGTAAAGGGGGTGAGGAGTTTCTTGGGTCATGCAGAGATTCATCAAGGACTTCTACAAAATCGTAAAGCCGCTTTGTGACCTTCTTGCGAAGGATGTATCCTTTGAGTTTAATGCCTCTTGTTTAAAAGCTTTCACTATTCTGAAAAATAGGCTTGTCACCGCACCCATAATCACTGCACCCAATTGGAATTTACCATTTGAAATCATGTGTGATGCTAGTGATTATGTGGTGGGGGCTGTTTTGGGACAAAGGGTGGAAAAATTAGCTTATGTCATCTATTATGCAAGTTAAGTTTTGAATGAGGCACAAGCTAATTATTTCACCACTGAAAAGGAACTACTTGCTGTGGTTTTTGCTTTAGATAAGTTTAGATCCTATATTGTGGGGTCTAAGATTGTTGTTTTCACCGATCATGCGGCCATAAAACACTTGATGACAAAACAAGAGGCCAAACCTAGATTAATTCGGTGGATTCTTCTTTTGCAAGAATTTGATCTGGAGATTAAGGACAGGAAGGGATCCGACAATGGTGTGGCGGACCACTTATCTAGGTTGGTCAATCCCGACACCGAGGAGGAATTGTTAGACATCAAGGAAGAATTTCCTGATGAAAAACTGTTTGCACTCATTGAAAATTCCCCTCCGTGGTTCACGGACATGGCCAACTTCAAATCTTAAAATGTGGTTCCGCAAGGTTGGACTAATCAACAAAGGAAGAAGTTCTTCTCGGATGCAAGGTATTATGTGTGGGAGGACCCCTATCTTTTCAAGCAATGCTCGGATGGGATCCTAAGAAGGTGCATTCCCCATGACCAAATCGGAAACATGTTGGGGCATTGTCATAGCTCGGATTATGGTGGGCATTATGGGGGAAAGAAGACAGTAGAAAAAATCCTCCAAAGCGGGTTTTATTAGCCAACGCTCTTCAAGGATGCCCACACCTTTGTTGATAATTGTGATCGTTGCCAAAGAGTTGGCAACATCTCTAAGCGGCATGAACTCCCCTTGAATGGCATGCTTGAAGTAGAGCTCTTTGATGTGTGGGGGATAGATTTCATGGGACCATTCCCACCATCTTTCTCCTATCAATACATTTTGGTGGCAGTGGACTACGTGTCAAAGTGGGTAGAAGCAATCCCAACAACTTCGGATGATGCGCGGGTAGTCATGGAATTCCTAAGGCGCAATATCTTCTCGAGGTTTGGGGTCCCTAGAGTGTTGATTAGTGATGGGGGATCCCACTTTTGCAACAATCAAATGCACAAGCTTCTTGAGAAGTATGGGGTCAAGCATGGAGTCTCTACTCCTTATCACCCCCAAACAAATGGGCAAACAGAGGTATCCAACCGTGAGTTGAAGCGTAAACGTCAACTCCTCAAGGAAGGATTGGTCAAAAAGGTTAGATGATGCTTTATGGGCTTATAGGACCACCTTCGAGACTCCAATCTCCTTACAATTTGGTGTTTGGAAAGGCATGCCACTTGCCGGTGGAATTGGAGGAAAAGTCTTATTGGGCAATTCGAGAACTCAACTTTGATTTGACGAAGGCCGGTGAAAAAAGGCTTTTGGACTTAAATGAGTTGTCCGAGATCTGCATGCAAGCATATGAAAATGCAAGAATCTACAAAGAGCGGACTAAGGCATGGCATGACAAGCACATCTTGCCTAGGAGGTTTGAGCCCGGACAAATGGTACTTCTTTATAATTCAAGGTTGAGGCTCTTTCCTGGAAAGCTTAAATCAAGGTGGTCGGGACCATTCAAGGTCCTCCAGGTTTTTCCACACGGAGCAGTAGAGTTAGAAGGGGCCGCTGGCAACTTCAAGGTAAATGGGCAAAGGCTAAAGCATTACCATGGGGAATCAATCCCAAATGGCAAGCAAGTTCTTCTTCTGGATTAACCCTTAGGGGTGACTTGAGTCAGGCTCGGGATGTTAAACAAGCGCTACTTGGGAGGCAACCCAAGCTACATATCCTTTATCTTTTAAGTCTGTCATTTTCTCTTCTGAATAAAAAAAAAAGAGAAAAGAAAAAAACCAGATTTGCCCCGCGAATCCACAGTGGCCTCGCGAGGCAGAAGCCCTTAATCTTAGAGGCTTGCTCACGCTTCTGTCTCGCGCCGCGAGAGCCACTTTCGCCTCGCGAATCTGGGCATCATCAGCTGTTGAAATTCCATATTCGCCTCGCGCGCTATTACTCGCCTTGCGATTCTGGAAAGTGTGAAGAACAATTTTTCCAGATTCGCTTCTCGAGTGATGTATCGCCTCGCGAATCTGTAATTAAGGTTCTCAATTTCAGGAGGTACTGCAGGAGTTCTTCCGGGAGATGTCATTGGCCCAGCAGGAGGGTTGGGTGCCCGTATACCCCTCCGAGGAGGAGCTGTCCCCTCGGCTTGGGTGGCAGGACTACCCTGGGGACCAGGGTGCTATGCCACAGGGGGGTGCCTGAGGGACCAGAGGATGAGGATGCAATCGTAGAAGAACTTTCCTTGGAAGCGCCCACCTACACTACAACTTGATCAGGGAGCACCTTCTCCTTTCCCTCACTCTTATTTTATATTTACGTTCTTTCATTGAGGACAATGTAGCCTTAAGTGTGGGGGAGGGAACCAATTGCTTTGTTTTTGTTTTCTTTCCCTTTTCCCATTTGTTTTTGAACTTCGCTCTTGAATAATTTGAGAAGATCAAGAGTATGTGTGTGAGTGTTGTGTTGGCAAGCTTGGTGGATTTTAATTAAATTTAGCATAGATTGACTGCATGAATTATGTTGACCATTGATGATTTCCCCCTAGGTTTTGAAAATCGAGAATTTGATCCCCATGTGAAAAATTGAAAATTGAACTTTGAGAAATTTTATTGTGATTGCTTGATTTATGACAAGTTTGGGGTGAAGGGGTGCACACACTAGGAATTGAATCTCGGTCAAACAAGTTGCAAAAATGTCCAGGTGAGAAATTTGAGCCTCCAACATGTTCTTAATTGTGTGAATCACTTTTAAGCTGCACCTTCTCGGATTTGCTTGAATCTGTGCATGGTTTGCATATTTATATGTTGCATCAAATGATCTAGGCAACTTTTCTTTGAAATAACTACTTGGCCATAAGTTGAACCAACCTTGATGAATGATCCCTAGTTAGCCACATTGAGCCTTGAAGCCTATTGTTCTCGATGACCTTACATTACAAGCCATTAACTCAGAAAAACCATGATTTTCCCCTATCCTAGGATTTAGGAGAGCATGGAATTTTAGCTTTGTGAGTGTTGTTGTGGAACTAAGTTTGGGGTGGCTACAAAGTTCATGAATCATAGTTGAGAAAAAGAAAAGCAAAATTAAAGGCCGAAGGCTTGAAAAAAAAATGTGATGAAAAATATTGAATATATGCCAAAAAGGGCAAGGTAAAAAAGTATAAAAAGGAAGAGGTGTGTAGCCACCCAATGCAAGGAATAGAATAATATGAGAGTAAATTGAATTGTTGTAATGCTAGTTTCATGCTCTCATTGATCCTAGGGACTAAGCCTATATCCTTTGAATATCTTACCTTGAGTCAGGCCTCATTACAACCTATGAAAGACCTTTTGATGATGCATACATATTTTTGAGGGAACTTTGTTTAGATGAAAATCAAATCCATGGAAAGTGCTCTTGAAATTCGAGATTGAGTGAAAAGTTGGTAGCTTAGACAAATTGAGCGAATGACTGAAATATTAAATGCACTTGTGAGGAAGGCAATTGTTTGAATTTGGTGATCTCCCTTTTGTGTGCGACTGGGATCCTCAACTCAGATTACTGATTGCATGAATGATGGAATTCTCAATTGTTTAAAGTAAATGAATGTGGGGATTACATTGTTGCAAGGGGGAAAACATTGAAGAAAAATTGTTGTGTTAAATTGCATGAAATTTGTGAAAATTTTGATGGAATCCTTTAAGCTTGCCAAGTCTTGAGTCTTTTTGAGTTTTAGTTTACCTGGGGACAAACAAGGTTTAAGTTTGGGGTGTTTTGATAAGCCTCTGGCTCATCTAGTTTCCAGCTAGAAAAGGGGTAGATTTTGTGCCTAATTGGGCGAGTCAATCGCTAATCTCCCAAATTGGCCTTGTTTTGTTCCTAAGTTAGAATTTGATTCGTTTAATGCATTTTTAGTAGTTTTTAGTTTATTTTGAGTAGAATTACGCTTTTCGTTTCCTTTTGTTGTTTCAGGTTAAAAGTGAAGCTGTTAGAGTCAAGGAAAATGAAGAAAACAGTGGAAAAGCAATTCTGGAAGTTTCGCCTCGCGAAACAGGATCTCGCCTCGCGAGCCTGAAGACCATCCTGAACAGCAATAGTCACCCTTTCTGTCTCGCCTCGCGAATCACCATCTCGCCTCACGAGCCTGAAGGCCTGACTGTGCCCGAGATGTCACCCTTTCTGTCTCGCCTCGCAAATCACTACCTCGCCTCGCGAGTATTCAAAATCAGGATGGAGCCAAAACTGAATTTCGCCTCGTGAGAGGCTACTCACCTCGCGAGCGGGTGCAGAATCTAAAAATTATAAATTGTTGTTTTAGGGCAGATTGAAGAAACTTTTTGTTCACCACTTGTTTTTAGATGGGTTTTGTGAGACGAATCCTTGTTCTCTGGAGCTGCATCTCCCTATTTTCTTTTCTTGTTTTACAATCATGATGAACTCCAATTGTTTGTGTCTTGTTACAAGCATGAGGAGCTAATTCCCTTGTCTAAGGGATCAATCAAACCACCCATGATGGTGTAGCGTTCAATGTGATGTATGTTTCCTTCCTTTACCTCAATTCTTGTTTTCCAATTCTGAATTTATTGCGTTGATCATATGCATGCGTGATTGACTAGTTAACGTGATGAGGCTTGATAGGCAATTCGCGTTTAGAACTTGAATTGGGATCACTGATTGAATATTGCACGAGAGTGAGTAGGAGATCAGTGCAACCTTATAGGGAACAAGATTTAATAGAGTTTGATGATTGGGTTATGAGACCTAATAAGTAATTAATTCAATCGTTGAATATGTCCTATTGAGCACGACAGTGTCATTAGGAGAATTTGGGGGTCCTGGTTGACATTGTAATTGAACCTAGGGAAGGGATCATCATCACTTGGGTACCATGCATGATTGGATAGGTGGATTTGTGACCTATGATGTTTAATTTCAGATTTTAATACTATATCTCTATTTGATTCGTCAATTTGAATTGCGATCCTATTTTTTCTCTCTTCTCAACCACCTGCTTTTACTTGGTCAAACGTATCGAATTTCTCGCGAATTGGTAGAATTGGTAGTCCAATCCCTGTGTCCGACCTCGGTAATTACTTACCGTGTTTTATTACTTACGACGACCCGGTACACTTGCCGGTGACTCAACAAAGTCATACAACTATACTGCCTCATATGTTTTCCCACCTAAACCATAATCAGTTTTATCCTCAAAACACAATATATCATAATAGGACCTAAGCTGATCGTAACTAACAGACACTACAGTCAATAGGAGCAGCACGGCATGCCTCGAACTAGACAACCTTCTTCTTCTTGTAGGGATCATACCCCTTGTACGACTCTGATATGGTTGTAAGGGTGAGACGCCAATATATGGATTTATCACCATAACTAAATACGCAACACAAAAGAAGGCACATACACATATACATGTTTATAACAACGTATTCATTCATATTATATCACATCGTTTATCAATGGGTTTCACACCCCAAACATCAACGTTGGAAAACTATGCATTCACACTTCAATACATCATCTAAAAATTCACACCTAATCTCATGAGATATCTCCAACCTCGTGATGAGTTGATCAGACTCGATAGTTATCGGCACACAACCACAGCCACACATCCAAAACCCATCACACACTGTCCAACATCGTGGCACAGGTGTTAACAACGTTGATGGGGCCTCATTGTCCACCCGGCACAATAAGAACATCGTTGGTATGATCTACCATGACGCCGCAAGGTAATCACTCGTTTGATCATGGCACGTCTGCCAAATGCATGCAAGAAACCACTTTTTTTCTCAACACTTTTCTTTGTGTTATATCTTTATTTGTCAAAGCTCTCAAAAGCTTACGACCCAACATCGTTTTAAACATCGAAGCTCTCAAAAGCTTACGACCCAACATCATTTTAAACATCTTTACAACTTTTATTAACAACACATGACCTCAAAGTCCGAGTGCTCAATCACGAAGCCCCTAGACCTTGCAATCAGTCTTAGGTTCGTGGTAATAGAAAACATCTCAAAACGTTTTAACTTCTTTAAGTAGATACACAGTCTACAACACAACGAACCTTAATACCCCGACGTCTCGGTTATTAAGTTCCATATCATCGTTTACATCGTTTTTGTCTGTGAAAACAAATCCAAAATAGGATAACGTCATAAGAACACTAGCACCCCGACATCTCGGTTACTAAGTTCTATATCGCCATTTACATCGTTTTTCGTCTGTGAAAACAAATCCAAAATAAGATCTCCGCAACTTATCTAAGTCAAACGTCAAATCATCAAGAACTCTTTTACTGAAACTTCAACTCTAAAAATAAAATCAATTCAGATTAAATCTCTTCTCAAAATAAGTACTGTTGTTTTTAAACTTTCACCGTAAATAATTTCGAAACTTGCCATCGTTTATCATTTTCCAAGAAAATGTTTTTAAGTCAAACTTTGACTTTTTTTTTATAATATTTTTTTATAATAAATAAGTTATTTTCGAATATTAATTTCACAAAATAACTTTTTATAGTATTACGGAGTTTCTTACGTAAAAATTAGCAGTACAAAAAAAATTTCACGGTTACGCTCTCACCATGACTCATAAATTGCTTTTACACTAATAAATCATTAAAATAATAATATTTCTCAAAACTCATTATTTTTCCAAAATAATATTTTTCACCACTATTATATTCCAACATTTCCCATAAAACATTGAATATAACCTTTTCACAACTTATTAAAGCTTTTATCCGATTAATCGGTTGTGCACTAACCACTGTCAGGCCTCTTAAACAACATTCAACATTCAACAACATCATCAGAATTATATCACCAGGCAAATCATGCATCATAGCAATATAATATACTACTGTAGATAATTAAATAAATTAAAAGCAAATCAATCACCGATACTCAGATAAACAACACAACGTAAACAACATAAACAAATAACCACAACCACATATAAATCATATAAACCACACTAAAAGCAAATAATTATTGAGAAAATCCCTCAGGTAAGCTCCCCTTATCTCTTGAAGCTCCTCAATGAAATTAAAAGAACTCTGTCGATTGTCGGAAACCCTCGTACGCCATAGAACAATTAACCTTCAACAACACATCCAAACAATCAATCAAAACAAGCAAAGCAAACACCTAATCCTCTCTAATAGGTCACGGCCTCCTTAGAGTTTTGTGTCTCAAAATCTCAAATTTGCTTAAGTCATGGATTAATGATCCTAATATACTTAAGGAAATGGATTAAGGCTAAACAATAAAATTAAGAATCAAAACCATCCTAATCCTCTAAATGGTAGATTCGGCCAACACATGTCCATGAGGCTAGGGTTTTTAGTTTAATGAACCAACTAGGATTCAACAAGTATACAAGTATGTATGATGAAAGACATGATCATACATCAAGAGCAAGAACAAAAACTCCATCCATCCTTTCCTCTAGGATTCAGCCAAGATGGGTTTCAAGGGAAGAAAATTTTTGATCATCACATGATCTTAGATACATACAGTATACATGATTATAAGAACATAGGAAGTGGTTTCAACATCATGAGATTTTTCTAGAATTTGTTATGAATTTTCAAAGTTCTAGATCTAGAAACTTAAAAGTGATGAACATAGATGAAATAGACTTTGAATCATGAAACTTATTGAAGAACATAGACATGATTAGGGAAGGAGAATAGGATTCACCTCTTGGAGATCAAAAAAAAGTGAAGATCCAAGGACTTGCTTCACAAAGTCAAACTTTGGTGTTCTAAGTGTTCTTGAGAAGTTTAGAGCAGTTTCGATAATTTGGACATATCTCTCAATATACTTATCCGTTTTTGATGTTCTTTATGTCGTTGGAAAGAAGAGATAAAGAGGAACAACTTTCATGTAGAAAGTTTTTCAAGATTCATAACAGAAAATGGTCAGAATCGCTATGCAAAATCTGGCGAGTATGAACACCTATGGTTGTTCTTATGTGTTCTTAAGAGAAAAGTATGAGTTTTGGAGAGAAAGATGTCATGAAATGAAAGAATGAAATTGCCTAAGTGTGTGATGATGAAGGAGCCGTGAGTTTTAGGGACAATTTGGTCAAAAATTACAATGGCATGACTTGAAAAATTCATGAAGAGCCAAGGGTAAAATCGTCATTTCCAGGTAAAATATTCCTTTGTCATAAATGCGCCATTATGACCATTATGACGCGGATAGGATCGTCATAAATTCCTGTCACATCAGTCAAATCCGTCACCTCAGCCCTGTTGCTGACTCCCTGGTTCATCTGACGCAGGTTTTTCCTAGAGATATCTGACGTATTCGCCCGCAACAAATATAATATTTTAATTTTTACACTAAATTTTTCAAAACTTCCAGTATCGTATTAAATACGATAAAAACATTATTCATCTCGTTCACGAATTAAAATTAGGTTTTCTGAGCAGTAAACTTTTACTGTCAGTGAAAACGCAGATCGGGTTTCTTCTAAATTTTTAACCCAAAATTTCATCATAACTCTATAATATGAAGCATGATATAGAAATGATAGTGGTTTACCCAAAATCATTTTCTGAGTCTCGGATAAAAATATATATGTTTATATATTTATTACCAATATTAGGAAGCAGCGAAAATCGGGGTGTTACAGAGTTAGAGCCTGAAGAGACTTGGTAAGAAAGAAATACTTGTAGCCTACAGAGCTGTTGAATACTTGGCTGTAATCTATTTGGAGAAATAGTGGATAAATCCTTGAAGTCGAAGGGACTGGACGTAACTCTTAGTTGGAAGAGAATGAACCAGGATAAAATCTCTTGTGTGAATATTCTATCCCTAAACTCTTCAGTTTTATTTGCTTATACTAACTGTGGGGTTTTGATATTTCTTTTGTTAAAGTCTTTTAAAAATGATCTTTGTCTTTGTGCGTACCTCTGTTTCTAATCTACTTGGGTGCAAAAATTGTGTTAAAGGTTGTTTTCGAAAATTATTAACAAACACAATTCAACCCCCTTTATTGTGTTTATCTGTGTCAACTTCAAAAAGGATAGCACAATACAACCCCTTTAGTCACAGGACAACTTTTTGTCATATACATCGTTTGATAGATAATGGATAGCATAAGTAATTTTATTATGATACCCTTTGTAATATATATTATTATATATTAATATATAATATTATTAATATATATTATCAATATACGTAAGAATTAGACAAAAACCGTAATAATAATAATATTGTATATATTATTAATATGTGTTATATAACTTTAACGTTCTATCAAAATATATATAATGTTTACGTCTTTGAAAAATTTCGAGAGAGAGGGGGAGGGGGGAGAGAGAGGGATAGAGAAAGGGAGAGGGAGAGGGAGAGGGAGAGGGCGAGGGGTGGAGGGAGGGAGATCCAAGGATAATTTTGTCTTTTTTGATAGAAAGATGTAAGAATAATTTTGTTTTTTTTTTGTAGTCTGTCCATGGGACAAAAAGTTGTTCCATGGTTTAGTGGGGGACAAAATTTTGGGTTTTGTCTTATCCCTCACTCCATTTTTTGTCATATCCCCTTACCACTTTTAAAATCAAACAAGGGACAGATTTTTTTTTTTTGCTGTCCAGTCCCTGTATTTTTTGCAAATCAAACGCATCGTAAGTGGGAATGCATTAATAAGTTTCAGAAATAAGGAACAGTAAAGAATATAGTTGCTTGAAAAGAAAAGGTTTTAATTTAAGTAAATGCTTGAACATAAAAGACTTGCCGGAACTTCAAGGGGTTGGTCTAGTGGAGCATGACATGGTCTCGTATCTAACAGGTTGCATGTTCGAACCCTCACTAGTCTTCTTGGGGTGAGATAAATGTAAATCCTTTTGTAAGTGTTTGTAGAGCCTGAAGGTTTTCCATGCCTTAGACTGGAACATCATCCTCTCACCCTAATTTTTTTTTACCAAAAAAAAAAGACTTGCTAGAAAATAAAAGAAATCAATAGGACTATAAAGAACATGAAATTAAAGGAAAGCAATAAACGACAGGAAATTTAAAGAAAAGTAATGAATTTTTGGAATTGAAATGATTGAGAACGTTGTAGTGACCCATCAATCCGTGAATATCGGGGACTTAAGATATGTAAAGTGTTTGCAAGTTCCAACTTTGATTGCATTGAGTTTACAAGTATTTATAAGCAAAAGAAAATAACTTCCTAATTACATATATTTTCACAAGTATCTTATTTAGTAACTTCCTTACTCTATGATTGACACCCGTTTCTAATAAAAATAACCATACTTCCACCAACTTAAGATAAAACTTCCTTGTCAAATCTTGCTTTATTGGTCGACACCTTCATTGTGGAATATCCTCAACATTGTCCGCGTCAATGCTATTATGACACATTCAGCAAGTTTCTTGACAATTATCAAAGTTTTATTTTTGATACTAACACGAGGTTATTCAAATAACGAGAATCGGGAAATTTGACACGTAAATTATGTAACACCACTCATTATAGAGGTTACTGAATTTTGATTCACTCATATTTAGAGAAGAGTAATACTTAAACGGAAGTGTGAGCTTTAATTTATTGACAAAATAAGTAAATTGGTACTATATATTTATTTTATTTTTTTATATTAATCCTACAAGTTTTTTATTTTTCAAATTGGTCCTACATGTTACGTTTTGTTTTCACGTTAGTCATTTCCGTCAATTTTGATCTAACGTGTAGGATCAATTTGAAAAATAAAAAATCTATAAGACCAATATGAAAAATAAAATAAACGTATAAGAGCAATCTACATATTTTGACTAATTTAAACCCATCGCTGTTGCAAAAAACTTCCAGATTTTTGTTTTTCCTTTTTCTCTATGTTTGAGAATAAAAGTGGCAAAACAGATCAATCAGTCCGATCCACCATTGACTTGCCCAACACGGTGCGGGATGAGTTGGCCCGTTTTGGTATTCACTCTGATAGCTATTGGTATTTGGTTTCTTGGGCCTGTCATCTCATTATCTGACAGGATATGTGTTGTTGGCATGTGGCAGGTCTGTTGGTTCTTTGGTCTATTAGAGCTGTTATGCTTTCATTTGGCAGGTTATGTGGCGCGGGACTATTTTCTGGTTAAACTTTTGGTTTTGGGTACATGATTGGGTGTTGTTCAGCCTTGGCTATGTGGCTTATTCAGTGATTACACTCTCTAGCTCGCTGGTTCATTTTGCTTGGTTACTTTCAAGGGTCCTTGGTGCTGGTTTCATCAGGATGGTGGTCTTATCATTACAGGAGGTGGCGCTCTAATGATGTGGGGTAACTAAGCCTTCCTACAAGTGTTCACTAGGGGGAACCTTTTTGTTTGTTTATTCGATCCTTTGTCTCTTCCTACATATGGTGGCTTTTATTTCTTGTGTTAGTGGGTATGGTGGCTTTTGTGGTGATGTGTGCTGCCAATCACCTGGTGCAATCTTTTATACATTGGTACTTCATACTTGATATTAGGGGGTGGGGATTGGTGGTCACAGATGCTGCAGTGTTGGAATTGATTTTTACTCTTCTTCTCATTTGGCTGCTTTTTGTTCCAACGCTGTTTGTTTGCGTCCAGTGTAGTCTTTGGTTAGACCTGTGTAACACCAATGCTATCATTTTTTATGGTCTAGCATTTCATTTACACAGGTCCACTCCATTTTTTTGATTGCTTTACTTTTATATGTGTTGGTTACCTCTTGTATCATTTTATCAATATATTTTTTGATTTATCAAAAAATAAAAAACTCTGAATAAGTGGTGGGTTGGGATTAGGGGTGGCAAAATGATCCATTTGTCCACCATCCATCCAGTCCATCCATGAGAAAATTCATCCAATCCATCCATTTATAAAAAAATAATATAAATGGATTGGATGGATTGGATTATTTTTTTAATGGATGGTTTATGATCCATCCAATATTTTTTAAAATCCATTGGATCAACAATCAAAAATGTAATGGATCAACTTTTATCCATTTCAAAACCAATATATTTTTTTCATATTATTTTTCACCAAATAAAAAAAACTCCATTTGTAATAGAAAAATGGCCGTGATACAAAATGGTCGTGAGATAGAGTGGAGAAAGAGTAAAGATAGAGAAAGAGAGTTGGAAAAAAAAGGAGAGAGAGAAAGGGTAGAGAGAGGAAGAAAGAGGAGAGCGAGGGTGAGATAGAGATAATATTTTAATTTTTTTTACACGTTATTTTATTTTTAAAAATATTTTATGGATGGATAAAAGAGATATAAAATTATTTAATTTCTTAAAATAAATTTTAGTGGATGGATTGGATATCCATCCATGAAAAGTTGTTAATGGATGGATCGGATGGATTTTATTTAATGGATCATGGATGGATTGGATTTTTTTAAAGAATTTTTAATGGATTATAATGGATTAATGGATTGTTTTTAATCCATCCATTAAGATCCGATTAAAAATTTATCCGATCCATCCATTTGCCATCCTTAGTTGGGATGGTGGTCCCTAGGCCCCCATATTTTGTGGGGCACCAATTTTTTTTTAATAAGGAGTATCTATAAATATTAAAATAAAAATTTATATATTTAAAATTATATAAAAAAATTATTATAAAATATTAAACAAAAGCAGTAATTGAACAAGTTGATATCGATAAAAATAATTAAACAAGTTCCAAAAACCAAGTCAACTCATGGGTGGCTAACTAATGAGAGTCCATTTCTCTTGTATCAACAAGAATACACCCACCTTCTTGGATACTGAAATAGTGACACTCATTTAGGCGCAAAAATTGGGGTCTCAATGAAAAAGATCCTGTATCAATGTTCGGAGATGGTCCATTTCTCTTAATCTCTCCCTTCCACATGTCTTCTTCCCTCATTCTCTGTAAGATCTAGTCTTGTTGTCCGTTTGAACCTTTCTCCCATTCCCTCTAATTTCTCAGTCTCGTTCTCCCTCTAATCTCCATGCCACCAAAAAATGTGGGTCCTCCATCATCTTCCCCTTCTCGTCGTACACAAGTCACCGTCACGGACCTACCTGCAAGTCGACATAGCCATTGAGAATCACCCACTCCCCAGCCACAGTAACCCTCCGTCATATCGTAAAATTATGTTGCAAACATCTCGAAACTTATCTAAAATATGATAATTGAAACTTATCTTGATGGTGAAATTCTCTTTGAAAAATTAAAATTTATTAGAGAGGTTTTAAGAGTTGAATCAAAATCAAGCTTTATGATATTGAGTTCTATGAAGACATTTAATTATTTTCCTAATGTACGCACAACTCATAGAATAATTTTAATTATCCATATATATGTTACTTTTGCATCTGTTGAGAGAAGTTTTTCTAAATTGAAATTGTTAGTGATATACTATGTCACAAAGTAAATTAAATTGTTTTGCTTTGATTTCTATTGAAAATGATTTTTTAAAGAACATTGATTATGAACTGATTATGAATGATTTTTAAGGGCATGATTTTCTCGATTCCTCAAGGGCACCCAAAATCTCAGGGCCGGCCTGCTCCAAACTCACCCTGTTTAAGAGTGGGTTCGCGGGTTGGCCCGTCAAAAAATAATAAAATTTTAAAGATTAGAAGAAAAATGAAAAGTGAAAACATGTAGGTCTTGCTTGAACAGTAAAATTTCAGATCAAATGAAAAGTGAAAACATGTAGTTCAATTTGTGACACTATGTAAGAAATTTCATATAAAGTCTTGCTTGAACAAAGAGATTGGACTGAAAGCACTTCCAAAATAGCAAACACAAATGTACCGCAAAGAGTTCAATGTTTAATCTGAACCAGTGGTTAAAAGACCAACATTTTTCGTCTGATCGATGCGTCATTTGAGCCAGCCTGCTGCATGTCCTTAATGTGATACTAGCTCGTGCAGAAACTTAAACTCATATATTGAGGGATCATATCTATGTTGAGCCTTTTTGGATGGCAAATTTACATCCAAGGCATGGACAAAATTTTATTGCTTGGATGTTGGACGATTGAATAAAGAATAACCTTGTAGGAAGTTTTGGAAGACATGCAAATGAAGTTAGGAGTGACCGAGTGAGCCATGGTTTTAAATTGTGGACCGCATCACGCATTGTGGTCGCAATATTGTATTTGCGGACCGCAGTGCAACCACATTATAGAGAATAAAATGTATCTGATTTCAATAACCAAAAGAAGTTACAATCTGATATATGTCGCGACCATCTCGTTCGGGGGCCGCGAAAAAAGGTAAAAACAAAGGAGTCACCACCAATATTTTATTTGGGAAAATATTAGAAAAACCATTTATTTAAGGTAAATTGGTCTTTTAAAAAAGAGAGAGATTAGAGCTCGGGAGTCGGTTACGAGTAGGGAATTGTGTTAGTACCCTACTTCGCCCGTTTAAAAAACGGTACCTCAAGTTAATTGTGCAAAATAATTTTAATAACATTTGAAAATATTTATTTTACCTCACTTTTTAAATAAAAAAAAATATACACAACAAAAGGGAAAATTAAATTTTGGCTTGACAGAATGATTGATTCTGCTCCTACGTATTCCCGAGTGTGATGAGAAACTCAAAGCCACGTAGTTCTTGTAGAAAAAAAATTGATTTGTTGGTTGATTTTAATTTTTGGTAAAGATTCGATTTTTGTAAATGATTTTGAAAATGGATTTTTATTTTACAAATAATTCACTCATGCACAGGGTCCAAGATAGTAGTGCTATACGATAAACCCTTACAACTCATACGCCACTTGAGGATGAAAATTTATACATCAACGTCATAGATTGTTGCGAGAATTTGAAAAGATTTGTTACTTTTTTTTGTGAGTAAATTGAAACCATTTTAATTTTAACAAAAGAGGAATTCACTCTTGTACAAGGTTAGAGATAGAGAAGCTATACGATAAACCCTTACAATTCATACAACACTCGAGGATGAAAAATCATACATCAATGTTGTAGATTATTACGTGAACTCAAAAGATTCCCCTTTTTATTTTTATAACATTTTGTTTTTTTAAAAAAAGAAATTCTTCTTTTAATCTTTTTTTTACTAAAACATTTTTCTCAAAAAGGAAAGAATCTGACCCAAATTTGAAAGGGCCCTTATCAGTAAAAAAAAAAAAAGGTAAAAAAGAAGGTCCAAATGACAAATGACTAGACCCAAACATATGAGCTAATGACACACATAATATGATATAAAAAATAATAGTAAAATAAAATAACAAAAAAAGAACAAAGTCAGAAGCTTGCTTTTAGCTTCTCCCATGTTACCAACGAAGAAGACGAGGGAGAGTTGCAGTGGCAGATCCGTGCAGCAGCGGTGGTCCTCCGGCGCGGTGAGTCCGGTTGGCGAGCGGTGGCATCTCGCGGTGGTCTGACATGACTAAGCGATGCGGAAAGGGCTGGGTGATTTGCGGTGGAAGCACGGAGGATGGAAGCGGATCTGGTGGTGCTCCATCGGGTTCGACTGTGATGGCAAGGGTAGCGAGGCGAAACTCCGGTGAAGGACTGGATGGCGTTGAACTCGGCAGTGGTGTTGGATCTGAGATCTGGTGGTGTTTTATACATTCCAAGTGTAATCTTGTCTCTGTTAGCAAATTAACCAAACAGCAGAATTGCATACTTACCTTCATTAATGATTTATGCCTTAAACAGGACTCACACTCCAAGATCCTGATTAGGATGGGTAGGCATCATCATGGGCTGTACCTACTTGAACCAATACAAGGTGGAGGAGTGGTGATGAAAGTGGGAAAGACAATTGATGCAGATATATGGCATTCTCGCCTAGGCCATGCTTCATAAGCTAAGATGATCCACATAGATTCTATTAGTGATTTAGCTAAAAATTAGAATAAGATGTATTGTGACTCTTGCATTAGGGCAAAGCAAACCAGATTACCTTTTCCCCATAGTTCAATAAAATATGAATCTAGTTTTGATCAAATTCATTGTGATATATGGGGTCGTTATGCTAATGCTTCTACCTCGGGTGCACATTATTTTCTTTCTATTGTGGATGATTTTAGTAGAAGCGTATGGATATACCTTATGAAACATAAGTCAGAAGTAGATTATTTTTTGCCTATGTTCATAAACATGATAGAAACACAATTTGGGAAAAGAGTTAAGAGAATAAAAAGTGATAATGGCTTAGAATTTGTTTCTAGTCATATGAAGAGGTTCTATGATGATAAAGGTATAGTTATGGAACTATCTTGCACATATACACCCCAACAAAATGGGGTGGTAGAGAGAAAACATAGGCATATTTTAGAAATGGCAAGAACTTTGAGATTTCACTCGGGATTACCGATAGAATTTTGGGGTGAGTGTGCCCTAACTACTATCCACATTATAAATAGACTGCCATCAGAAGTAATAAACAATCAAACACCTTATGAAATCATGTTTGGAAAGAAACCAAATTATGAACACTTAAGAGTTTTTGGTTGTCTCGTGTATGTTTTGAAAACTAGGAGAGAAGGGAAGTTTGATGAAAGGGGGAGAGCTTGTATCTTTATAGGATATCCTATAGGACAAAAAGGGTACACGGTTTATGATCTTAAAACTAAAGAAATCTATGTGTCCAGGGATGTGGTATTTGTTTGAAGAAGAATTTCCTTTTAGAAACAATAAACCTAAGGACATTTTCTCTAACAGAATTGAAACACATATTGAAAACAGAACTGAATTACAAGTTTGGGAAGAGGATGTTTTAGGTAATTCTCGAAACATTCATGATGAAGATGCTGAAAATGTGACTGTACCACATACTGCAGAGATGCAAGAACCAAACTGCACTGAAATTGATGCAAGAAATCAAGGTAATGTTGGTATTGAAAGTAGACAGGGAGGAAGACCAAGGCAATTGCCTCGGCATCTTCAAGACTATGAGGTTGAATTACCTCCTTCCTTATCTCACACACTAGAAGGAAATAATGTTCTTTACCCTCTGTCAAACTATATTTCTTATGATAAATTCTCTCACTCTCATTCAGTTTTCCTAGCGGCCATCTCATCCCAAGATGAGCCAAAGAATTTTTTACAGGCTGTAAATCATGCACACTGGCGAGACGCAATACAAAAGGAAATTGCAGTCTTGGAGCAAAATGAAATCCGATCCTTGGAACGGGTAATTCTTTAATCCTTCAACTGCATAGTTGAGGATGGATCCTCCGGAACATATCACTGGTTACAGCCGGACCCCAGGTACACATTTTAAATTTGAGAAATATTAAATTAATTAATTCAATTAATAGGCAGTATTCTATTTTAAATTTTTTTTATTTTTATTTATCAAAAAAACCTTTCTTTGTAGATCTGAACCCTATCCCTTCCTCAATCTCCAATCTCCTTTGTGGCCCCCCCCCCCCCCCCCCCCCACAACGTCCTCTCGGTGGTTAGCGAAGATGATGAGGGGTTCTTCGTTGGTGATAATGGCAACGTCGGAGAACACTAGTGGCGGAGAATGGTCAACCGGCATCGATGGCGGCGATGTGTAATGGAAAGGGGTGGTAGCTGTGAGCTACATTGAACAGGGTTACAAGGGGGCTAATTCTTATTTTTATTTCTTATTGTTGTTAGTTTCTTGTGCCTTTCTCTGTTCTGATTCTCTTTCTCCCCCAAATGCAATGTGCAATGGTGAAACTTTTTCTATCTTTTTTTCCCCCTATTCCTGTCTCTTTCTCCAGTTGGTAGCATTTGTTGTTGTGGAGAAGATGATGAGTGATTTCATTAATGTGGTGATTATTCAAATATAACAATATGGGTTGGTGTCTGCAAAGAAGAAAACACAACCTACTATTCCGGTCTCCTACCATTGATCTCAACCCTCTATTTTTTTTATTAATATATCCACGGTTGAAAATGAAGGAGGATGGATCCTTCGACTTTGGCACGGAGGATTGAAGACAAAGCCCCTTGGAACCTATCCCCCCGGCCAAGAATACAGTTGATTCCTCTAAGTGGATTTACAAAATTAAATACAAGCCAAATGGTGAAGTAGAATGTTACAAAGCTCGGCTAGTAGCTCGTGGATTCACTCAAGTCGAAGGAGAGGACTTTCATGTGACATTTGCACCCGTGGCTAAGCTTGTAACCATGAGATGTTTGCTAACCATTGCTGCAGCCAAGGGATGGATTGTTCACCAACTCGATGAGAACAATGCATTCTTACATGGAGACTTGACAGAATATATATATATATATATATGCATTCCTCAAGGGTTTGCCAAGAAAAAAGAGACAACATCAAATTGAAGAAGTCTCTTTATGGTCGTCGCCAAGCTTCCCGAAATTGGTATCTAAAGAAGAAGAACAGAGAGAGAGAGAAAGAGAGAGAAAGATTGAAGATGAAAGTTATGAACTGATTCTGTTATTCAATTTCTTGAAAATGGAGGGAATACAACTGTGGCTATTTATAGCCTGTGCAGTATGCTAACTGCCATACATACAGAGACCTAACTGCTGCTAACTGCCAAGCTGTCCATAACTGAATCAGTGCTGACTCAGCACATTCAGTTATGGACTTTGGCTTACAATAGTCAACTATACTCTATTAGCCCCCCTTCAAACTCAAGGTGGGTGTTGAGGAGCAACCACATTGAGTTTGGTCCTTAGAGATACAAACTGAGTGGAGGAAAGAGGCTTAGTGAGTGAATCTGCAAGTTGGTCTGCACTTGGCACATGATGAATGGATAGAGCTTTGGCAAGGACTTTTTCTCTCACAAAGTGTATGTCTAGCTCAATGTGTTTAGTCCGAGCGTGGAGGACTGGATTATGTGCTACAGAGACTGCACTTAGGTTATCACAAAAGACTTTTGGAGCAGCAAAGGGAATGGCTAGCTTGGTCAGTAAGGACTGAATCCAGGTCAGTTCTGCAATAGTGTTGGCCATGCTCCTGTATTCCGCCTCTGTGCTGGAACGAGCAACTAATGGTTGCTTCTTGGAGCACCATGATACCAAGTTAGGACCAAAAAAGAGGCAGGATCCAGAAGTTGATCTTCTGTCATCTGGGTCACTTGCCCAGTCTGCATCACAATATGCATTTAGGATGGAAGGTTGATTTACAGGAGCTGGTCTTAGTAGCAAGCCATAGTTGATGGAGCCTTTGAGATACCTCAATATTCTCTTGACTGCGTGCCAGTGAGAGTCCAGGGGATTAGCCATAAATTGGCATACTTTGTTGACACTGAAGGCTATATCTGGCCTGGTTAGAGTGGCATACTGCAAGGCCCCTACTACTGACCTGTATAGGTGTGGGTCCGAGAGTGTTTCAGTTCCAAACTTTGAAAGTTTGCAGTTACTGATCATTGGAGAAGAAATCCCTTTTGCTTCCAGCATATTGGCCTTGGCTAGTAAGTCTCGGACATATTTGGACTGGGTTAAAAGAAGACCACCCGAGGGGAGGTGTTTAACCTCAATACCTAAAAAATAATCTAGAGGGCCAAGCTCCTTTAAAGCAAACTGAACATTGAGTTTCTTGATCAACTCATTGATAAAGGGAGTGGAGGAGCCAGTTAGGATGATATCATCCACATAAACTAGGACATATGCAGCCACACTGTTCTGGGAGTACACAAACAGGGAGGGATCACACTTGCTGGTGGAGAACCCATACTGAACTAGGGCTTTTGCCAATCTTTCATACCATGCCCGTGGGGCCTGTTTCAACCCATATAGGGCCTTGTGCAGTTTACAAACCAGGGACCTATCTGCTGATTCAAAGCCTGGTGGCTGCAACATATAGACTTCTTCACTTAAGTGCCCATTTAGGAAGGCATTATTCACATCAATTTGTTGAATCTGCCATTTGTGTGTGAGAGCCAAAGTGAGCATAATTCTGATGGTGACTGGCTTTACAACCGGTGAGAAAGTCTCATGGAAATCAAATCCATTCTGCTGATGGAAGCCTTTGGCCACTAGCCTGGCTTTATATGTGTTGATGCTGCCATCAGGATTCTCTTTAACCCTGAAAACCCATTTGCAGCCTATAGCTTTCCTATCGGGGGGAAGAGTGACCAGGGTCCATGTATTATTGTTGAGGAGAGCATTGTGCTCATCCTTCATGGCTGCAAGCCAGTGTGGACTAGCAAGGGCAGCTTTGACAGTAGATGGTTCAAGATGAGTCAGGTAGACACTCGGAGGTAGGCAACCAGTATTGGACCTGGTTAGCATTGGATGAGAATTTCTAGGAGGAGTGGGAAGATAAGTAGTGGAAGAAGAGGATGATGCTGCAGTGTCAGTCACAGAGGTGGGGGATGCAGAGACTGAAGACAGAGGATCAGAGGCAGCACCTCCTGGAATGAGAGATGTGGGAGGCACTGGACTGACTGGAGGATCAGGAATAGGTGGGGTGAGTGACTGAGAAACTGAGTTTTGGGAAACTGAGGGAGGAGTGTGATGAGCAGAGGAGTTGATGTGGGTAGGACTCACAGAGGGAGAGTGGTATTGATTCAGAGGGGTTGGGGATAGTAGTGGATATTGGGGAATGGGAATAGAACTGGAGTAGGGTATGTCAGGAAGTGGAGAGGGATTGGTCGAGGGAAATAGTCTTGGATAAGGAAAACCGGTTTCATTGAAGAGTACATCCTTTGAAATATAAATTCTGCCACTTGGAGCAAGGCACTTGTGACCTTTATGTTGAGGAGAGAGGCCAAGGTAGATACACTTAGTTGACCTAAATTGAATTTTGTGTTTGTTGTATGGTCTTAGAAAAGGGAAGCATGCACAACCAAAGATTCTAAGGACAGTGTAGTCAGGTGGAGAGCCAAGTAAGGCATGGAAAGGGGAGGAAAATTCTTTTAGAGCAACTGTTGGTAACCTGTTTATGAGGTACACAGCTTGAGTGAAGTTGTGATCCCAGTAAGTCAGAGGGATAGAGGCATGGGAGAGGAGGCTTAAACCCATTTCAACAATTTGCCTGTGCTTCCTCTCCACTGTCCCATTCTGATGAGAAGTGTGGGGGCAGGTTAGCCTGTGAGTGACACCAAGTTCTTTTAGAAAATTGGTGAAGGGGAGAAATTCTCCACCCCAGTCAGATTGAATAGCTTTGATTTTGGCAGAAAATTGAGTTTGAATGAGATTAAAGAAGAGTTTGAAGGAAGTTAGAGCATCAGACTTTTGTTTTAGAAAATATATCCAAGTGAATCTGGTTTTAGAATCAACAAAGGCAATATAATAGGTATATCCTCCAGAAGAAACAAAGGGTGCAGGACCCCAAAGATCAGTATGTATTAGCTCAAAGGCAGTATCATGAATAGTAAGAGAGGGAGGGGCATAAAGTCTATGGGCTTTGCCCATGCAACAAGCATTACAGAATTCAAGATCACTTTTATTAGACAATGGAAGATTACAAGTCTGTAAGACTATTTTTACAGCATTATGATGGGCATGACCTAGCCTACAATGCCAAGTATTGAGAGAATTAGAAACAGCAGACATAGTATTTGTATTTACAGTGGGAAAGCAACTAAGAGACTCTGAAGTGGAACTTGGTGACAGTGATCTTGAGGATGAGATGTCCTTAAGAATGTTGAGATTCTTGAAGGAGTAGAGGCCATCACTCCCCAATGAGCCTTCAAGCAAGACTTGATTAGAGTCCTGTGATTTTACACAACATGAATAAGGGTGAAACTCAAAATACACATTATTATCAAGAGCAAATTTGGAAACTGAGACCAAATTCTTTGTGATAGTGGGCACAAGTAATAGATTGTGAAGTGAAAAGATAATGTGAGGGTTCTTAGGGGAATAAAGATTAGAGGAACCTATGGAGTTTATGTTTAGACCTTGCCCATTTCCCATGAGCACCTGGTCACTGCCCCCGAAAGGTGTGCTTTGATTCAGATTTTGTGCATCAGCAGTGAGATGATGTGATGCACCAGAGTCAGGGTACCAAGTCTGTGACTCAAACTGCTATTCATTGTGAGCTTTGAACTGAGGAGTTGATGCATACTGAGGTGTTTGAGAGGCCATGTAAGCCTGTGGTTGCTGGTAGTTCACATTTTGAGGAGCTGATGGTCTAGGCAAGAGACCTTGAGCTGGATTAGTTGGATAATTTTCTCGCACTGTATAGCTGTTCTAATTGGTTGGAACAGGATTGGGATGAGGCATTGATGGTGGCACGAAGGTTTCATCGAACCTGTACCAGCAGTTGAAGGACTCGTGACCATACTTACGACATAGCTGACATGTAGGTCTCGATCCTGCTCGGCCACGAGCCCGGCCACTACCGCGACGACGATTGCTACCTCCTCTGCCACGATAGGAACCCTGAAAATCATCTCGCTACGAGTTAGAGTGTGATCTATCGGAATTAGGGTTTCCGTTCGACAAATTTGGGGCTTGAGCAATATTGACCGAAATCGACGCAGAGGTGTTCAATTCTTGACGGAACTTGTCGAATTAAGCATCCTGAATAAGAAGAAGAGCCTCAATGTCATCGATTGAAGGTGAATCACTGCGTCCATATATCATCATCATGAAGTTGTTGAACTCTTCGGGGAGACCGTCTAACACTACATCAATGTGATCTTGTTCAGAAATAGGATCTCCCATAGCTTGAAGCGAGTCCACAATTGCTCGAATTCTGAGAAGATACTCTGAAATTGATCTTGATCCTTTCTTAGTGTTCTTCAATTCCGCTCGGAATTGACGTACCTTTGCCCTGAGATGTGAGTAGAAGAACTTGTGGATCTTGTCCCATACTTGCCATGACTGCTTGCACCCTAGGAATCGAGGAAGAATTGACGGAGAGAGTGATCCAAGGAGCCAGGTGAACAACATTTGGTCCTGGACGATCCATAACTGATACGCTTCTGACTCAATTCCAAGCTCGCGATTCGCCTCAGAAGTGAATTGAGGAGGAATTGTAGGATTGTTGACAAATCGATGCAGCTTGTGAGCAATGATCACTGCTTCCACTTGCTGCTTTCAGAGCAAGAAATTTTGGTCATCGATCTTCACCGAAAGAGAGGGATTGAAAGTCGCACCAGTTGCGGATGATGTTGTTGGAGAAGAAATTGGTTCATTGAAGGGATTGTTAGGACCAGGAATGGATGGTGATGCGGCCATGAGAGAGTTAAGACCCAGATTCAAGCTCTAGATACCATAAAGAAGAAGAACAAAGAGAGAGAGAAAGAGAGAGAAAGATTGAAGATGAAAGTTATGAACTGATTCTGTTATTCAATTTCTTGAAAATGGAGGGAATACAACTGTGGCTATTTATAGCCTGTGCAGTATGCTAACTGCCAAGCTGTCCATAACTGAATCAGTGCTGACTCAGCACATTCAGTTATGGACTTTGGCTTACAATAGTCAACTATACTCTATTAGTATCAAAAGTTCACTCTAGCATTGATCAAAGTTGGGTTTCAGCAATCAAGGACAGATCATTCACTCTTCATATAAAAAATAGATAGAGTTTTTCTAACTGCACTCATCTATGTAGATGATGTCATATTGGCATGCAACAACACAGAATTCATGCAATGGGTGAAGGGATGTCTTGATAAAGAGTTCACCATTAAGGAGTTGGGTCCACTGAAGTACTTCCTTGGCATAGAAGTGGCAAGGTCTTCTCGGGGGATTGTGCTTAGCCAAAGGAAGTATACACTAGACATTTTAAAGGAAACTAAGATGCAAACCTGCAGACCTTGTAAATTTCCCATGGAACAAAATTGTAATTTGAAGGTTCATGATGCAGATCCAGACACTAATGCCACTCGATACAAAAGACTTTTGGGACGTCTTTTGTACTTAACTGTTACTAGACCGGACATCGTGTTTGCAGTGAATACTCTTTACCAATTCATGAATGCACCTAAGCAAGTGCATAAGGATGCAGTGGATAGGATACTTCGTTATCTGAAAACATCTCCAGGGCAGGGTATCATCACTAGTGGAAAATATACATTAGACGGGAAAGGTTTACATCAGTTAACCAAAAGCTAGACGTTAAAAAGGACGCGGTGGCAGTTTTGTAATTATCAGATTTCATTAATTCAATTTTAACGCCAGTTGTTGAAAGGACTGACGTTAAAAGTTAAGTGACTCACTTTTAACGTCAGTTCAATAAACAACTGACGTTAAAAGTGAACCTTTTAATGTTAGTTGTTTATTGAATTGACGTTAAAAGTGAGTCACTTTACTTTTAACGTCTGTTCTTTCATCAACAGATGCAAAGGTTATTTTAATAATTTTTTTTAGCTAGTATACGTACCCTTCCGCATTGCCTTCCTCAAAGTTTCAGTTTCAGTCTCATTCATGAAGTGTATCAATAATACAATTACAAGATACATTCAAAATTTTAAAATCCTATAAAAAGTTACATTGAAAGGGTTTAAAATCCTAAACATTTGTTGAGGCTTCGTTCCCTTCACGGGTGAGCAAGAGAGGAGAGTCGAGCGACTGAGTTTTCCAGAGCGGCTGAGCAAGGGTGCACTCGATCTGTTTCAGCAATGGTCTTGGAACAGTCACTTGCTTCCAAAGCTGAGGTTTTGGAACTGTAGCTGACGATTCTCCTGAAGGATGATAAGGTGAGCAACTCACGTTATGTGATTTACACAACCTTATCACCCATCTTATGTGATTTACACAACCTCAGAAATTGTTTGACCATTAAGACAAAGATCTTTGAGTCTAGGAATAGGAAAAAAGAGTGATGAAGTTAATCTCCATGGCAGAGCCATATTGTGAAGCAGAAAAATAAAAGGAAGGAAGGAAGCTATTTATAGGAGTAGGAGATGAAGTTACTAGGCGTCATAAGTTGCTAAAAAATTAAGTTGATCATTAAGAGCATTAGGTTCCAAGGCGCATTGGGAGTTGGCAGTCATATATTATAAACGTGCAGAATGAATAGTGGAAATAATGTAATATACAGGAACTTTTTACGTCAGTTGACCATATGGTTGACGTTAAAAGTGTGATTTTCACGGCAGTTAAATAAATAACTGACGTAAATAATTATGAAACTCATTTCTTTTGTTGTCATCTCCTTGTTGTCACTCTTAACGCAGATCACTCCATATAGTGCAGTTTATTTCTAAACCTTTTTTTTAAACAAGTTTATTTTTAATGTTAATTAATTAGCTTGAATTAGTAAACAAATTCTTGTGCAAATTAAAATAAATAAACACTTAACATAAAACAAGTTATATGTATAATCAAATCGTATCTCATTGAAGCGATTCATAAGTTACAATTACATGATTAAAAGATAAAAAAATTCTACAACATAGCCCTAAAATATAAAATAGTTTATGCTTCAACATCATTTTCTTCTCAGTCCTGTCCTCAGAAACTCCAATGGATGCATCTCCTCCCTCACTTGAATTCCATGATGCAAAGTGAATCCACAGTCACTAGCACCGAAAGCAAAGTGAAATGGATCTTTGCATCACCTCCTTCACTGGAATTCCTTGATGCATCATCTTGAATCCACAGTCACTTACAGCCAAAGCAAAGTGAAAGGGATGACGGGGATGAAATAAAGTGAGGGAATCACATTACGTGATTCACCCAACCTTACCATCCATGTTACGTGATTTACTCAACCTCAGAAGTTTTTTTACCATTAAGACAGAGACCTTTAAGTCTAGGAATAGGAAGAAATAACAACACCTCAAATATGATAGAGGCATATTGTGAAGGAAAAAGCACGAAATATAGAGGAAAAGAAGAGGGGGGTGTAATATAGATCGACTGATACAGAAGAATATGGTTCTTTATATAGATAAGAGAGACTACCTGAATTTCTTGAAAACTGATCTAAAAACTTAATGCTCATTAAGAGGATTAGGTTACATTGTGAATGGGTAAGTAGCACAATAGTCAAAGGAATGAATGTTTTTACAGAAACTAATACACTTTTAACATCAGTTGTTTAATACAACTGACGTTAAAAGTGTTTTTAAAATAAAAAATATTTATTTTTAACGTCAGTTTTTTATACAACTGACGTTAAAAGTGTGATTTTTACTTCAGTTAAATAAATAGCTGACGTAAATAATCCTATATCCCTATCTGAAATGCCCTGTTGTCACTCTTAACACAGGTCACTCCATATATATAGTTTATTTCTAAACGTTTTTTTTAAACAAGTTTATTTTTAATCTTCATTAAGTAGCTTGAATTAGTAAACATATTCGTGTGCAAATTAAAATAAATAAACACTTAACATAAAAGAGTGATATGTATAATCAAATCGTATCTCATTGAAGCGATTCATAAGTTACAATTACATGATTAAAAGATAAAAAAATTCTGCAACATAGCACTAAAATATTAAAAAATTTCTGCTTCAACATCAATTTCTTCCCAGTCCTGTCCTCAGAAACTCCAATGGATGCATCGCACTTTATATAGAGAATAGAGACTCTCTAATTTTCTTGAAAACTTATCTATAAACTTAATGCTCATTAAGAGGATTAAGTTACAAGGTGCATGGGTAAGTAGCACAGTAGTCAAAGGAATGAATGTTTTTGCAGAAACTTATACACTTTTAACGTCAGTTGTCTTCAACAATTGACATTAAAATTGTTTTTAAAATAAAAAATATTTATTTTTAACGTCAGTTGCTTAAGACAACTGACGTTAAATAAATGACCTTTAACGTCAGTTGTTACAAACAACTGACCTAAAATGTTGTTTTATTTTTTGTTTTGATTATAACATTTACACCCGCGCGCCTTCTGCACTTCGCTCTGTACGTCTCTGTTCTCTTTTCATCACGCTCACTCTCACTCTCAACTCTCACTCTCACTCTCACTCTCACTCTCACTCTCACTCTCACTCTCACTCTCACTCTGCCCTAATCGCGAGCTCATCTCCACCGCAACCACCGCGAGGGCTTCTTCGCCACCACCGTGAGGTACACTCTTAACCCCTAACTCTGTCTTTCCCGCTCATTCTTTGCAATAACTTGACATCTCTCTTTCCCCTTCCCGCGCACTAACTCTCCTTGTCCCTCTGCTCTCAGTAACCACATCGAACGTTGGCCCCCACTCGAGCTCCCCTCCCCACCACCACGCGAGCACCTATTTCTGGTGAGTCTTTAGGGTACATTTTTTTATTTTTGGTTTTGAGTGTATGTTGAAACTGTAGTCTCAGTAGTTGAAACTTGAAACTGTGAGTTTGAGTTGTTTGGAATGTCTCTATTTTTGGTTTTGAGTGTATGTTGAAACTGTAGTCTCAGTAGTTGAAACTTGAAACCGTGAGTTTGAGTTGTTTGGAATGTCTCTATTTTTGGTTGAGTGCATGTTGCTCTGCTGGTTGATCTGTCACAGCCGTGATGCTCATCACGGCTAGGCCGTGATCAGTTCTGCCTGTGAGAGTCTGGTTTAGTTGGCACGTTACGGCCGTGACGGACATCACTGCCAGGCCGTGACCAGTTCTTGGCAATCTTCAAAAACTAGTTTTCAATCTCTCGTATTGTCCTTATATTGGACATATGTTTTGTATATCTACAGAACCTATCTAGTTATGGATCGTAGTTGGATGGTTTGTAAGCGCACTAGTGCTGAGTATTTGAAGGGGGTGGGAGAATTTATAGAATTTGCTCAAAGGAATGTTCCTAATAGTAACGGAATGTTCTGTTGTCCTTGTGTCAAGTGTTTGAATACGAGGAAATGTACGGTGAAGGAAATACGTACTCATTTGATTTTTGAAGGGATTTGCTTGAGTTATACAAGATGGATATGGCATGGTGATGTGTTGTTGAAGAGTATGGCAAGTGTCTCCCAAAGTGAGGACGTTGACGTAGATATGGAGGATGATCGAGTAGAGGACATGATCCGTGATATTGGACAAGAATCTTTTCATCGAGCTCATGTGTATGATAGGTTGTGCGGTGATGCGGACAAGCCTTTATATCCAGGGTGTACTACTCATACACGGTTGTCGGCGGTGCTAAAATTGGTTTGTGTGAAGGTGAGAAATGGTTGGACCGATAAAATCTTCACGGAATTGCTTGAAGTGTTGAAAGACTTGCTTCCGGAGGACAACACATTGCCTGACCGTAACTATGAGGCCAAGAACGTATTGTGTCCGATGGGTATGGAGTATAAGAAGATACACGCATGCCCCAATGATTGCATATTGTACACCGATGTTCATGAAGACAATCACGATTGCCCCAAATGTGGGTTATCATGATACAAAGTGAAGGGTGGTGATGATGATGATGATCTTGATGATGTGAGAAAAAAGGGTCCTCCTGCGAAGGTGTTGTGGTATCTTCCAATAATTCCAAGGTTCAAGTGATTGTTTGCCAATGTGAAAGATGCGAAGAATCGTAGATGGCATAATGATGAGAGGAAACGTGATGGAAAGGTTCGTCATCCTGCCGATTCTATGCAATGGAAGAATATTGATACTATGTTTCCGGATTTCACCAATGAGCCAAGAAACCTAAGGCTTGGACTTGCTACGGATGGAATGAATCCTTGTGGTAACATGAGTAGTATTCATAGTTCATGGCCTGTTCTGTTGATAATTTACAACCTGCCCCCTTGGTTGTGCATGAAGCACAAATATATGATGTTGTCTATGATGATTTCGGGCCCAAATCAACCGGGAAATGACTTAGATGTTTATCTAAGTCCCTTGATTGAAGACTTGAAAACGCTGTGGGTGGAAGGTGTTGATGTAGTTGATGGGTATTCTCATGAGACTTTCAAGCTTCGTGCCATGTTATTTTGCACCATCAACGACTTTCCAGCATACGATAACTTGTCCGGGTACAGTGTCAAGGGGCATAAAGCATGCCCTATTTGTGAAGAAGGCACATGCTACACTCAGTTGCATCATGGAAAGAAGACGGTTTACCTTGGGCATCGGAGATTTCTTAGACGTGATCACCCATATCGTAAGATGAAAAAAGCTTTTAATGGATGCCAAGAGACAGAAGAAGCTCCTGCGGCCTTAATTGGAGAGCAGGTTTATCAGAGGGTAAAGGGCATCGATGTTATATTCAGCAAGTCCAAAAAGAAAGGTAAAGCTGCTGAGAAAAACATATGGAAGAAGAGGTCGATATTCTTTGATCTTGCATACTGGCTCAAGCTTGATGTCAGATACTGCATTGATGTGATGCATGTGGAGAAAAATGTGTGTGATAGTGTGATCGGGACGCTTCTCAACATTCAGGGCAAGACAAAGGATGGTGTCAATGCTCGTCTCGACCTCATTGCTATGGGTATACGAGAGCAGTTAGCTCCAATTGTTGAGGATGGTAAGCGGACTTATTTGCCGCCAGCATGTCATACTTTGTGAAAAAAAGAGAGACAAAGTTTCTGCGGGTGTCTTCAGGGCATCAAAGTTCCACATGGTTACTCTTAAAATATGAAGAGGCTTGTCTCTAGTGATCTTAAATTGGTTGGCTTAAAGTCTCATGATTGTCACATCTTGATGCAACAACTTCTGCCCGTTGCTATTCGTGGTATTGCTCCAAAAAATGTGAGACATGCCATTACTTGGTTGTGATCATTCTTCGATTCTATATGTAGCAAAGTCGTTGACCCTCGTATGTTGGATGACTTGGAAGTTGAGGCTGCTACAATCTTGTGCCAATTGGAGATGTATTTTCCTCCTTCCTTTTTCGACATAATGGTTCACTTAATTGTTCATTTGGTGAGGGAGATTAGATTATGTGGGCCGGTTTTTCTGATATGGATGTACCCAGTTGAGCGCTACATGAAGATCTTGAAACGGTACGTGAAGAATCCTCATCGTCCGGAAGCATCTATTGTTCAAAGGTATGTTGCAGAAGAAGCTATTGAGTTTTGTTCGGACTACCTTCATAACACGGATCCTGTAGGGGTTCCTAAGCCTCGGCATGATGAGATCAGATGTCAAGGTAAGGGCACACATGGCTTAAGAATTAATAGCAAGGGTCGGGAGGAAGTGCTTCAAGCACATTTGTATGTATTGAACAACATCGATTGTGTTCAGCCTTTCTTATTTGAACATAAAAGGAAAGTCAATCAAGAAAACCCTCGAATGAGTGAAAGGTGGTTTTTGAACAAGCATAACAAGACTTTCTTACCATGGTTCAAGGAAGAAATGCTTAAGGATGGTAGTACTGCTTCTGATGACGTAAGATGGCTAGCACGTGGGCCTAGCTTCAACGTCATATGTTGGAGCGGATACGACATAAATAACTTTTCCTTTTATGCAAAGGCACAAGTAACAAGAGTACCATGCAAAATAGTGGGGTTATGATCGTGGCCAAAGCAATGCACTTCTCTAGTACAAAGGACACAAAACCCGTTAAAGCACCGACACCTTACTTTGGATATATTGAAGATATTTGGGTGCTCAATTACACTAAGCTTACGGTGCCGGTTTTTAAATGTAAGTGGGTTGATAGTAACGGTGGTGTACAAACCGACGAATTGGGGTTCACATTGGTAGACCTCAACAAGTTAGGTCATATAAATGAGCCTTTCATAATGGCTTCCCAAGTAAAACAAGTGTTCTACATCACTGATCCTTCTAACAAAAGGTTGTCCGTGGTTCTCCAAGGAAAAAGCATGTATAATGGTAGTGATGAAAATCAAGATTCAAATCTTGATATTCCTGAGACTCCTTCTTTTTCAACAAACATGCCTACTATAATCGAGGAGACACAGGTGGACGAGGTACATGCCACTCGTGATGATCATCACGAAGGGATATTGATATAGGTAGTTTAAACTTAGTATACATTTATTTTTATTTATACTTCTGCATTTATTTTGAGTAACCTATGTTAATAAATATATATTGTTTCTGAATAGGCATACATATGGATCAGTCAGATAGCCCATATGCACGGGAGGACACTGGGGCCTACGCAAGACCCGATCGCGCCTACGCTTGATTCTAGTGTAAGTTTACATGTTATATACTATCTTTAGTCCTTCTTTTTAATGTAAGTTTATAATGTTACAACCCTCTATTTTATCATTTTTTTTTCCATACAGACATCACAGGCTCATAGGAAACGGGGTAGAGGAGCCACATCGTTGAAGAAACTAGAGAAGGACAGGCAAAGCGGACAGAAGCTTGAGGTGTCCTTCGATGCTAATCTAAATGCCCTGGGACCCCGTGCTAAAGAATTTAATAAGTGGGTGTTTCTACAAGCGAAGCAGCACGTAAGCATCAACTACAACCACTGGAATGACGTTCTACAGAACGTTAAGGATCAAATCTGTACAGAGGAAATGTCAAATATATATATAGAAAAAATAAAAGATAAAAATGTCTAAATTAGTTGCCTTCTTTGTTACTAATGATATTGGCTAAACCAATCCCCGGCAACGGCGCCAAAAACTTGTTAGACTAAAATATAGGCAAGTATACCCAGTCGTGCAAGTAATACGGTGGTGAGACCGTTTATCGTTCCCATGAGGATTGGATGTCAATTACCAGTTCACAAGTTCAGCAACTATCTAGACTAAAATATGAATTCAAAATAAATAAAAGAAAACAATCAAAATCTTTTTGTATTTTTGTCAAGCACTTGGAATGCGAAAAGGGTATGTTGGAACTAGACTTCACCAAACCTCTAGCTCATGTACTATCAGGACTAGATACCTCCCATTCATGCTTCAGATATTAAAATCAATCCACTAAATTACTCAAGCCCCGATTCCTCGGATGACAAGAGCCTAAATCCAATAATAGACCCTAATTCCTTAGGTGGCCTAGATTAATGAATTTTCATTAGGGTTAGGGGTTACGCGATTACTAGTAAACCAAACTCCATTCCTAGACGCAAGGGTTACTAGGTGATTACTTTCAGTTCGGGTTCTAATATGAATTTCCCAATTGCATACCAAAACACTAATCGAGTCATGGGGGTGCTAGCCACAACAAGCATTAAGCATAGAAAATCAATCACTAATACGAAGGAATGAACACATAATAATCAGTCAAGACAAATACATAATAATCAGTTTGGTTACATCTAATCCCAACAAACGGGATTTAGCTACTCATATAAAAGAGATAGCAAAAACCAGAGAAATAAGAGAAGAGGAGAGAAGAAACTCCATGGGAGCTTTCCACCATCGTCACAACAGCCCCTCTCAGCAGCTCCGTTCTAGGGTTACAATCCTTCCTCAGCCGCAACCTCCAAGGTCTCTATTTTTAGGTCTGAAAGTCTGTGTCAGAGACCCCCAGAATCCCTTCTCCAGATCAGGTCTAGATCCCTTTTTCAGTCTGTCTGCGTTCTTATTTATAGAGAGGCCACGCGTTACAGCCGTGATGGCCATCACGGCCAGGCCGTGACGCATTCTGCTAAAGGCGCGCTTTCAAATTTGGACTGTCACGGCCATGACACTCATCACGGGCAGGCCGTGATCGCTTCTGTCTTCATCAATTGGTCTGTCACGACCGTGATGGGCATCACGGCTAGGCCGTGACAGCTTCTGACTTTTCCCTTCTGCTCTGCTTGATCATGGCCGCCAGGCCGTGATGGGCTCCGTTTGGCTCATATTCTTCACTTTTCAAGCTCTGTTTCATCTAGGATCCATCATGGCTGATTTTGATCATTTTTACATTAATTCCTGCAAAACAACACCAAGAAATCGCTTCACCCGTTCCAAGGGAAAATCTAACTAAAATCAAATAAATAATGCCTAATCTATATGAAAAATGCATGCAAAAGTGTACAGGAAACATGATGTAAAATCACACTATCAAATCACCCCAAGCTTATTCAATTGCTTGTCCTCAAGCAATCACTAAGGCCAGAAGATCAAATTAATCAGGACATGGATAGTGAACCAAGAACCCGAGTAATAGCTAATCCAAGTGACAGGCATTTCAAATAATTCAGCAAGAGACAATCAGTTTCAAGTCCAATTAGAGGCTTAGGTTTCTTAGACTCATACTCTCACTGATTCGGGCACTCTTTCTCACCTCACTCAAGTGTTTAGGGATATATGACAATTCGCTCCATTTTCCTCAAGGAAAGAATTCTACCATAGGCTTGACTATCAACCAAATCTCTACTTTATTAATTAAAACAATTAAGAATCAAGAGGTCTTTTGCTTTGGTTGTAACGTGGCCATGGGATTTAACGTTAGGTGGGGAAATCAAGAAAAGGATATTTCAAAAGGGCTAAACAAAATCATCAAGCATTTCAAATCATGACACCTTCTAAACTATCCTTTTGGGTTTCAATTCACTTTCGCCACCTTTCTTTCTTTTCATTTTATTTCTCATTTCTTTTTGTCATCCCCTTCTCTATATATTTTTCTTTTGCTTGGAGAAGGTGAGATTTTTCAGCTCAAGAGAAATATTTTTCTGATTCTTTCAATCCAAACTTTTTTCAACTACCTTTTTACCCTTTTGTAATACTTTAGAAGGTATCCTACCAAGCATATTTATCAAAATATTTTCAGGTACCAAGAAAAGTATTTTATTCTTTCAGGCTCAAAATTGAGCAACTAAGGGGTAGCATTTCATCATTCAAAGCTCATAAGGCCAGAAAAATACCTAGTGCCTCAATCATTTTCAAAAATGTTTTATAAAATTTTTACGCTTCAAAATGGTTTAAAGTCAAGTTCTAGAGAATAACATCCAAGAGGAATAACACTCTAACATAAAGAATGGGGTAGATTTAGTGAGTACCCCTTTTTGGCTCAAAATCTCACATTTAGTAGTTCAAAAATCAATGAGAAATACAAATCTACGGAACCATATGCTAATTATCAACTATCAAAGATTATCTCAAAAATTTTTATTTGTAGCCATATCACAAGAATAAAAAAAATTGGGTTCAACAATTCACTATCTCAATTTAATTGGCACTTAGTTCTCACAATCGGATGCAAAATCTAAGCAAGGGCAATCGAATCATGTGATCATGCAAACTATTCCTATATGAATGCAACATGAAAAATGTAAATGCAAACTACCCCCACCCCAAGCTTAAGAATTTACATTGTCCCCAATGTAAACAATCAAGTTGGAAAGAGGAGAAAAATGGAACGACTTACCGACGCGGTAGCGGGTGCTGGCTCTCATTCCAGTCAGAAACTTGTTGGGAAATGCATCACGACCGTGAACCTCATCACAGGCAGGCCGTGATCAATTCTGATCCATGGGTGTTGGCCTGTCACGGCCGTGACCTCCATCACGGCTAGGAAGTGATGCTCTCTGCTCTTCAGGGTCTTCTCATCACGTACGCCCGTGATGTGGATCACAGCTGGGCCTTGATCCTTTCTGGTCTTCATGTTTGGCTTATCACGGCCATGACCAGTGTCACGGCCTGGGCGTGATGGTTGCTGCCTTTGCTCTTTTCCTTGTCTTCTTGCTCTCCCTTCCTTCTTTCCCTGAAATCACTTGGCAAATCTCAATTTATTATTTTTCCTCTTGATATTCTCAAATTATTCAAGTGGTTAAAATGAAAAACAAAAACTAACTAAAGAGAAGGGTTAAGAAAACCTGGGTTGCCTCCCAGTAAGTGCTTCTTTAACGTCACTAGCTTGACTCATTAAGAAGCATCCACCTGGATCCCATAGCCCGTGGTATAAGGACCAGTTGGTGATCACAGTATAAGGGCATCCTCCCGGATCCCAAGGTTTATGGAGTGGCAATTGCAGAAGTAATATGACTCTATCCACAATTCCACCTAGCCAGTGTGCGAAAACTCCATTGACCTCTACAATTATGAACTCACTTCCTCTTGGGTAAAATGGTGTTTTCACGAGGAAGTGTGCCAGACAAGTGGGAGGGACTAACTTAGCAGTGTCCACACATGCATTTAAGACGACATATTTATCTAATGCAGCAAAATCAGATTGCTCAGCAAGCATTGTGGAGTCCACTACCACTTCATCTTCATTTTGAACTATCCCCAAAACCAGATTTTGCTCAAATTGTGCTTCATCTAACTCTTGTACCAACTGTTTGAAAATATCCTCAACTTGTGTTTTGAAGTTCTGCTTCACAGCTTCGATACTGTCATAATTGGCTCTTGCCTTGGCCTCAGCGGTGGATAGTTCTTGGGAATTCTGTTCTAAAGCAGCTTTCAACGGTGTTTGCTCCTTCCATTCCCATTCCTCTTCTTGTTGCTCTTCTACCACCACCACTTCATCTTCAATCACGTCCATGCTAGCCAATAGATTCTCTTCAATTTGAATTCCATGTGGCTTTTCTGCTAGTAATTTACAAAATTCACTGGCTTGTTCTTCCAACTTCTGAAAGATGTCGCTTAGCGACGCCACTATATTACTAGCATTTTTCCCTGCTCGCATCTCAACCCTCTGAATCATGGAACCAATTTCCTCCTGGCTACTCTCTATGCTCAAGCTCAGAGGATAAGCATCTATATCCCAAAGAATCTCTAGCAAATCATGATCCAGCTCGAAGTGTGGTGGTGGTTGCAAGGATGACAAATAGCACTGTCATTCCTCCTTGGAGTAAATCTTCACGTGCCTAACAGTGATACCATCAAACACGATCCAGTCAAGTTGAGCTTCCCAAGTTGGATGGTAATGATAGTCTATGTGTTTCCTCACCCTTGCATAAACAAACACTCAAAAGAAAAAAATCAAATCTGTACAGAGAAAATGTCAAATATATATATAGAAAAAATAAAAGATAAAAATGTCTAAATTAGTTTCCATCTTTGTTACTAATGATATTGGCTAAACCAATCCCCGGCAACGGTTCCAAAAACTTGTTAGACTAAAATATAGGCAAGTATACCCAGTCGTGCAAGTAATACGGTGGTGAGACCGTTTATCGTTCCCACGAGGATTGGATGTCAATTACCAGTTCACAAGTTCAGCAACTATCTAGACTAAAATGTGAATTCAAAATAAATAAAAGAAAACAATCAAAATCTTTTTGTATTTTTGTCGAGCACTTGGAATGCGAAAAGGGTATGTTGGAACTAGACTTCACCAAACCTCTAGCTCATGTACTATCAGGACTAGATACCTCCCATTCATGCTTCAGATATTAAAATCAATCCACTAAATTACTCAAGCCCCGATTCCTCGGATGACAAGAGCCTAAATCCAATAATAGACCCTAATTCCTTAGGTGGCCTAGATTAATGAATTTGCATTAGGGTTAGGGATTACGCGATTACTAGTAAACCAAGCTCCATTCCTAGACACAAGGGTTACTAAGTGATTAATTTCAGTTCGGGTTCTAATACGAATTTCCCAATTGCATACCAAAACACTAATCGAGTCATGGGGGTGCTAGCCACAACAAGCATTAAGCATAGAAAATCAATCACTAATACGAAGGCATGAACACAGAATAATCAGTCAAGACAAATACATAATAATCAGTTTGGTTACATCTAATCCCAATAAACGGGATTTAGCTACTCATATAAAAGAGAAAGCAAAAACCAGAGAAATAATATAAGAGGAGAGAAGAAACTCCATGGGAGCTTTCCACCATCGTCACAGCAGCCCCTCTTAGCAGCTCCATTCTAGGGTTACAATCCTTCCTCAGTCGCAACCTCCAAGGTCTCTATTTTTAGGTCTGAAAGTTTGTGTCAGAGACCCCCAGAATCCCTTCTCCAGATCAAGTCTGGATCCCTTTTTCAGTCTGTCTGCGTTCTTATTTATAGAGAGGCCACGATTCACGGCCGTGATGGCCATCACGGCCAGGCCATGATGCATTCTGTCAAAGGCGCGCTTTCAAATTTGGACTGTCACGACCGTGACACTCATCACGGGCAGGCCGTGATCGCTTCTGTCTTCATCAATTGGTCTGTCACGGCCGTGACAGCTTCTGACTTTTACCTTTTGTTCTGCTTGATCATGCCCGTGATGGGCTCTGTTTGGCTCATATTCTTCATTTTTCAAGCTCTGTTTCATCCAGGCTCCATCATGGTTGATTTTGATCATTTTTACATTAATTCCTGCAAAACAACACCAAGAAACCGCTTGACTCGTTCCAAGGGAAAATCTAACTAAAATCAAATAAAGAATGCCTAATCTATATGAAAAATGCATGCAAAAGTGTATAGGAAACATGATGTAAAATCACACTATCACACATCAGGTGGTGGAAGCTGTAAATAAGTAAGTAACTAATCTTAAATTTAATTTAAGTTTTAATATCAGTTGTTTTTAGTTTATTACACACATGATATATGAATTTGTTAATTGACATGATCATTTGTTTATGATAGCGCGCTGAAGGCGAGTAGCATAAGTTGCGCCAACGGGAGAAGTATGGCTTCTAAGGCTAAAGCAAATCTTGAATGGACCATCCTCAAGGTTTGGTAGTTTATTTATCAAATAATTAACATTATAATTACTAATTTATATGTATATTCAACTGACATTGAAATTAATTTTGTTTGTAGTCTCGATTTCAAATTGACGGGTGGTCGTGCGGCTATTATGTGATGCTTCATATGCTGAACATAGTCTCCTCATCTATTATGGATGGATGGAATAAGGTAATATTTAAACAACTTGTTAAATTATATATTATAGTTTTGAAGATGACTTGCGTTAATGTTATTGTTATTATTTGAACCTGTGCAGGCATTTAACGACCAATCGCCTCTTCAAGAAGATGAGTTTAGAGACTTGAGGATGCGCTTCACTGAATTCTTCTTCAAGTATGCGGCTGAAAAAGGAATTGACAAGATACCTCCGCAATACTTAGATGAATAGTTTTTTTGCTAGACTTTAGAAACTAATTAATAACATGTGTATATATATATATATATATATATATATATATATATATATATATACATATATATATATATATATATATATATATATATATCCTTAGATTGGTAGTTTTGTTTTTAGACATTAGAGACTAAAATTTATATATATATATATATATATATATATATATATATATATATATATATATATATATATACTTGTAGATAGTTATGTTTTTCCTATACATGGGTTTTGGTTTTAAGTCCCCTCATTGTTCCTTTGTATATTTATTTTATTTTTGTTAATATTGAAATTTAAGGGTAGTGTTTGCTTCTGTAATGTGTGTGATATTCTGTGTTATTGGGATATTTACTGAATGCAGGGATAGCTAAGGGGAGTGATATTTTAAAACTGAATTTAAAAAAAAATCTATTAACGCCAGTTGTATCAAACAACTGACGTTAATAGTATTTTATAAAATATACAGTACACTATTAACGTTAGTTTCAATAAAAAACTGACGTTAAAATTAAAACCTTTAACGCCAGTTCTTTACCACAACTGACGTTAGTTTTAACAAAATTAACGTCCGTTGTGTTAAAGAACTTACGTTAATAGTTTTATGTTTAACGTCAGTTGTTTAAACAACTGACGTTAATTTTAACAAAATTAACGTCAGTTGTGTTAAAGAACTGACGTTAATAGTTTTATATTTAACGTCAGTTCTTTACCACAACTGATGTTAAAATATTAACTATTAACGTCAACTGTATTTACGTCAGACAATATTCTGACGTATAAAATCAATTTTAACTGACGTAAAAAGCCCTTATTGCACTAGTGCATGCTTTTCAGCAGTAATAATCTCAAATTAGAAGCCTTTTATGATGAGGATTGGGGAGGACGTCCTCTTACTAGAAGGTCATGCACTGGTTATCTGGTCACTCTAGGAGGATCACCTATTTCATGAAAGACTAAGAGGCAAACGGTTGTGGCAAAATCTTCAGCAAAAGCTGAATATAGATCCATGGCTTCGACTATTAGTGAGCTTATATGGCTTAAATGGTTAACGAGTGAATTGGATACTCCACAACTTGAAGCAACTCCTATCTTTTGCGATAATCAAGCGGCTCTACATATAGCAATGAATCCAGTATTCCACGAACGAACGAAACATGCATGTGGAAATGGACTACTATTTTGTAAGGGAACGTGTTCAGCCAGGAGAAATTAAACCATTGAAGGTTGGCACCAAGGAACAAGTAGCTGATATTTTTATCAAGCCCTTGGGACAAGACATATTTCAAATGTTACTCAGCAAGTTGGGCATTACTAATCTCCATGCACCAACTTGAGGGGGAGTGAAAGAATAGAATATAAGGAATAGAATCCATTCTGTTCTTGTTGGTTTAGTTTCTGTTGGTGCAGTTAGACAGTTAGTTTCTATAGGTTGATTATGTTATATCAGTTAAGCCTTTTATCTGTTTGTTATAATGTTTGTTAGGATTGACTAAGTCTCTATTCTCGGCCTATATAGAGTCACCTAAAGGCCATTATCTGTAATCAGTACATTCACAATTATTCAGTATAATACACAGAAAGTCTCCATGTTCATGTTCTGCATTTTACAGGAAATGTTGGAGATGGCGGAGGAGACGGAAACAAGAATCAGACATCTCTGTGTTTGGATTTACTATTTTTGGTTTGTTTTTTGTTTTGAGGAAGAACTGTTGGAGTTCTGTGTTGTTGTGAAATCTAGGATTAATGGAGAAGTAGATAAGAGATGTTGGAGGAAGATGAAGATGGATGTGGGTGGAAGGTGGTTCTGTTTTGTTTTTTATTTTCTTGGCTGAAGGGATGTGTTTAATGGAATGGAATGGATGGTGTTGAAGATGGAATGTGGAGGCTATGATGGATGGGAGTAACTAGAAGATAAAGGAAAAAAGTGGGTCAATGAAGGGTTTTTTTGATTCCTCCTCTTTTTACACGCCCCTCCTCCCTTTTTGCTTATGTTATGCGAATATATATTGGCATCAAGGGGTGAAAAATGACAAACATTTCAATTAGCCAGCTGTGAGGAGAGGGGCAAATGATGGTGCTGCTACACTGGGGCAAATCAGCTTTGTTGCTGGGATGGTACAGGGAGGCACATAATAGGAGGACCAAGCACCATTTTTGTGTAAAATGGAGCAAGAACAAAAAGACCAAAGTAAAGCACAATTGACTCATACTTGAAAACAAAGGGAGAGATCATCACGTGAATGAAGCAATTTTATTATTATTTTTTCTTTTTCATATTTTCACAACCAGAAACTTATTTCTCCTTTTTTTTCAGCATTTTTTTTATATTTTTTCTTTCAAAATATTAATTAAAAGAGAAGATACCCGAACAAAATTAAGTGTTCACAATATATATACAAATAAAGGGATAAAGGTGTTACACAATTTGAAGATCTAACAACCTAGAGAGATTTACATAACAGATACAAAAACAGATTTACAAAACAAAAGATGAGATAAAATCTTAATTTGAATTTGCTTCTACACGCCCCTGCAAGATGGTGGAGGGATCAACAACACCAATCTTGGAAGTTAGCAAAGAATGTCGAGAACTGGATAAGGGCTTGGTTAGCAAGTCTGCCAGTTGCGAACCGGTTGGAACATGGAGATCCTACAGCTGATTAGTTTGAACAAGTTCACGAACAAAGTGGTAATCAATTGTTAGATGCTTTATTCTAGAATGAAAAACTAGATTGGCACAAAGATAGGTGGCTCCTAAATTATCAGAGTAAATTGTTGGCTTTTGGAGAGGAGAACAATGGAGCTCCTTGAAAAGTTGCTGCAACTAGAGAATCTCAATATTAGTTGAAGCAATTGTTCGATATTCAGCTTCTGTAGAAGATTTGGCAACAGCTCGTTGCTTTTTACAAGACCAAGAAATCGGATTTGAAGCAAAATAGATAATATAAGCAGCAGTAGACTTGTAATCAAGAGCCTTCTCTTCCTAACAAGCATTTTTTTCCGATCAACCATGTCTTCCTCTGATGCCTCTACCAATAACATCACTGCTACTCCCACTCTAAACACCACCTCTATTCCCCCTTTGATTGAGTTCAACTTTGCTTCCAACCTACGTACCTATTAAGTTGAACAACACCAATTATCCCACTTGGTATAAGCAAATCATGAATTTGCTTTCTGCCAACAATCTGGTTGGCTATGTCACAGGTGCTACCCCTTGTCCTTCACCCACAATTGGCACTGGTGAGCAGACCACTACAGATCTATCTTGTCTTCATTGGTGTCGCCAAGACAACCATGTTTCCCTTGCCCTCCTCGGTTCGTGCAGTCCTGAGGCTCAAATTGTAATGTCCTCTGCGTCTACTTTTGTCGATGCTTGGTCCAAACTAACAAAGGCATATGGTAATCGTTCTCGGGCTCGTGTCATGTCCCTCAAGGAACGACTCTCTACAATCTCCAAGGGAACCTCTTCTACTCTACTACCATATTAGATTTTGGGTCTAACTCAATCCCAAAAGCTAGTTCATGGGATGAGGATTGCCCACTACTTATAAGTAGCTTTTATTAGACACTATCTGTAGTCAATGTGGGACTTGAGTTTTTCCCAATACATCCCTCATGCCCAGCACTATCGGGCTTGGTGCATGGATAATATGGTGGGTGACCCAACAATGGATCTAAGATAGCTCTGATACCATATAGAGAATAAAATATATCTGATTTGAATAACTGAAAGAAGTTACAAGCTGATATATATACAACTAAA
The DNA here is from genome assembly GCA_030762895.1 of Sophora flavescens. Lineage (NCBI taxonomy): Eukaryota > Viridiplantae > Streptophyta > Magnoliopsida > Fabales > Fabaceae > Sophora > Sophora flavescens. The sequence continues at coordinate 26,294,383 of CM061065.1, read as the reverse complement.
CGGATAAAGCTGTTACACAATTTGAAAATCTAACAACCTAGAGAGATTTACATAATAGATACAAAAACATATTTACAAAACAAAAGATAAGATAAAATCTTAATTTGAATTTGCTTCTACACGCGTCACACCACGATTGCGGTGTGATCTCTTTCACATGTTTTGGCTGCAACGCAACCACATCATACACCGCATCGGGCATCGTAACAGATCGCAACACCCATTTTTATCACTGTTTCGTTAAAATCTTTTTTCAAAACTAAAAAATTTCTGACCCCCAAAACATTTAGATGCAAGAATCATACATTTATGTTCTAGCATTTTGTTTCTTTCCTCCATTTTTGCTCTTTTCTTCTCAATTTAGTTATATGAAGAATTACAATAATTATAGATTTTTTTAATATTTCATGTGAATATAGAATTATTTCACACCGCAGCGATTGCAATTCATAATGCAATGACCACAATGATCGGAATTACAGTGACTGCATCCACATATGCAATCGCAATTTAGAACCTTGTGCTGGTATTGCTATTTGGCTTATTTGGCAGGACAGGAATAAATGAGTGTTCTCGACCAAGAATTTCGATGCAGTGTCACTGGTTAATTTGGTGAAAGTCATATCTAGTGGATTTATGCAGTCAGTTACATTGGTCAAGTGTCGACTAGTGCATAAGCCTAGGTACCATAAGGTTAGTGTTGAATGGTAGTATCCGGTAGATGACAAGGAAAAATGCAATGGATTTGTCAAGAAAAGAGGTCGAATTCTGGTAGATGGCAGTATTCAGGTCATGGAAAATTATTTATACGTGTTTAATGGGTTAGTATTATATATGTTTGTGTGAGTAAAGATATATATACGCATGATTCACAGTCTAGTGTTATATATGTATATTTTTGGTACAAGTCTAGTGTTATATATATTATTATTAGATTGTCAAAACAAAAAAAATATTAATAGAAATCATGCATGATAGATGTTAAATTATGGTACGGGATTAATGATGGTTTTTCAAGTTAGTCATCAGTCCTTGCAGAATTGGCCAAATATCAAGAGAGCATTTTTTTATCTCCGATAATTAGACACATTATTCAAAATAGCCAGTTTAAGCATCACAAGATATCACACTTCCTACCTTCTAGGAAGGGTTGAAGAGGATCAACTCTATCATGTGCTCAAAGCTGGATCAAAACTAAGTATATCACCATTCATACAAAATCATCACACACAAAACAACCTTTCAAGAGTACTACACCCTTATGGCTAGATCAACCCCCTTTACATATTAAAACTCTCTAAGCATTGTGGAAAGCAAGCCTAGGCTATGATACTTATACATAATCACATTATAAAAACAATACACCAGAAAACCAGAGAAAAGCATAGTCAGTTCCTGTATCATATCCTGCTTTTGGCCATCACGCACCTTCAAATATGCAAACTCTCGAATCGGTTTTATTGGCAGCACCTGAAAAAGAGGCAGCAAAACAATTATAGGCATTCTACAATATCACCCCATGAAAGTTTCCAGCATGTTCATTGGTATATAACACCTTCATGTTCACATTTGCTAAAGCATCTCAACATACCATCACCTAACAGCCTAAAATAATAAAAAAGAAGCACCTGTCAAAGTATTGTATTTTTCATATACTAAACTTAAATATTATATGATGCCTTGTAATGTGTTGGTTATTTCCAAAACTGATGTAATAAAGTATATGTTGTCAAAACCAGTCCTTAATGGACGTATTGGTAAATGGACCATTGCTTTGTCGGAATATTCTTTACAATACGTGCCAGCCAAAGCTGTCAAAGGTCAGGCAGTTACCGACTTCTTGGTAGAACATCCAGGATTGGATGTGCCAGAAATAAACTTGGTCAGTTTACAACCCTGGAAACTTTACTTTGATGGGTCAAGGCATCAAGGAGGTAGTGGAGTAGGAGTCTTAATCGTGACTCCACAAGGAACTCCTACTAAGTTCATGTTTGAACTTATGTATCCATGTTCTAACAATGAAGCCGAGTATGAAGCTTTGATTGTCGGATTAGAGATACTACTGGAGATGAAAGCACGATATGTGCATATCTTTGGGGATTCTCAGTTGGTTATTAAACAACTTACCCAAGAATACAAGTGTGTCAGTTACAACTTGACAAAATATTGTATTATAGCAAGTAAGTTAATGAGAAAATTTGATGACGTAGTTGTCAATAATATCCCTAGAGAATTAAATCAAGAGGCTAATGAGTTAGCTCAAATAGCTTCGGGATACAGGATATCTCAAAAGACTTTGTCAGGTCTAATAGAAATCAGAGAGTTATTATATCCATTGGAAGAAAGAGATGTCTTGGTCAATGATGTAATTTTTCCAAATGACTAGAGGTTGCCAATAATTGAGTATTTGTAAAATCCAAGTCAAAATGCAGATAGAAGAATAAAATATAAAGCATTGAATTATACAATGCATGGTGGACTATTACATAGAAGATATGTTCACGGAACTTTACACAAGTGCTTAAGTGAGCAAGATGCTTATTTAGCTTTGTCAGAGGTTCATGAGGGTATATGTGGAGCCCACCAAGCAGGAGATAAAATGAAATGGGTACTTCGACTTAGTTTGTATTATTGGCCAACTATGGTGAAAGATTGCATTCTATTTGCCAAGTCTTGTGAGCAATGTCAGAAACATGGCCATATACAAAATGTTCCGGCCAGCGATATACATTATATTGTCAAATCTTGGCCATTTAGAGGATGGGCCTTGGATTTAATTGGCCAAATATATCCTTCTTCGTCGAAAGGACACCAATTCATTCTAGTTGGAGTTGATTATTTTACCAGGTGGGTAGAAGCAATTTGCTTTAAAGCAATCACCTAACAAGATGTGATCGATTTTATTTAAAATCACATTGTTTGTCGGTTTGGAATACCACAAACCTTGGCAACTGACCAAGGGTCAGTTTTTACTGGTAAGAAAATTGTAGAATATGCTAGTTCTAGGCATATAAAGATGCTCACATCTACTCCATACTATGCACAGGTTAATGGCCAAGTCGAGCTTATAAATAAAATTATTATTGGCCTTATTAAAAAGCATGTGGGTCGACAACCTAGAAATTGGCATAACACTCTTGACCAAATACTATGGGAATATAGGACTTCACCTAGATAGTCGACAGGGACGTCACCGTATAGGTTAGTATACTGACATGATCCTGTATTACCTGTGGAAATCAATCTTCAATCAACTCGCATTCAAAGGCAAGATGATTTTCCTGTCGACCAATATTGGAATGCAATGTTGGATAAATTAGACTAGTTAAATGATGAAATGTTGGTTGTTTTATAAAACTTGATTTGACAGAAAGAAAGAATTGCCAAATTCTATGACGAACGAGTCAAGCTTAAGGCATTTAAAGTTGATGATCAAGTGTGGAAAGTCATTTTGCCCATGGACAAAAGCTATCGAGAATATGGCAAATGGTCCCCAAAATGGGAAGGACCATTTAAAATTACTAAAATTTTTACTGGGAATGCTTATGCACTCGTCGACATTAATACTGGCTTAAGAATAAAGTCAATTAATGGCAAGTATTTGAAAAAGTATAAGCCGACGATGCTAGAAGTAAAAATTGACAGTAAATGAGATAGAACATAAGTTTTATTCATTGATTTGGTAATACAATTTTATATTGTCAAAAGTACATCCTGTCAGTTTAAGCAAACTTATTCCTAAGAGAGCGGACTGGAAACTAACGGTTGGCATACACAGACGTGTGTCGAATTATGAGCATTCAAAAAGATAAGTTAAAAAGATGTTCAGTTGACATACACATAAAAAAAATGCCAACTAAACTAAGATTGAGAATTTCCGATTTCTTCCCAAGCCTTCTCCAGAGCCTCTCTGTCAGTCTTGGCTGCCAGATATTCAGATTGCATGGCTATTAGAATGTTGACAATAGTCCTGGCAGTCACCCGTGACTTTTTAGATTCATCGTCAATTTGATTGACCTTTTCTTTGCTGGCTGACAAAGTTTGTGCAAGTTGAGGTTTTTTCTCTTTAGCTTGAGTTAAAACAACTTCTAAGTCAACAATCTCTTTGTCTATTGCCAAGTCAGCTTTGACGTTGTCAGCAATGACATGAATCTCTTGTTCTCTTGTGGCCTTCATGGTGCGTAGAGTCCCCAACATATTGTCCCTGCTAGTTTCTTCGGCTTCAAAAGGGGACATAACATCGTTGATGGTTGACAATTTGTCTGTCAGACCATCAAAGTAGTCTTGGATAGAAGCCAAAGTGCCCCTGCTTGAAGTTGGCAGATTGTTCTTAATTGGATTAAGTTGTTGGAGAAGATTGGCCATGGTCGAACGGACGACTGAATCTGAACATAGGATGGCAAGTGGATGCTTGAAAAGGGATTTCAGCTCTTGCATAAACTTGACAGCTTCATAATCACTTGAATCTTACCCTGTCAAATTTGAAAAATGGGCAGATCTTGATGAATTCTGATGACCAACCTCTGACAAAAAAATAAATTAAGTTTTCAAGTTTAGAGGCAGGAACTTTCACTGGTTTGACGATAGTAGACAAGGTGTCCGTCGGAAGATATGGAAGATGTGACTGAGAATTAGAGTTTGTTGAGGAGTTGGTGAAGAATGAATTGGTTGTTCAAGAGGATTAATGGCATCAAGATTGGAGATTGTTGAAGTTTTGCCTCTCTCCCTAAGCCGTCGAAAGTCAAAACTTGGGGGGCATCTGTTAGGAGTTAATTTTCAAATTTGAGCTTTCGTTAGACAGACAGAAAGATGCTACATAAAAATTGAGAAAGAAGTCCCAAAATTGATATATACTGTTTTGGCTAAAAGAAAGTTGACAAGTGCTAAGTCAACAGACGGAAAGTTGATAGAAAAAATTGACATAAAGAATAACTTCGAATTCAAAAGATTATAGAAGAATTGACAAGTGTGAAGTTAACAAGAAGTTCTTCAGTTGACATATCAGACAAACAAGGCCGTCGAAAAGCAAAATTTGGGGGACATATGTTAGGGGTGAAATTTCTGATTATTGACGGATGCATTTCGACAGGCTGACGATGGAATCAGAGTAATGACTAATATTTTTTAAGTATTGAAAATATTTAGTTGACAAGAAAATACTGGTCGACAGAAAGGATAAATTGACAACCAAGCTTTTTAACAAAGTATTAAGAAGAGTTGTCAAACGTACAGAGAAGTGTGAAAATGGCTAAGTCCGCAAGATTGACAAGGCATTAGCAAGATAAGCTGTCAAGCAGCCAGACCGTCAAAGACAATCAAGTTGATGCGGAGCGGTTCAAGAAATTGAGCAGTTATCAGAGTTGTTTGACAAGCAGTTGAAATTTGAAATTTAGAGAACTGTCAAGATACGTGGCAGTCATTTAGATAGGAAGTTACTACAATGTAGTTATTTTATTTGCCTATAAATACTACTTATTACAATGTAATAAGGGTTGGAACTTGAAACATCATACACGTCTCGATCACACAGCAGACTGACGGATTAACTCAAGTACTCCTTCCATCCTGTTATCATCAATACAATATTGGTTCATTTCCTTCAAGTTCTTCATATACTTTCCAGTTTATTCATCATGTTCTTCATAGTATTCTTACACTTCTTTATTTTACTGCCATCAATATTGTGATGGCTGATTCATCTTATTTATGTGTTAATTTATATTAACTTTTAATATTTCTTCAATAGTTCTTCATGCATTTTCCAGTTTATTGATAATCATCTTCAAGTTATTTCTTTAAACTTCATTATTTTTCTACAAATTAATACTTGTTTAATCCAGTTTTCCTTTACTATAATCATTACTATTAAGTATTTAGTATTTGTTTAATCAAGTTTCACTTTACTTTAGCATTTTTAAGTAGTTTCTTGTTTAGTATCTTTTCATCCAAACCAACATTTTTCACTCGTTCTCTAGTTAATTTACCAGAAAGTATTTCTTTAATAAATAACCATTTTTTACTTTGTTCTTACTTTTTAAGTCTAAATTCTACTTCTTGTCAAGTATTTCATAGTCAATTATTTCAATTCTATAAACAGTTTTTATCATCTTCATTGAATAACTATACTTTCTACATATAATCATTTTTTTTATATTTTAAAGTTAGATAGCATTATCTGTCTAATATTCGTATCCAATTAATTACCTGTAAATGTGCATTGTCAATTTTCTCACTTGTCAAATCCAGACTATTAGTCTTTGCCAGTATATTATCAAATTTGACTAAGTTGTGAAACGTGTACTTAGTAGACATTATCATCAAATAGCACATTTCTGACGAGATTATCGCATAACTCGTAGGTTCCACACTCGTTTGATCTCTAATTATTTGTCACGAAGAAATTTTGTTCAATAACAAAAAAAAAACCACGTTAACACCGGTAGATGACAAGATAAAATGCAATGGATTTTTCAAGAAAAGAGGTCGAATTCTGGTAGATAGCAGTATTCAGGTCATGGAAAATTCTTTATACGTGTTTAATGGGTTAGTATTATATATGTTTGTGTGAGTAAAGATATACGCATGATTCAGAGTCTAGTGTTATATATGTATATTTTTGGTACAAGTCTAGTGTTATATATATTATTATTAGATTGTCAAAAAAAAAAAAAATTAATAGAAATCATGCATAATCGATGTTAAATTATGGTACTGGACTAATGATGTTTTTTCAAGTTAGTCGGTCGTTACAGAATTGTCCAAGTATCAGGAGAGCATTTTTTTATCTCCGATAAATAGACACATTATTCAAAATATCCAGTTTAAGCATCACAAGATATCACACTTTCCACCTTCTAAAAAGAGTTGAAAAGGATAAACTCTATCATGTGCTCAAAGTTGGATCAAAACTAAGTATATCACTGTTCATACAAAATCATCACACACAAAACAACCTTTCAAGAGTACTACACCCTTATGGCTAGATCAACCCCCTTTACATATTAAAACTCTCTAAGCATTGTGGAAAACAAGCCTAGGCTATGATACTTGTACATAATCACATTATAAAAACAATACACCAGAAAACCAGAGAAAAGCATAGTCAGTTCCTGTATCATATCCTGCTTTTGGCCATCACTCCTGCTTTTGGCCATCACGCACCTTCAAATCTGCAAACTCTCGAATCAGTTTTATTGGCAGTACCTGAAAAAGAGGCAGGACTAGCAAAACAATTATAGGCATTCTACAATATCACCCATGAATGTTTCCAGCATGTTCATTGGTATATAACACCTTCATGTTCACATTTGCCTAAGCATCTCAACATAACATCACCTAACAGCCTAAAACAGCAATTGAAGGTACTACAGACCCAGAAAAATTAAAGCACATCAGCAAAACTCCATTTTCATATCTGCACAAAATCAAATCCTTATAGCAGCTCCTTTTTCGTATCTATATAATACCACACAAGCAGCAAGCTGACTTTCTATTTTCCATACATCCAGGGGGTAGAGCAGGATAATTTTCTTTGTCTCCCTTTATCTATGCCTCCTTTGGCTCTCCTCTTTGGTAGAAGAGTCTTCTATTCAAGTTTTAGGGGAGCCACATTTTTGTGTGTTTAAGATTAAAAACTAGCTGACAACAAAATCATAGTTATAATATGACAAAAACCATTCTTCAAAGCACCTGCCAGAGTATACCTCTCATCCAATATAAAGCTTCCTACTAAGAGAAAGGAGCTTATTAATAGTATAAAATAGAACTTCTTTTCTATCAGTCAAAACAAATCCAGACAACAAAATTTACCCACACTCGGAGTGTGTTTGGGAAAGCTGGAAAAAAAGATTATACTGATAATCTGTTTTCAAATAATCGATCATTGTGATAATCAATTATAATCAAAATCTATTTTTATTTGGGTATGTTGCTGAAAAACGATTTTGAGCTAATCTATTTCGTTTGGTTTGTGCAAAAATAATCATTTTTACATAGTAAAGATGAAGAATGTTGTGAATAGATGCTGGTTAGAAAAAGGTTTTTTAGAAAACAGCCGGGTCCTGCAGCTTGTTAGAAAAAACCTTTTTAGAAAATAATCTAGGTATCCAAACATACCAATTTTTTCACAAAACCACTTAATTAGTCAAAAATAGCTGAATGGGAAAGACACTATATCTCAAACAGAAACTCATAAATATCTATTCTAAACAAAACACGCACCCTTCATTATAGCCGCATGAATCAAGTTCCTTCCATATGAGATCCTTCCTTGGCAAGGCCATCTGCAACACTCTTAGCCTCTATTTATATGAACAAAACTGACATTTTTTAGAAACAAGAGAATATTTGTAATTTTATTACAATAAAATCTATGCTTCCATGGACATCCCTCCTTAGAATCTCTTACCAAAAACTCTGCTTCATTAGAATCTCGTACCCCTACTGATGCTATAAACCAAGCTCTTGTAGCTACTTGAGCATCTTTAAGTATTCCTCCTATACCTGCTGGGCTCGGTTTGCCTATTGATGATTCGTCTACATTCCATTTGATTCTATTAGGTGGTGGTAGGCTCCAAGCTATGTTACCCCTGCCTTTCCCTCTTTTCCTTCCACAGTTTAACGCAGTCTAAATTATAAGCAAATTTCACCCTTCCAGCCTTTGAGCCCAAAACCTACCCTTTATTTTATTAGATAAGCAAAATTAGCGCAATCAGTTTTTTCTCCTTCAAAAATCACCCTATTCCTTTGGTTCCAAATGGACCAAATCATTACATAAAACAGGGAGATCCATAATTTTATTTGGAAACCACCTTCTACTGCCCCCACCCAACATTCAAACCATTAGATAGGTGTTTGCAGAATTGGGAGAGGGATATTCCACCAATTCAAACACATCATCCATACTTTCCAGGTATGAATGCAATGCATAAAAAGGTGTACAACTGTCTCCTCCTCCTCTTAACAAAAAGGACACTTATTTTCATTCATTTGGATCAAATTCAATCTCTTGAGTCTACTTCTTATATTTAATTTATTTTGCAATACAAACCATAAAAGCAACTCAGCTCTAGGAGGTTCCAATCCATACCACACTCCTCTTACATTGTTTGTAATTCGACATTGGTCCCAAGAGGCTTTTGAAAATGATTTGACTGTGTAAAAGCCTTTACTATAACGCTGCCACCATATTCTATCTTGGGTTGTATTTGATAGATTTACCTCATGTATCATATTTAGCAACTCCTCTAACCGTTGAACCTCCCATTGGAAAAGATATCTTCTCCATGTTAGGTTCCAATGCCATTGGATACCATCCCAAAACCCCATATTAGCTATTGATTCGTCTTTTTGTAATGATGTCAAGAAAAGTCTTGGAAATTTACCTTTCAACCTACCATTTCCTGTCCATTTATCCTTCCAAAATTTGGTCTTTCTTCCATCCCCAAATCTCATCCACCATCTTGGTGAATTACTTTTCTGAAATTATCTGCTCATCTATCCACGGACCTTATTGTGTTCCATATACTTCCATTATACCTGTTGTTTTTGTTGCTGCAACACAGGGATTTCTGGCTCCAACCTATGAATAGAACCAACCAACCAACCAACCAACCAACCAACCCTTATCCCACTAGGTGGGGTCGGCTACATGGATCATACGGCGCCATAATGTTCTATCATGAATCATATTAATAGTTAAATCATTGGCCTCCAAATCTCTCTTAATAGTTTCTCCTATAGTTTTTCTTGGCCTACCTCTGCCTCTAGCTATTGGATTGCCCTGCACTTGGTCCACTTTCCTTACTACAGAATCTAAAGGTCTCCTCCATACATGCCCAAACCACCTAAGTCGAGATTCAACCATCTTTTCTACAATAGGTGCTACCCCAACTCTCTCTCTAATGCTATCATTCCTAATCCTATCACGTCTAGTTTTTCCGCTCATCCAAATAAAACATTCTCATCTCTGCTACATTGATTTTACTCTCGTGTTGATTTTTTACCGCCCAACACTCCGTCCCATACAACATCGCCGGTCTAATAGTTGTACGGTAAAATTTTCCCTTTAGCTTAAGAGGTACCTTTTTATCACACAAAAAACCCGAAGCCTTCCTCCATTTCGACCACCCTGATTGAATCCGATGGTTTACATCTCCCTCAATTTCTCCGTCATTTTGTATAATAGACCCAAGATATTTAAACCGTGTGACTTGTGGTATGTTGTGGTCTCCAACTTTCACCTCTAAGCTAGAGGTGTTTCGCCTTTTGCTAAACTTACATTCCATATACTCCGTCTTGCTTCTACTCAAGCGGAAGCCATGTGCTTCTAAAGCTTGTCTCCAAGTCTCCAACCTTTCATTTATATCATCTCTCGACTCTCCAACTAGGACTATATCGTCTGCGAAAAGCATGCATCCTGGTGCTGGCTCTTGAATGTGCTCCGTAAGTACATCCAAGACCAAGGTAAAAAGATAGGGGCAAAAAACTGACCCTTGGTGCAGACCTATGGTTATTGGGAAATCTTCTGTGGCTCCACCCTGCGTTCTCACACTAGTCGTGGCCCCCTCATACATATCCTTGATAGCTCGAATATAGGCAATCCGAACACCTTTCTTTTCTAGGGCTTTCCACAAAACCCCATTATCCATCCTTCTCAAAGCTTCTTTTACCTCATGCTCTTGGATTCTATGATAAAAAGTGTAATTTTGGTCCTCCTCTCTGATGTCAAGCACCCGTGAGCATGATAAAACTTCAAATCCTTCATTAAATAACTTGTGGAAATAATTCTTCCATCTATCTTTAATATCTTGTTCCTTAACCAAAACTTTACCTTCTTCATCCTTAATACACTTCACTTGGTCCAAGTCTCTTGTCTTTCTTTCCCTATTTTTAGCAAGCCTATAAATAGATTTCTCACCATCTTTGGTGCCTAAGGATTGGTACAACACGTCAAAAGCTTTAGTTCTAGCTTCGCTCACTGCCTTCTTGGTCTCTTTTTTGGCCACCTTATAATTTTCCCAATTTTCAGCATTTCTACATAAAGACCAAGCTTTAAAACATTCCCTTTTAACCCGAACCTTAGCTTGCACACTTTCATCCCACCACCAGGATTCTTTACCCTTAGGTCCGAATCCTCTTGATTCACCAAGCATCTCTATAGCTACCTTCCTAATCCCCTTGGCCATCTTGTCCCACATATCATTTGCACTTCCGTTTGCCTCCCAAAACCCTCCCTCCAAAACCTTGTGTTGGAAGATCCTTTGTTTTTCACCATTCAGTTGCCACCACTTGATCCTTGAAACCTTTCGTGGCCTCTTCTCTTCACACTCCTTTTAACTCTTACCATCCTATGAATAGAACAAACAGTCTTTTTCCATAGCACATTTCCCTCAAACGAAAATCTCCACCAGTACCATTTAAACAACAAGACAACATTCTTTATGATCATATCATCAATCCCCAAGCCACCCATTCTTTTCGGCTTTTCAATTATTTCCCATTTAATCAAAGGTATTCCTCTTTTATTCTCTACACCACTCCAGAAAAAATTCCCCTGCATCTTTATTATTTACGCTCAAGTCTTTAAGTAGAGAATAAAAGAGGAATACCTTTGATTAAATGGGAAGTAATACAAAAGCCGAAAAAGAATCGGTGGATATGATCATAAAGAATGTTGAAAAAGACTATATGTTCTATTCATACGTTGGAGCCAGAAATCCTTGTAATGCAGCAACAAAACAGCAGGTATAATGGAAGTATATGGAACACAATAAGGTCGGTGGATAGATGGGGAGATAATTTAAAGAAAAGTAAGAGCGTATATTAGAATCAACATGCTGAATATATTATTTACCCTCAAGTCAATAAAAAGAAGAATGATAAGATAATACAAGCATTTGGAATATGGATGAGAAAAATCTCAAAGGCTTGGATTGCATCAAAAAGTTTGTTAGTGATCAAGTTCCAAACCATGAAAAGTTTGAAGGTTAATATCTTAAGGTTCTTAGGATTTTATGTAAGGTATGATAGATGTTTAGTAAATAAATGCTCAAAATCATTTTAACTCGTTTGACATCCCAAAGATCTTTTGCAAATTTATTCAAATGATTGGCCACTTCTCGTGCTTTGTAGGAGCTGATTTTTTAATTAATAATATTATTTTTTGACTTCTAAAAAAAACAAAAACAAATAATTTTTATGCTTCTAAACTATGCAAAATGATCTTAGATGATGATACACGGGGGTAGTTTTCCCTAGGGTTGTGTTCTTAGCTTTTGTTCTTTTTTCTTTCCCATGTAGCAAAAAGAAAAAAAAAACTTAGGAGTTAGGACTAAGGATGGCAAATGGATGGATCGGATGGATTTTGATTCGGATCATAATGGATCGGATAAAAATAATCCATGGATCCATTTCGATCCATTAAAATTATATTAAAAAAATCCAATCCATCCATGATCCATTTAATAAAAAACCATCCAACCCATCCATTAATCATTTTTACATGGATGGATATCCGACCCATCCATTTAAAATTATATTATACATTGAAATTTAATTTTTTTAACAAATTTTATTTACATTTAATTCCCAAACAATAGCTTTCAAACTCTCAACCTTTTTTTTTAAATAAATTAAATTTTGTTCCTTGTAATTTACAAAAATCTTGTAGTTATTTTTTTTTAAGTCAACCTCACGTAATAGAAATTTTCAAACTTGTTATATAAAAAAACAGTTACTCAAAAAATAAGAACTTAATAGAATTGAAAAATTAAACACGTATACTCAAAAAACTATAGATATAAGCACCAAAAAAATACATATAACAATAGAGATTGAATTAAAATGAGTGTAAAAAAACACATGAGAATATACCTTCCCAATGTGAAAGACATTCTAATCTCAAAGTGTAATCAACAAAAAAATAATTTACTTTTTGTCGACACACTCGGTCACACACAGAGAATAAGAAAGGAAGAGTCAGTCCAAACGGAAGTCTCAAAAGGCTTCATTACAATGGAAAAAGAGATATCCAAATGAGTGAAGTATGTTAGTTCATTCGTTGAAGCTGTCCCTGCAACCATGTTCACGTCCCTGAAAATAAAAAAACCAATGACAAATTTAGCCTTTAACTAATATTGCACCGAGCACAATTAACATTAAGTGATGATTACTACATACCAAAAAATTTATGTTCTGGATATAGATAAAGTTGCAAGGTCCTCGACAAGTTCTTCATAATCAAGATCCAGTACAACTACAAGAGAGAACAAAAGTAGCAAGCAATTAGACATACACTAATAAACAAACAAAAAACAAATTAAATAAAAAGATTAGAACCAGAAAACTACAAGACACTAACCTGGAGTTTCACAAAGCCAATCATTTGTATATAGTAATGCCTCAACATTTTCAGGCAAGAGAGAACTCCGATACTTGTCGAGTACATGTCCACCAATACTAAATGTTGATTCTGATGCAACTGTTGTAATTGGTATGGATAGAACATCTCGTGCCATCAAAGAAAGCTCAGGAAACTTACCTTCATTTGAATAATTACCATAATGTAGTAACTGAAAGGAAATTTAAAATTGACATATTATTATAGCTTCATCCTTGAAACTACACAGCTTTTATAAGAAGAGTAGAACTAGAAAGTCACATAGCTGCTTCAATCATATGATATAGAACACAATCATCTCTCTTAGAGAATTATCCTTATAAACAAAAGAATGAACTATGCTACCTCTGCAAACATCGCATTTAACAATCAATTTATATTGATACAACTCAATAAAAAAATTCAAAACAAAGCAAATAGGACAAATTACAAAAGGTGAGAACAAAATACATACAAGTTAGATACTTTTCCACCTCAAACAAAACGACAAATCAGCATAAGAATCATAGTGATAGTGAGATATACCTTGTCAATCTCAGGTTCTTCAGGAACCTTGTATGAATCAGCTGTAACCTCTGATAACCACAAACCAAGGAAAAAGGTCTGCACAAACCAGGACCGAGGCTCACATTCACGTCAATTTATAAAAACTTTCATGCAAAGTAAAAAAATTTCATGCAAAAGTCTAAGATTAATTAACTCAGTTTCAAAATGAGCATTACTAAAAGTGTCTATAGCATATATATAACACCAAAAAGGGCTCAAAATAGTGTTTCTCTGTTTCACATGCAATTTCACAAACACATGGTGCTTGTTACTTGGCTCTAATTCAAAATCCTCAAAACTCACCTACCCACTAAAAAACAACCAACGACCCATTTAAGCAATCATCAAAATCCCTCATGGTATACCTAATTGATTCAATAATTAACCATTAAAACCAGCTAGTAAAGAATGCAGATGAGTGCATGGTTCTTGACAATGAAGCACTTTATGAACAATAATAGTAATATACCTTGATTGTTCGAATGGATTCTTCCAAATTGGTGTAGAAAATTCAAAGATGAATAGAGCGAACTGGATTCTTGCTCGATCTAGAATTTGCGGTTAGGTGTGAACTCGAATTTGTGCTTGCAATTTGTTATTTTGCGAATTTGATGCAGGTAGCTAGGGTTTGAAATTCGAAATTGGGGATGGAAGAAAAGATACCAGCAACCTAAGAACACTTTTAATAGGATTCTGTTTTGTGTTGGGTGAAAATGATCCAAAAAAAAAAATTAACTTTTGTGTTGGATAAAAATTGGTCCAGTCCTTTATTTTTTAGGTCCAGTGGATTTGGGGGAAAAATTAGATGGATCACTATCCATCCATCAATAAGATGGATCCAGTCCAGTGCAGTCTATTTAGTTTTAATATTATTGTTGGATGAGTTGGATGGATTTTAGTATGGATGAGCTGTATGGACAAATGGTCCATGGATCCTTTTGCCAGGCCTAGTTAGGACCCATTTGTAAAAATATCACCTATTGTTTTCATTATGTTTCTCGTTTTCAAAATTTTGTAAAAAACTAATGAACCTTGTGCATCTCTCCTATCAATCAGAAATTATGCGGAGCACTATGTCATCCTCTAAACCTTTGTATACCATCTTCTATATATCTCCTTTTCCCTCTTGTATTGAGCAACGTCCACGTTCTTTGTTAATAAAATATAGGCAAATACTAACCAGTGTCCAAAAATGAAAATTTTATTTAGCAGGAACCTAAATATATCATTCGTCCCCTTCTCCTTTTTCTTTCAAGGGGACTTTTCAACTTTACCTTACCAACCACCATGTGATGAAGACATAGTCATCATGAATAAATATCAATATCATGAAATTTAAAATTACCAAACTATATAACAGTGACATCAAAAGTAATGACAATTTAGGCAATATAATATGGATTTAATGTATATGCACTATTAGTGTAGAAATGTTTTACACAGTCATCCTATGATAGCCGTCATACAAGCGCCGTTCCCAGAAAATTTCAGAAACCTACAAATAAACAAATACGATGGAACGACTGACCCCGCAGAACACCTAATGGGATTCAAAACACAAATGCTCACAACTTCTGCCTCGGATGCCGTCAAGTGCCGGGTTCTTCCCACCACCCTAAATGGCCCAGCCTTGACCTGATACTCGGTCTTGTCCGAATCTTCTATCTCATGCTTTGAAGAGCTCCAGACAAGGTTCAATGCTCACTTTACAACCAGCCGGCCCTACAAGAAAACCTCGGCCAGTCTAGTTTACTTCAGGCAGAAGCCGAATGAATCTTTGAAGGATTTCATTGCTCGTTTCAATACCGTTACTGGACAGATACGAGATTTCATGCCGGGAGTAGCTCTTCATGCCATGCTGACCGGACTTAAACTGGGACCATTCTCAAGTTATCTAGAAAGAAAACCCCCGAGGGACATCGAGGAGTTAAGATCCAAGGCCGCTGGTTTTATTGACGTCGAGGAGCTGGAGGAGTTGGCTAAAGCATACACTCGACAAGCCGAAGAAAGGATTGACACAAGGGCCGGGAAAAAATAGACTGGTCACGCCAGGGTCGAGGATTTGTCAGACATGCGCCGATTCCCAAATATGAGCATTACACCCCCTTGAACGCAGGTCAGGAGAAAATTTTCCAAGATATTTGTAACACCAACTTGCTCCGCTTTCCGACGAACACTGAGACCCCCATTGGTGTCGATATGAGCAAGTACTGTCATTTCCATAAGAACAATGGCCACACCACAGAGGAATGTAAGGCACTAAGTAACACCATCGAGAACCTCATACAGTGAGGCCATCTGGCGACTTACATGCGCAGGAACAATGCCAAGAATGAACCAGTCGCTAACAGAGATGATAGGAAGATGAGAGAAATAGAGTGGTTTTATGATTTCTTATATTTTATGTTTGCATGTATGTTTTGGAGGGTCTAGGACCCTTGCATGTTGATTTTATGGATTGTGGATGATGCTAGAGTGAAGATAATAACTTGGTGTGGATAAACATGGGTAAAATGTGATTCTGACAGCATGATATACATTTATTCGTAAGCCCATAACTTTTTATATCAAACGTGTTTCTGAAAAATAAATACATATTTGGAAAGAAGACTTCTGGGGCTTTAATTGATATATAATATGTAATTATTTGGATAATATTTACTAGGTCTAAACATCTGTCAAAGTAGAACCAAACTCTGTGCGAAAATAAGAACATAATTAGTTGCATGATGATTTTATATGGGATTTTGAAAGTTAAATTCTTTATAAAATTTTTTGGGTTAATAATGAAGTATAACTAAAGTTTGGTTGAAGATTTGAGATTTTTACATATGTATATAAAGAGAAACAATTTCATAAAGCTACATGCATGTTGGTGAACTCGGATTTCTGGAAAATCCTGTACAATCAGAGGCAGTGCGTGATTTTTAATAAATTAATAACTTCGAATTTTGACATGAGACCAACTACAATATGTTTATATGTGAGTTGGGTACCGTCAATTAAAGTTTCAAAATTTTTATTGGTCATTTGAGTGATCATTCACAATTTATACTCACTGCTATTCTGAAAATGCTTTTATAAAAGAGTTCATCATAATTTTTGAATGAAAAAAATATGATTTTGAAAATAATATCTTTTAATGTGATCAAGTAAAGATATTGGTATAAAATGGACTATAAACAACTGTTAAAGTAAATATATAAAAATATGGGATTAAAGTATATATATATATATATATATATATATAAGTAAATCTTGGACAAAATGGAATCCAAGAATTTGTAAAGGACTGGACATCTCTAGCATCATTTTTCTAGCCATGGCCAAAACCTATACTTAGAAAGTTAAGATGACTTTGTTGTTTTAATTCAAGTCATTCAGTTAATTCATAGACTTGCGGCAGGCGGTGGGCAAAGGAAGTTCGCTCTGGGCAACACGAAGACAAGGACTTTTTCTACCCATCGAATTAGGTAAGGGGAGAAAGCCTGAGGGATAATTATTTTATGATAACTATATGCCATGTGTGTTTGTTTTTAGTGTTTGATTGATGTTGTTATTGTTGTGACTGTTTTGGTTGGATTTTGAGTTCATGATGTGTTGATGATTTATGACAATATGCATGTTGCTTATTTATGTTGAAGTTGTATATGAGTTGATGATTTATGAAAATATGCATGTTGCTTATATATGTTGAAGTTGTGCTATAAGTGTTGAAGTTGTTGCATGGAAGCCTAACCATTGGTTAGAGCTCAAATAATGAAGATAAAAACTTTAAGAAAATATTTATGAAGAAAATCACAAGTAAGGATTTCTTTTAACAAGGTTTTTGATAAAAAGGGGAAGTTAAGTAATTTTAAATGAGTGGTGAAAATTTTAGAAAAATAAAAACAATTTTTTGTATAAATAAAATTCAATGGCAAATTTCAAGTAATTTTATACAAAAATAAAATTAATTTCTTTAAAAATGTGTTAAAGAAAACAAAAGTTTATCTTGGATCTTGAAACACAAAGAAAAGCTGCGAGAATAAAATGATTTTACATGCATTTGGTAGACATGCCCAAAATGTTTTGTGTGAATGCCTTGAAGGGAGAGGTATCTCATGCGGCGGTGTGTCATTGGTGCCTTGATGGACCATGACTTTCCATGAGCCTTGTTCACTATGCCATGTGTAGGACGGTGTGCTCTGGAACCCACATGCGTTGATTATTGTGCCTTGAGTTGGATAGTTGCTGTGGGAATTAAGTGGAGCCATGTACATGTGTTGGCTATTTGTGCCTGAGTGGAAATTGAGCCTGATCAGCTCACTGTTTTTCAAAAACTACATGGAGTTGGGGTCTCCGGAGACTAGGACAGAATGTTGAACTATAGAAGTGCCATGTTTTCAAAAACGATGACAATTGTTGATTTATATGATCATTTGTGAGAATTTATATGTTGATTATGAATATTTATCTGTATCTGTTGCTCTGTGCTTGGGTATGTGGTTGTCATAATTCATCCATATATTGGTATCTCACCCTTACAATATATCAGGTTTTCCTGGTTCTTTGCTGTTTACCTTGGTACACGAGAGCAGGTGGATGCCAACAAGTTCCTAATCTCACTTGGGGATATAAATCCCGATCCTTGAAGAGGTGGGTGATTATCGTAATGGTGAGAACTATAGAGTTCTTTCCAGTAGTTGTCTTTTAGAACGACCAGCTTAGAATGTTTCCTTTGGAACGGGTGTTTTGAGAAAGTCATTATATGTGGTTTTGAAAAGCATTGTAATGATTTTATACATTTCAGTACCAAAGATTATTTTATGAAAGTTTATATGTTGACGTGTCTTGATTTATAAATAAATCTAGTTTTTGTGTGTTATTAAGCATAGTATGATTTTACTTTTGTGTTGTGTGCACTATTTTTAAGTACTTCACAGGAAAGAAAAAGAAAAAGAAAATTTTTTACCCCCACATTTCCAAACTTATGAGAATAATATAAGTTTTGCCGAAAGAAACCAGTCAACTTTCCTTTTAATTTATTTCTACATGTGATTAGGAGGTAATGCCCAAGGGGGGTGTTACATAAATTGTATGTGGATGGCTCATCAAACATCAAGGGAAGTGGCACGGGCATAATCTTGGAAGGCCCAGACGATATCTCGCTCGAAATCAGTCTGATTAGACTTCTTGGCGAGCAATAACCAGGCGGAATATGAAGCAATTTTGGCCGGAATGAATTTAGCCCTAGAGCTCGGAGTAAAGAGGCTGAAGGCATTTAGCGACTCTCAACTTGTCACTTCTCAGGTGTCGAGAGAATATCAGGCCAAAGATCCCCAACTTACTCGGTATTTAGCTAAAGTAGGTAAAGTAAGCTCGGAGTTTGAGCTTTTTTCTCTTGAACATATAAGACAAGAAGCCAACTCCCATGCGGATGTCTTGTCGAAGCTAGCGAGTACCAAGAAGCCCGGGTAACTGTGCACGGTGAATCAAGAGATTTTATACAAACCGAGTATTGACGTAGACGAGGTGCTAACCTTTGAAGAAAAACTACCAAGTTGGAAAGACCCCATCTATCTTTTTCTCTTAGAAAATAAGTTACCAGGACATCGAGAGGAAGCCAGGAGAATTGCCAAGCAAGCTGCGATGTACACCATACGCAACATCAAGCTATATAGAATGGGACTCTCTAACCCCCTGTTAAAATGCCTTGACGAGCAAGAAGCAGAGTATGTTCTAGCTGAAATTCATGAAGGGGTATGCGGAATTCTTGATGGATCTCTTCCTTTAGCCGCTAAAGTACTCGGGGCCGGGTTTTATTGGTTAACCTTAAGATCAGACTGTTTGAAATGGGTCAAGAAGTGTGAGAGGTGCCAAAAGTTCACCCAAATCCCACATGCTCCACCAGAGAAACTGCATAGTATACTTTCCCCATGGCCTTTCTCTACATGGGGGGTAGATATCCTCGGCCCTTTTCCACAAGCCAAAGGACAAGTCAAGTTTCTGATCGTGG
This sequence comes from Sophora flavescens, assembly GCA_030762895.1. Taxonomy (NCBI): domain Eukaryota; kingdom Viridiplantae; phylum Streptophyta; class Magnoliopsida; order Fabales; family Fabaceae; genus Sophora; species Sophora flavescens. Next base: position 26,274,440 of record CM061065.1, on the reverse strand, counting down.
CCATTGACTATTTTTCGAAATGGATTGAAGCAGAACCCCTTGCCCGGATAACTGTCGGGTAAGTGAAGAAATTCATATGGAAGAATATTATATGTCGGCACGGGATCCCCCACTCGATCACGAACGACAATGGTACTCAGTTTGCTGATCAGTCGATACAGAATTTTTGCTGAGAGTTAGGAATTACACAAAATTTCAGTTATGTCGAGCACCCCCAGATCAACGGGCAAGCGAAAGCCCCAAACAAGGTCATACTCAATGGGCTAAGAAAACGACTAGGGAATGCTAAGGGTCTGTGGGCCGAAGAGCTGCCAAGCATGTTATGGGCGTATCATGTCACACCTCAATCCTCCACCAAAGAAACTCCATTTAGGTTGACATATGGCACTGATGCTATGATCCCAGTCGAAGTGGGAGAACCTTCTCTTCGAAGAGAGGTGATTGACAAGGAACACAATGAAGACGAGTTAGTCGTGGAGCTTGACACAACCGAAGAAATTAGGGAGATAGCAAGGATAAGAAATGCAGCTGCAAAACAAGCGGTCGAGAGGAAACATAACACCAGAGTCAAGCCCCGAGATTTTAAACAAGGTGACTTAGTCCTTAGATTGGAAGTCGGGCCAAGGAAAGATCGATCTGAAGGAAAGCTGGCACCTACATGGGAGGGGCCTTTCAGAATCACTGAGACAGTCGAGAAGGGAGCATATAGAATCGAGACAATTCAGGGAAAAGCACTTCCAATAACATGGAATGCAACCCACTTGAAATATTTTTACACCTAGTATTATTAATGTAAAAATGGGGGAGGATACTCTTTTTCCTAACCGACGTTATTTCCCTAAGGAGGGTTTTCGTCGGAATGTTTTAATGAGGCCGGAACTGCTGATTAATGAAAGAAGTATTTCAGAAACCTGTTTTTCGTTTAGTATGCTTTATCGTACTGGGTTGAATGCTCCGCGCTTCCCCTTCTCGGTCGAGCTCCGGCTCCCGCTCTCGGTTGAATGCTCCGCACTTCCCCTTCTCAGTCGAGCTCCGGCTCTCGCACTCGGTCGAGCTCCGGCTCTCCCTCTCGGTTGAATTCTCCGTGCTTCCCTTTCTCGGTCGAGCTCCGGCTCCCACTCTCGGTTGAATGCTCTGCGCTTCCCCTTCTCGGTTGAGCTTCGGCTCTCGCTCTCGGTCGAGCTTCGCCTCCCGTTCTCGGTCGAGCTCCGGCTCCCACTCTCGGTTGAATGCTCTGCACTTTCCCCCTTTCTCGGTTGAGCTCTGGCTCCCGTTCTCGGTTGAAAGCTCCATGCTTCCCCTTCTCGATCGAGCTCTGGCTACCGCACTTGGTTGAAGCTCCGCGCTTCCCAACTTGATTAAGCCACTCGCCCCGGTTGTCAATCAACTTCCCAAGCTTCACGTGGGCAGGTTTCACTTCTATTTGGGCGGAGCAACGTTTTACGAAAGGGTTTCAAAGATCCATGGTATTAAATCCCACCTTTGTTTGGAGAACCACTCGGACCACTCGATAAGGTAGCCAAAGCGCCTATCCCAAAAAAAAGGGATACGAGGCCTACACGGGTGATACCGAGAAACGAATGATCCCAATAAGGAACAAGGATTTCCTTGGCAAACAATAGGATATGAAGTCTACCCGGGTAATACCCGAGCGATAAACTTCACTCGCCGCTACTATGCTTATCAGGGTAATAGCCGAGAAGTGAATAGTTAACCAAGTAAAAAAAAGAGTACTAAGTAATAAAGTATTAAGTAAAAAATATTGAGTTACAATTATCCATCTTAAAGAAAAGATTCATCAACCAAACGTCATCCAAATGCCCATAGTCAAAAAAGTTTAACAAAACACCATAAGGAGGTATGGCCTAAAGCAAACAATAACTAAGTGAAAAGTAAAAGGATGACAATTAGTTAACAGAGGCATCCCTCTGCTCCTCGTCTTCATTCTCGGCCACCTCTTCATCATCTGGAATCTCGACCAGTTGGCCATCACACACTTTCTTATTCAGATCAAATGAAGAGAGGTCAAACCCTGGATTCACAAAGGAAATCTGCTCCGCAAGGACATTAATGCCCTTTTGCAACTGTCGGGCCGAGTGAAGTTTCCAGTAGTTCACATCCACTGTCAGCTTGCTCACCTGCTTCTCCAGAGAGGCCTTCTCAGTAAGCAACTCGTTTTTCTCCCCATCCAACTTAGCAATAGCAGCTCGAGTAGTCTTTAAGTCTTCAGTTTCAACAAAAGGCTTGATTTGAGAACCTCGTTCTCCTGAGTTGCTTTTGCAAACCCGGCCACCAACTGCTCATCTTCAGCTATTTTTTGCTTCAAACGTTGATTCTCCATATCCAAACTACTCATCTGCGACTCGGAGAATGAAGCATCTAACACTGAGAAACTGGCTAAGCTAGCAAGGCGAAGACTAAGGGCCTCGGCTACCTTGGCCACTTGAGAGCGAGTCAACTTCTTATACATGTCGGCATCAGAGCTACAATGGAATCATTCTATGGGAGCTTGGCCAAGTAAGAATGAGGAGCTCCATACTGATTGAGAGTCAGGAGGTTGCGGAACTCGGCTCCCGAGAAGCTGATGGAATAAGTCCCCCGAAGAACCTGTATGATCAAAGGAGGCCTCCATCACCATGTCAACATGCCTTTTTATGGCAACAACTCCATCGTCATCATTCTCGGCCGGTCCTCTTTTCTTAAATATCAGACTACTTTTCATCTTAACAGATCCGTCCCCCAAGTTAATCACGGTCTGGTTTTTTTTTTCGAGTATCGGCCGAGGTGGTCCCGGTCCCTTCAGTCTGCGTGTCCGCATTTTCCAAAAGTTTGAGCATGGCTTATCTCGACATCCTCGGTTCCATCTCACCTACAAATGAATCAAAGTATGTTAAAAATATTTGAGAAGAAACTTTGCGAAACATAGGGCAACAACTATTCTTACCCATATAAGTATCTAATCTAGTAGGATCATTAGCATAGATAAGTTTACGACAGCTCACTTCGGCTATATGCTCGATATAAGTGACCTCTGCTTTTTCCCAAGAATATATGTTGTGGTAATGATAGCCACATATCACTCGGGGAGAGGAAGTCCAGTACAGCGGGAATTTTGGTTCCCCCGATTCCGATAAGTAGAAAGACCGAGAAGCATCTTTATGGGTAACCTTGAAATATTCGAGATTAAAACCTTTCTAGGAAGAGGAAAATGACAAGAATATCTTCCTACGTTGGATAGAACTAATCGAAGTCCACCCGATTGGTTCGTTATGTCTAACACAAAAGAAAGAGAAGAACTTATAGACAGTGGGCGTAATCCCGGAAAACTCACATAAAACTTCAAACGACTTAATGAACGACCAACTATTCGGGTGCAATTGTGAGGGTGCCACGTTAAGAAATCGGAGCATCGAGCACTCAAAATTATAAAAAAGGAACCGAATTGAAGCATCGGACAAGACATTTTTATGGAAGAAAAAGAAGGGCTGGGTCACCTTGGGGGCCGAATGACATAAAAGTTCCTCGGTCGAACAGGGAAGACACTCTACTCGATCTAAACCCTCATTGTCCGTCGCCCACTCCTTTATCTCATGAAGGGAACCGATAGTTTGAAATATTGACATGATGTTCGTAACCTCCTCATCCACCCAACCATACGAATCTCACACAGCAATGGGGGCCGCGTGGACTTCCCCTCCAGGATCATGGGACGGAGCGCCGCCGCCTTTCGGGCTAGAACCGCTCGCATGGGTCTCGACATCATATACCGCGGCATGGATCGCATGGATTTCCCCCACATATTTGCAGGACGACACGCCGCCATCCCCAAAACCAGGGTCCCCCATCTTGGTTTGCGGCGGCAGACGAAGAGAGGGAGGAAGACATGAAGAGAGGGCCAAGAGGGGAAGGAGAAACTCAAGAATCCCAAGAAAACAGAGACAATCAAGAAAAATTGAATAAAAAGCTCAATAAAAAGAAGAAGAGGCAAGAAAAGCATACCTTAGAAGGGGAAAACTCAAAAAAGAGGGAGACAACAGTTGGGAAGAATGAGGCGAAATAAGAAGCAAGAGAGGATTAGGGAAGTTTAAAAGAAAAAATAGGGGTTGAATAATAGCCGTCGATCTGGAGGATAACTCATCTGACGGTCTTGAAAAAAAGAGAAGAAAGGCCCTAATAAATAAGTAGTGGTTGAGAGGAAACCTTGGGAAACAGCGCATGAAAAACCGCGACTAGCAGACGATTGATGTCCCGTCACGCCGCCTAGAAGGGCGTATACGCGGAAGACGAGGAGACCAACATTGGGACACTCTGGGCACCACTCGGTCGAAACATGACCAGGTTATAAAGATCTAAGGAACAGACCTCATAATCCGGAGAGTTTGGTTGCAACTAATCGGCACATTTTTTATTCGTTAACCTTCACTCGGTCTTTAGAGGAACTAATAGCTCGACTGCAAAGTAGAATTAAGATGATAATAACCTTTTCGTTGTACACAGCTCAAGGCTAGGGGGGCTTATGTTCCTGTCAGGGACAGAACCTGACCCGTTATTCTCGGAGATGGAGCCTATTGATCACCCGAGCCCAGTCGGACTAAATAGGGACCCACCAGTCAAGAAAAAGTGGTCTACCACTCGGACATGAGCATCGCTACTCGGGTTACAAGCATCGAGAAACCATGACTCGACCACACGGACGAGTACCACTGCTCGGGCGAAAGTGCCGAGAACCACAACTCGGACCTTGGGTAAAGTACATATACCTGGAACAAGGCCGAGTATAGTGTCTGCTCGGACACCTGTAATCCTAGCAATCCAGCCGGGAGGTCCAAAGCGACTACTCTTCACGAGCAACCATAGCTTAACATCATACACGAACGAGATCCCTGGTGATCAACCCTGAGTACTTGGCTGATCTCATACAGTTCGGTACCCAATCAATGGCCATCGAGCACCTCTCGGCATCGCATTCCGGAGAGTAAGCTATGTTCTCGGTAATTTTCCAAGAGTCCTCACAGCACACCGAGTAGTGCAAACATCGCATGTATATTGCTCGCGGATGTTCTAGAATGTTCTCTAGGATACATGTCTCAGATGCTAGCTAGCAATTGTACGACCGTCCTTTAAGGGGACACACGTTGCAAAGATGCTGGAGGCCCTACCGACAATGTCTACATCCACAATACCCGCTAATGGTAAGGAATGAGGGACCACACAACGTATGAAAAAGGGGCTCTTCCTTTGCATATTTAAGGGAGGGGGCATCCATGCAAGAGGGGGACCTTGCATAACAAAACCCCAGTTGCATCACCCTTATACCTGGAAAAACCTTAGTTATGTTAACTAACCTTTAATCCCGTTCCGCCGTCGGAAAACTAGATAATAATCTAAGGCTCTAGAGAGATCACTAACATCTATTTTAGCTTTATCTTTCTTTAGATAAAATTCTTTTAATTTTTTTAATTTTTCTTTATTGTTCATATTTTATTTTTTAAATATAGGGTTAAGTCTTTTACTTGATTTCATAATTTTATAATATCATTTTCTTCATTGGTTCTGTTTTGCTCTGGAAGACTAATTGGTCTTGAGATTGATTCTATTTCGAGAATTCTTAGTCTGCTTATAAAAGTGTCTAATTCTGTTATTCCATTTTTCTTTGGATAATATATTTTTCCTATGTCTTCAAATAATCTTGGTATATCTATTCTATCATTATTTCTAAAGGTAATACTATGGTGTGAGTTGGTTAATGCATAGTTTACACAATACGTAATTGAAAATATTTTTTCTCCTGATTTCATTAGAGTTTCTCTTAAAAAATTGTGTTTAAGGGTTAATGCTTGATTTAGTCTTTGAGTATTTAATGGAATTCCTATATTTGGTCTGATTTCAAATTTTAATTTTACATAAGCTAAATTTCCTTCTATTACTCCTAGTATTTTGTCCTTTGGATAATTTATTCTATTATCCTTTAAAACTAATTCGATTGGTGAGTTTATTCCTTATTGGATTGTTGCTTTAATTAGAACTTGTACTGCTCCTATATGGATATATCCTAATTTCTTTCTATGTTCTTGGCTTTTTAGATTTCTTTTTAGTTCTGAAATTTTTTCTTTGCTTATCAACTGAATACTTGTATTTCCTTGGGTTTCAGGTATGTCTATGGGTGATTCATTCATTGTTTTTCCATAATATATTATATTTTCTTTTTGATTGAATTTCTTTAGTATATTTATTAATTTTTCTTTCTTTCCTACCATATTTGCAGTTTCTACTAAATCTAGATCTTCTTTATGAATTTTCTTAAATAATTTTGGATTAATTAAAATGTTTCCTTCATAATTTCCATATTCTTCAGTAATTTGTAAGTGTTCTATCTCGCTGGTTTCTATCCGATCTATTTCAAACATTATTTTTCATAGAATAATTATAGTTCTAAAAAGAGTGGATTAGTAATCATATCTGATATTTGGTTTCTTGAAATTATTTGCTTTTGCCCACTTCTGCTTCCGTTGATTCCTTCTTTTAATTTGGCTTGGTATGGAGTAATTGGCAGAATAATTTGGAGAAAGAGAGACTTTATTTAGTAATTGACTATTTTTCATGAGGGGGTTGGATGGACACTCAACCATCCGAGCTATACCATAAAGGTTTAGCAAACTACTCTCAGAGAGAGATCACACACAAGTGAGAATTGAAACTTGGTTCTGAATTCTGGTTTGTCTCAGCATAAGAGGACTTATTTATAGCCTAAGCACACAAGATTATTTTACAAAAATATCCCTAGAAATAATTGATTGATTTATATCTGGTTCAATAATTCGATTGATGACATTAGTGCTTACATCATTGTTTAATAATTCTGCTTGATGACGTCAGTGCTTACGTCATTCTTCAATTATTGCTTCATCCGAGTCTCTGTCTTCTTCTTGATACTTGCTGGTGCTTTCTGTCATAATCTGTCTTTTCGAACATCTTTCACATTCATGATTCCTGCTTTCTTTAATTAATGCCCATAGCTTGCTTAGGGCAGCTGGCCTGTAATTCATTTATGATCCTTCCGATGCATAGAATGGGAATTCAAAGTTTGTCAGGATGCTTAAGTCTTTTTCTTTCATTACTTTACCGAGTGTTTTGCTTAGAAGCAAAGTATTTGGACCTTTGTAATTGATTTTGACAAAAGAATTTTGTCCTATTGCACTGCACTGTCCGTAAATGCTTGCCAACTGGTTAGCTATTATTGTTGTCATATCATCTTCATCATATATGATTCCTCTTGCTTCGTCCATTAATGGAAAATTATTGTTGCTTATGCCTATGAAGGCCAAATGCTTGGCTGGCTGTTTTGTTTGGAAGTCTGGGTATGCTGAGTAGAACTTTTAATAAATAGTTCTTTCTCCAGCTATCTTCTTCTTGTACAATTGTACTTCTTCTTTGAAGTAATGTGGGAATAGATCAATCTCTTCGAGACTCTTACTTGGATAAAGACATTCTTAGTCCAAATTGGAACATATTGAATGCCAGAGCTGGGGTTGCTCCTGGTGTAATTATTGGTTTTAGTCCGTAGACATTTCTATCTACCATATAGAAACAATTGATTTTTTCTTTTTCGTTTCAATTAGTTAATCTTCCAAGGTGTTCATAAAATTTTTCTTTGGAAAATTGAACTAGTAATTCATGGTCTTTTCTGGTAATTATTGGGTAATTATCTAAGGAGGATGGAATTCTCCCTAGAATCTTCAATGGGTTTTTTGTTTCTATTTTTATCATCTAATTAAGGAGGATGAAATTCTATCCATAATCATCTGGGTCCGAGATAAATCTCTTTACTTGATTCTTGGACTTCTTTTCCCTTTCTTGCCTTTTCATTATCTCGAGAAATCTTTAGAGCTTTTCCTGCTTCTTCTTTGGTTGGAATTGCTTGATGATGGACTCTTGATATTCCTTGACAATGATGGGTTGCTTTGTACCAATCATCATAGATTCCTGGCATTGGGTCGTTAAAGACAACGTACCATTTATTTGTTTCCTTTCGAGCTGCTTCCTTGATCTCGTTTGGTATTCTTCTTTCCAAAAGTCCTTATTCTTGCATTTGGAGTTCCAGTACTTTAAAATCTGACTTAATTAGATCTAATTCCTTTAGCTTCTGCTCTTCAAGGCTTTTTTGAGCTGGTACTGCTGCTTTAATAATTTTGTTGTGCCTCGCTCCATTCTCTAGATAAGATATCTGCAAGAACGTTCTTTTCTCCTTAATATGAGAAATTGAATAATTGTATTCAGATAATTTCATTTGTCATCGGATTAATCACCCTTGCTTATAGTTTCCTTTGTGATTAATATTTTTGAAACCTGAAACATTGGTCGAATCAGTCCGAACAATAAATTCTTTATCTAGTACATAGATCCGATGCTTTTCTAACATTCAGATTAGTGTTAGAGTTTTTTTTCATGTGTTGGATAATTAATTTCGCTATCTGAAAAAGTTTCAGATGCGTATCCATATAGTAATTCTTTCTTTTGCCCTGGGGGCTTTGCTTTCATGATCCTCCCCAACAGTCATTAGGTGCATCGGTTTCTATAATAATTAGATCATCATTTGATGGATGATATAGCTCAGGAAGATCCTGGCATATTAATTTCATTCTTTCGATAATTGTTTCGTCTTCCTTGGTCCAAGACCAAAGTGCATCTTTCTTTAATTTTTGTTGAAGTGCTTTCCTTTCTCCTGCAAGATCTTTGATAAAACCTTCACTGGAAATATATGTTAGTAATCCAAGAAATATTTGTAATTCTTTTTTATCCTTTAATTTGATAGAAAAATTCCTTAATTTTTCTAGCACAATGCTTTTGCATTAGACTTTTTGCTTTCTCAATTTCTAGTCCTAAATAATTAATTTTGTTTTGAGATAATATCGCTTTTTTCTTGCTTACGACTACTCCATGTTCTAAATATTTATTAAGCACTAATTTTACTTTGTTAAAATGATCATCTAAATCTTTATTAGTAAAGACCAAGATATCATCAATATATATAAGACATAAATCTTTAAATTCTTTGAGTATTGAATCCATTCTTTGTTAAAAAATTCTTGGTGACTGCTTCATTCCCATTGGAAGTACATTCCATTCATATTGACTGTGAACACCTAATTTTGTCCGGGTGTCCTTTTAATTAATGTTTTAGAAGAAAAATAATAAAAAATAACTTGGCAAGAAAAACCAAATGAGTTTTGTTTTAATGAGCCCAATTTCATTTTATTGTTGCAAGTTATCCATTTAAGACCATGTTCCAAGCATGAATGAAAATAAAAGACCAAAGAATGCAAAAAAAAAAAAAAAAAGATATCTATGTTGGGCTCCAAGTCCTTTAACCCAACCCTTTTTTTATTATTATATTTATTTTTATTTTTAGGCCCAAACAAACAAAAAGGGCTGCCCGCTTTTGTTAAAAAAAAAGTAATTAAATAAAAAAAAGAGGATACAGCAACGTTCAGCATCATACAGGGCCAAGAGGAAAAGCCAAATTTTCTTAATGAATATCAGCAACCAAAAGAGCAATGGCAAAAGACTTAGGCATTTGTAACAAAATGGGTTTTTTTTTTAAGCATCAATAAGGCAAAAATGGGAAGAAGGAATGCTCTGCTACCTTTGAGAGAATCAAACCTGAACCAAAGAGAAAAATACTCAACATGAACAAGGAAATTTGCAGCATCAAGGAAAAACTCAACAAACACAGAATCAGTGGAATTGGAAATGTGGAAAAGGACCTTGCATTGTAACCATGGCAGAGGGAGTTTTGGAGTTTTGCAACAAAGAGAAGTTTAAAAGGAGGGATCTTCTTCTTTCATGTTGGACAGCCATCACCACCTCCTCCTCCATTCCCACCATAGTCACCACCACACCTCCATCACCATTTCTCTCTACCAAGTAGCTCAACTCAAAAACCAGAATCATTTTCCACCATATCCTTCATCCATAACCATCCTCATCTTCTATCCAAAACACCTATCATCTTCCCTATCAATCCATAACCCCATTCCACCCAAAAATAAAAAGGGGCATATCAACACAAAACTCAAACACTAAAGTGCAATAGAGAGAAAGCATAAAGATCATCCTCTGTAACATACTATGCAGCGCCCTGATAAGCCTCTGGCTTATCTAGTTTTATGACTAGATGAACTAGGGTTTATATGCCAATTTATTCGAGTTCACTCTCAATTTCGCCCGAATTTGCCTTGTTTTGTTCCTAAGTTGGACTTTGACTCGTTTTGCGTCTTTTGTGTAGTTTTTAGGTTATTTTGGATAGAATTACGCTTGTGGTTGCTTGTGTTGTTTTCAGATCCATAAGTGAAGCTTTAAGAGTTAAGAAAAGTGAAGAATATGAGCCAGACAGAGCCCATCACGGCCTGGCCGTGATGACCATCACGGCCATGATCAAGCAGAGCGAGAAGGGCAAAAGTCGGAAGTCATCACGGCCTGGCCGTGATGTCTATCATGGCCGTGACCTAAAACCCACACAAGTCGGAAGTCGTCACGGCCTAGCCGTGATGTCTATCACGGCCGTGACAATCCAGGAGGCAAAAGTCGAGAACCTGTCACGGCCTGGCGTGACACCCGTCACGGGCGTGATGTAAGCAGATGGTGGAGACAGAAGCTATCACGGCCTAGCCGTGATGAGGCTCACGACCGTAATGTTCAAGATTTGAAAGCGCGCCCAACCCAGAATGCGTCACGGCCTGGCCGTGATGGCCATCACGGCCGTGACGCGTGGCCTCCCTATAAATAGAGCAGATCAGAACAGATTTGAGTAGTTTTTGGATCAGAATTTTTCAGAGACTTTTTGTAACCCTATTTCTGGGATTTCTTCTTCTCTTCTTTTCTCTTAATTCATAGGTTTAGGATGGATTCCAATTGTACGTTCGTTGTTGTTACGGACATGAGGAACTAATCCTCTTGTCTAAGGGATCGATGAAGCCACCCATGGCGGCATAGTATTAATGTAATGTAATTCTCTCTCCTTTAATTCAATTATGATTTTCCAATTCTATTTTCATTGTGTCGATTATATGCTAGCGTGATCGACTAGTTAAGCGTGTTGAGGCCTAGCGGCGATTCGCGTTTTAGAACTTGAATTGGGAACATCGGTCGAGTATTGCACGAGAGTGAGTAGGAGATCGATGCAACCTATAGGGAACAAGAATTAATAGAATTCGAGATTAGGGTTAAGAGACCTAGCAAGTAATTAACTCAAATCATCGAATACGTCCTAATGAGCACGGAAGTGGATTTAGGAGAATTTAGGGGTCCCGGTTGACATTAAAATTGAACTTAGGGAGGAGAATATCATCACTTGGGTACTTTGCATGATTGGGTAGGTGGATTCGAAACCTTAGATGCTTTTAAATTTCTGAATTCATTCACCTTAGCTTTAATTGATTTGATTCTTGAATTTGCAATCTCAATCTCTTTCTATCAACCTCCTTCTATTGCTTAACTAACGTATCGGATTTCTTGACAATTTAGTCGAATTGGTAACCCAATCCTTGTGTTCGACCTCGGTAGAATACTACCGTGTTTTTATTACTTGCGATGACCCGGTACACTTGCCGGAGTCACAACAAGTTTTTGGCGCCGTTGCCGGGGATTGGCACAACCAATTTTCCTAATTTTTAGGAAATTCGGCTGTTTGGTTAAGCTGACTTTTAGTTTTATTTTCTTTTATTTAATTGTTATTATTTTTCTCTGCTTCTTTGATTCCACTTGGTCTTTGCCTGTTTTTGTATGCGAGGTACCCTCCTACCAGAGGACTTGCTATTTGATTCCGAGATCACCAGGACCGAGCGGCAGTTAAGAAAAGAGGCCAGAGAAAGGAAGAGGTTGGAAGCAATTAAAATAGAAGGCATGGCTGAAGAAAATCCTCCTCCTCCTCCTCCTCCTCGTTACAAGCCTCTCTTTGAGTACGATCTACCAAGCTTGGTGGATTGTGACTCTTCTATTGTGAGAGGCAACCTGAACACGAACTCCTTCGAGTTGAAGCATGTGTCACATTCCAGCTCAGGAGAATCAGTTTGATGGGAGTGGAAAGCAAGACCCGCATAGACACATCACTCGCTTCCTTGAGGCGTGTGACTTACGAGAAGACAAGAGGAGTCTCACAGGATGAGTTTCGCTGCGACTTTTCCCTCTCTCTCTTAGGGATGTCGCTCGCGATTGGGTTGACAGATTTGGATAGGAACAAGATCGAAACTTGGGAGCAAATGGCACGAAGTGTTCCTAACCAAATACTTTCCTCCTCGGAAGGCGGCACAAGCAAGAATAGCCGTCACTTCATTCAGGCAAACGGAGGATGAAACATACAATGAAGCATGGGAGAGGTACAATGGTTTGTTGAGAAGATGTCCTCTCGCGTTCTTTGACCCGGTTTCCAAAGTGCAACATTTCTTTAATGGGTTGAGAGGACGCTATCGGATGAACTCGTGATGCCGCAGCTGGCGGTTCTTTTGTATATTTATCGGCTGAGGATGGATGGGCACTTGTTAGAGAAGATGTCATATAATGATTACAACCGTGGTAGGGAGACCTCGAGTGGAATCGGTTCGGGGACAATGGAAGCCATTTTAGAGCAAAACAGACTTTTGAAGATGCAAAATGAGGCTTTGTCTGGGAACAAGAGGATTAATGCTATACACGAGGGAATGCCTCCAGGTTGTGCGAATTGCAATGGAAATCATGACACTCAGAATTGCCCGCTAAATTTCCCTCAAGAACATGTGGACTCTTGCCACAACTTCTATGACACTTGTGCCCCGAACAATTATCGGAGGAACAATCAAAATCGAATAGGGGCTACATGAGAAGAGACCATCCGGGATTTGCTTGGAGTGATGTTAATGGTGGTCTAGCCGGTCGACAACACCCTCAACAGAATTGGCAACAACCTCAACAGGGTCTGAGACCGAACATTGGAATTCAGCAGCGCCATAATCAGCAGGCTCCTCCGGGGCCTAATCAGTTGCAAATATCAGATGGTGGAAGACAACAGTGGGAGTTGGCTTTTGAGAAGTTGTCAACCTTTACAAGCACATCTTTTGAGAAGGTGACCACTGCCATTGACAAGTTGGCGACTCATACAGGATCGCGAATTCAGAATCTGGAGACACAAATAGCACAGCTCGCGACGCAACTTAATGAGCGTCTTCCAGGCACTCTTCCAGGTAGTACTGAGAACAACCCCAAGGGACAATGCAATGTCATATCTACTAGAAGCGGAAGGGTGTTGGAACCTAGCAGGGGTACCACTAGTTCTCGGGGATGACAAGGGCCCGAACAACTACCGATTGAGGAAGAGCAACCAGGGAAAGAAGAGTTGGCAAGTGACAAGGGACCGAAGCAAGGGGGAAGGCTGAAACTTGTGGATGAAGAGTTCCGAAGGAAGAAGTGGGTTGAACCCCAAGACCTTCCACCCTACATGAAGGTTCCGTATACGGAAAGATTGAAGAAGCCTCAACAGGATAAGCAATTCAATAAGTTCCTTGATGTCTTCCGAAAACTTCGGATTAACATTCCATTTGCGGAAGCCTTGGAACAAATGCCATCATATGCCCGGTTTATGAAGGAGCTTCTCACCAAGAAGCGGAGGATAGTAGATGAAGAAACGGTTGCTTTGACCGAGGAGTGTAGTGCCATTCTTCAGAGAAAACTACCTCCAAAGTTGAAGGATCCCGGTTCTTTTTCGATACCTTGCACCATTGGGGGATGACTGTGGGGAAGGCATTATGTGATCTAGGGGCAAGCATCAACTTGATGCCCCTCTCTATGATGAAGAGGTTGGGGATCCAAGAAGTTAAGGATACACGGATGTCGCTCCAACTGGCCGACCGCTCTATAAAATATCCTTATGGGGTGGTCGAAGACTTGTTGGTGAAGGTGGACAAGCTTATATTTCCGGCGGACTTTGTAGTGCTTGATATGGACGAAGATGCCGAGGTTCCTCTCATCTTCTGGGTAGGCCCTTCTTGGCCACTGGGGGTGCCTTGATAGATGTGCGGCAAGGGAAACTCACTCTAAGGGTGCAAGATGATGAGGTAGTCTTCAATCTCTTTGAAGCAATGAAGCACCCTGTAGAGAGGTCGGAAGTGTATCGAGTGGATGTGGCGGACCCAACTGAAAAGGTAAAGGCAACTCGAGAAAACAATGATCCTTCACTTGCAACAGTATCAGTAGAATCTCATGAGAAAGACAGTGAGGAAAAAGGCCCTCTTCGGGGATGAAGTCTACCTTGAGTGGCTACGAGACATGGAACCCATACCGAGTCTCCCAAGGGAAGAATGTGCAAAGGAAGAGCTCAGTTGCAAGGGCAAGAAAAAGAAGGGTAAAGCACCAAGGTTGAAAGGTAGCACAACCGTGGTGGTCAATAAAGACAACAAGTTGATCCCCAAAAAGACCATCGCGGAGTGGAGAGTGCGTGCGGATTATAGAAGGATGCTGGGCTTAAATGAGCTGTCCGGGAACAGCTTGCGGGTATATAAAAGTGCACAAACCTACAAAGAACAGGCCAAGGAATGGCATGGCAAGCAGGATCTTCCTCCGGATTAACCCTCTGGGGCGACTTGAGTCAGGCTCGGGACGTTAAACAAGCGCTACTTGGGAGGCAACCCAAGCAAGGTATCTATTTCTTCTCTTAACTTTTGTTTTATTTTTTGCTTTTTGTTTTGTTTTTGTTGTCACTCTTGAATAATTTGAGAAGATCAAGAGTTTTTGTATGAATGTCGTGTCGGCAAGCTTGTTGGATGTTAATTGAATTGAGCATTATTGATTGCATGAATTACTTGATCATTGATGATTTCCCCCTAGGTTCTGAAAATAGAAAAGTTTATCCCCACTAAAAAAAAATTGAAAATTGAACTTTGAGATTTATTATGATTGCTTGATTTATGATAAGTTTGGGGTGAGGGGGTGCACACACTAGGAATCGTATCTCGGTCAAACAATTTGCAAAATGTCCAGGTGAGGATTTGAGCCTCCAACTCTGTTTTTGAATGTGTGAATCACTGTTAAGTTGCACTTTCCCGAATTTGCTTGAATCTCTATATGGTTTGCATGTTTATGTGTTGCATCAAATGATTTAGGCAATTTTCTTTGAATTAACTACTTGGCCTGAAAATGAACCATCCCTAATGCATGTTCCCTAGTTAGCCAAATTGAGCCCAATTGACCTATTGTTTCTTGATGACCCTACATTACGAGCCAAAATCTGAAAAACCATGTTGACCCAATCTTAGGATTAGGAGAGCATGGAAATGAGCAAGAGAAAGGTTGTGAGAAACTAAGTTTGGGGTGGCTACAAGGTGTGTGTCATATTGGGATGAGAAAAAGAAAATAAAGGTTGACCCAAGGCAAAAAGAAAAAGAAAAGAAAAGAAGAAAACAAAAAAAAATGGCCAAAAGAAAAGGGGCAAAACAAAAATAATATCAAGGAAAAGGTTGTAGTCACCCGAGCCCAAATGAAAAATGGAAAGAAAGGAATTTGAGTGGAAAAATGTGTTTAATGCTCATGCTCTCTTAGTTCCTAGGGACTTAAACCTAAATATCCTTGATTATCCTACCCTCAGCCAGGCCCCATTACAACCTTTAAAAGACCTTTTGATGTTGCATGCATGTTTTCGTGGGAACTATGTTTGAGATGAAAATCAAATTCATGGGAAGTGCTCTTGATAAGTGAAATTGAGTGAAAAAGTTGAAAGCCTAGACAAACTTGAGCGAACGAGTGAAATACTAAATGCCCTTGTGAGGAAGGAAATTGTTTGAAATAGGTGATCTTCCTTTGTGTGTATCTTTGAGCCTCAACTTAGAGTAATGATGGCATGAATGATAATTTCTCAATTGTTTAAAGTGGATGAATGTGGGGACTACATTGATAAAAAAAAAAGGGGGAATCAAAGAAGAAAAACTGTTTTGTAAAGTCGCATGAAATTTGTGCGAAATTGATTAGATCTTTAGGCTTGCCAAGTCTTGAGTCGTTTTTGAGTTTTAAGCTTGCTTGGGGACAAGCAAGGTTTAAGTTTGGGGTATTTTGATAAGCCTCTGGCTTATCTAGTTTTATGACTAGATGAACTAGGGTTTATATGCCAATTTATTCGAGTTCACTCTCGATTTCGCCCGAATTTGCCTTGTTTTGTTCCTAAGTTGGACTTTGACTCGTTTTGCGTCTTTTGTGTAGTTTTTAGGTTATTTTGGATAGAATTACGCTTGTGGTTGCTTGTGTTGTTTTCAGATCCATAAGTGAAGCTTTAAGAGTTAAGAAAAGTGAAGAATATGAGCCAGACAGAGCCCATCACGGCCTGGCCGTGATGACCATCACGGCCATGATCAAGCGGAGCGAAGGGGCAAAAGTCGGAAGTCATCACGGCCTAGCCGTGATGTCTATCACGGCCGTGACCTAAAACCCACACAAGTCGAGAAGCTGTCACGGCCTAGCCGTGATGTCTATCACGGCCGTGACAATCCAGGAGGCAAAAGTCAGAACCTGTCACGACCTGGCCGTGACACCCGTCACGGGCGTGACAGAACAGATGGTGGAGACAGAAGCTATCACGGCCTAGCCGTGATGAGGCTCACGACCGTAATGTTCAAGATTTGAAAGCGCGCCCAACCCAGAATGCGTCACGGCCTGGCCGTGATGGCCATCACGGCCGTGACGCGTGGCCTCCCTATAAATAGAGCAGATCAGAACAGATTTGAGTAGTTTTTGGATCAGAATTTTTCAGAGACTTTTTGTAACCCTATTTCTGGGATTTCTTCTTCTCTTCTTTTCTCTTAATTCATAGGCTTAGGATGGATTCCAATTGTACGTTCGTTGTTGTTACGGACATGAGGAACTAATCCTCTTGTCTAAGGGATCGATGAAGCCACCCATGGCGGCATAGTATTAATGTAATGTAATTCTCTCTCCTTTAATTCAATTATGATTTTCCAATTCTGTTTTCATTGTGTCGATTATATGCTAGCGTGATCGACTAGTTAAGCGTGTTGAGGCCTAGCGGCGATTCGCGTTTTAGAACTTGAATTGGGAACATCGGTCGAGTATTGCACGAGAGTGAGTAGGAGATCGATGCAACCTATAGGGAACAAGAATTAATAGAATTCGAGATTAGGGTTAAGAGACCTAGCAAGTAATTAACTCAAATCATCGAATACGTCCTAATGAGCACGGAAGTGGATTTAGGAGAATTTAGGGGTCCCGGTTGACATTAAAATTGAACTTAGGGAGGAGAATATCATCACTTGGGTACTTTGCATGATTGGGTAGGTGGATTCGAAACCTTAGATGCTTTTAAATTTCTGAATTCATTCACCTTAGCTTTAATTGATTTGATTCTTGAATTTGCAATCTCAATCTCTTTCTATCAACCTCCTTCTATTGCTTAACTAACGTATCGGATTTCTTGACAATTTAGTCGAATTGGTAACCCAATCCTTGTGTTCGACCTCGGTAGAATACTACCGTGTTTTTATTACTTGCGACGACCCGGTACACTTGCCGGAGTCACAACACGCCCCTAGACGAACAAGACGGCGTCGCCGCCATCGTGCTGACTCCTCTGATTCTGTTCGGAACCTGTTCGATCTACCCCTCCACCGTATCAGATCCGCTTCGCCACTGCTCATCCACCGTTGGCCGCCATCACCGTCACGGCATCAAGCTCGTCGCTGCGTCCACCGCCGCTGCCTCCTCCACCTATCAGCCACGCCATCATCAACACCAGATCTATGCGGCACCACCTCCACGGCCAGCCTTCTCCGTAACGCCACCATATCGTGCTCAGACCCAGTGCCCAGCTCCGTCGCCGCGTCGCCTTCACCATTCGAGCCTCGCCGCCGCTACGCCTCTTGCTCCTCTGTCTCCTGCGTTTCAGTGGTGAGGGAGTAAAGCCTCGTTTCTTTCTTTCTCTACTGATTGCTTCTCTTTTTTATTTTTATTTTTTGTTTCTTTAAGTATCAAGGCATGGGTTTTGGGCCAGCTACCAAACTTTCATTCCCCTTTTTATTTAGGAAATATATTTGACAATAAAAACTGAAGTTGGGTCTATTTCTTGTTTTGGGCCCAATCATATGAAAAAAGAGGGGGTTCTAGCTCATCTTGTTTTTTTAAAAAATAATAACATGAACCAAAAATGGTTAATAAAATATTTTCAATCCTTCGTTTCAAATAAAAAATCTCCTTTTGGGTTCACGCAACAATTTACAATGTCGATGTACGATTTTTCGTCCTCGAGTGTTGTAAAAAATTGTAAGGGTTTATCGTATAGTTTCACTATCTTTAACCCTTCATTTTAGAAATAAAAATGATTTTTAGGTTCTATTTTGACAAAGTTTTCCTTTTTTAAAAATAAATAAATAAATAAATAAATGAATACTTTTAAGTATCTCTAATAAATTTTAATAAATAAAAGCCCTTATTAATTCACGCAACAATCTATGACATTGATGTATGAATTTTCATCCTCAAATGTCATAAGAATTGTAATGGTTCATCGTATAGCTCCTCTATCTTTAACCCTGTGCAAGGGTGAATTCCTTTTTGTATAAAATAATAAACGTTTTCAATTTACTCTTTTTATCAAAATTTTATTCAATTTTATAAAATAAATATTTATTTGAATTCACGCAATAATTTATGATGATAAAATAAAAATTTATTTTCACGCAACAATCTACGACGTTGATGTATGATTTTTTTCATCCTCAAGTGGCGTATGCATTATGAGGGTTTATCGTATAGCACTGCTATCGTGGACCCTATGCAAAAAATGAATTTATTATGAAATAAAATCCCTTTTTTAAATATAAAATAATCGAAATCAAATCTTTTCCAAAAAAATGAAATCTATAAACCAACCAAACTTTTTCCAAAAGAACTACGTGGCTTTGAGTTTCCCATCGCACCCGGGAATACGTAGGAGCAAGATAAATCATCTTGTCAAGCCAAAACTAAATTTTCCTTTTTTTTTTGTCCCTTTTTATGTTAAAATAATTCTTTCTTGTAAATAATTTTTTGGATAAAAATAAATATTTTAAAGGTTATTAAAATGTTTTTTGCACAATTAACTTGAGGTACTATTTTTTAAACGGGCGATGTGGGGTGCTAACACCTTCCCTATTCGTAACTGACTCCCGGACTCATCTCTCTCTTTTTTAGACCAGTTTACCTTTAAATAATTGGGTTTTCTAAGATTTTCCCAATAAAAATTTTAGTGACGACTCCTCTGTTTTTATCTTCTTTTTCACGGCTCCCGGACGGGACTGTCGCGACAGCTGGTGACTCCACTGGGGAGTTTTGAGAGTCAGGCCTATCATAGTTGGTTGTGCAATTTTTCTTATAATAGATTTGAAAATATTAGTTTTACCCCTCTTTGTTTTATTTGTTTTATATATAGTATTATATGCTTTAATAAATGCCTTTGTATATTCTTGCAACCCTAGGGTAGAAAACTCTTTTAAATGTTGGCTGTTCTTTTGCAGGTTTGGGGTTTGTTTTTTAGGTTTTGTGCAGGTTTGCTTGCTCCCATCACACACATCACCATCACATATTCACACACTTTTGGGCTCTACACCCGAGTCTTGGAATGCCATAAGATTAGAAGGGGCTTCAGTGATGTTATTGTGATGCTTTTGCGTCCCTGACAGACATTGATTCTCCCGCTCGGATTGCTACCGGAACATGGACTGCCATATTATGACTTTTTGGTCCCTGTGGCGAGGTTCATGGATTCGGGTCCTCATTTTTAGATGAGGGTAATCCGGGGACCACATGTTTAGGGGTCTAGATCTGTCCTGGAAGTCATGCACCTAAAATGCCATTAGTAGCCTACCAAACTAGGGTCTTGACCTCAGAAGTTCAAACTTTAGGATATGACCCATGTAGGACAAAAGGGAGCGCATTCCACCTTTTTCTGCAACATGAATAATCACATGCATCATAATGATTTTATGCACGCATTCCACAAACGCCTTCATATGCAATTCATTCATACATATCGTTACACTCATTATTATTCATTGTATGCTCGTGCATGTAGTACTTTAAGTCATGCATTGTTAATATGTCATTCATGCATTTTGTTACACTCTCATGCATAAGTAAAATTGCATTCCAAATGTTATTAACAAAGTAAAATTTCCCTCCACAGATAATTTGGTTTGAGATAACACCTTTGATTACAAGAGATGGAAAAAGTCAGACACACTAGCAATGCTCCCACTACCAAGAGCTCCAGGGTGATAATGAACTCGTTAGAGAATCTGAAAGATCTGAGCCAATCTTTGCCTCAAGAACGTCAAAGAAGCTTCGCCAAGAAGTATGGAGGGATCTTGGTGTTGGTGTAAGCCCTAGAGACCAGTGTATTTCTTAGACTTACATTTGTATCTTGCCATTATATATATATATATGTATATATATATATATATATATATATATATATATGTATATATATATATGATATGAGGCATTCCAGTTTATTGTGTTACTTGTTTAAACATAATAAAGTCATTAGAATAGAAATTTCAGTTTAATAGAATATCAAGTACATGACTTGATCGTGAGACACTATTGAACAATGAAATCCTATTCTTAAATATTCGTAGTCAAGTATTTTATTAATAAGGACAATAATAATACATTGAGACTATTACGTTTGCAGACTGATGACCATATCTCACGGGTTATGGATATGAGATATCGAGTCGCCACATAGGTACACATTAGAGTAATGATGTACTGGATTGACCCACCATGAGAACACTACATGGAGCGTTATGTGAGTGTCATAAGTAGTTCTCATAGTGACAATGGTGTATGCAATCCTTCGACCTGAAATCGCTACGATCCCTACATGAGGAGTCGTGTGCTTTAATATCGTCAAACGTCATCTGTAATATGATGATTATAAAGACGGTCATTGGGCATACCACGAGCCATGCAGAGGGATGTGAGTGACCTAGATGGAATTTGTCCCTCCTACATAACAGGAGTAATATCTGTGGGCCCCCTGATAGAGTGAGACTGTAAAATGCATGGCCGTGCTGAAATAAGTCAATATGAGATATTGACCTCATTTGTTGTTAAGTCTACTCGGGTATCAGGGAACATGATATTGAACCATACAAGGGTGACACATTCTATGTCTTGTGTTCAATATAGATATATGGACAAAGGGATAATAATGCACATGAATATTTGTCACAGAAAGGTTTCGTCAAATCACCGACTTTCTCACTACTTAGGTAGAAATGATCTATTGCTAGATACCGCTCACTGTTTGTAATATTAAATGGGATTTAATATTACTGCTAACGTTTTGGGAACCTATAGGGTCACACACATAAGAGTGGATTAAAAGAAGCATTAAAAGGAGAGTTGGACTTTTCTATTGGGCCTAGCGCATAGTACATGGGGCTTAGGTCAAACGCTGCTCACTAACTCACTTAAGGAAGTGCTACTATAAGTAGACCACTTAAGCTATTGTGCCTACATGGTTTTTACCCTAGCCGCACATAGAGAGTGACAGTGAGCAGCAGGTCTCAGTTTTCGAAGCTAGCACTGTGAGGCAGAGATGCTTTGTGTTCGTGACGTTGGACGTTCACGGGATCTGCTCGTGTGGATACCTTAGAGACATCGTTCGTGCGGTGTTCGTGATAAACGATTTCAATCAATTGTCATCGCTTCAAGAGGCAAATCTTCTAACCATGAATCATGACCATTCGTAAGGATCCTTCGATGGGAATTTTTTTCCGCTGTGTTATTTTGTTTTATACGCAAATTCCCAACAGTGGTATCAAAGCCGCTTGCGAAACCATGATTCTGTTACGTGGTTTACCTGTTATGTATGATAACATGTTAATAATGTGAATCGTTTTTCTGAAAATTGTTTTCTGAAAATCGTTTGCATCCGTTTTTGCGAAACCTTGTTTCTGTAATTTTCGTATGTATATGATATATGCGTCTATAGCATGTTTATGTATATATATGCGATATGTACATTGGTTATGGAATCCTTATTATGTTCTGCGATGGCGTCAAGTGTTGATGTTAAACATGATCGGTTTCAGTTCTCTGTTGGCGGCGTTAAAGGGTGTCAGACATGAAAAGTTCATGTTCTTGCGGCTGAGGTTCCAAGGGTTGGAACCCTAGCCGCCGTTCCTTGCAGCGTGAAGTGTTCACGGGCCTTGCGGTTTTAGGGTTAAGAGGTTGAAGCCCTAGCCGCCAAGGAAGCGGGAACCCCGTGCTACCTCTGAGTAGTGTGTTATTTTGAAATTCAATTTTTGAAATCTTTTATGTCACCATTTAATAACAACATCAATTATAATAAATGAGATTTATTATATATGATATGATTTCAAAATTTAGATTTTGAAATACTTAACTAATAGTAACATCAATTACAATAAATGTGATTTATAGTAACATCAATTACAATAAATGTGATTTATAGTAACATCAATTACAATAAATGTGATTTATTATATATTATGTTTTCAAAATTCAGATTTTGAAATCTCTAATTAATAATAATAATAATTGTGTATTATTATTGGTTGTTACTATTTATTTGGTGATGTATGGTGAATGGTTATGGCCTTAGTCCTTTAATCTTTTGGTTTATATTTTGAAATACGGCCTGCGTGCCGTGCCTTTCTCTTATATTCCATATGTATATTCTTTTCTCATCTCACTCCCCTCATATGTAAAATGAGGTTTCTGTTTATGTAATGTAATGATGGAGACAAGAAGACGTTATCCTGTGGGAGATCATGCTTGGAGAAGCTTGGACGCTCCTAGGTTTCAGTTTAGATTCTCTCATTGGCTTGGGAGAATCAATGCGTTAGGGGCCATAACCATATCACATTTATTTGCCTTATATATGTATGAGATGCATGTATGTAAATAGTAAGCTAAAGAGTTTAACAAATGATGAGATCAAATTTTAATCAAATCCCTCAAAAGGAAATATTAAGTCACATTTAAAGGCCTTCCAATGCATGGCACTCGTCAAGACTATGATCGATTAAGTGTGGGTCCGCCAAAGCGGGGTACCTTTATCTATACTAGTAAGATGCGATGGGACAAATGTAATGTTCAACTACTATCCATTGGGTCTGACTTAACTAAGCCAACTTCAATAGGATTGAAAGGCTTAGAGGCTTAAAAGTTGGGCTTTAGTCCATGTGATGGATTAGAATAAGAGTTATTCACCCAACTGTCCAAGAGTTGCATGAGATGCAATCAGAAAGTGTTTCCTACCTATATAACCGAATTTTGAGTGATCAGTCAAAGCTGACTTAAAGCTAGGTGAAATATGGATCTTGGCCCACTAGAAAATCTTCCAACAGGATTTTCCGAATCAATGATGAGGGTCATTGTTTTGAGT
The DNA here is from genome assembly GCA_030762895.1 of Sophora flavescens. Taxonomy (NCBI): domain Eukaryota; kingdom Viridiplantae; phylum Streptophyta; class Magnoliopsida; order Fabales; family Fabaceae; genus Sophora; species Sophora flavescens. The sequence continues at coordinate 26,251,015 of CM061065.1, read as the reverse complement.
AAAATAGTGGGAGGCGTATTTAATTAAAGACCTTATTAAATAACTTCATGGCATGATACTTATATTTTGCATATTTATCTCTGTAGATTACCATGGCATCAAACACATCAAGTAACCTGTCATTGCGATCCGTCCTTGAGAAGGACAAACTATCCGGAACAAATTTTCTGGACTGGTATAGAAACTTGAGGATTGTCCTCAAACATGAGAAAAAGCTGTATGTTCTTGAGGAGCTTATTCCTGAGGAGCCACCAGCTTCAAGTGCTCCTAGGGCTGACAGGGATGCTTATAAGAAGCATCAGGATGACGCCTTAGACGTCGGCTGTCTTATGCTTGCTACCATGACCTCTGAGCTGCAAAAGCAACATGAGACCATGGAGGCGTACGATATGATCGTGCACCTCAAGCTGCTCTACCAAGAGCAAGCAAGGCATGAGCGGTTCGAAGTTTCCAGAGCCCTTTTCCAGTGTAAATTGGTAGAAGGAAGCCCTGTGAGTCCTCATGTACTCCAGATGATCGGGTACATTGAGAATCTCGAGAGACTGGGATTTCCTTTAGGCCAAGAGTTGGCCACCGACTTAGTTCTGCAATCGTTGCCTGAGAGCTATAGTTAGTTTGTCATGAACTATAATATGAATGATCTTGACAAACCTTTGCCAGAATTATTGAGCATGTTGAGAACTGCTGAACAAAATATTAACAAAGGAAAGGGGAAGGCCATTTTGATGGTCCAGGCTGGAAATAGCAAGAAGAAGCCCAAGAAGCCCACGCACAAACAAAAGGGCAAGGGCAAGGGCAAGGGCAAGGGCAAGGCCATCAACAAGATCAAGCCCAGTGCTTCTGGCTTGAAGCCTGTGGGTGGTGTGCTAAGGAAGGCAATTGCTTCCACTGTGGTCGGACCAGACATTGGAAGAGGAACTGCCCAAAATACCTTGAAGAAATCAAGAAGAAGAAGGGAAGTGAGACTTCCACTTCAGGTGTGTTTGTTATAGAAGTCAATTTATCTACTTCTGCATCATGGGTATTAGATACTGGATGTGGTTCTCACATTTGTACAAATGTGCAGGATCTAAACAGGATTAGACCATTGGCAAAGGGCGAAGTCGACCTACGAGTTGGAAATGGAGCAAAGGTTGCTGCTTTAGCTGTAGGGACTTATGTATTGACTTTGCCCACTGGGCTTACTATTCAGTTGGAGAACAGTTATTTTGTGCCTGCAATTAGCAGGAATATCATTTCCGTTTCTTGTTTGGACAAGATTGGTTTTTCTTTTATAATAAAGAACAAAAGTTGTTCTATTTATTTGGATGATATTTTCTATGCTAGTGCACACATGAGTAATGGGCTTTATGTCCTTGATCTTGAAATGCCCATCTATAACATAAATACTAAGAGGTTCAAACCAAATGAGTTGAACCCGTCTTATCTTTGGCATTGTCGTTTAGGCCATATAAATGAGAAGTGGTTTTCGAAGCTCCATAAAGATGGACTCTTGGACTCATTTGATTATGAATCATATGAGATATGTGAGTCTTGTTTATTGGGAAAGATGACTAAAGCTCCATTCACCGGAAAAGGTGAAAGAGCTAACGATCTTTTGGGTCTTATACATAGCGATGTATGCGGACCCCTAAACACATTAGCTAGAGGTGGTTTTCAGTACTTCATCACATTTACTGATGATTTCAGTAGGTATGGATTTGTGTATCTTATGAAACATAAATCGGAATCCTTTGAAAAGTTCAAGGAATTCAAAAATGAGGTACAAAACCAACTTGGTAAAAATATTAAAACTCTTCGATCAGATCGAGGTGGTGAATATTTGAGCCTAGAGTTTGATGATCATCTGAGAGAGTGTGGAATTTTATCTCAACTCACTCCACCTGGAACACCACAATGGAATGGTGTTTCTGAGAGGAGAAATCGAACCTTGTTGGACATGGTTCGGTCTATGATGAGTCATGCAAACCTTCCAAACTCTTTCTGGGGACATGCTCTATTAACAACAGCTTTTACACTTAACCGTGTTCCATCCAAAGCGGTAGAAAAGACACCATATGAGATATGGACTGGTAGACGACCCAGCATGTCTTTTATGAAGATTTGGGGTTGTGAAGTATATGTAAAACGTCAAGTTTCTAATAAGCTTGATCCTAAATCTGATAAATGCTTCTTTGTGGGGTATCCCAAAGAAACCAAGGGATACTATTTCTGTAATCCTTCCGAAGGCAAAGTGTTTGTCGCACGGACTGGTGTATTCCTAGAAAAGGAGTTTATCTCCATAGGAACCAGTGGGAGGAAGATAGAACTTGAAGAAATTCAAGAATCACAGAGTAGTGACCTACCATTGGTAGAACATGAGCGACCTTCACAAAATGTTGTGGAGGAACAACCTGCTCCAGTAGCACAAGACCAGCGTAGGTCTAACAGGATACGTCACCAGCCTGAGAGATATGGATTTCTCATGACTCCACAAGGTGATGTATTGCTCATAGATCAAGATGAGCATGTGACTTACCAGGAGGACATCACTGGCCCAGAATCTGAGAAGTGGCTTGAGGCCATGAAATCTGAGATGGATTTCATGTACACCAACCAGGTTTGGACCTTGGTAGAGCCACCTGAAGGGGTGAAACCCATAGGGTGCAAGTGGGTTTTCAAAATGAAAACTGACATGGATGGTAAGGTACACACCTTTAAGGCGCGATTGGTCGCTAAGGGTTTCAAGCAAATTCATGATGTCGACTATGATGAGACCTTTTCGCCTGTTGCGATGCTTAAATCCGTCCGGATCTTACTTGCTATCGCTGCATACCATGATTATGAGATATGGCAGATGGATGTCAAAACTGCGTTCCTTAATGGAAAGCTTCTTGAGGATGTGTACATGGCACAACCTGAAGGCTTTGACATTTCAGAGGATGCCGGAAAGGTATGTAAATTGCAGCGATCAATCTATGGATTGAAGCAAGCTTCCAGAAGTTGGAACCTTCATTTTGATGATCTTTGTAAGACAGATGCGGATTCATCAAAAATGAAGATGAACCTTGTGTCTACAAGAAGGTTAGTGGGAGCATTGTTGTTTTTACGTTGTTATATGTAGATGACATATTACTCATTGGAAATGACATCCCTACACTACAAAATGTAAAGACATGGTTAGGGAATTGCTTCTCTATGAAAGATTTGGGTGAAGCTACCTATGTATTGGGAATCAGGATCTATAGGGATAGATCGCTGAAATTGCTTGGCCTAAGTCAGAGTACATACATAGACAAAGTCTTGAGACGCTTTAACATGCATGAATCCAAGAAAGGACTCTTGCCTATGTCACATGGTATATGCCTATCAAAGGCACAATCCCCTTCCACTCAAGAAAAAAGGGATCGCATGAGTAAGATTCCATATGCATCCGCAATTGGATCTATCATGTATGCCATGTTATGTACTCGACCAGATGTATCGTATGCTTTAAGCATAACGAGCAGGTACCGATCGATCCGGTGAAAGTCATCGTGTCTGCTGTCAAGAACATCCTTAAGTACTTGAGAAGAACTAAGGATTCGTTCTTGGTATATGGAGGCGAAGAAGAGCTTGCTGTAAAAGGTTACACCGATGCTAGCTTCCAAACCGATAAGGATGATTCCAGATCGCAATCTGGTTATGTGTTCTGCCTGAATGGCGGGGCGGTGAGCTGGAAGAGTTCAAAGCAAGAGACAGTCGCCGATTCTACTACAGAGGCTGAGTATATTGCCGCCTCCAATGCAGCAAAGGAGGCTGTTTGGATCAGGAAGTTCATTGCTGAACTTGGTACAGTTCCTAGTATTGTGGACCCCATTGATCTCTATTGTGATAACAATGGGGCCATTGAACAAGCTAAGGAACCTAGATCTCATCAGCGATCCAAACATATACTCAGGCGCTTCCATCTCATTCGAGAGATTATCGAAAGACGAGATGTGAAAATATGCAGAGTACCAACATTTGATAACGTTGCTGACCCACTTACGAAACCTCTTGCTCAACAGAAGCACGAAGGTCACACTAGATCGATGGGCATTAGATTTATGCCTGATTGGCTCTAGTGCTAGTGGGAGATTGTTGGTGTAAGCCCTAGAGACCAGTGTATTTCTTAGACTTACATTTGTATCTTGCCATTATAAATATATATATGATATGAGGCATTCCAGTTTATTGTGTTACTTGTTTAAACATAATAAAGTCCTTAGAATAGAAATTTCAGTTTAATAGAATATCAAGTACATGACTTGATCGTGAGACACTATTGAACAATGAAATCCTATTCTTAAATATCTGTAGTCAAGTATTTTATTAATAAGGACAATAATAATACATTGAGACTATTATGTGTGCAGACTAATGACCATATCTCACGGGTCATGGATATGAGATATCGAGTCGCCACATAGGTACACATTAGAGTAATGATGTACTGGATTGACCCACCATGAGAACACTACATGGAGCGTTATGTGAGTGTCATAAGTAGTTCTCATAGTGACAATGGTGTATGCAATCCTTCGACCTGAAATCGCTACGATCCCTACATGAGGAGTCGTGTGCTTTAATATCGTCAAACGTCATCTTTAATAGGATGATTATAAAGACGGTCATTGGGCATACCACGAGCCATGCAGAGGGATGTGAGTGACCTAGATGGAATTTGTCCCTCCTACATAACAGGAGTAATATCTGTGGGCCCCCTGATAGAGTGAGACTGTAAAATGCATGGCCGTGCTGAAATGAGTCAATATGAGATATTGACCTCATTTGTTGTTAAGTCTACTCGAGTATCAGGGAACATGATATTGAACCATACAAGGGTGACACATTCTATCTCTTGTGTTCAATATAGATATATGGACAAAGGGATAATAATGTACATGAATATTTGTCACAGAAAAGTTTCGTCAAATCACCGACTTTCTCACTACTTAGGTAGCAGTGATGTATTTCTGGATACCGCTCACTGTTTGTAATATTAAATGGGATTTAATATTACTGCTAACGTTTTGGGAACCTATAGGGTCACACACATAAGAGCGGATTAAAAGAGGCATTAAAAGGAGAGTTGGACTTTTCTATTGGGCCTAGCGCATAGTACATGGGGCTTAAGTCAAACGTTGCTCACTAACTCACTTAAGGAAGTGCTACTATAAGTAGACCACTTAAGCTATTGTGCCTACATGGTTTTTACCCTAGCCGCACATAGAGAGTGACAGTGAGCAGCAGGTCTCAGTTTTCGAAGCAAGCACTGTGAGGCAGAGACGCTTCGTGTTCGTGATGTTGGACGTTCACGGGATCTGCTCGTGTGGACACCTTAGAGACATCGTTCGTGCGGTGTTCGTGATAGACGATTTCAATCAATTGTCATCGATTCAAGAGGTAAATCTTCTAACCATGAATCATGACCATTCGCAAGGATCATTCGATGGGAATTTTTTTTCTGCTGTGTTATTTTGTTTTATACGCAAATTCCCAACACTTGGACCTAATTTTCATACCGGTTGAGACTGCTGCTTTGAGTTCTTTGTGTATTATTGGAACCCCTGTTGAGTCACCGACAAGTGTACCGGGTCGTCGCAAGTAATAAAATAAACACGATAAGAATTTACCGAGGTCGAACACAAGGATTGGGCTACCAATTCGACTAATCCGCGAGAAATTCGATAAGTTGGTTAAGTGACAGAAAGTGGTTGAGAGAGAGAAAATAGGATTGAAATTCAATTAAGAAATCTAACAAAACTAAGGTATTAAAATCTGAAATTAAAATATCTAAGGTGTCAAATCCACCTACCCAATCATGCATAGTACCCCAAGTGATGATGATTCTTTCCTAAGTTCAATTATAATGTCAACCAGGACCCCCAAATTCTCCTATATCCACTGTCGTGCTCAATAGGACGTATTCGATGATTGGATTAATTACTTACTAGGTCTCATAACCCTAATCATCAAACTCTATTAATTCTTGTTCCGTATAAGGTTGCACCGATCTCCTACTCACTCTCTTGCAATATTCGATCGATGATCCCAATTCAAGTTCTAAAACGCGAATTGCCTTCTAAGCCTCATCACGTTTAACTAGTCAATCACGCATGCATATGATCAACGCAATCAAATCAGAATTGGAAAACATTAATTGAAAGAAGGGAGAAAAACATACATCACATCGAATTCTACACCGCCATGGGTGGCTTCATTGATCCCTCAGACGAGGGAATTAGTTCCTCATGCTCGTAAAGACAGACAAGCAATCGGCCCTAACCACCATAGTAAAATAAGAAAAAGAAAAAGGGAGACGCAGCTCCAAAGAGACAAGAATTCGGCACAAAACGCTCCAAACAGCGGAGTATCCAAAAGCTTCTCAATTCTGCCCTAAAACAGCAATATATAGGATTCAGGATCTATGCGAACTCGCGAGGCGAGCAAGCTCTCGCGGGGCGAATATTAAAATTGGCGCGCTTTCAAATTGGACTCTCGCGAGGCGAGTATACTCTCGCGAGGTGACACAGAGAGGATGACAATTCTGGCACAGTCAGGCCTTCAGGATCACGAGACGAGTGGTATCTTCGCGGGGCGAGACAGAAGGGAAGACTGTTACTGCTTCAGCTGGTCTTCAGGCTCACGTGGCGAGCATACACTCACTGGGCGAGTATCTCCAGAATGGCAAATTCCACTGTTTCTTGACTTTCCTTGACTCTCAGAGCTTCACTTCTAACCTGAAACAATAAAAAGAAACAAAAAGCGTAATTCTATTCAAAATAGACTAAAAACTACTAAAATTGCCTAGAACGAGTCAAAGTCTAACTTAGGAACAAAACAAGGCCAAATTTGGGCGAAAACGAGATTGAACTCGAATAATTAGCACATAAACCACAGTCTATCTAGTTATAAAACTAGATAAGCTAGAGGCTTATCAACCCCCACCTCAGATGTTTTGAATTGCAAAACATGGGCATTACTCCCACCATTGAAGAATACGCTTTCCTGTTAAGGTTGCCAATGCAGAAAAACCCCGTCGTATACTTTCACTTGGGGCAATACTTGACCACTACAAGCATAGCAGGGTTACTAGGGCTTCCTGAAAATGATTTGAAGTTGACCGGGCACTCAAACTCGCGAGGATTAACCCGAACTCTTCTTGAAAATCATTTGAAGAAACTAATGGATCGGCAAGATTGGGAAACCTTTGAGAGGGTATTGGCGCTAACAATATATGGGTTGGTTCTCTTTCCATCAGCACTAGACATGAAAGATCAAGCGACAATGGATGTATTTTTCAGAGTAGAAAGAAAGAAAAACCCCGTGCCGGCAGTGTTAGCTGAAACGCTTTTGACTCTAGAATTTTGCCAACGGAATCCAAAGGGGAAGCTCCGATGTTGTGTACAATTGCTCTATGTGTGGGCCATGACTCACATGTATGCAAAAGGTTATATCACCCGCCATTCAGATCCACTAAGGCTTCCATAACATCCCTATAAGATAGCTAAATGAAGAGGAATGGAAGAGCGAGTTTGACAAAGTGGAAAGGGACTCTTTTAGGTGGGTATGCCCATGGTACGAAGGTCAGCAGGGGCAAGATATCATTTATAGTTGTGGTGACTATCCCAATGTTCCTTTGATGGGTCCAAAAGGGTGTATATCCTACACACCCGCCATAGTCTTACGACAGCTTTGTTGGACGCAAACCGTGCCAAGAGAGGAACAACTCGGCGGATGCTGTTTCCGGTACGAGGATGGAGAGAATACCAAGTTGTTGGCAAAATCAGTCAGAAATGCATGGAAAGATGTGAAGATGGCAGGGAGAGCACAATTGGGCCGGCCAATCCTAATCATTGTCTCAGAATATGAAGCATGGAGAAAATCAAGGAAAGGTCCCGTCAACTTTCCGGCAGAAAGCGTGAAAGATAAAGATCACTCCCCTTTGGTAACTCAAATGACAGAACAAATGAAAGTTCTAGAAGCACAAATGAAGGAAATGGAACAACAAAAGCATGATGCCGAGTTAAAAATAGCCATTGGACAGAAGCGTTGTGAGAAGTTAGGAAAGGAAAATGAACACTTAAAAGATTTGTGTGCAGATATCTCCACAACCTCAAGAGTCCAGATGAATACAGACAATGTCTCACCAAGCATCATGGCTAAGGTCCAGAATCTTGAAAGTAAAGTATTGTCCTTGACAATGGAGAGGTATCGGCTAAGAAAAGAAAAGCGTCAGTTAGAAGAAGAAGTCATCCAGCAAGAAGGTGTGAGAAAGTCACTGGAGGCGGAGGTTGATCGACAAAGGGGAGTCAATAGCAACTTACAGAAGCAAATTTGTGCACAAAGTAGGATGACTGATGAATTGGTACAAAATGTCAAAGAACTGAATATCCTAATGGTCAAGATCAAGAAGCAGTGCGATTTAGGGTGGATCTCAGCAAAGCATTATCATGATCACATGGTTCAAGCAATGAATGCCGTAAAATGGTGGAGAGAAGAAGCACGAGAGCGAGGGATAGATATTGACATATGGAAAAGGAGATATGTGAGCATGAGTTTGGAGCTAAGCCATTGCGTTTTGAATTTCGTCCGAAGCTTTGAGAAGGCAGAACAACAAATCCGTGCGGACCCTATGCTTCGTCTCCCATCTGAACTGGACGATTTTATGCAAATGTGTGGAGGGTTTGCTCGAGGGCTAAAGAGAAAGAGACCTAAGCTGTTGACTTTAGGATGAAATGTTGTAACAATGTTGAAAATTATGATTTGACAATGATGTAATCCCAATCTATGTGTTGCTTCTAATGAAATCTGTTCTTGTCTCTATGATTCCTTCTCACTCCAACTCTTACACTTGACTTGCGACGACACCTATCGTGGAGCATGGTCTCCCTCTAGTATGTTGTCAACTACATCTTTGCCTTATAGGATTCTTCCTTCTGCGCAAAGGGTAGGTCGGGATGTCTCAATTCAAAATTTGCATTGCTAGTGTGTTTAAGACAACATCTATTGTGGAGAGATGTTCTTCCCCTAGATTTGTTGTCAACTCCATTTCATCTTATGAGCACAATGCTCTCTGTGTGGGATGGAGGGACCGTCTCTTGTCAGTCACAAGGTGTTAACTCAAGAAGAAAAAAATAAAATAAAATAATAAATAATAACTCCATAGGTGGTTTTCACTAAAGCTTTTTCTTTTTTTGCAAAGTTCTTACCTTTTTTCTGATTAAAACAGTGTGACTCTTATGAACAATTGCTCCGGGACACCCTTATCGCACTCGATCATAGGCAAGAGCCATGGCGGATGAACTAGAAGAAGTTCAAGAGATCAGGGATGAAGTCAGTCAAATCAAGGATCAGATGACTAAGATGATGGAGATCCTACAAGCAATGCAGAAGGAAAAGAACACAGAGGAGAACCCTCCAGCCTCGAACGAAGGACATCCAACCACACCTCTCATCCCGCCCGGTTTTTCTCAGGTTCCTATTCAAGGCTTCAACCAACCAGGGGCCATGATGCCTCTCAACCAAACTCATTTTTCATTTGACCCGAACAATCCCCCATACGGTTTGCCTTGTGGATTTGTACCACCCACAGCCCCCAATCCACAAGATGGCATTCAGAACTCCGAACACATCACTCAGACACAAATCCCCACCAATGCTGTCGAAATACCGCAAACACAAAATGTCAACCCTACAGATGGTAACACCCCGATAGTGACACCTTCTGTCAATCCAAAACCCCCACAATACACCCTACATTATGGACCCCGGGGGGACTCAAATGATGCCAAACTTCGGTTCCTCCTCCATGCCATATTCATTTCCCCATAATATGTACGGAGAAACTCCGGTGAATCAGTCGGGAGGGAATTCCCAATCTAAAGAAAAGCTGGAAGTACTAGAGGAAAGATTGCGGGCCATTGAAGGGGTAAATAGTTATGGTCTTCGGGATGCCTCAGAACTTTATCTGGTGCCAAATGTTGTAATTCCGCCGAAATTTAAGGTGCCCGATTTTGACAAATATCGGGGAACCACTTGTCCCAAAAACCATTTGACCATGTATGTTAGGAAGATGGCATCATATGTCCAAGATGATAAGCTCTTGATTCACTTCTTCCAAGACAGTTTAACTGGGGCAGCTTCAAATTGGTATACGCATCTCGAGCGGGCACACATCCGATCCTTCAAAGATCTAGCAGATGCATTCCTGAAGCAGTACAAGTACAATATTGACATGGCTCCCGATAGGATGAAACTCCAAAATATGTCAAAAAGGGACGTAGAGACTTTCAAAGAGTATGCACAACGATGGAGGGAACTGGCTGCTCAAGTGGAGCCTCCCTTAGCCGAGAAAGAAATCGTAGCAATGTTCATTGATACACTCCAGTCGCCCTTCTATGATAGGATGATTGGGAGTATGTCATCAAACTTTTCTGACATGGTCATCATCGGCGAGAGAATTGAAAGTGGAATGAGGAATGGCAAGATCACCGAGACTTCAGTAGGGAACGGCCCAAAGAAAGCCCTGTTTGTGAAAAAGAAAGAGGGAGAAGCACATGCAGTAACCTTTGAACAAAAGAAACCGAACCAATGGAGACCAAACCACACACCCCGCCTTCCAATACGCCCCATATTACCAACCACCTCCATATCACCAAGCCAACCAGCCATACATCGCTGCCACCTCACAATTTCCAAATCCTCAATAGATGGCTCCTTACCGACCCTCATACCGTTCTCAGCCTCAAACACACCTTACCATGCCACCTCAAATTGTTCAACCCCTAAATCAAAACCCAAACACCAGCTGATAAGCCTCTGGCTTATCTAGTTTTATGACTAGATGAACTAGGGTTTATGTGTCTATTTATCCGAGTTCACTCTCGTTTTCGCCCAAATTTGCCTTGTTTTGTTCCTGAGTTGGGCTTTGACTCGTTTTGCGTCTTTTGTGTAGTTTTTAGCTTATTTTGGATAGAATTACGCTTGTGGGTGCTTTTTGTGTTTTCAGGTTAAATAAGTGAAGCTCCGGGAGTCAAGGAAAGTCGGCAGCAAAGGAAATTGCAAGTCTGGAGACACTCGCCTCGCGAGTGTTTGCTCGCCCCGCGAGCCTGAAAGTCAACAAAGCAGCAAAAGTCATCACTTCAGTCTCGCCACGCGAGAAGTGTCTCGCCTCGCGAGCTCATGAAAACCTGCAAGACAGAGACCATCACGGCCCAGCCGTGATGAAGGTCACAGCCTAGAATTGAAGACTCGCCCCGCGAGAGGCTGCTCGCCTCGCGAGAGAGCGCAGATCAGGATTACTATTTAAAGGTTGTTGCATATCAGAACGGGGATCCAGTTTTAGAAGGCAGTTTTCCACTTAGGTTAGGGCAGTAGTTACGAATTCTTATTTCTCCTTGGAGCTGCGTCTCCTTTTCGGGTTTCTTTTTATTTTACGATGGTGACTATGTCCGATCGCTTGTCTATGAGCATGAGGAACTAATCCCGTCGTCCGAGGGAACGATGAAGCCACCCATGGCGATGTAAATCCGATATGATGTATGTCTTTCTCCTTAATTCAATTCTTGTTTTCTAATTCTGATTTGAATGTGTTGATCATACGTGTTGTGTGATTGACTTGTTAACGTTGATGAGGCTTAGTCAGCGATTCACGTTTAGAACTTGAATTAGAATCATCGATCGAATATTGCACGAGAGTGAGTAGGAGATCGGTGCGACCTTATAGGGAACACGAATTAACAGAATTCGAGATTAGGGTTAAGAGACCTAGCATGTAATTAACTCAAATCATCGAATACGTCCTAATGAGCACGGAAGTGGATTTAGGAGAATTTAGGGGTCCCGGTTGACATTGTAATTGAACCTAGGGAGGAATTCATCATCACTTGGGTGTACATATTGGGTAGGTGGATTTGTGACCTTGGACATTTTAGTTTTCTGATTTTTAGTTAATTAGTTTATTTAGATTGTTAGTTGAATTTCGCTATTAATCTTCTCTCTCAACCACTTTCTTCCGTAACTTTACCAAACGTATCTGACTTCCCGCGGATTAGTCGAATTGGTATCCCAATCCTTGAGTTCGACCTCGGTAATTACTTACCGTGTTATTTTTATTACTTGCGACGACCCGGTACACTTGCCGGAGTCACAACAAGTTTTTGGCGCCGTTGCCGGGGATTGGCACAACCAATTTTTCTGATTTTAGGGAAGTTTGATTATTTGGTTAAGATCTTTTTCTTTTATTTTTAATTTTATTTTTATTTACCATTATCTCTCTACTTCTTTGATTCCACTTGGTCTTGCCTTGTTTTGTATGCGAGGTACACGAAGGAATGCTTCCGGGTTGCGAATATTGTGATGGGAACCATGACACTTGGAGTTGTCCGTTCTACTTCCCTCAAGTATATGTGGAACCATGGCATAATGACAGCGTGCCCCAGAACAACTATCAGAGTCAAAATCAGTATTGGGGTGATATGAGTAGAGACCATCCGGCTTTCACTTGGAGTAATGATGGCGGTGGTCTAGCCTGGCAGCCACAACCTCAACAAAATTGGCAACCACAACCTTGGGAGTTGGCTCTTGAGAAGTTGAGTGCGACACTTGAGAAAGTGTCAATCAATACAAACGCAGCCATTGACAAGTTGGCAACTCAGACAGGGATGGCACTTCGGAATCTAGAGATGCAGATTGCCCAGCTTTCAAAGCAACTAAATGAGCCTCTCCTAGACACTCTCCCAGGTGATACCGAGAACCACGCTAAGAACCAATGCAATGCCACAACAACTAGAAGCAGTGGGGTGTCGGGATATGACTGGGATGTAAGTAGTTCTCAGGGAGTTGAGGAAGAACTACCACATGTTGAGGAAGAACAACCGGAGGAAAAGGAATTGGCAAGTGACATGGCCCCGGAGCAAGGGGGTAGAGAACAAAATGCAAATAAGGTGGGAGAGGAGTTCACCATGCTTGCCAAGCAACCTGATTTTGATGCGTTAAATAAATATGTTGGCTTGCATGCATGTGTGGACAACGGTAAATTAGACCCTCCCACTTGTCTAGCACACTTCCTCGTGAAAACACCATTTGACCCGAGAGGAAGTGAGTTCATCAGTACGGAGGTCAATGGAGTTTTCACACTCAGGCTTGGTGGAATAATGAATAGAGTGGTATTGCTCCTGCGAGGACCACTTCACAAACCATGGGATCCAGGTGGAGGATTTGATATGATGAGCATCTCTTGGCCTCTGTACCACAGACTATGGGATCCAGGTGGATGCTTCTTAATAAGTCAAGCTCGGGACGTTAAACAAGCGCTTCTTGGGAGGCAACCCAAGCTAGATATCCTTATTTATTTATAGTTTGTGTTTTCTAAAAAAAAAAAAAAGGGGGGGGGGGGTCTCGCCGCGCGAGCGCATGATGGCCACGCGAATCTGGGCTTCAGCAGCTTTCTGGAAATTCCAGATTCGCCTCGCGAGATACTGCTCGCCTCGCGATTCTGAAGAATGGGAAGAACAAGTTTCCAGATTCGCCTCGCGAGTGTTGTCTCGCCGCGCGAATATGCAATTAGGGTTTTCAATTTGGGGCAGAATTTTAAAATTCGCGTCGCTAGTATACACTCGCCTCGCGAAAAAGGAAAATTATAAAGCCCAGCGAGCGGCCGCGCGGCACTCGCGCGACCTTCCCTCTCTTTCTTCTCTCTCAGACTGCGAGACACGCTCTCTCTCTGTCTCTCTTTCTTTCTCACACTCATCACCCATCACTACCACACTATGCACGAAATTTATGACTATGATTGGTAATAGGGTAGATGCCATGTTCATGAACTGTCTAGTCTTAGGAATGCTGCTGTGCACTGAGTCTGCTCTGATAATTATGAAAATAGTGGGGATACTGTCATGATTCTTTATTGCAGATCTGTATGATAGTAGGACAGTGGGGGGTTAACACTGTATTTTGCCTGGTTTCACTCTGAATTGCTAAATATAAACTGTATTGGGACTTTTCTGATTTTCAGGTATGGCTCCGCCTAAGAGCAACCCTGCTGAAAAGCAGCCGGTAAAGCGCAAGAAGCGCACTTCTGCTCCTGGGGACGACGTAGTATTGCCTTCAGGGCCAGGCGCCTCCTCTAGGGCCAACTCCTACTCCCCCAGGTTCCGCTCTCCTGATCACAGGGAGCATTGGAACTTGGTTGTGAGGAAGGAGATGGTTCTAGAGAGGCGTGTGTCCCTCGTAGGGCAGGACTATGCCAGTGTCCGAGAGCGGATTCGCGACCGAGGTTGGGAGATGTTGGCTGACCTCCCGCATCGGTATGATATTAAACTGGTGCAGGAGTTCTATGCCAACGCTCTCAAACTCGAGGTCACAGGCCCGAGTTGCGTTACAGAGGTTCAGGGGGTCCCCATCACTTTCACAGCTGCAGACATTAACTCATGTTTGGGGATCCCCATTGGAGAGGAGCCCTGCGTCTATGAGCAGCTCCCAGCAGTACAGGCTCTCGCTCAGGCCATCTTAGACACATGCTGTGTCCCAAGAGCTGCCTGGGAAATGGGGACATCTGGGAACCTCCTGAGACTTAGGAGACAGGACCTCACCCCGGATGCCAAGGTCTGGTCGGCGTTCTTACACGCCAACTTACGAGTGAGCTCGCATGAGTCCACGATCCACCGCCGCCAGAGCCCACTTACTGTATGGCATCTTGACAGGTAGCACTATTAATGTAGGAGGAGTCATTGCCGCAGACATACAGATGAAGGCAAACTCCCGAGCGCTGAAGGAGAGTCTGGGACACGAACAACTGATCACCGAGCTTATCCGCCGGGCGGGGATACCGGTGAGTAGGATGATGGAGAAGGTGCCGAGGCAGCCGATTGATCAGGATTACATCCGGCGCTTCTGCTATGTAGCCCCTGCCGCACCTAGGAGGCCGCCACCCTTACCCANTCAGAGGCCACGACCATCAGACATGGCTATGCTCTTGCAGAACCAGCAGAGGCTTTGAGGAGGGATAATGAGGTGATGTGGGAGTTCTTCGAGCGATGGCATTGGCCCAGCAGGGAGGGTCGGGTGCCGTATATCCCTCAGAGGAGGAGCTGTCCTCTCGACTTGGGTGGCAGGACTATCCAGAGGACCAGGGTGGTATGCCACAGGACCCAGAGGAGGAGCAGGCACCACAGGACCAGGGTGACCCGGTGGACGACATCGATTTCGACACTTGATCCGGGCCCCTGTACTTTTTGTTTTCAGTTCTAGCTAGGATGATTCGATATGGTTGTATATTATTTTGCTAGCTAGAAACTATTTTTATACTGACTTGTTACTAGTAGACATGGATCACTGTTATTTCTTATGATATATTGCTTAACATTCATGTTTGCTTGTGATGGAATTATGTGGAGTGCCCGGAACTACAAGGGTCAATCAATTGGGCAAGGATGAGGTCGAAACTAGCCCATTGTGAAGCGGGGCAGTAGAAAGATGGAAAGAGGAAGGAGAGCCAGCTGCAAACATGGGGTCCGCGCGGATCCCACTAAGATAAAAATTTCTTACCCTTCACTTGTGTTATGTGTGTTTGTGTGTGTGTTTTTTGTTTGTCACTCTTGAATAATTTGAGAAGATCAAGAGTTGTTGTATGAATGTGTGTCGGCAAGCTTGTTAGGTTTTAATTCAATTGAGCATAAATTGATTGCATGAAATTATTTGACCATTGATGATCTCCCCCTAAGTTCTGAAATTAGAAAAATTGATCCCCACTTAAAAATTGAAAATTGAACCTTGAGAATTTTATTGTGATTACTTGATTTATGACAAGTTTGGGGTGAGGAGGTGCACACACTAGGAATCGTATCTCGGTCAAACAATTTGCAAAATGTCCAGGTGAGGATTTGAGCCTCCAACTCTGTTTTTGAATGTGTGAATCACTGTTAAGTTGCACTTTCCCGAATTTGCTTGAATCTCTATATGATTTGCATGTTTATATGTTGCATCAAATGATTTAGGCAATTTTCTTTGAATTAACTACTTGGCCTAAAATGAACCATCCCTCATGCATGTTCCCTAGTTAGCCAAATTGAGCCCAATTGACCTATTGTTTCTTGTGACCCTACATTACGAGCCAAAATCTGAAAAACCATGTTAACCCAATCTTAGGATTAGGAGAGCATGGAAATGAGCAAGAGAAAGGTTGTGAGAAACTAAGTTTGGGGTGGCTACAAGGAGGTATGTCATTTTGGGGTGAGAAAAAGAAAAATAAAGGTTGAAACCCAAGGCAAAAAAAAAATAAAAATAAAAAAATAAAAAAATAAAATAAAATTTGCCAAGGGAAAAAGGGGCAGAACAAAAAGATTAGCAAGGAAAAGGCTGTAGTCACCCGAGCTCAAATGAAAAATTGGAAAAAGGAATTTGAGTGGAAAAAGTGTCAAAATACTCATGCTCTCTTAGTTCCTAGGGACTTAAGCCTAAATTTCCTTCATTATCCTACCCTCAGCCAGGCCCCATTACAACCTTTAAAAGACATTCTGATGTTGCATGCATGTTTTCGTGGGAACCATTTTTGAGATGAAAATCAAATTCATGGGAAGTGCTCTTGATATGTGAAATTGAGTGAAAAGTTGATAACCTTGACAAACTTGAGCGAACGAGTGAAATTTTAAATGCCCTTGTGAGGAAGGCAATTGTTTGAGATAGGTGATCTTCCCTTGTGTGTATCTCTGAGCCTCAACTTAGAGTAATGATGGCATGAATGATAAATTCTCAACTGTTTAAAGTAGATGAATGTGGGGATTACATTAATATAGGGGGGAGATCATTGGAGAGAAAAATTGTTTTGATTGCATGAAATTTGTGCGAAATTGATTAGATCTTTAGGCTTGCCAAGTCTTGAGTCGTTTTTGAGTTTTAAGCTTGCTTGGGGACAAGCAAGGTTTAAGTTTGGGGTATTTTGATAAGCCTCTGGCTTATCTAGTTTTATGACTAGATGAACTAGGGTTTATGTGTCTATTTATCCGAGTTCACTCTCGTTTTCGCCCAAATTTGCCTTGTTTTGTTCCTGAGTTGGGCTTTGACTCGTTTTGCGTCTTTTGTGTAGTTTTTAGCTTATTTTGGATAGAATTACGCTTGTGGGTGCTTTTTGTGTTTTCAGGTTAAATAAGTGAAGCTCCGGGAGTCAAGGAAAGTCGAAAAGCAGTGGAAATTGCAAGTCTGGAGACACTCGCCTCGCGAGTGTTTGCTCGCCCCGCGAGCCTGAAAGTCAACAAAGCAGCAAAAGTCATCACTTCAGTCTCGCCACGCGAGAAGTGTCTCGCCTCGCGAGCTCATGAAAACCTGCAAGACAGAGACCATCACGGCCCAGCCGTGATGAAGGTCACAGCCTAGAATTGAAGACTCGCCCCGCGAGAGGCTGCTCGCCTCACGAGAGTTTAAATTGAAAGCGCGCCAATTTTAATTCTCGCCACGCGAGAGGCTGCTCGCCTCGCGAGAGAGCGCAGATCAGGATTACTATTTAAAGGCTGTTGCATATCAGAACGGGGATCCAGTTTTAGAAGGCAGTTTTCCACTTAGGTTAGGGCAGTAGTTACGAATTCTTATTTCTCCTTGGAGCTGCGTCTCCTTTTCGAGTTTCTTTTTATTTTACGATGGTGATTATGTCCGATCGCTTGTCTATGAGCATGAGGAACTAATCCCGTCGTCCGAGGGAACGATGAAGCCACCCATGGCGATGTAAATCCGATATGATGTATGTCTTTCTCCTTAATTCAATTCTTGTTTTCTAATTCTGATTTGAATGTGTTGATCATACGTGTTGTTTGATTGACTTGTTAACGTTGATGAGGCTTAGTCAGCGATTCACGTTTAGAACTTGAATTAGAATCATCGATCGAATATTGCACGAGAGTGAGTAGGAGATTGGTGCGACCTTATAGGGAACACGAATTAACAGAATTCGAGATTAGGGTTAAGAGACCTAGCAAGTAATTAACTCAAATCATCGAATACGTCCTAATGAGCACGGAAGTGGATTTAGGAGAATTTTGGGGTCCCGGTTGACATTGTAATTGAACCTAGGGAGGAATTCATCATCACTTGGGTGTACATATTGGGTAGGTGGATTTGTGACCTTGGACATTTTAGTTTTCTGATTTTTAGTTAATTAGTTTATTTAGATTGTTAGTTGAATTTCGCTATTAATCTTCTCTCTCAACCACCTTCTTCCGTAACTTGACCAAACGTATCTGACTTCCCGCGGATTAGTCGAATTGGTATCCCAATCCTTGAGTTCGACCTCGGTAATTACTTACCGTGTTATTTTTATTACTTGCGACGACCCGGTACACTTGCCGGAGTCACAACACCAGCCAAACAAGACCACCGTATAACTCGAAAAGAAAGCCAGTGCGTTTTGACCCGATACCCATGACCTACACTGAACTATTCCGCCAACTTGTGAGCAAATCCGTGCTAACTCCTATCCCGATAAGACCAATAGACCCTCCTTATCCAAAGTGGTATGACCAAAATTCTCAATGTGAATATCACGATGGGGCCACAGGTTATTCCACCGAGAGTTGTAAAGCTTTGAAGTTTAAGGTGCAAGAACTGATTAATGCCAAATGGTTGAGCTTTCAGAAGGATGCCCCAAATGTGGCACATGGTCCTATGCCAAATCATGGGAGTTCAGGAGTCAATGCCATTGAGAGCTTCTTGGAACATAGTCTCAAGAGTAAAGTGGCCGATGTTAGGACTCCTATGAGAGTTGTTTTCAGAGAGATGTGCAAATGTGGATTAATCCAAATCTCGATCATGGAAGAAAAGGCTCTCGATGGAGAGATAAGGTGTGACTTCGATGGGAACATGGGGCATTCGATTGAAGACTGTTCAGAGTTTCGGCAAGTTGTGCAGCAGTTAATGGATATGAAGATTATCTTAATTGGTTGTGGATCAAATGAATATGCCATTAGTATGGTTGTTGAATCTACAATTTCCCCAACCCCAATTAAGATAACCCCTTTTACTGTTGTGGTTAATCCTCAACCAGTCCCCCAGCAAGTCACTCCAAAACCAGTGGTGATATACTATACTGAGAAGAAACCTTTGGCGGTTCCAAGTGGGCCAACACCAATCGTCATCCGAGTTCCAAGCCCTTTCCCTTACAAGGACACCAAAGCGGTACCATGGAAATATGAGATGCAGGTTCAACTCAATCCTTCCGATGGGACTACCGTGGTTACCAACATTTCAGGAATTGGTGGAATGACTAGGAGTGGTCACATTCACACTCCAGAGGTATTACGAAGGGAGGAAACAGAAAAGGAAGGAAAGGATCGTAAGGGGAAAGAGAAGGTGGAAGGAATTCTAGATGACAAGGAAGCAAACGGGGGTGAGAATAAAGAGGAGGTATCTGATGAAGAAGTAGGTGAATTCTTGAAGTTCATCAAGCAGAGTGAATATAGGGTTGTGGATCAGTTAAATCGAACTCCGGCTCGGATATCTCTTTTGTCTCTATTGATGAACTCTGAGCCACACAGGAGAGTACTGATGAAGGTGTTGAATCAAGCTCATGTTTCCCATGACATCACAGTTGATAAGCTCTATAACATTGTAGGTAACGTAGTTGCTGATAATTATGTCACTTTCACCGATGATGAAATACCAGCTGAAGGAATGGGGCACAACAAGGCATTGCACATTTCTGTGAAGTGCCGAGACCGTGTCATGACTAGGGTTCTCATTGATAATGGCTCTTCTTTGAATGTAATGCCAAAGTCAACACTGGCAAAGTTGCCTTTTGATGGAACTTATATGAAGCCAAGCACAATGATTGTAAGAGCTTTCGATGGCACTGTTGAGTCACCGGCAAGTGTACCGGGTCGTCGTAAGTAATAAAATAAACACGGTAAGTAATTACCGAGGTCGAACACAAGGATTGGGCTACCAATTCTACCAATTTGCAAGAAATTCGATAAGTTGGCCAAGTAACAGCAAGTGGTTGAGAAGAGAGAGAAAATAGGATCGCAATTCAAATCGACAAATCAAATAGAGATATAGTATTAAAATCTGGAATTAAACATCTAAGGTCACAAATCCACCTACACAATCATGCATAGTACCCAAGTGATGATGATCCCCTCCCTAAGTTCAATTGCAATGTCAACCAGGACCCCCAAATTCTCCTAATGACACTGGCGTGCTCAATAGGACGTATCCAACGGTTGAGTTAATTACTTACTAGGTCTCATAACCCAATCATCAAACTCTATTAAATCTTGTTCCCTATAAGGTTGCACTAATCTCCTACTCACTCTCGTGCAATATTCAATCAGTGATCCCAATTCAAGTTCTAAACGCGAATTACCTATCAAGCCTCATCACGTTAACTAGTCAATCACGCATGCTTATGATCAACGCAATAAATTCAGAATTGGAAAACATGAATTGAGGTAAAGGAGAAAAACATACATCACATTGAACGCTACACCACCATGGGTGGTTTCATTGATCCCTTAGACAAGGGGATTAGTCCCTCATGCTTGTAACAATGCACAAACAATTGGAATTCATCATAAAAATAAAATAGTAAAAGAAATAGGGAGACGCAGCTCCAGAGAATAAGGATTCGTCCTAAAACAAGTGGTGAACAAGAGGTTTTTAATCTGCCCAAAAACAGCCTATAAATAGAAGTTCTGAGTCTTGCCCACTGGCGGGGCGAGCAGGCTCTCCCGAGGCGAAATTTAGTTTTGGCTCCATCTTGAGTTTGAATACTCGCGAGGTGAGATGGTGATTCGCGAGGCGAGACAGAAAGAGTGACATCTCTGGCACAGTCAGGCCTTCAGGCTCGCGAGGTGAGATGGTGATTCGAGAGGCGAGACAGAAAGGGTGACTGTTGCTGTTCAGGCTGGTCTTCAGGCTCGCGAGGCGAGATCCTGTTTCGCGAGGTGAAACTTCCAGAATTGCTTTTCCACTGTTTTCTTCATTTTCCTTGACTCTAAGAGCTTCACTTTTAACCTGAAACAACAAAAGGAAACGAAAAGCGTAATTCTACTCAAAATAAGCTAAAATCTGCTAAAAATGCATCAAACGAGTCAAATCCTAACTTAGGAACAAAACAAGGCCAATTTGGGATATTAGCGAGGTTGACTCGCCCAATTAGGCACAAAATATACCCCTTTTCTAGCTGGAAACTAGATGAGCCAGAGGCTTATCAGGCACCTGAAGGGAAGTC
The DNA here is from genome assembly GCA_030762895.1 of Sophora flavescens. Taxonomy (NCBI): domain Eukaryota; kingdom Viridiplantae; phylum Streptophyta; class Magnoliopsida; order Fabales; family Fabaceae; genus Sophora; species Sophora flavescens. The sequence goes on along the minus strand of CM061065.1, from coordinate 26,229,795 downwards.
ATGGGAGAAATCGAATTACCCTTTCAGATTGGCCCTTGCACCTTTGAAGTACTGTTCCAAGTAATGGATATCACACCAACTTACAGTTGTCTCCTAGGACGGCCATGGATCCATTCGTCTGGAGCTATACCTTCCACATTGCACCAGAAGGTGAAGTTCATTGTTGATCGTAAGTTGATAATTGTTTCTGGAGAGGAGGATCTGTTAGTAAGCAAGCCATCAACAACCCTTTATATTGAAGCTGCCGAGGAAGCTCTCGAGACCACCTTCCAGTCACTTGAAATTGCCAATGCCACTTATTTTGGGGATAGTGCTCACTCTTGAAACCTCGATCATCTAAAGCGTCCATCATGATGGTCAAGGTTATGCTCGAAGGAGGATACCGACCTAGAAGCGGTTTGGAGAAAAACAACCAAAGTGTCGCTGACATTCTCATGCTCACTAAGAACAAAGACAGGTTTGGATTGGGATACAAACCCACCAAGGCCGACAAGATGAGAGTTATAGAAGAGAAGAAAAGAAAGAGGTTGACTCGGCTGGAAAATTGTGAATACGAGGCTGAAAGGGTTCCCATCTGTGACATTCGACAGAGCTTCCAAAGCGTAGGGTTCACATTCCTGGACCAAGCAGCAGCTATTGAAGATGATTATCCTGCCGATCATGGTATCAATCTGGTGTATCCATGCTCCCCGGATACAGAGCTCAACAATTAGGAGATCATTGAGTTCCCCAGGACCATAGAGTCCTTTTCAAAGTAATTCTGTAATGCTTATCCTTTAGCTCTGCCCAAGGCTTTAGGAATTTTATTGTAATGGGCTTACTTGTTTCTGTTTCAGTATAACTTATCAATAAATGCATGCAGTATCTTTGTGTTGTTATCTCTCTTTTTTACTTTCGTTTTTGTTCACCATTCCTCACCAATAAATGCAGTCTCTCATCTTTAACCTTTATTCATTCATCTTTCCCTGATAATTACCAAAATGCAGATCTAAAAGTGACTCTCTTGAAAATGACAGTGTTAGTAACTCATCATACAATTTTGACTATTTCGTTGATCATGCTGAGGAGGTTGTTGATGATGACGGGGAAGTTCCCCCCGAACTTTTGATATTGGTAGAACAAGAAGCTAGGGAAATTCGGCCCCATGAAGAGCCGAGTGAACTAATCAATTTGGGAACCAAAGATGATAAAAAAGAGGTCAAGATTGGCCTTTCCCTGAAAGAAAGGGAGCGGAACAGGTTGATCAGGTTGTTGATGGATTATAAAGATGTTTTCGCATGGTCTTACCAAGACATGCCAGGGTTAGACCCCAGCGTAACAGAACACAAATTGCCATTAAAGCCGGAGTGTCCTCCAGTAAAGCAGAAGCTACGAAGGATGAAAGCAGAAATGTCTTTAAAGATCAAGGAGGAGGTCAAGAAACAACTGGATGCAGGTTTCCTAGAAGTTGTAAAGTACCCTCAATGGGTTGCTAACATCGTTCCTGTTCCCTAAAAAGATGGAAAGGTTCGAATGTGTGTTGACTATCGAGATCTGAATAGAGCTAGCCCAAAAGATGACTTTCCTCTGCCTCACATTGATGTTCTTGTAGATAATACTGCTCAACATGCATTATTCTCTTTTATGGATGGATTCTCGGGATATAATCAGATCAAGATGTCACCTGAAGATATGGAGAAAACTACATTTAACACTTTATGGGGAACCTTTTGCTACAAGGTTATGCCCTTTGGCTTGAAAAATGCCGGGGCAACATATCAGCGGACTATGGTGGATTTATTCCATGACATGATGCATAAGGAGAAAGAAGTTAGTAAGAGTGAACAGTGGGTCTCGGTTTTGAAGCTAGCACTGTAAGACAGAGACGCTTCGAGTTCGTGACGTTGGACGTTCACGGAATCTGCTCGTGTGGATACCTTAGAGACACCGTTCGTGTGGTGTTCGTGATAGACGAATTTCAACCAACAGCCATCGCATCAAGAGGTAAACCTTCTAATCATGAATCATGACCATTCGCAAGGATCCTTCGATGGGAATTTTTCCGCTGCGTTTCTTTTGTTTTATACACAAATTCCCAACAGTGGTATCAGAGCCGCTTGCGAAACCATGATTCTGTTACGCGGTTTGCCTGTTATGTATGATAACATGTTTATACTGTGAATCGTTTCTCTGAAAATTGTTTTCTGAAAAAAACGTTTGCATCCGTTTTGTGAAACATTGTTTCTGTAATTTTCGTATGTATATGATATATGCGTCTATTGCATGTTTATGTATGTATGCGATATGTACATTGGTTCTGGAATCCTTATTATGTTCTGCGATGGCGTCAAGTGTTGATGTTAAACATGATCGGTTTCAGTTCTCTATTGCCGGCGTTAAGGGGTTTCAGACATGAAGAGTTCATGTTGTTGCGGCTGAGGTTCCAACGGTTGAAACCGTAGCCGCCGTTCCTTGCAACGTGAAGTGTTCACGGGCCTCTGCGTAGTGTATTATTTCGAAATTCAAATTTTGAAATTTTTATGTCACCATTTAATAATAATATCAATTACAATAAATGTGATTTGTGGTAACAACAAATGCAATAAATGTGATTTATATCAATTACAATAAATGTGATTTGTGGTAACAACAAAAGCAATAAATGTGATTTATATCAATTGCAATAAATGTGATTTATATCAATTACAATAAATGTGATTTATAGTAACATCAATTATAATAAATGTGATTTATTATATATATGTTACGTTTTCAAAATTCAGATTTTGAAATCTCTAATTAATGAAATTAATAATAATAATAATTGTGTATTATAATTGGTTGTTACTATTTATTTGGTGATGTATGGTGAATGGTTATGGCCTTAGTCCTTTAATCTTTTGGTTTATATTTTGAAATACGGCCTGCGTGCCATGCCTTTCTCTTATATTCCACATGTATATTCTTTTCTCATCTCACTCCCCTCACATGTAAAATGAGGTTTATGTTTATGTAATGTAATGATGGAGACAAGAAGACGTTATCACGTGGGAGATCTTGCTTGGAGAAGCTTGGACGCTCCTAGGTTTTAGTTTAGATTCTCTCATTGGCTTGGGAGAATCAATGCGTTAGGGGCCATAACCATATCACATTTATTTGCCTTATATATGTATGAGATGCATGTATGTATATAGTATGTTAAAAGGTGTTTAACTAATATATGTATGAGATGCATGTATGTAAATAGTAAGTTAAAGAGTTTAACAAATGATGAGATCAAGTTTTAATCAAATCCCTCAAAAGGAAATATTAAGTCACATTTAAAGGCCTTCCGATGCATGGCACTCGTCAAGACTATGATCGATTAAGTGTGGGTCCGCCAAAGCGGGGTACCTTTATCTATAATAGTAAGACGCGATGGGACAAATGTAATGTTCAACTGCTATCCATTGGGTCTGACTTAACTAAGCCAACTTCAATAGGATTGAAAGGCTTAGAGGCTCATAAGTTGGGCTTTAGTCCATGTGATGGATTAGAATAAGAGTTATTCACCCAACTGTCCAAGAGTTGCATGAGATGCAATCGGAAAGTGTTTCCTACCTAAATAACCGAATTTTGAGTGATCAGCCAAAGCTGACTTAAAGCTAGGTGAAATATGGATCTTGGCCTACTAGAAAATCTTTCAACGGGATTTTCCGAATCAATGATGAGGGTCATTGTTTTGAGTAAAATAGTGGGAGGCGTATTTAATTAAAGACCTTATTAAATAACTTCATGGCATGATACTTATATTTTGCATATTTATCTCTGTAGATTACCATGGCATCAAACACATCAAGTAACCTGTCATTACGATCCGTGCTTGAGAAGGACAAACTATCCGGAACAAATTTTCTGGACTGGTACAGAAACTTGAGGATTGTCCTCAAACATGAGAAAAAGTTGTATGTTCTTGAGGAGCCTATTCCCGAGGAGCCACCAGCTTCAAGTACTCCTAGGGCTGACAGGGATGCTTATAAGAAGCATCAGGATGACGCCTTAGACGTCGGCTGTCTTATGCTTGCTACCATGACCTCTGAGATGCAAAAGCAACATGAGACCATGGAGGCGTACGATATGATCGTGCACCTCAAGCTGCTCTACCAAGAGCAAGCAAGGAATGAGCGGTTCGAAGTTTCCAGAGCCCTTTTTCCAGTGTAAATTGGCAGAAGGGAGCCCTGTGAGTCCTCATGTACTCCAGATGATCAGGTACATTGAGAATCTCGAGAGACTGGGATTTCCTTTAGGCCAAGAGTTGGCCACCGACTTGGTTCTGCAATCGTTGCCTGAGAGCTATAGTCAGTTTGTCATGAACTTCAATATGAATGATCTTGACAAACCTTTGCCAGAATTGTTGAGCATGTTAAGAACTGCTGAACAAAATATTAACAAAGGAAAGGGGAAGGCCATTTTGATGGTCCAGGCTGGAAATAGCAAGAAGCAGCCCAAGAAGCCCAAGAACAAACAAAAGGGCAAGGGCAAGGGCAAGGCCATCAACAAGATCAAGCCCAGTACTTCTGGCTTGAAGCCTGTGGGTGGTGTGGCTAAGGAAGGCAATTGCTTCCACTGTGGTCGGACCGGACATTGGAAGAGGAACTGCCCAAAATACCTGAAAGAAATCAAGAAAAAGAAGGGAAGTGAGACTTCCGCTTCAGGTATGTTTGTTATAGTAGTCAATTTATCTACTTCTGAATCATGGGTATTAGATACTGGATGTGGTTCTCACATTTGTACAAATGTGCAGGATCTAAACAGGAGTAGACCATTGACAAAGGGCGAAGTAGATCTATGAGTTGGAAATGGAGCAAAGGTTGCTGCTTTACCTGTAGGGACTTATGTATTGACTTTGCCCACTGGGCTTACTATTCAGTTAGAGAACTATTATTTTGTGCCTGCAATTAGCAGGAATATCATTTCCGTTTCTTGTTTGGACAAGATTGGTTTTTCTTTTATAATAAAGAACAAAAGTTGTTCTATTTATTTGGATGATATTTTCTATGCTAGTGCACACATGAGTAATGGGATTTATGTCCTTGATCTCGAAATGCCCATCTATAACATAAATGCTAAGAGGTTCAAACCAAATGAGTTAAACCCGTCTTATCTTTGGCATTGTCGTTTAGGCCATATAAATGAGAAGCGCATTTCGAAGCTCCATAAAGATGGACTCTTGGACTCATTTGATTATGAATCATATGAGATATGTGAGTCTTGTTTATTGGGAAAGATGACTAAAGCTCCATTCACCGTAAAAGGTGAAAGAGCTAACGATCTTTTGGGTCTTATACATAGCGATGTATGCGGACCCCTAAACACATTAGCTAGAGGTGGTTTTCAGTACTTCATCACATTTACTGATGATTTCAGTAGATATGGATTTGTGTATCTTATGAAACATAAATCGGAATCCTTTGAAAAGTTCAAGGAATTCAAAAATGAGGTACAAAACCAACTTGGTAAAAATATTAAAACTCTTCGATCAGATCGAGGTGGTGCATATTTGAGCCTAGAGTTTGATGATCATCTGAGAGAGTGTGGGATTTTATCTCAACTCACTCCACCTGGAACACCACAATGGAATGGTGTTTGAGAGGAGAAATCGAACCTTGTTGGACATGGTTCGGTCTATGATGAGTAATGCAAACCTTCCAAACTCTTTCTGGGGACATGCTCTATTAATAGCAGCTTTTACACTTAATCGTGTTCCATCCAAAACGGTAGAAAAGACACCATATGAGATATGGACTGGTAGACGACCCAGCATGTCTTTTATGAAGATTTGGGGTTGTGAAGCACATGTAAAACGTCAAGTTTCTAATAAGCTTGATCCCAAATCTGATAAATGCTTTTTTGTGGGGTATCCCAAAGAAACCAAGGGATACTATTTCTATAATCCTTTCGAAGGCAAAGTGTTTGTCGCTCGGACTGGTGTATTCCTAGAAAAGGAGTTTATCTCCATAGGAACCAGTGGGAGGAAGATAGAACTTGAAGAAATTCAAGAATCACAGAGTAGTGACCTACCATTGGTGGAACAGGAGCAACCTTCACAGAATGCTGTGGAGGAACAACCCGCTCGATAGCACACAAGACCAATGTAGGTCTAACAGGATACGTCACCCGGCTGAGAGATATGGATTTCTCATGACTCCACAAGGTGATGTATTGCTCATGGATCAAGATGAGCCTGTGACCTACCAGGAGGCCATCACTGGCCCGGGGATCGAGAAGTGGCTTGAGGCCATGAAATCTGAGATGGATTCCATGTACACCAACCAGGTATGGACCTTGGTAGAGCCACCTGAAGGGGTAAAACCCATAGGGTACAAGTGGGTTTTCAAAATGAAAACTGACATGGATGATAAGGTACACACCTTTAAGGCGCGATTGGTCGCTATGGGTTTCAAACAAATTCATGGTGTCGACTATGATGAGACCTTTTCGCCTGTTGCAATGCTTAAATCCGTCCGGATCTTACTTGCTATCGCTGCATACCATGATTATGAGATATGGCAGATGGATGTCAAAACTGCTTTCCTTAATGGAAAACTTCTTGAGGATGTGTACATGACACAACCTGAAGGCTTTGACATTTCAGAGGATGCCCGAAAAGTATGTAAATTGCAGCGGTCAATCTATGGATTGAAGCAAGCTTCCAGAAGTTGAAACCTTCGTTTTGATGATGCTGTAAGACAGTACGGATTCATCAAAAATGAAGATGAACCTTGTGTCTACAAGAAGGTTAGTGGGAGCATTGTTGTTTTTCTGGTGTTATATGTAGATGACATATTACTCATTGGAAATGACATCCCTACACTACAAAATGTAATGACATGGTTAGGGAATTGCTTCTCTATGAAAGATTTGGGTGAAGCTACCTATGTATTGGGAATCAGGATCTATAGGGATAGATCGCTGAAATTGCTTGGCCTAAGTCAGAGTACATACATAGACAAAGTGTTGAGACGCTTTAACATGCATGAATCCAAGAAAGGACTCTTGCCTATGTCACATGGTATATGCCTATCAAAGGCACAATCCCCTTCCACTCAAGAAAAAAGGGATCGCACGAGTAAGATTCCATATGCATCCGCAATTGGATCTATCATGTATTCCATGTTATGTACTCGACCAGATGTATCGTATGCTTTAAGCATAACGAGCAGGTACCAGTCTGATCCCGGTGAAAGTCACTGGTCTGCTGTCAAGAACATCCTTAAGTACTTGAGAAGAACTAAGGATTCGTTCTTGTTATATGGAGGCGAGGAAGAGCTTGCTGTAATAGGTTACACCGATGCTAGCTTCCAGACCGATAAGGATGATTCCAGATCGCAATCTGGTTATGTGTTCTGCCTGAATGGCGGGGCTGTGAGCTGGAAGAGTTCAAAGCAGGAGACAGTTGTCGATTCTACTATAGAGGCTGAGTATATTGCCGCCTCCAATGCAGCAAAGGAGACTGTTTGGATCAGAAAGTTCATTACTGAGCTTGGTACGGTTCCTAGTATTGTGGACCCCATTGATCTCTATTGTGATAACAATGGGGCCATTGCACAAGCTAAGGAACCTAGATCTCATCAGCGATCCAAGCATATACTTAGGCGCTTCCATCTCATTCGAGAGATCATCGATAGAGGAGATGTGAAAATATGCAGAGTACCAACACTTGATAACGTTGCTGACCCACTTACGAAACCTCTTGCTCAACAGAAGCATGAAGGTCACACTAGATCGATGGGCATTAGATTTATGCCTGATTGGCTCTAGTGCTAGTGGGAGATTGTTGGTGTAAGCCCTAGAGGCCAATGTATTTCTTTAGACTTACATTTGTATCTTGCTATTTCATATATATATGATATGAGGCATTCCAGTTTATTGTGTTACTTGTTTAAACATAATAAAGTCCTTAGAATAGAAATTTCAGTTTAATAGAATATCAAGTATATGACTAGATCGTGAGACACTATTGAACAATGAAATCCTATTCTTAAATATCCGTAGTCAAGTATTTTATTAATAAGGACAATAATAATACAATTGAGACTATTATGTGTGCAGACTGATGACCATATCTCACGAGTCATGGATATGAGATATCGAGTCGCCACATAGGTACACATTAAGGTAATGATGTACTGGATTGACCCACCATGAGAACACTACATTGAGCGTTATGTGAGTGTCATAAGTAGTTCTCATAGTGACAATGGTGTATGGAATCCTTCGACCTGAAATCACTACGATCCCTACATGAGGAGTCGTGTGCTTTAATATCGTCAAACGTCATCTGTAATAGGATGATTATAAAGACGGTCATTGGGCATACCACGAGCCATGCAGAGGGATGTGAGTGACCTAGTTGGAATTTGTCCCTCCTACATAACAGGAGTAATATCTGTGGGGCCCCTGATAGAGTGAGACTGTAAAATGCATGGCCGTGCTGAAATGAGTCAATATGAGATATTGACCTCATTTGTTGTTAAGTCTGCTCGGGTATCAGGGAACATGATATTGAACCATACAAGGGTGACACATTCTACGTCTTGTGTTCAATATAGATATATGGACAAAGGGATAATAATGCACATGAATATTTGTCACAGAAAGGTTTCGTCAAACCACTGACTTTCTCACTACTTAGGTAGCAGTGATGTATTTACTAGATACCGCTCACTGTTTGTAATATTAAATGGGATTTAATATTACTACTAACGTTTTGGGAACCTATAGGGTCACACACATAAGAGCGGATTAAAAGAAGCATTAAAAGGAGAGTTGGACTTTCCTATTGGGCCTAGCGCATAGTACATGGGCTTAGGTCAAATGCTGCTCACTAACTCACTTAAGGAGGCGCTACTATAAGTAGACCACTTAAGTTGTTGTGCCCACACGGTTTTACCCTAGCCGCACATAGAGAGTAAGAGTGAACAGTGGGTCTCGGTTTTGAAGCTAGCACTGTAAGACTGAAACGCTTCGGGTTCGTGACGTTGGACGTTCACGGAATCTGCTCGTGTGGATACCTTAGAGACACCGTTCGTGTGGTGTTCGTGATAGACGAATTTCAACAAACAACCATCGCATCAAGAGGTAAACCTTCTAATCATGAATCATGACAAGGATCCTTCGATGGGAATTTTTCCGCTGCGTTTCTTTTGTTTTATACACAAATTCCCAACAGAAGTTTATGTAGATGACATGATCGCCAAGTCCAGATCCGAAGACGACCATGTTGATAATCTGCATAAACTTTTTGAGCGGTTAAGAAAGTTTAAGCTCCGACTGAATCCAGTCAAATGCACTTTTGGAGTGAAATCAGGCAAGCTTCTGGGGTTCATTGTTAGTCAAAGAGGAATAGAGGTTGATCCTGAAAAGGTTTGAGCAATCATCGATATGCCAGCACCTCAAACAGAGAAAGAAGTTCGTGGGTTTTTAGGAAGATTGAACTACATTGTCAGGTTCATTTCCCAATTAACAGCGACATGTGAACCAATCTTTAAACTGTTGCGCAAACATCAGGCAGTAACATGGAATGAAGATTGTCAAAAAGCTTTTGAGAAGATCAAACAGTACCTACAAGAGCCTCCAGTCTTGGTTCCCCCGGTGCCAGGAAGACCTCTTATCATGTATTTGACTGTTCTAGATGAATCTATGGGTTGCGTACTGGGGCAGCACGATGAATCAGGAAGAAAGGAACATGCCATCTATTATCTAAGTAAGAAGTTCACCAGTTGTGAAGACAACTACTCACTGCTAGAATGCACTTGCTGTGCTTTGGCATGGGCGGCTCACCGTTTGAGGCATTACATGTTGTGTTATACTACCTGGTTGGTATCCAAAATGGATCCAATCAAGTATATCTTTGATAAGCCTGCTCTGACTGGAAGAATTGCCCGTTGGCAAGTCCTGCTATTAGAATACGACACAGTCTATGTCACCCAGAAAGCAGTAAAAGGTAGCGCTCTTGTAGAATATCTAGCCAATCAGCCAGTAGAAGATTATGGATTGATGCAATATGATTTCCCAGATGAAGATATAATGGCTTTGTTTGATCGCGAGCAATCACCCGGAAAAGAAAAATGGATCTCGTTATTTGGTGGAGCTTCTAATGCATTGGGACACGGAATCGGGGAAATCTTAATCTCACCAGAAAATGATTATTTCCCTGTCACTGCGAGACTATGCTTCGATTGTACAAACAATATAGCCAAATACGAAGCTTGTGCGCTAGGGATCCTGGCTGCAATAGAGTCAAAAGCAAGGATATTGGAGGTATATGGGGACTCTACATTAGTCATCCACCAGCTAAAAAGGGAATGGGAAACCCGAGATGTCAAGTTAATCCCGTATCGTGATTACATAAAGGCTTTGATTGAGTAGTTTGATGAAGTCACATTTCATCATATTCCCCGAGAAGATAACCAATTAGCCGATGCGCTGTCTACCCTGTCCTCGATATTCAAAGTGAGTGATGAAAGAAATCTGCCACTCATCAAAATGGAAAGTCGTGATCATCCTGCATATTGTCAAGTGGTAGAGGAAGAGCCTGATCAAGAGCCGTGGTACCATGACATCAAACATTTCATGCAAAGAAGGGAATACCCCCGAGGTGCTTCGAAGAATAACAAAAGAACTCTAAGAAGACTTGCAATGGGTTTCTATTTAGATGGGGGTATTCTCTACAAAAGAAATCATGACATGGTGTTGTTGAGGTGCGTTGACGCAAAAGAAGCTAAACGGATAATTGAGGAGGTACATGAAGGATCTTTTGGAACACATGCGAGCGGTCATGCAATGGCCAGGAAAATCTTGAGGGCTGGCCAATACTGGTTAACAATGGAGGTTGATTGCTTTAATTATGCGAAGAAGTGCCATAAGTGTCAAATATATGCTGATAAGGTTCATGCGCCACCAGCTCCCTTGAATATCATGTCGGCACCCTGGCCGTTCTCAATGTGGGGAATGGATGTGATCGGGCCAATCGAACCAAAAGCCTCAAATAGGCATCGCTTCATTCTTGTTGCCATTGATTATTTCACAAAGTGGGTTGAGGCTGCATCATATCCCAATGTGACCAGGAATGTCGTGGTCAAATTTGTAAAAAGAGAATTAATTTGTCGTTATGGGTTGCCAAGTGAGATTATCACTGATAATGCAACCAACTTGAACAACAAGATGATGAAGGAGATGTGCGAAAACTTCAAGATAAAGCATCACAATTCCTCCCCGTACCACCCAAATATGAACGGGGCAGTTGAGGCCGCTAATAAAAATATCAAGAAGATTGTCCAAAAGATGGTAGTGACGTATAAAGATTGGCACGAGATGTTACCTTTTGCTTTGCACGGCTATCATACCTCTATTCGCACCTCGACAGGGGCAACGCCATATTCTTTAGTGTATGGGATGGATGCAGTACTCCCGATTGAAGTAGAGATCCCCTCATTAAGGGTACTGAGAGAAGCAGAATTGGAAGAAGCTGAGTGGGTTCAGGATCGACTGGAACAATTGAACCTCATTGAAGAGAAGAGATTAGCAGCATTGTGTCACGGTCAATTGTACTAGAAAAGGTTGATGAGAGCTTAGGAGAAGAAAGTACGCCCCCGACAGTTTCGAGAAGGTGATCTAGTGCTCAAAAAGATCCTACCAATCCAAAAAGATCATCGAGGGAAGTGGACCCCGAACTACGATGGACCTTACGTAGTGAAAAGGCATTCTCTGGAGGGGCTTTAATTCTTACCAGGATGGATGGGGAAGATCTTCCACTCCCTGTAAACTCAGATGCAGTCAAAAAGTATTATGCTTGAACACCCTTCCCAAGAAGAAGAAGAAAAGAAAAGAAAAAGTGAAAAATGAAAAAGAAAAGCTTGCTAGACTGAAAATCTGAAAAGACAGTCTAGGCAAAAGTTAGAGCAACCCGCTAGGCTGAAAACCTGAAAAGGCGGTCTAGGCAAAAGTTAGGGTTCAAAAAAAAAAACATAACAATGGAAGTGTCGTCAAGCCAATAAATTGGGGCAGTCAGTAGGCTGGATGTATGAAGACTGGGGCAGACAACATCTCCGAAGCCGATTAATGAGCAGTCGAGATTGTATGAGGGACACTAACCTTAGTCATTGAGAGAGACATCACCTGAGGAGATGCGATTCTACTCCGCAATGTTTTGCAATTTATGCTTTGTACACCTTCTTCAATCCAAATATAATGACATTGATTTCCCTTATTTTATTTCGCTACCTTGGTCCCTTTCTCTTAACTTTTGTCATTTGTGTGTGTGCATTCATCCTGATAAGTATATACTGAAATGTGAAACAAGTAATGTTTTTTTTTTTAAAATAGTTAGAATTCCTTAGAAAGCCTTAAAAGGTCATGGGGGGCACGATGTTCCCCCTATAAAGGGCACTGAAGAAAGAAAAGAATATTAAAGATCAACCACTGGGATAATTATCATCAAAGATGTCTACCATCAGAAAACAAGAGTGCAAGATATCTTTCCTCGATGAGATGGGCCTTCTTTTAGCTCATCCTCAAGACTGACTGTGATTTACGCTTTTAAGGGGTCAAGGATCCGATAATGAAAAGGTAACATCAAAGAAGAAATAATTTATCATCAATCTTTTGCATCGTGCCCAAAATTAATAAGGGTTCTCATCATCATCATTCATTCTGTGAATTGAAAGTTAGTTATTTGAGTTTTCGCACTGTCATTCTATCAGTGAGCAAAATCGACATTCATATATTGCATTTGTCTATATGGCCTCACAAGCTTTTATTTTTTGTTAGAGCTTCTGACAGGAAATCCACCCAGTAAGCTCTTTTTTATCTTTCTGTTCGAGCTTCTGACGAGCAATCCACCCCGTAAGCTTTTGTCTTTCTGTTCGAGCTTCTGACGGACAATACACCCCGTAAGCTCTTTAGCTTTCAGTTCGAGCTTCTGACGGGCAATCCACCCCGTACGCTCATTTATTTTTTGTTCGAGTTTCTGACGAGCAATCCACTGCGTAAGCTCAATTATTTTTTCGTTCGAGCTTCTGACGGGTAATCCACCCCGTAAGCTCATTTATTTTTCCGTTCGAGCTTCTGACGGGCAATCCACCCCGTAAGTTTTTATCTTTCTGTTCGAGTTTCTAACGGGAAATCCACCACGTAAGCTCTTTTATCTTTCTGTTCGAGCTTCTTACGGGCAATCCACCCCGTAAGCTTTTATTTTTCCGTTCGAGCTTCTGACGGGCAATCCACCCCGTAAGCTCTTTTATCTTTCTGTTCGAGCTTCTGACGGGCAATCCACCCCGTAAGCTTTTATCTTTTTGTTCGAGCTTCTGACGGGCAATCCACCCCGTAAGCTCTTTTATCTTTCTGTTCGAGCTTCTGACGGGTAATCCACCCCGTAAGCTTTTGTCTTTCTGTTCGAGCTTCTGACGGGCAATCCATCTCGTAAGCTCTTTAGCTTTCAGTTCGAGCTTCTGACTGGCAATCCACCCCGTACGCTCATTTATTTTTTGTTCAAGCTTCTGACGGGCAATCCACCCCGTAAGCTCATTTATTTTTCCGTTCGAGCTTCTGACGGGCAATCCACCATGTAAGTTTTTATCTTTCTGTTCGAGCTTATGACGGGCAATCCACGCCGTAAGCTCTTGTATCTTTCTGTTCGAGCTTCTGACAGGCAATCCACCCCGTAAGCTCTTTTATCTTTCTGTTCGAGCTTCTGACGGGCACTCCACCCCGTAAGCTTTTTTATCTTTTTGTTCGAGCTTCTAACGGGCAGTCCATCCCGTAAGCTCTTTTATCTTTCTGGTCGAGCTTCTGAAGGACAATCCACCCCATAAGCTCTTTAGCTTTCAGTTCGGGTTTCTGACGGGTAATCCACCCCGTAAGTTCTTATCTTTCTTTTCAAGCTTCTCACGGACAATCCACCCCGTGAGCTCTTTATCTTCGTTTTTTAAGCTCAGCAAGTAAATCCATCTTGCTAGTTTTTATGTGTAAACCTCAGTGGGCAATCCAGCCCGCGGGTTCTTTACAGGAAATCGTGTTGTAGTCACAGGTGGTCCTTTTGCTTGTCAGTGTACCCCGGACAAAATCGGAGTTCTTGTCTTTACTAGTTCTTATAACGATAATTGGTTAACTACGGTTACACCAATTATCTAATAAGGAACAAGTAAAGAGGGGTAGCTGTGAACACCTAATTTTGTCCGGGTGTCATTTTAATTAATGTTTTAGAAGAAAAATAATAAAAAATAACTTGGTAAGAAAAACCAAATGAGTTTTGTTTTAATGAGCCCAATTTCATTTCATTGTTGCAAGTTATCCTTTTAAGACCATGTTCCAAGCATGAATGAAAATAAATGACCAAAGAATGCAAAAAAAAAAAAAAAGATATCTATGTTGGGCCCCAAGTCCTTTAGTCCAACCCTTTATTATTATTATTATATTTATTTTTATTTTTAGGCCCAAACAAACAAAAAGGGCTGCCTGCTTTTGTTAAAAAAAAGTAATTAAATAAAAAAGAGAGGATGCAGCAACGTTCAGCATCATACAGGGCCAAGAGGAAAAGCCAAATTCTCTTAATGAATATCAGCAACCAGAAGAGCAATGGCAAAAGATTTAGGCATTTGTAACAAAATGGGTTTTTTTTTTAAGCATCAATAAGGCAAAAATGGGAAGAAGGAATGCTCTGCTACCTTTGAGAGAGTCAAACCTGAACCAAAGAGAAAAATACTCAACATGAACAAGGAAATTTGCAGCATCAAGGAAAAACTCAACAAACACAAAATCAGTGAAATTGGAAATGTGGAAAAGGACCTTGCATTGTAACCATGGCAGAGGGAGTTTTGGAGTTTTGCAACAAAGAGAAGTTTAAAAGGGGGGATCTTCTTCTTTCATGTTGGACAGCCATCAGCACCTCCTCCTCCATTCCCACCATAGTCACCACCACACCTCCATCACCATATCTCTCTACCAAGTAGCTCAACTCAAAAACCAGAATCATTTTCCACCATATCCTTCATCCATAACCATCTTCATCTTCTATCCAAAACACCTATCATCTTCCCTATCAATCCATAACCCCATTCCACCCAAAAATAAAAAGGGGCATATCAACACAAAACTCAAACACTAAAGAGCAATAGAGAGAAAGCATAAAGATCATCCTCTGTAACATACTATGCAGCGCCCCTAGACGAGCAAGACGGCATCGCCGCCATCGTGTCGACTCCTCTGATTCTGTTCGAAACCCGTTCGATCTACCCCTCCGCCGTATCAGATCCGCTTCGTCACTGCGCATCCACCGTTGGCCGCCATCACCGTCACGGCATCAAGCTCGTCGCTGCGTCCACTGCCGCTGCCTCCTCCACCTATCAGCCACGCCGTCATCAACACCAGATCTATGCGGCACCACCTCCACAGCCAGCCTTCTCCGTAACGCCACCATATCGTGCTCAGACCCAGTGCCCAGCTCCGTCGCCGCGTCACCTCCACCATTCGAGCCTCGCTGCCGCTACGCCTCTTGCTCCTCTGTCTCCTGCGTTTCAGTGGTGAGGGAGTAAAGCCTCGTTCCTTTCTTTCTCTACTAATTGCTTCTCTTTTTTTATTTTTATTTTTTGTTTCTTTAAGTATCAAGGCATGGGTTTTGGGCCAGCTGCCAAACTTTCATTCCCCTTTTTATTTAGGAAATATATTTGACAATAAAAACTGAAGTTGGGTCTATTTCTTGCTTTGGGCCCAATCATATGAAAAAAGAGGGGGTTCTAGCTCATCTTTTTTTTTTAAAAAAAAAGTAATAACATGAACCAAAAATGGTTAATAAAATATTTTCAATCCTTCGTTTCAAATAAAAAATCTCCTTGTGGGTTCACGCAACAATTTACAACGTTGATGTACGATTTTTCGTCCTCGAGTGTTGTAAAAAATTGTAAGGATTTATCGTATAGTTTCACTATCTTTAACCCCGTGCAAGAGTGAGTTCTCTCATTTTAGAAATAAAAAGGATTTTTAGGTTCTATTTTGACAAAGTTTTCCTTTTTTAAAAATAAATGAATGAATAATTTTAAGTATCTCTAGTAAATTTTAATAAATAAAAACCCTTATTAATTCACGCAACAATCTATGACGTTGATGTTTGAATTTTCATCCTCAAGTGTCATAAGAATTGTAATGGTTCATCGTATAGCTCTGCTATCTTTAACCCTGTGCAAGGGTAAATTCCTTTTTGTATAAAATAATAAACGTTTTCAATTTACTCTTTTTATCAAAATTTTATTCAATTTTATAAAATAAAAATTTATTTGAATTCACGCAATAATTTATGATGATAAAATAAAATTTTATTTTCACGCAACAATCTACGATGTTGATGTATGATTTTTTTCATCCTCAAGTGGCGTATGCATTGTGAGGGTTTATCGTATAGCGCTGCTATCGTGGACCCTGTGTAAAAAATGAATTTATTATGAAATAAAATCCCTTTTTTAAATATAAAATAATCAAAATCAAATCTTTTCCAAAAAAAAAAAAATGAAATCAATAAACCAACCAAACTTTTTCCAAAAGAACTACGTGGCTTTGAGTTTCTCATCGCACCCGGGAATATGTAGGAGCAAGATAAATCATCTTGTCAAGCAAAAACTAAATTTTCCTTTTTTTGTGTGTCCCTTTTTATGTTAAAATAATTCTTTCTTATAAATAATTTTTTGGGTAAAAATATATATTTTAAAGGTTATTAAAATGTTTTTTGCACAATTAACTTGAGGTACTGTTTTTTAAACGGGCGATGTGGGGTGCTAACACCTTTCCTATTCGTAACCAACTCCCGGACTCATCTCTCTCTTTTTTAGACCAGTTTACCTTTAAATAATTGGGTTTTCTAAGATTTTCCCAATAAAAATTTTAGTGGCGACTCCTCTGTTTTTATCTTTTTTTTCGCGGCGCCCGGACGGGACGGTCGCGACATTGACCTTGAGGACAACTAAATGATGTTAATGCTTTAGATTCTTCAGATAATGTAATTTGATAAAATCCTGATTTACAATCAAAGGTACTAACCCAATTCATATTTCTAATTCGTTCAATAATTAAATCTTTTCTTGGAAGAAAATAAGCATCACCATCCATTACATCATTTATTTTTTTATAATTAATTAACATCCTTCTTTTTCCTCTTTTTATTTCATTATGATTTTCTACGTAAAAAGCTGGTGCTGAATGCTTGCTTTTTAATAGCCTAATTAATCCTTTTTTGCACATTTCTTCAATATCTTTTTCAAATTTTTAACACCCTTACCCAGGCATTACATTAATTAACCCTTTTTACTAATATTAACGTTATTTGAAGACATGTCGATTTCTTTCGGAATGTTTATATCTAATTAGTAATTCATTATTAAATAAAATTCACAACTTAAGACAATGAAATTAAAAGACCAACTTACATTCATAGAAAACATACATGATATTCACATTGATAACAAACACCTTCTTAGTGACATGTACATTGACAGAAGTTTTCTTAAACAAAACACTACATTTTACTAGAGTTTAAAGAGACAAAATAAAACATGCGACTAACAAGATCCATCCAACATAACTGCCCCAAAATAAAACTAGACTTCCTAAGCTGGTCAAGACAAACTAGTGATACCCATTCGGGAGACCACGGAAGTCTCCCCCATATCCAGAAGAAGTATTAGAAGAGGATACTTCCACTCCGGCTCCCTTGCCAGGTGCATCATCATCATCATCACTGCTCATAGGATGATACTGAGGTTCCTCCTCCATGAATTCCTCTGGGTCCTCCTCTATGGGTGACGCTGGTGCCACGTTCAAAGGTGGTGGATCCAACACTAGCTGTTCCTTCTCAGCTAAACGCTGTACATAAAACCAGACTGGCGGAAGTGATATCTGGATGGTTTTTACGGTATGAATCCTCCTCTATGGACCTCCCTCCTGTGTTCCTTCTATAGTACAAACCGGGCCAGTGTACTCGGTCGAGTGATTCCCCGGATGAATCACCCAAGTCCTAGGGTTGTCGGCATCCTCAAACATGATCGCCCGCACCCGGGAGTGCACGAGAGGCAGAGTTGGGTCCATCTAGTCTCAACATAACAGGATACATATATACATGAAGGAAAATGCAAGGGTAAGATACCAATATATGGATAATTATGACAACTATATGCACCTAAAACATACAAAAACATCATATACAAATAACAAGATATCACTTTAAGCAGTACATAGAAAGAGATAATCATCGCTTTTTGAAAACCATGGCACTTCTATAATTCAACTTCTATCCTAATCTCCGGAGACCCCGACTTCACTTTGTTTAAAATGAGCTGATCAGGCCCGAAATTTTTGCCATAAAAGGCACAACGTGTTAGTCCACTACACTGCCCAAAACTCCTAGCGCAGTGTGCAACGTGCGTGGAAGTCCATAGCATACTATCCAACTCAAGGCATAGTAATCAAGGCATATGGATTTCATTGTCCGCCAAGAAACATACTATCCAACTCAAGGTATTCACACAAAATAACTTTGGGCACGTCTTCCAAATGCATGAAAAACATTTTATTATCTCAACTTTTCTTTGTGTATAATTCTTTCCTTGTCGAAGCTCAAAGGCTCACGACCTCCATAATTTTTCAATGTATTAAAGTTTGTAAACACAGGACATTTGAGTCTGAGTGTCCAATCACAAGAGTCTTAAACCGATGCACCAATCTTAGACTTTGTGGTCATAGAAAAATCAACTTTTCACCTTTACTTCTTTTATCACGTTTGTATAACGTACGTAGGACACACAGTCCAGACCAACGTATATAGGACACACAATCCACAACAACGTGACCGGATCATAGATCAACGTGTTTATTAACACTAGTAGCCCGACGTCTCGGCTATTAGGTCCACTTTTCAACGTTATTTTTCGTTCAGTGAAAAAAAAAAAAAAAACCAAAATTTCCATAACTTATCCAAGTTATTGGAATATTGTTTTGAGTAAAGTCTTTAGTAAAACTTTTTGAGATTCATTTTCAAAAATCACCTTGATTAAAAAAAATCATTCTATTTCAACCAAATCAAATTAACTTTTCTTTTAAAAAGCATTTCTTCTAATTTAAGAAATTAATTTTAGCAGTCCCTTTTTACTTGTTAAATTATTCCCAAAAATTCTACTCCCCTTCAAAATAAAATATTGCCCTTTTCATAAAACTTCTAATATTACAAAATAAATCTGAAATATGATTTTATCTTTCTTCTCTTTTAAATAAAAACTTATTTTCAAATAGAATTATTTATTTATAGCTTCCTCCACAATTTCTATTAAGACTCTTATTTTAATTTATTTAATTGGGCTCTAACCCCAAGGTTAGGCTTTCAATGCAACAACTTGAACAAATATATCATTACGCTAACACATTTATATAATCATAAACTTTGTGCAAATCAAGTAAACACATAATGCATATAGATCACATAAAAACTCATCATATTCATCCAAACAAAATCAATCATCATTAAGCAAACATAGGTAACACATAGTCATCATAATAATAATATCCCCCAGGCTTTCTTCCCTTACCTCAGTAAAATGGTAAAGGATTCGATTGCGGTTTCAAAGCAACGAACTTGAGTTCTTGTTACGATTGCAATTCTAATCAAAACAAATGCTTAATATAAGTTAAAAATATATAAATCACCCTTATTCTTCATGCTTGCTTTCGGTCATGCTTTATAAAATAGGCTAGAAAATTTTAATTTCTACAAGCTTTTGGATTTAGACTTTTTAAGTATCAAATAGGTAAAATAAAATTTAAAACTTGAAAAATAAATTTTCAAACCCTAGCCTCATCAACCATAGGTTTCGGCCTCCACGAGAAATGGTGGAAAAATATGATTTTTCACCAATCTAATTTCATGCATGTAAATACTATAGTGTTCTAAACATCCTTTTACTTAAAAAAATTCGAACAAGCCTCATCAACTCATCAAGCGAGTTTCGACCCCTTTAAAATACAAGGGTTAGGAACATTAAAATTTTTCAAAGTAAACATTACTTCACTCAAGCAAAGTTTATAGTTTCATTAAACATGCATCCTTCCAATGATCAAAAGTTAGGCTTCACTAACTCAAATATTTTTGAGTTTTAGCCATAGAATCACAAAAAGGAAGGAATACATATTGTTAACAACTACATAATTTGAAAAATACTTAAATCAAAGTCCTTAAGCCATGCATGTGAGATTTTCATCAAAAGCTCTCCTTTTTTTCCCTCTTGGTGTTTTCGGCCACACCATGATCATAGGGAGGATAACTTTTTGAACACATGCAAGACATGAAAATGAAAGTGAAAATGAGTAAGAGTTGATAGAACCCATTTTCATGTAAAAATGATTTTTCTTCTAAGACCATGAGTTGGAACCATGAACATATAGCATAAATAATTAACATGCATGTAGAAATTTTTGCAAAACCATCAATCTTTCCTCCCTTATGGTTTCGGCCGCCCTTCAAAATAGGTCATGGGAAAGCCTTTTTCAACATGCAAGTGTTGATGATGGTGATGAAGATGAGTAGAACTTGAAAGGAAGTGGTTTTAAAGCAAAAGGAATAAGCTTTCATGAACAACTTTGACATGCATGTGTAGAAAATAAAAATGGCAAGAAACTTAAAGTAGAATAGATGAACATTATACCTAGGTGCAGCAGAAATTAGAAGCCTTGAGAGCAAGACTTGAGTTTGCTCAAAAACAAGAAGAACTTAAGCAAGTGTGTTATGAGTGCTTTGGAGTTTATGAGAGGAAAAGTGAGGAAGTGTGAGGAAGAGGGGTTTATATAGAGGAGGGGGTGCTGGTTCAACAAAAAAGAGAGGAAAAATTAAAATTTTTAATTTGTATTTTTAATGAATATTTTTTTTTGAAATATAATAATTTATTATGAAAATAATGATTTCATGTAATAATGGTTTACTATTCAAAACAGATTTTGCTCACCAAACACTTCAAAATCTGATGAAAATAAATTCATTGACTTCCCTTTGTTTCGTTCCAGTTCAATTCCTCTCCTCGATAGTGTAAAACAGTCGTATTTCATTTTTTGATCAATAAACTTGTAGCGATAGAGAAAACGCAGACTGGAATTCGTCTGAATTTCCAGCTAAAATTTTTACTGGATCTTCCAAGGATAAACTAAATTATAAAAATGATTTTCGTTTATCAAAATAATCTCTAAAACTTTAAAATTAATTACTGGCAAGCACACACTTAAGCACAAATTAACAAGAAGCAGAAAATCGGGGCTTTACATTAATACCCCACTAAAAATAAATTTCGTCCTCGAAATTATGTACTGGGAAAAAGATCGGGGTACCATAATCTCATCTTTTCTTCAGTCTCCCATGTTGCTTCTCCGGTTGCTTCATCCCAGATAACCTTGACCAGGGGAATTTGTTTTCCCCAGAGTTGCTTAATCCTTTTGTCTTCGATCAGTACCGGTGCAGTTTCATAGGATAGGTTCTCTTTTAACTGTACTTGATCGGACTCAATTATTGTTTTGGCTTCAACGACTCATGAGGGGGAGTGAATTGAGTTTTCAAAGAAAATATTTCCCTCTTAAAACTTTTTCACAAAGATTTATAAATCAGAGTGGTGGATTTGTGTTCTCAGGATCTTTTATAAAATCAATGAAGGGTTTTTAAAAAATCTTGAATAGAAGGTGATGAGGATAAGAAAGATTAATAACGAATAGCCTCAGGTTCAATAACTCAGTAATAACAAAATACAGTTTATACAAATCAAGAACAGAAATTATATTTGAACTTTAAACATCAAAATCACAGGTTCTTGATCATAAACAGAAATTAAAGAGTCTGAGTTTAGAGATACTACACAACCAGATTTATCCTGGTTCAGTCACCACCACTGTGACCTACATCCAGTCCCCACGCCACCTGTGAGATTTCACACACTAACACACAAGCTTTGCCAGGTAGCTTGAGAAACCTTTACACCACAGAGCACTCCTTCACCTCGAGATACCACACTCTTGTGAAGAGCCTCAATGTTCTTCCTTAGGGATACCTCACCATAATCACTCAGAGAGGCTCCCTCTCTCTTTACAATCTAAAAGTAAAAACAAAAGTTGATTCCTAACTCTCAATAGTCAGATAAAACAAATTGAAGCACTTATGAGTATTGAAACACTCTTTTCATAGTAAGCTCAATGAAGATGATGAATGATATGTGTATCGTTATAATTCTTTTGTTATTCGTTATGATTCTGCTTAAAATTTTCCTTTAATCCCTCTTTATATAGAAAACAAGTTATAGTCGTTGGGATCAATTAAAACAGATTTGGATATGATTTAACAGAATCAGTTTGCTTGATTCTCGTTCTTGAGATAAGATTCTGATAGTTCTTATAGAATTCGTGTCCATAAAATAACGAGTCCATTTGGAAAAATAGCCGCGTCCATCTTAAAAAAATTGCCACGTCCATTTGCCACGTCAGCAGACGGGAGTACTAAAACAAAGTAATTGGACGTGCTCCAACTAGTAGACGAGCACTTGTATTACTTTAGTAGACGAGCGCTTCTATCATTTTAGTGGACGAGCACTTCTGTCACTTTAGTAGACGTGCGCTTATGTCATTTTAGTAGACGTGTGCTTATGTTACTTTAGTAGACGTGAGCTTCTGTCATTTTAGTAGACGTGAGCTTCTGCCATTTTCTTGGACGCCAACTTTTACCACTGTTGGAGGAGCGCTTCTATTATTCCCAGTGTTGGACGAGCGCTTATATTATTCCAATGTTGGACGAGCGCTTATATTATTCTTTCCAAAAATCATTTTCATTAACGAAAACTTATTCATTTTAATGTAGGTTATGAAAAATGATTTTCTTCATGCATCTTTCTTAATTGAGCTATTTGTGAATAAGAGATTTCATCTCTTACAAATCATCTAAGACTTAACACTAATTTCTTCGTTTAAGCTCTTGTCTTGATGATTCCTTGATCTTCGTCCTTGCTCTTTGATTCCTCCAAGTTCTTCCTTGAATGTTCTTCTTTGATTGCTCACTGAACTTATTGAATATTGCTTGATACCAGTCTTTACAATTTGACACTAAACACTTGCATACACATTAAGTTGTATTTGTCATATATCAACATCTTTAAGTCATTGAATCTAACATTAATTATATGCGATGGATCGGAAACATATTTTCTCAATTGAGAGACATGGAACACATCAAGGATATTTGAAAGAAAAGGCAGCAAGGCAATTTGATAGGCTACGTACTGGACCAATACGACGGAGGATTTGATAAGGTCCAATAAATTTTGGAGTAAGTTTTCTGGATTTTATGACCCTGCCTATCCCTGTGGTAGGGGTGACTCTTATAAACACATGTTCTCCTTCCTGAAATTCGAGAAGTCTCCTCCTACGATCGGCATAGCTCTTCTGTCTACTTTGAGAGGCCTTCATCTTTTCGCGGATTTGCCTCACTTTCTCTGTTGTCTGATGCACAATTTCAGGTCCTAAAATGACGCATTCTCCGTCCTGATACCAGTAAAATGGCGTCTGACATTTCCTTCTGTACAAAGCTTCGTAGGGTACCATCCCTATACTCGAGTGGAAACTATTGTTGTACGTAAACTCGATAAGTGGTAACAAATCATCCCAACTTCCACGGTTGTCCAGAACGCAAGCTCTAAGCAAGTATTCCAAGGTCTGAATTGTCCTTTCAGTTTGCCCATTTGTCTGCGGATGGTAAGCCGAGCTTAGCCTTATCTTAGTTCCTAGGGCTTTTTGTAAGCTTCCCCAAAATCGCGAAGTGAACTTTGGGTCTCAATTTGAGACTATACTGGAAGGGACTCCATCGAGTCTAATTACTTCCCTGATGTACACTTCGGTTAATCTTTCCACCGTGTAGTTTGCCTTGAGAGATAAGAAGTGTTCCGACTTCGTCAACCTGTCTATGATTACCCAAATTGAGTCGAAGCCTTTGGAAGTCCTCGGTAATCCTACCACGAAATTCATGGATATACTGTCCCACTTCCATTGGGGTATATCTAGAGACTGTAACATTCCACCGGGCTTCTGATGTTCTATCTTTGCCTTTTGACAAGTTAGGCAAGATGCCACATACTCTGATACTTGTTTCTTCATACCTGGCCAGCAAAATATTTGCTTCAAGTCTTGATACATCTTGGTTGATCCTGGATGAATGCTCAAGGTGCTTTTGTGTGATTCATCGAGAATCATCTTCTTCATCTCCGGATTGTCAGGAACATAGATTCGACCATTACATCTCAAGATGTTATCTGATCCCAAACTAAACTCGGTGGCTTTTCCTTTCTCCATGAGCTCTGTCATTTCTTGGAGGAATGTATCAGTGGCTTGTTGCTCTTTGATCTCTTCCATCAATCCACTTGATATCGTGATCATCCCCATGCTAATATTTTGTGGACTCATTTCCATCATTAAATCAAAGTGACGGAACTTCTCGATCAACTCTAGTTCCTTCACCATCATTGCAGAGACATGAATGGCCTTTCGGCTCAGAGCATATGCTACAAGGTTCGCCTTCCTAGGATGATATTGTAATGCAAAGTCATAGTCCTTCAAGAATTTCATCCATCTACTTTGGCTCATGTTGAGTTCCTTCTGATCGAACAGATATTTTAAACTTTTGTGATCGCTGAAAACATCAGACTTGGCCCCGTACTGATGATGTCTCCATATTTTCAGCACGAAAACCACGGCAGCTAGCTCTAGATCGTGCGTCGGATAATTCTTCTCATGAGTCTTTAGTTGTCGTGACGCGTATGCTGCAACTTTCCGATTTTGCATCAATACGCATCCTAAGCCTTGATACGAAGCATCACAATATAAGACACCCTAAACTCGGGTCATCACATGGTTACCCGTTTGCGGAAATAAAACTTAATTTGCTGGTTGCTTTCGGAAAATAATGTTTTCTCAACGTTCATATTTTCAAAATATGGTGATAAATTTTTTTTTTCTTTTAACCTCATAACAACAACAACGTAATCAAATCACACTTAAATACACAATGTATATAAGTCATACAACTTTACTGCCTCATATGTTTTCACACCTAAATCATAATCAGTTTTATCCTTAAAACACAATATAACATAATAGGACCTAAGATGGTCGTAACTAACAGACACTACATCCAATAGGAGCAGCACAGCATGCCTCGAACTAGACAGTCTTCCTCTTCTTGTAGGGATCATACCCCTTGTAAGACTCTGATATGTTTGTAAGGGTGAGACGCCAATATATGGATTTATCTCCATAACTAAATGCGCAACACAAAAGAAGGCACATACACATATACATGTCTATAACAACATACTCATTCATATTATATCACATCGTTTATCAATGGGTTTCACACCCCAAACATCAACGTTGGAAAACTATACATGAACACTTCAATACATCATCTAAACATTCATACCTAATCTCATGAAATATCTCCAACCTCGTGATGAGTTGATCAGACTCGATTGTTACAGGCACACAACCAAAACCCATCACACACTGTCCAACATCGTGGCACAGGTGTCACAACGTAGATGGGACCTCATTGTCCACCAGACACAATAAGAACATCTTTATGATCTACCATGACGCCGCAAGGTAACCACTCTTATAAAACCTATCACACACTGTCCAACATCGTGGCACAGAGTGCTAACAACGTAGATGGGGCCTCATTGTCCACCAGGCACAATAAGAACATCTTTATGATCTACCATGACGCCGCAAGGTAATCACTCGTATAATCATGACACGTCTGCCAAATGCATGCAAGAAAAACATTTTATTCTCAACACTTTTCTTTGTGTTACATCTTTATTTGTCAAAGCTCTCAAAAGCTTACAATCCATCATCGTTTTACATCGTCGAAGCTCTCAAAAGCATCATCATTTTACATCGTCGAAGCTCTCAAAAGCTTACGACCCAACATCGTTTTAAACATCTTTACAACTTTTATTAACAACACAGGACCTCAAAGTCCGAGTGCTCAATCACGAAGCCCCTAGACCTTGCAATCAGTCTTAGGTTCGTGGTAATAGAAAACATCATAAATCTTTTACTGTCGTTTATTACGTCGTGAAGTAGACACGTCGTCTACCTACTAGACACCAAGTCTATAACGTCAGAAGAACACTAGTACCCCGACGTCTCGGTTACTAAGTTCCATATCGTCATTTTTGTCTGTGAAAAACAAATCCAAAATAAGACAACGTCATAAGAACACTAGTACCCCGACATCTCGGTTACTAAGTTCTATATCATCCTTTACGTCGTTAAATAAAACTCATTTACCGAAAATCCTTTCTACTTGAAATTCGTTTATAGAACGTCAAATCATCAAAAACTCTTTTACTGAAACTTCAACTCTAAAAAAATAAATCAATTCAGATTAAACCTCTTATTAAAATAAGTACTGTTGTTTTTAACCTTTCACCGTAAAAATTTTCGAAACTTGCCGTCGTTTATCATTTTCCAAGAAAATGTTTTTAAATTCAAACTTTGACTTTTTTATTATATTATTTTTTTTTATAAAGTATTTTCGAATATTAATTTCACAAAATAACTTTTTATAATATTTCGGAATTTCTTGTGTAAAAATTAGCAGTACAAAAAAATTTCACGGTTACGTCTCACCGTGGCTCATAAATTACTTTTACACTAATAAATCATTAAAATAATAATATTTCTCAAAACTCATTATTTTTTTTTTCAAAATAACATTTTCACCACTCTTATATTCCAACGTTTCCCATAAAACATTGAATATAATGTTCACAACTTATTAAAGCTTTTATCTGATTAATGGGTTGTACACTGACCACTGTCAGGCCTCTCAAACAACATTCAACATTCAACAACATCATCAGAATTATATCACCAGGCAGATCATGCATCATAGCAATTATAATATACTACTGCAGGTAATTAAATAAATTAAAAGCAGACCAATCACCGATACACAGATAAACAACACAACGTAAACAACATAAACACATAACCACAACCACATATAAATCATATCAATCACACTAAAAGCAAATAGTTATTGAGAAAATCCCTCATGTAAGCTCCCCTTACCTCTTGAAGCTCCTCAGTGAAATTAAAAGGATTCTGTTGGTTGTCGAAAACCCTCGTACGCCGTAGAACAATTAACCTTCAACAACACATCCAAACAATCAATCAAAACAAGCAAAACAAACACCTAATCCTCTCTAATAGGTCACGGCCTCCTTAGGGTTTTGTGGCTCAAAATCTCCAAAATTGCTTAAGTCAAGGATTAATGATCCTAATATACTTAAGGAAATGGATTAAGGCTAAACAACAAAGTTAAAAATCAAAACCATCCTAATCCTCTAAGTGATAGATTCGGCCAACACAAGGACATAGGGTTAGGGTTTTTAATTTAATTAACCAACTAGGATTCAATAAGTATACAAGTATGTATGATGAAAGACATGATCATACATCAAAAGCAAGAACAAAAACTCCATCCATCCTTTCCTCTAGGATTCGGCCAAGATGAGTTTCAAGAGAAGAAATTTTTTGATCATCACATGCTCTTAGATACATACAGTATACATGATTATAAGAGCATAGGAAGTGGTTTCAACATCATGAGAGTTTTCTAGAATTTGTTATGAATTTTCAAAGTTCTAGATCTAGAAACTTAAAAGTGATGAACATAGATGAAATAGACTTTGAATCATGAAACTTATTGAAGAACATAGACATGATTAGGGAAGTAGAATAGGATTCACCTCTTGAAGATCAAAAACAAGTGAAAATCCAAGGACTTGCTTCACAAAATCAAGCTTTTGTGTTCTAGTGTTCTTGAGAGTTTAGAGCAGTTTCGGTAATTTTAAATATCTCTCAATATACTTATCCGTTTTTGATGTTCTTTATGTCGTTGGAAAGAAGAGAGAAAGAGGAACAACTTTCATGTAGAAATTTTTTCGAGATTCAGAATAGAAAATGGTTATAATTGCTATGGAAAAATCTGGCGAGTATGAACATCTTTGGTTGTTCTTGGAGTTCTTAAGAAAACATTGAGTTTGGAGGAAGGAGATGACATGAAGAAATGAAGAAATTTGCCAAAGTGTGTTGCTAAAGAGGGGGAGCCATGGGTTTAGGGACAATTTGGTCAAAAATTACAATGGCATGGCTTGAAAAATTCATGAAGAGCCCATGGTAAAATCGTCATTTCCAGGCAAAATATTCCTTTGTCATAAATGCGCCATTATGGCCATTATGACGCGGATAGGATCATCATAAATGCCTGTCACATCGGTCAAATCCATCACCTCAGCCCCGTTGCTGACTCCCTGGTTCATCTAACGCAGGTTTTTCCTAGAGATATCTCGACGTATTCGCCCGCAGCAAATATAATATTTTAATTTTTACGCTAAATTTTTCAAAACTTCTAGTATCATAGTAAATACGATAAAATCATTTTTCATCTCATTCACGAATTAAAATTAGGTTTTCTGAGCAGTAAACTTTTACTATTAGTGAAAACGCAGACCGGGTTCCGTCTGAATTTTCAACCCAAAATTTTACCGTAACCCTATAATATAAATCATGATATAGAAATGACATTGGTTTACCCAAAATCATTTTGAGTCTCGAATAAAAATATATATGTTTATATATTTATTACCGATATTAGGAAGCAGCGAAAATCGGGGTGTTACACAATACACCTCATAAGGCACATTGGGTTCTGGAAGTATCAGCACCGGTGAAGTTGTCAATCGTTCTTTTATCCTTTGGAAGCTTTCCTCGCATTTCGCAGTCCACACAAAGGGTTGATCCTTTCTTGTAAGTTGAGTTAGTGCCGCGACTATCTTGGAGAATCCTTCGATGAATCTCCGATAATATCCAGCTAACACGACGAAACTTCGGATTTCTGTTATTGTCTTTGGTCTTTCCCAAGAAAGCACTGCCTCCACTTTGGCGGGGTCCACAGCAATTCCATCTTTATAAATTACATGTCCCAATAACTTCACTTCTTCGAGCCAAAACTCACACTTATAGAGTTTTGCATATAACTCCTTCTCGCGTAGAATCTGTAGAACCTGTCGTAGATGTATCTTATGCTCTTCATAACTCCTTGAGTAAATGAGGATGTCATCAATGAATACGACTAATGAGTTGTCCATAAATGGCCGAAAGATTCGATTCATATAATCCATGAAAACAACTGGTGCATTCGTTACTCCAAAAGGCATCACAAGATACTCATAATGCCCGTAGCGGGTTCGAAACGCCGTCTTGGGTATGTCCTCAGTCTTGACTCTAATCTGGTGATAGCCTGTCCTCAAGTCAATTTTCTAGAAAACAACATCTCCTTGTAATTGGTCCATCATATCATCTATGCGTGGCAATGGGTACTTATTCTTGATCGTCACTTTATTAAGCTGCCTATAATCCACGTAAAGTCTTGAACCTCCATCTTTCTTTTGTAATAAAAGAACCGGTGTTTCCCAAGGAGAAACACTAGGTCTTATGAACTGCTTCGGCAATAGATCTTCTAGTTGAGCTTTCAATTCACCAAGCTCTATGGGTGGCATTCGATCCTTGATGCTGGTAATCCCGGCACATTAGAAGGAAACACCTCCGAAAAGTCTCTTACAACCGGTATAGCACTCAAACTAACTTCCTCCTCCACATCTAAGCTTGTTAAAAGCAAGCATTTGTGATCGTTTTCCTTCGAGAAAGACCTCATCGAATAGGTAGATAGAAATCCAGAAATTTCGGAATCCGGAAAACCAGGTTCTTGTGAGCACGATCTAAAAGCACCTGATTAGAAGACAACCAATCCATGCCCAAAATCTCACCACGATTTAGCTCGCTAAGCTCTGATTTTTTAGAATAAATACAGTCAGAAAAATGAATAATTGAGATATTGATTATTTCTCTTTTTTGCATTTGATAAATATATGGTGTTTTTAAAGATATATATTCTAAATACTGGGAAAATGTTGCGTATAATCTTAGAAAGTTATTTCTGATAATCATGTCTACACTTGTATTTTGTTGATATATTGTAGGTACTATGAATAATTTTATTGTATAATTAATGTAATTCTTGTTACCACCCAAAATAGTGGATGTATAGATCCGTTTGCTATTTGTATTTTGACTGGTTTTTCTAATTTTTCCCATTTGTCAAACAATGCTTTTGTTGCTAGACAAATACTTGCTCCAGTATCTATATATGCTTCAGTTTCTCCTTTACTTTTTTCTACTATTATTTTTATATAAGTATTATTCGGATTCTGTTTCTTCTGAAGATAATTCATCTTCAAGATATTCATATATACTTTCTTCAGTATCGGTTAACTCTTCTTCTAGTGGTTCAAGTTTATATATTTGGTATACTTGTTTTATTAATTTTAATTTTTCTTTAAAATCTTTTTCTTTTTGTTGAGGACACTCATTTGCATAATGACCTTCGACATTACATATCCAACAGACACATTTCTTTTTTCCTTTCGGACAATATTTTCTTGGTGTTACTTTCTTTTTCCTAAAGAACTTTTTCTTATTATTTTTATAATATGTTTTCTTTCTTGGATATCTCCTTTTTAATTTTGGTTTCTTATAATATTTTCTTTTTCTTGCTGGTTTCTCACAGCCATAATTTCCAGGTTTTTCCATTTCTGGAATATTACAACAAATTGCAGTTCTCCCTCTGTTTAATTGTCTTATTGTTTCTCTTGCTAAACATTGTTCTCTTAATTCTTGGTATAATGTTTGAATGATTCCTCTTAAGGTGTTAGCCGTTTCATCTTGCTTAGATTCCCATAATTTCTTTATTCTAGTATTAAGGGGATATGGTAATTTATCTATAAAGATATATTTATAAGTTTCTTTTGCTTCTTCATTTATTTGATAATAATATTTTTGGTATTCGCAAATAAAGCTTTCTATTTGGCACATGTCGCATATTTGCATTTTATTTAAATGAGTTTTAGCCTTTTCATGTAAGAATTTATTTGTTTTTCTTGTTTTAACAAGCATGAATCCATCATTTGATTGATTATACGATTAGGACCCATTAATTACATCTTAATTTTTTTATATCTTTCTCTTGCCAATGAGTATTTTTGGAAAACAGATCTAAATCCGAAAATATTATACTCTCTTCTTCAAACTTTTGCATTGGTGCGAATTATAACGTCAACTATGGAAGTCCATCATTATGTTTAATAACATTATGATAAAATGAAGTAAATTAATAATTATACATTTAAAGTAAACAAAAAAAAATACATTTAAATAGATTCGCAGTGGTTATACACAAGCCAAAATATTTTAAGAACAATACATAAATAAAGTTAAAAGACGACTTTTAAACTCAAAAAACACGCTTGCTCTTTTGTTTTTACTAATGATGACAATGACAATTTATTGACCTAATCATACACAACTATTGACTATTGCTATTACAGAACCATATGCATGCAATGCAAGTTATACATATAGAAGTCATTAACTGACTATATATTAACATTTTGTTTAATTATCGAATCTTGCAATGCCATCAAACTTAATATATAGATGTTAAGGATGAAATTTTGAATTTCTGACAGACGTTTTCTTGATAGGATGATAAATAGATTGAGGAGGTAATCAAAATTTTCTAAGTATTGAATATATTTGGTTTGACAAGAAAATACAGTTCGACGGAGGAAAAGATTCAACAATCAAATTCCTGACAAAATAATAAAGGAAGACTTAGTCGAAGGAAGAGTCGTCAAGAGAAATAGAAAAGTGAAGAAATTATTTAAGTCTCCAATCCGACGAAAGGTACCAATACAAGTTGTCAAGCATTTCAAACCGTCGAAGATAAGAAAATTGACACGGAGCGGTTCAAGACATTGAGCAGTTAGTGGGATTGCTTGACAAAACAGTTTAAGTATAAAACTTAAGAGAACTGCCAAAGACATGTGGCAGTCATTTAGATAGGGAGTTATTTCTAGGTAGTTATTTTATTTGCCTATAAATACTAGTAATCACAATATAATAAGGGTCGGTTACTTGATACACATCCTACACATCTCGATCGCACAGTAGATTGATGGATAACATTCAAGTATTCCCTCCACCCATCTTATTTCAATTCAATATGAAAACTCAGTGCAATACTGTTTGTGTTCTTCAAGTTCTTTACTTGTTCTTCATTATTCCCAGTATTTCTTTCAAGTTATTCATCTACGTTCGTTTACTTTCCTCAAGTGGTATTGTTTAGATCTTATTTTCTTCAACCCTTCTTTTGAATTTTTGTTCTTAAATTTTACTTTACTTAACCTCTCTTTTCAAGACTTTTGTTTCTTGATCGTTATAAACTGAATTCAATTAAGTTATTTTCTACAATAGGAACTACTTTCATCTCTTAAATTTTAAAGTTCCCTTTTCTACTCTTCTTTTAAATGCATGCAGTTTCATTGTCAAGTTTCCTTATTGACGATAATCTAAAACACCATTTTCAAACTCATAAACTTATCATAGCATAAAGTCTTTGCTAGTATATTACTAGATTTGACTAATTCATCAAAATTTGTACTTGGCAGACATTACCTTCAAAATAAGACATTCTTGTCAAGATTACCGCATAATTCGTAGGTCCCACACTCGTTTGATCTCTAATTATTTGTCACGAAGAAATTTTGGCCAGGAACCAAAAAACCACATTAACAAATTGGCACGCCCGGTGGGACGAGTTGAGAGTAACTCGTACGGTGTCACAAATTATTATATGTGTCTACGCAGTGGGAGAGTGATTCAAACGTCATCTAATTCCCAGAACTCTGAATATGAGTAGTGCAAGTAATGCAGGTATAGTCAGCACTAACACCGCTGTGTCAACGGTGGATGCTAACCCTATAACCACTGTTGCACCGGTTGACAATATTCCTACAACCATGGCTAACGCTACTAATGCAGAAAATAATAGCACTAATAGTTTAGTGTTGAGAAGAGGCGTTTCCTACGCTCAAGTTATCAATAGATTTGATGAAGTTGGCCAAGGAACACTCCCGTCACCAACTTCCCCAGTTTTACAACAAATAAATCCGTCAACTATCGGATTGTCTCCACTGAGTGTTGTGAATTCAAACCCAAGAGGGACTATGCAACCTTTGCCACAACCTTTGTATGGAATGCCTTATGGTTCAACCACTGTCAACCCAAATACCCCATTTGCATACATACCATATCCAAATGGAGTAACGACGACCACCCACACATCTGGACAGGCAGGACCATCGACTGGGAGGCAAATCCTCAGTCAAGTGAATGGGATAATCGGGTCAATGGTGATGACCCATACTCGACAAGAACGTCCAGTAGTAAGGCCACAAATTTCCCCACTTAGACAACCCCTACAAAATATTGTTGGTTTTTCAGAAGCAACATTAGCCAATGTTCGACTACAAATTGATTCTATTAACTTTGAATTGGTGATTACATTTACTCAGCAAATGGGTACAGTGATTACGCCATTGATGGAAAACACAAATAATGCATGCATGACATTGGCAAATGAGATACGTAGGTTAAATAGAGCCTTGGGTGTGTTGGCCCCAGATGACAACCAAAATGCCAATAGAAATCCCAATAGAAATGTCAATAGGAATGTCAACCATGGTCAGAATAATCAACCACAAGTTATCCAACTTGATGGATCCGAACAAGATGACGATCGGCCACAACCCCATCGTCGAGTCCCTTTGAGACGTGGAAATGTACACATTCTATAGCCAGTGGAAGACGGAGACTTTGTCATAAACCAGGGTGCTCTTGGAGCGCTTCGTCAAAATGTTCTAAACCAGAATATTAACCAAGTTGTCGAACAAGCATTCAATAGGTTTAGTTTTAACATAGGTTATGCCAATCAGCCATTTTTTGCATCGGCATTTCTTGACTGGGTCCAACAGGCAGAAATGCCTCGAGGATACAAAATACCCAAATTGTCAAAATTTTCGAGGGAAAGTAGAGAATCAACCATCGAGCACATTGCCCTATATACGATCGAATTAGGAGATTTGGCTCTAGAGGAGGGACTAAAAATGAAGTTCTTTCCTAGCTCATTAACTAAGAATGCTTTTTCTTGGTTTTCAACTTTGAGACCTAATTACATACATTCCTGGAATCAATTAGAGAGGAGCTTTCGTGATCAATTCTTTAGGGGTGATTTAAAAATTGGGTTGACAAACTTATTCGGTATTAAAAGAATGAATAACGAGTCTGTCGATGATTACCTTACCTGATTCCGTCAGATGAGGATTCGTTGCTTCACCCCTATCCCTGAGGTAGAGATAGCAAAGATGGCTGCCGGGGGATTAGATTATTATATTAGGAAGAAATTGGTCAACCAACACCTAATTGATCTTGCCCAATTGGGTGACAAGGTCCGACAAATTGAACAACTTAAGACCGAAAAGGTTTTCAAGCAGAGGAAATTCCTCAAAAGAGAAAAGATTAATTTTGTCAGATGTAGTGATTCCAACGAAGAGGGCGATAATTAAGAAGAATATGAAGTAGACTATGTTGAATTGAAAACTGGTCCCCCTTATACATGTCAAGTCTTGAGGCCCCGAAAGGCCGGAGAAAGGATTCCTTTTGTCAACAAGAAAGTGTATACGTTTGACGTGACCAAAGCCGACCAAATATTTAACATATTGCTTAAAGATAAGCAGTTAAAATTGTCAGATGATCATAGGCTATTGAAAGCCCATGAAATAAAAGATCGGAAGTATTGTAAGTTTCATAGTACTTTTGGTTATGTAACTAATGACTATATGCATTTCAAGGACATCATTCAGAAAGGTTTGGCAGAAGAAAGACTAAAGTTTTCAGACAAGAAACCAGACATGAAGATTGACACAACCATTCAGCCCTGAAGTTAATAAAACTGACCGCCAAGTCCCTATGGGAATAGGCATGGTCAGTATAAGAGCTGGACAGAATATCCAGATGGACTTGATGGATTCATTTGATATCTATCCGAAGCCAGGGGAACCACTTATCGACTTTATGACACGCAAGAAATCTGGTGGTATCTTCAAAGTTTACCCAAGATGTGAAGAATTCTATGACGATGTCGCTTCCAAGACGGCTAGGGGGCAGAAAATGTCATCATATCACCCACAAGACAGAACCGAGTCTCGTGAGGGTAATAGTCAAGGCAGGTTTTCACACCCGAATAGCCATACCGGGTCTAACAGTGTATACAAAAGTGTTACGCATGTTATCAACAGGCAGACATGTGGTCGTCGGCAATATACGTATCAGACAAGACCTAGACAAAACAACACTGGAGGTTGGCTTGAAGTGAGACACCCCACTATGTCTCTTTGTGTCATTAGATTAAAACCTCATTATTTAATTCCTTATTCGTGCACTTAGTGTGAAAAGTGCGTAAAAATTAAAACTTTACTTATAAAGTATACAACTTCATATAGAATGGCATATCACAATATAAGTATATTATGCATATTACAAAACACTGTTGAGGATATCCTATCAGTAGGATCCCTCACAGGCATATACTTAGACAAAAAATAAAACAACAGAAAACATAATAAAAATATGCCTCACGAGACGCACTGGCCATAACTAACTAGACCTAATCACCATGGGTCACTGCTCGTCCTCCAGTCTCTGGTTCGTAGGAAGTTCCATCCAACTCCTCCTGGTTACGCTCATCCACAGGGTCTTCTCGTACGATTCCACAAGGAGATAAAATATAACACAAAGAAATATACAGGGGATAAGAAACAGTTATATCATCAAAAAGCGGAAAAGAGTTATAGTAAATTATACAATAATTGTCATAGACAATCAACACACATAACTAATGAATCATCCTCGAGTTAATATATATCATCCTCTATCCTTACTCTCAGGCAATCTAACACTTTATTTTAACGTAACCTCTCTAATCCTGTCACCATGTCTTTACGTTATCGTGGGCACTACCACTCCTGTCACCATCCCTCATTTGCATCGGGGCACGCCCTTATTCCCGTTAGGATGTTCCACCTAGTGCATACCTCCATTCCCGTTAAGGTGTTCCACCCCCATTCCCTAAGGTGGAAGTGGTCTCGCGAGAACTCTTGATTTTACGTGTATTATATTACCAATGCACATAAGTGTTTTACATGTATTATATTACTAATACATGGTGTATGTATTATATTACCAATACACAGAAGTGTTTTACGTGTATTATATTACCAATATACGGTGTATTAAATTACCAATACACATATGTCCTTGTGTATTATATTACCAATACACTTTTGTCTTTGTGTATTATATTACCAATACACTTTTGTCCTTGTGTATTATATTAACAATACACGGTTGTAGACAACAACACCTATACTTGAATCTCACCAACCCGTTTTGACAACATCCTAGTGCCTTAACCTTCCATTAGAACTTGACACATATTCTATGCCATAACACCTCTTTAA
Organism: Sophora flavescens; assembly: GCA_030762895.1. Taxonomy (NCBI): domain Eukaryota; kingdom Viridiplantae; phylum Streptophyta; class Magnoliopsida; order Fabales; family Fabaceae; genus Sophora; species Sophora flavescens. The sequence continues at coordinate 26,193,238 of CM061065.1, read as the reverse complement.
CATACATCATCTAGGTCAGGCACTTCTAAATCATTATTATCCTCACACCCAAAACAATCATCTCTTAGACAACATATACATCTTTGCTGAAAAACCACTAAGCATAATAATACAAACCAGGCAGATCATGCATAACACAATATCAATCAAAATATTCCCATATCGCCAATCATAGTACAAAATCAATTCAATAAAGGTAATAAAATCAAATCAATCATCAACAATATAAAATCAACCTAATATCGATAAGCCTACAATCCCTGAATCGCCATTGGTTTTCAGAAAAGGTTTCCGATGTGATTTTGGTCTTGTCGATTACTCGACTACTAGTAGGGTTTAGGTCGCCCTACACAATTATTATATAATCTACTACTTATCCATTCCGGCGATAGGTTGGTTCGTTCCCCCACCTGGGTTATCACCGAACTCCCGAACTCGAAGCCCCTCGTTGTCACACCACAAAGTACTAACTCCACCTTCTGTGAAGGTGATTAGTGTGGTTACACCTCATATTTCTTTATCATATTGCATGCATTTTCATGTAGTTTAGGCATTTTTAATTTGATTTTTGTTAGTTTTAACCTTGGAACGGGTAAGGCAGTTTTGTGGGGTTGTTGTGCAGGAATTGAAGATTAAAATGTTCAAGATCAACCATGATGGAGCTTGCATGAAAATAGAGCTTGAAAAGTAAGAAAAATGAGCCAAACAGGCCTAGCCGTGACAGTCATCACGGCCTAGCCGTGACAGCCATCACGGCCTAGCCGTGACAGTCATCACGGCCATGATCGAGCAAGGCTGAAAAGAAAAAAAATGAAAAAGTCAGAACCTGTCACGGCCAGGCCGTGATGGCCATCACGGCCGTGATAGGCCATCAGTGTCAAGTTTTCCAAGACAGAATCTGTCAAGGCCTGGTGGTGACAGGCATCACGACCGTGATGCGCAATATCTGGAATTTTAAAACCTGATTTGATCTGATTTTGTAATTGCTTGGGATTCAAGTTACCCTACTCTATAAATAGAGCAATTAGGCTCAAAATTAGGGGGACAGGAGGCTGCTACCTTAGGCAAAAATTAGGATTTCTCTTCTTCTCAATTTCTTCTCTTCTCTTAGGTTTTCTTTTATGCTTTTGTTAATCAAGCTTGCTATGAACATGGCAATGCTTGAGTAGTGTTTTTATTTCTAGGAATTGGGGCTATGCCCAAGATTTGTTTTATGTTATGAATTGACGTTTTACTTCTTGTTAATTTCAATTTTGCTTTCGATTTGATTCATATTGCATAAATTACTTGTGAATTTGGTGCGCACTTATTTGCATGTCATAGATACTCTAAGGAGGAACCTAGCGGTGAACTTAGGTACTGGATCTATAGGAATAAAACTTAGGACTTAAATCACGAGAATTAGAAGCGGTCCTTCGAGGGTTCACTGAGTTGTCGCAAAGCTTAAATGGTTCGATTTAAATTCAATTACCACGAGAGTAGGGGTTGGTTTAATCGGGCACGGTTCTTGTATCCCGAGAGGGAACATTAACTTATTTAGGATAAATTCACCTTCAAAGCAATTTTTGATTATCAACAAGAGGGTAGTCAATTTAGTAGCATGAGCAGTCTTGTTGGTAACCCAATTCCTGGAAATCTCTTTTGATTTTGAAAAATCTAAGGTTTGATTTACTTTCTTATTTTTGATTGCGTTTAAATATTTGATATTGTTAGTTAATCTTTTAAAAACCAAATCCTTTCCAAATCAAATCATTTTCTTGTCCAGTTTAATTAATTTAATAATTGATTGTTATTTAAGATCACGGTCCCTATGGGTTCGATCTTTTTATTAATTGATGACGAAGCCGTACACTTGCGGATTCGAGCATCCATCAAGTTTTTGGCGCCGTTGCCGGGAACTGTGCTTTCTTGAATTTAAATTTAATTTTTAAATTTATTTTCTAGACTTTTTTTATATATTAAAATTTTCTCTTTTTTTATTTATCTCTTTTTCTTTTTCTAGAGTATCTATCTCTCTTTGTAGGTATTTTTCTCTTTTATGCAAAGATCCCAAAGTCTTGGAAATCTTGTTGAAGTTGACCCCGAGATCGAAAGAACCTTTCATAGACATGGGAGACTACAAAGACAAAGAGAGAGAGAGAGAGGTTGATTCCCATTCCAATCTTGGTGAATCCACCGGATACCAAACCACTGAAGGACTACGCAACCCCAAATGCTAGGGGTTTGCGAACTGAGATTGCTAGGCCAGAAATTGAGGCGGAGAACTACACTATACCGCCTCTGTTAATTGGCATGATTAGGCAAAATCAATTTGGAGGATTACCCTCGGAGGACCCGACTGATCATGTGGAGACATTCTTGGAGTTCACCGATGCAATAAGAATTCGAGGTGCCCCGATTGATGCTATTCGCTTGAGGTTATTCCCCTCCTCTTTGACTGGAAAGGCAAAAGCTTGGTTGAAGCAAGTACTCGCTAATACTTTATCAACTTGGGACCAACTGGAGCAGGCATTCTTGGAAAAATTCTTCCCTCCATCCAAGACTGCTAACCTACCAGCTCAGATCACCGGCTTCTTCCAAAAGGACGGAGAATGCTTATCTGAAGCTTGGGATCGTTACAAAGGATTGCTAGAGTCTTGCCCACATCATGGGCTTGATAGGTGGTTGTTAGTGCATACCTTCTACAACGGATTGGATTACTCTTCGAAGGTGTCACTTGACTCTGCAGCTGGTGGAGTCTTTATGAATAGACCTCTGACTGAAGCGTTCAATATCATTGAAAACGTAGCCACCAACTATCACCAATGGGGTTCGGAAAGAGGTAATAACCCGAATTAGCTTTCGGGGGGTAAGTTTGAAATGAATAGCACTGATCTAATTATGTCTAAAATTGACTCACTAAATAAACGCTTTAATAAGCTTGAAAAGGCTAATGTCAGTTCAATAGGTGCTACTAATGTTGTTTGTGAGATTTGTGGAATGCAGGGACATGACATAATGGAGTGCCCACATGGTATTGCTCCTGGATCCGGTTCTTTGGGGGAACAAGTGAACTCTTGTCACAACTTCTATGACACGAACCCGAAGTTGCCAAACTATGCACCTCCAAATCCTTACAACCAAGTGAGGAAGAATAATCCTTATCTCTCCTACGGGAACTACGACAACACGTTGAACCACGAATTCCAGGAAGGCCAAGGTAATAGGAAACCCGCATCGGGGTATCCTCAAGTACAAAAGTCTAAACTTGAGTCTCTTTTGGAAAATTTTGTTGAAACTGAAACAAAGCAAAATGAAGAGTTTAGGCAACAAGGTAGGGCAGTCAATGAGGCAATAAAAGAGTTAACATCTAAGGTAGATAACTTAGCCATCCATAATAAGATTTTAGAAACTCATATTGCCCAACAAGCTAGTACATATTCTAGAACTAAGGGTATGTTTCCAGGACAACCCGAAGTTAATCCCAATGAGCACTGTAATGCTATATAATTAAGGGATAGTCAATTTTTGATTATTAACAAGAGGATAGTCAATTTAGTAGCATGAGCAATATTGTTGGTAACCCAATTCCTGGAAATCTCTTTTGATATTGAAAAATCTCAGATTTGATTTACTTTCCTATTTTTGATTGAGTTTAGATATTTGATATTGTTAGTTAATCTTTTAAAAACCAAATCTTTTCCAAATCAAATCTTTTTCTTGTCCAGTTTAATTAATTTAATAATTGATTGTTATTTAAGATCACGGTCCCTGTGGGTTCGATCTTATTATTACTTGACGACGAAGCCGTACACTTGCGGATTCGAGCACCCATCAGAAGGTAAGGAGATTAGATGCTCGAAGAGGTATACCACGAACGTCCTCGTTTTATTAAAATCAAACAAGAACACTAAACCACAAGGTATAGGTTCGGCCAAGACTAGTTCTTAGGGTTAGAGATTCCCAAAAATTATACAACTCATGGACTTATGATCCTTAAGTGTTAGGAGTTCATAAACAATGATCATTTAATAAAGTTGAATTAAAATCCCACTAAATTATAAACTTAGGGTATTCGGTCAAGGCTAGTAAAATAGGCTAGCATTCACTAAACTTTCCAATCTCTTAGGTTTAGCATCCATATGTATTAAGGAGCTCAAAACCATGATCATTTTGGAAAAATAAGAGCAAAGTATCCCAGGTCCATAACCTTCTAGGTTTGGCCTTCATAGGATTTATAGGTTAGAAATCTTTAAACTTTCCAATCTCTTAGACTTAGCATCCAAATATCTTATGGAGATCAAATCCGTGATCATTTTCGAAAACAATGGAAACTTAAACATTCCAATCTCTTAGACTTAGCATCCAAATATCTTATGGAGCTCAAGTCCATGATCATCTTGGAAAAATGAAAGTAATACATCCTAGCTTTAATAACATAGAATAAACAAGTTAGAAATCCTTAACATTCCAATCTCTTAGACTTAGCATCCAAATGTCTTATGGAGCTTAAGTCCATGATCATTTTGGAAAAATAAAAACTCAAACATCCTAGCACCTAAACACTAAGTTTCGGCCATCATATGATGATGAGGAAAATATTCTTTGTTTAACAATAACGCTTAGGTTTAGAATCACAAGGTATTAAGAGTTCTAAATCCATGATCATACATGGAAAGTTGAAACATAGTATCCTAGGCTTACTTATTCATATTTTCAGTCATCATAGGAACAAACTATCAAAACTTCCAAGATTTATAGATTTAAGATCAATGGGTAGTTAGAAACTCAAACACATGATCATATTCCAAAAGTTGAAACAAAAACTTCCTAGACCACAAATACAAGCATTCGGCCTTCATTGGAAGAGATAGGTAGAGATTTTTGTTTTACACAACCTCTTAGTATGTGAAAATATAAGTTAATACAAGACTATAGAAAGTGGTTTCAACTCAAAAGGAGTTTTCTATCATTTTAGAGAGATTTTAGAAGTTTAAAGCATATAAAGAACACATAAAGTAAACTAAGAAATAAAAGATGAAACTTGAAAAAATATTCATATGAGAGCATTACCCTTAGTGTAAGGAAGAACTTTAATGAAGAACTTAAGAAGAAAAGATGAATAAAAACTAAAGCTTTAAGAGCTTGAACTTTTAGAAGAAAGGAAGAAGATGAAGGTTTAATGGAGTTTGAAGAAGGAAGATGATGAAGTGAGAATGAGATGTGTATATATAGACAAGGGAGAGAGTGGCACGAAATTGAGGAGAGAGGAATGAGCTTGGAGAGCAAGTTTTGACCTTGTGCCTTGTTTGGTTTGAGAAGAGAGAGAAAAATAGGTTTTTAGAATATAATATGTTATAATTTGAAAAGTGTGATGACTACACTTTTGGAGTGTGTCATAACCCATTTCCATCAAGTCACTTCACTTCTTTTGTGCTCCCAAAGCTGCTCCATTTCGTACCTGGTTGTATTTTCCGATCGTAATTCTTCCGACGTTGTCGCCCGAATAAATATTATATTTTATTTCTGAACTCGAATTTTCGAAAATTTCCAATATCATACAAAACATCACAAAAACACTAACCGTTTCGTTCACGGTTCAAAAGTAGGTTTTCAACTCAGTAAACTTGTACTGGCAATGAAAACGCAGACCGACTTTCTTCTGAATTTTCAACCGGAAATTTTACGGTAACCCTCTACCATAAAGTAGACTATGAATATGATTTTATTTTAATCAAAAACACTTTCTAACTCTCAAATTAAAATATAATTAATTATATTTTAACAGGTTGAACAGTATAATTAAAATCATGTTGTTACATGAAGAGCCAGTCAGAGAATCAGTGGGGAGTAACAGGTCTGTCGGTAGAGGTTTCATTTCTGTCAGGACCAGGAAACCCCCGTCCAATGTAACGGTGGATCTATGGGTAAGAAATTCCGCTATGGCCTGCTATCTCGAATTACGAAAGCAGAAATGGGTTAGAAAAAATAAGTTCAACAATCACAATCCACCCTTCTGGAATGAGGATTACCGAAGGGGGCAATTATCTCAGAACACTCAGATGATAGGACCTTGTTTGTTAGGACTGTCAAGTCAGCCGGCTATATATAAGTCAAAAGAGGAGGCTACAGAGGCTCCGACAGGCTCTAAAGAAGAAGCTTGCCAAGCAAGAGGGCATCACCATAAAGGAAATGTCTTCACAAGTTACTAGTTGTCTGGTAGCAATGGGTGACAACATAGCTGACAAGAGTGGAGATGCCAAAATGAAAAGCATGATAGAGACCCATCCCATGGAAGCCGATACGATGGGGCTTATTAATCAAGCCAGGCAGAATAAGCCTATGTCACAAGTTTTTGTAGATAAGAAGAAGACCTTAGAGCAGGCATCACCACCAACAAGATCCACAGGAAAATGGCCTGTCGGTCTGGTAGACATGGAAAGGGTTGCAGGACTTGAGAAAGAGTTTGAGGCGAGAATGGAAAAACAACAGTTGCCAACGTTCAAGCCTGAGTATGATTTAACCAAAGAAGAAGTGTCTTTCGATGCTGTCATCGAGGCATTGAATGATCCAAACAATGATATAAACATCGGTAAAGACATGGACATAAATAGCCAAAATGAATATCTGGCTGACATCATTGAGGCACTGGATAATTGTGGTGCAGGAATGGTCCGACGGCTGTCATATAGGTCAGGATCAGATGACGAAAGCGATTTAAAAAGAAATCATGGCAGAATGATTTGGAGGTGCGTTTTTGGATGAAGATCCAGAAAATGAAGTCATACTAGAGCCAGGTATGAGAATGAAGATAAGATTGATTTCGTTTATCCCAGCAGAATATGAGGGATATCTCAAAGTTGATTTCTCCGACGATGATGATGTTGTCAACAATGATAAAGATCCAGGTGATTTTTGGACTTATGTCCAAGAAAACTTGGATACTGTGTTTGATAATGTGGCCCAGTTGGAAAAGCCAACCGATGAACAGAGGAACCATTTAAGGCCAGTACATGTGAAGGCCATAATAGATGGAAGACCTGCCAATAGGGTTCTAATCGACGGAGGAGCTGCTATGAATCTGATGCCAAGAGTAATGTTTAAAAAGCTAGGAAAGGATCAGTTGGATTTAATCCAACAGATATGGTCGTCACTGATTTCAGTCGCAAGACTTCTCCGTCAGATGACGTCATTTTGTTGAACATTCAGGTTGACACCGTCGAGAGGATGACATTGTATATGATAATTCCAGCCAAGTCAAGCTACAACATATTACTTGGCAGGGATTGGATTCACGTTGTAGGAGCAATTCCGTCAACAGTGTATCAGAAACTAATCTTATGGAATGTACAAGATCAGGTAGAGATCGTAGAAGCAGATGACAGCGCTTGTTATGCTCAGCAATTACATGTTGATTTCAAGGTATATTCACCAAACTTCTTACCTATAACTGCCAACGAAGGGGTCATTGACAAGGATGCATTGGAAGCGAGTCTTCTCAGTCAATTTGGCGTTAAGATAAAGGAAGAGACCGACAAATCTCGGTCAAGTTCCGACAATGGGCCATGAATTACAATTGAGGAGATTGTCAGCCCATCTGGCTGACAAAGAAGTATACACTTCATAAAGTGTGTTAGTAGATTGTATCATTAACGACGGCCTTTTGGGTTTTGAAAAAGGAGCTAAAGTTAAGCAGAATGTGGAAGTGGAAGATCCCCTGGAAGAAATAAACTTAGGTACAGAAGAAAAGAAAATTCCTATCTTTGTGAGTGCTTTCCTGCCAGAGGATTACATACAAAGACTTGTCAGACTAATTGCTGGGTATAAAGATTGCTTCGTATGGGACTATGATGAAATTCCCGGTTTAAGCAGGGATCTTGTCGAACACCGGTTACCACTTAGGGAGGATTGCAAACCTGTCAAACATGCAAGCAGAAGATTTGCCCCAGAGGTAGTACACAGAATCAAAGAGGAAGTAGAAAGACTGCTTAAGGCAAAGTTCATTCGAACAACCAGGTATGTCGATTGACTTTCTAATGTAGTTCCTGTTATTAAAAAGAATGGAAAAATGAGGGTATGTATAGATTTTAGAAATCTAAATACAGCTACCCCCAAAGATGAATATCCGATGCCAATAGCTGACATGCTTGTCGACTCAACATCAGGAAATGAGATTTTAAGTTGTATGGATGGCCATGCAGGTTATAATCAAATCTTTATATCCGAATAAGATGTGTCAAAGACTACCTTCAAGTGTCCGGGAGAAATTGGGACATATGAATGGATTGCATGCCTTTCGGTTTAAAGAATGCATGAGCCACCCACCAGCGAGCAATGAATACTATTTTCCATTATGTGATTAGGAAATTTATAGAAGTATATATTGATGATGTGGTTGTCAAATCAAAAACTAAAGATGATCACTTAGAGCACCTGAAGCAAGGGTTTGAAAGGATGAGGAAACACAATCTCAAAATGAACCCGGAGAAATGCAGCTTCAGGGTGTCGGCTGCCAAATTCTTGGGCTTTTTAGTTCATAAGAAAGGAATCAAGGTGGACAAAAATAAAGCCAAAGCAGTTATGGAAGCCGCAATATCGACAAATAAGAAAGAATTACAATCCTTCCTAGGAAAGGTAAACTTTCTGTGGAGGTTTATATCGAATTTGTTAGGAAGAACAAGAGTATTTGCACCATTGGTCAAGTTAAAAGCGGAACAGAGCTTTATGTGGGAATCTTGTCATCAAGAGGCTTTTGACCAGATCAAGCAATACTTAGTCAATCCACCGATCATGATGCCTGCTATGCCTCGTCGACCGTTGAAGTTGCACATATCAGCATCTGAAGATACTATAAGATGTTTATTGGCCCAGGATGACTATGACAATGTCGAAAGGGTCGTGTATTATCTAAGCAGAGTTCTCAATGATGCTGAGAAAAGATATAGTGCTATAGATAAATTATGTCTAGAATTGTATTTTTCATGTACCAAACTCAAATATTATATGATGCCTTGTAATGTATTGGTGATTTCTAAGACTGATGTAATAAAGTATATGTTGTTAAAACCAGTCCTTAATGGGCGTGTTGGTAAATTGACCATTGCTTTGTTTGAATATTCTTTACAATACATGCCAGTCAAAGATGTCAAAGGTTAGGCAATTTCTGACTTCTTTGTAGAACATACAGGAATGGATGTGCCGGAAATAAACTTTTTCAGTTTACAACCTTGGAAACTTTACTTTGATGGATCAAGGCATCAAGGAGGTAGTGGAGTAGGAATCTTAATCGTGACTCCACAAGGAACTCCTACTAAGTTCATGTTTGAGCTTAAATATCCATGTTCTAACAATGAAGCTGAGTATGAAGCTTTGATTGTCGGATTAGAGATAGTAGTGGAAATGAAGGCACGAAATGTGCAGATATTTGGGGATTCCCAGTTGGTTATTAATCAGCTTACTCAATAATACAAATGTGTCGGTTATAATTTGACAAATATTGTATTATAGCAAGTAAGTTAATGAGAAAATTCGATGACATAATTGTCAACTATATCCCCAAAGAACGGAATCAAGAGGCTAATGAGTTGGCTCAAATAGCTTCAGGGTATAAGATATCTCAAAAGACTTTGTCAGGGTTAATGTAGATTAGAGAATTATTATATCCGCTGGAAGAAAGAGATGTCTTGGTCAATGATGTAACTCTATCTAATGACTGGAGATTACCAATAATTAAATATTTGGAAAACCCAAGTCATAATGCAGATAGAAAGATAAAATATAAAGCATTGAATTATACTATGCAGGGTGGACTATTACATAGAAGGTATGCCGACGGAACTTTACATAAGTGCCTAAGTGAGCAAGATGCTTATTTGGCTTTGTTGGAGGTCCATGAAGGCATATGTGGGGCCAACCAAGCAGGAGAGAAAATGAAATGGGTCCTCCACCGGAGTTTGTATTATTGGCCAACTATGGTTAGGGACTGCATTTTGTTTGCCAAGTCTTGTGAGCAATGTCGGAAACATGGTGAGACACCCCGTTGTGTCCCGGTGTTTTATTAGATCAATTACCTTCTTAAATCAATTCTTAATCGCGTGCTTATCGTGAAAATACGTAAAAATTAAAAACTTATTTAATTATCATATAACTTCTACAAATTTAAAACACAATAACTTTAACATATGTGAATACACACTTAGTTGCTCATTACAATACCAAAACACTATTGAGGGTATCCTCTCAGTAGGATCCCTCACAGGCATAAACTTAATAACATACATACTTAGTGGAAATATAAAAATGCTCCTTAGACACACTGGCCATAATGTCTATACTCTAATCGCCATGGATCACAGCTCGACCCCCAGCGTCGGGTTCGTAAGGAGTTCCATCCAACTCCTCAGCAATCTCCGTTTCACTCAGAGTTCCGTCCAGCTCCTCAGCAACATAACCCTCCATCGGGTCTTCTAACGTAAACCAAAGTAACCCACAAAAATACAGAAACATAGGGAATAAGAAATAGTTCTATCATAAAAAAGCGGAAAAGAGTCATAGTAAATCATACAGTAATTGTCACAGACAAACAACGCACATAACTAACAGATCACCCTCAAGTTAATATATCATCCTCTACCCCCCAATCTCATGCTACTCAAAGACACCATAGTTGCACACCTATTTCCTAAGGTGGAAGTGGTCTCGCGAGAACTCTTGATTTTACGTGTATTATATTACCAATACACGGTGTATTATATTACCAATACAGAGAAGTGTTTTACGTGTAGTATATTACCAATACACGGTGTATTATATTACCAATACACGGAAATGTTTTACGTGTATTATATTACCAATACACGGTGTATTATATTACCAATACACAGAAGTGTTTTACGTGTATTATATTACTAATACATAGTGTATTATATTAGCAATACACAGATGTCCGTACGTATTATATTACCAATACACTTTTGGCTTTGTGTATTATATTATCAATACACTTTTGTCCTTGGGCATTATATTACCAATACACGGTTATGGACAACAACACCTATACTTGAATCTCACCAACCCGTTTTTACAACATCCTAGTGCCTTAACCTTCCATTAGAACTTGACACATATTCTATGCCATAACACCTCATTAACATACATCATCTAGATTAGGCACTTCTAAACCATCATTATCCTCACACCCAAAACAATCATCTCTTAGACAACATATATATCTTTGCTTAAAAACCACTAAGCATAATAATACAAACCAGGCAGATCATGCATAACACAATATCAATCAAAATATTCTCATATCACAAACATAGCACAAAATCAATTCAATAAAGGTAATAAAATCAAATCAACCATCAACAATATAAAATCAACCTAACATCGATAAACCTACAATCCCCGAATCGCCATTGGTTTTTCAGAAAAAGATTTGCAATGTGATTTTGATCTTGTCGATTATACGACTACTATTAGGGTTTAGGTCGCCCTACACAATTATTATATAATCTACTACTTATCCATTCCGACGATATGTTGGTTCCTTCCCCCACCTAGGTTATCACCGGACTCCCGAACTCGAAGCTCCTCGTTGTCACACCACTAAGTACTAACTCCACCTTCTGTGAAGGTAATGAGATTAGATGCTCGAAGAGGTATACCACGAATGTCCTCGTTTCCTCCGCGATGGAAGTCTAAGGTTATGAACACAAAATCACAAGTTAAAATCAAACAAGAACACTAAACCACAAGGTATAGGTTCATCCAAGACTAGTTCTTAGGGTTAGAGATTCCCAAAAATTATACAACTCATGGATTTATGATCCTTAAGTGTTAGGAGTTCATAAACAATGATCACTTAACAAAGTTGAATTAAAATCCCACTAAGTTATAAACTTAGGGTATTCGGCCAAGGCTAGTAAAATAGGCTAGCATTCACTAATTTTTCCAATCTCTTAGGTTTAGCATCCATATGTATTAATGAGCTCAAAACCATGATCATTTTGGAAAAATAAGAACAAAGTATCCAAGGTCCATAACCTTCTAGGTTCGGCCTTCATAGGATTTATAGGTTAGAAATCTTTAAACTTTCCAATCTCTTAGACTTAGCATCCAAATATCTTATGGAGCTCAAGTCCATGATCATTTTGGAAAACAATGGAAACTTAAACATCCCAATCTCTTAGACTTAGCATCCAAATATCTTATGGAGCTCAAGTCCATGATCATCTTGGAAAAATGAAAGTAATACATCCTAGCTTTAATAACATAGAATAAACAAGTTAGAAATCCTTAAACTTTCCAGTCTCTTAGACTTAGCATCCAAATATCTTATGGAGCTCAAGTCCATGATCATTTTGGAAAAAATGGAAACTTAAACATTCCAATCTCTTAGACTTAGCATCCAAATATCTTATGGAGCTCAAATCCATGATCATCTTGGAAAACAATGGAAACTTAAACATTCCAATCTCTTAGACTTAGCATCCAAATATCTTATGGAGCTCAAGTCCATGATCATCTTGGAAAAAATGAAAGTAATACATCCTAGCTTTAATAACATAGAATAAACAAGTTAGAAATCCTTAAACTTTCCAATCTCTTAGACTTAGCATCCAAATATCTTATGGAGCTTAAGTCCGTGATCATTTTGGAAAAATAAAAACTCAAACATCCTAGCACCTAAACACTAAGTTTCGGCCATCATTGGATGATGAGGAAAATATTCTTTGTTTAACAATAACTCTTAGGTTTAGAATCACAAGGTATTAAGAGTTCTAAATCCATGATCATACTTGAAAAGTTGAAACATAGTATCCTAGGCTTACTTATTCATATTTTCAGCCATCATAGGAACAAGCTATCAAAACTTCCAATATTTATAGATTTAAGATCAATGGATAGTTAGAAACTCAAACACATGATCATATTCCAAAAGTTGAAACAAAAACTTCCTAAGTCACAAATGCAAGCATTCTGCCTTCATTGGAAGATATAGGTAGAGATTTCTGTTTTACATAACCTCTTACTATGTGAAAATATAAGTTAATACAGGACTATAGAAAGTGGTTTCAACTCAAAAGGAGTTTTCTACAATTTTAGAGAGATTTTAGAAGTTTAAAGCATATAAAGAACACATAAAGTAAACTAAGAAATAAAAGATGAAACTTGCAAAAAGATTCATATGAGAGCATTACCCTTAGTATAAGGAAGAACTTTAATGAAGAACTTAAGTAGAAAAGATGAATAAAAACTAAAGCTTTAAGAGCTTGAACTTTTAGAAAAAAGAAGAAGATGAAGGTTTAATGGAGGTTGAATGAGGAAGATGATGAAGTGAAAATGAAAGTGGTACATATATAGAGGGGAGAGAGTGGGACGAAATTGAGGAGAGAGGAATGAGCTTGGAGAGCAAGTTTTGACCTTGTGCCTTGTTTGGTTAAAGAGGAAAGAGAAAAATAGGTTTTTAGAATATAATATGATATATTTCAAAAAGTCCATCATGACCACTTTTTAAGAGGTAGCTTAGGCCATAGCTCTAGTAAGTAACCTCACTCCCTCATCTCACCTCAAGCCTTTTATATCTCCTATTCTGCTCCATTTCGTACCCGGTTGCATTTCCGATCGTAATTCTTCCGACGTTTATGCCCGAATAAAATATTATATTTTTATTTTTGAACGAAAATTTTCAAAATAACCAAAGTTGAAGGAAACATAATAAAAACACTAACTATCTTGTTCACGGGTCAAAATTAGGTTTTCTGCACAGTAAACTTGTACCGGCAGTGAAAACGCCTCATCTGAATTTTCAACCGAAAATTTTACCGTAACCCTCTACCATAAAGTAGACTATGAATATGATTTTATTTTAATCAAAAACACTTTCTAACTCTCAAATTTAAAATATAATTTAATTATATTTTAACCGGTTGAACAACATCATTAAAATCAGGCTGTTACACATGGCCACATACAGAATGTTTCGACCAGTGAATTACATTCTATAGTCAAACCATGGCCATTCAGAGGATGTACTTTGGATTTAATTGACCAAATACACCCGTCTTCATCAAAAGGACATCAATTCATTTTGGTTGGGGTTGATTATTTTACCAAGTGGGTAGAAGCAGTTTGCCTCAAAGCAGTCACCCAACAAGATGTGATTGACTTTATTGAAAATCACATTGTTTGGAATACCGCAAACCTTGACAACTGATCAAGGATCAATTTTTACCGAAAAGAAAATCATAGAATATGCCAACTCTAGGTATATAAAGATGCTTACATCTACTCCGTACTATGCACAAGCTAATGGCAAGTTGAGGCCATAAATAATATTATTATTGGTCTTATTATAAAGCATGTGGGTCGACAACCTAAGAACTGGCATAACACTCTCGACCAAATACTGTGGGCATATAGAAATTCACCCAAAGAGTCGACAGGAACCTCACCATATAGGTTAGTATATGGACATGATCCTTTATTGCCTGTCGAAATCAATCTTCAATCAATTCGCATTCAAAGACAAGATGACTTACCTGTCGACCAATATCAGGATGCAATGTTGGATGAATTGGACGAATTAAGCGATGAAAGGTTGATTGCATTGGAAAACTCGATTCGACAGAAAGAAAGAATTGCAAAATTCAACGTTAGTCGAGTTAAGGTTAAATCATTCAAAGTAGATGACTTAGTATGGAAAGTCATTTTGCCTATGGATAAAAGTTGTCGAGAGTATGGTATGTGGTCGCCAAAATGGGAAGGACCATTTAAGATTTCTAAAACATTTTCTGGAAATGCTTATGCACTTGTCGATGTCAATATGAGCCTAAGAATTAATCCAATTAATGACAAGTATTTGAAGAAATATCAATCGACAATGATGGAAGTACAGATTGACAACAAGTGAAAAGAAATGAGAATATTTTATTCAGTAACTTGGCAATACAACCATACATTGTCAAAAGCACAAATTGTCAATCTAAATTATTCATTGTTTGTCAAAAGTACAAATGATCAATCAAAGCTAACTTATTCCTAAAAAAGAACTAAGAGTCCGAAACTCTGATAAGATTGCCAGACTTTTCTCCTTCACTCTTCGACAATGCAGCAGTGTAACCTAATTTTCTGAGGCTTCATTCCCATTTGATGAGGTTTCATCTGCTTCATATGTCGAGGGTACGTGAAGTGTAGAGAAAAATCTGGCACGAGCAGATCTCACCATCATTTAACCCAGAAGGTGGTGGTTGCTTATGGTGTAGTAAAGACAACACCAAGAGAGATAACCACCCTCCGAGAAGAAGATGATGGAACTAGAAACAGATGCACTCATTCTGTTTCAAGTCTACTCTAACCAGAGGTGGGCAGCGGTAGTCAGCTCTAGTAGTTACGTTGGTTGCTGATCTCTACCGTGCCCATTACGTTGGTTACTGATCTTTACTAACAAGATGACCATCAAGATGAAGACCTTGAATCTGAGAGTTAAAGGTTGTAAGGTCAGGCTCCCATGGAGGTAGTAAGAAAAATAAGGAAAAGTTTGTCATTGATGGGAGCATATTTTATGTAAAATCACAGTGTTTAAGGGCACAAATATTGTGAGAAGTAAGCCTTGCTATTTATAAGTAGTCTCGAGAGACAAGAAATTAAATGTAGCGGGTTTTCCAATGTTTTGAAACTTACCGCGAAATTAATTTTAAATTGATACAGGTAAGTTACGAAACTTATTGGAACCAACAGTTGAAATTAAATAAATGTGAAAGTAAACCAAGAGTCATTCTCATTAAATGGATGACAAAATAAAAGTCGAAATCACAAAATTCGGTAGACAGAAAGAAAATTACAGTAAATCAATTTTTGTCTAAGCCAATGTCAAGAGACAACTGATCTCATGCAAAGGTAAGATCAGCCTTGTTGGCAACTGCGGCATCATATTCAGGCTGTAGAGCACGAAGTTTATCAACTACGGTTTCAGCTCTTTGGTCGAGTTGAACAGATTCGTCATCAATGGCCTTGACTTTGTCTCTGCTTTTCTCCAGATCCTTGTCAAACTTGACGCACTGTCGGTATGTCAATTCAATCTTTGCCAATAACTTTTTTCTGTAGTCCAGGAGGGATTCTTTAGTCTGAGTTCCTGTCAAGATAAGATCAAGCTCTTTTTGTTTGGAGGCACTCTAGATCCTGGAACTTGGCTAGAAGATTGTCCTTAATTTTTTCCTCCTCTTCATAGGAAGGAATGACAGAAGACATCTTCTCTAATTTGTCAGAGAACCGCTCCCAAAATTTGTAGATTGAGAGGAAATGGGTGCGGCTAGACAAAGGGAGATTGGAATGAAGGGGAGTAGTTTTTTTAATCAGTCTTGACTATTCTTGCCGGACGTTAACATCAGAGCAAAGAGTACTAAAGGAGTTTTCGAGAAGAGCTCTCAGATCATGCATAAGATTGATAACTCGAGAATCACTATAGTCATGTTGAGTTGATGAAGAGTTGGCAGAAAAAGTTGATTCTTTCCGACTGACTTCAGCCGGCATGTTGATCCAAGTGTTGAAATGAAGAGCTGGTTTGGGTTCGGGAGACTTAGTAGTTAGAGGCCTAATTGGGGGCGTAGGAAGGACGACGGGAACTGTTTCAGCCAGTAAGGCCTCCATATCAACATCTTCATCTGGAATCTCAATCATGACAACAGCTTCACCTGGCTCGTTAGCCGTAGGAGTTCGAATATGAAAAGTCGGTTCAGGCTGTTGAGAAGTGGGGGGCAGTTCCTGAGTGGGTTCAGGGTCAAAATAATCTTTTGTCAGAACTTCACCCTCAGGAGCCAAGTGCTCTAAATTTTATTCAACCTCTAAAGGTAAGAAAATCAACGAATTAGAATTAGAATAATTAAATAAAGGGAGATGGCAAAAAAGTTGTCTTGTACCTCTGGATCAGGAGGATTTGTTGGTTCGACAGTTTTGCTGACAATTTCCCGGATGGTCATTAAGTCCTCACCTCGGGAAGTTTTTTCCTAATAAAAGGGATAGGGTGAGACACAAATGTAATATATATGGAAAATGACATGAAAATGAAAAGTATACCATATTGGAGTCAGAAGACACCAAATCAATATCTCTTCCTGCTTCCTGTGTTTCTTTAGTAGATTGGACGGTTTTCTTTTTCTGTCAAAATGAAAGGGAAATTTAGAGATTATGATAAATTTGTTTAATTCGACAAACCGGTCATGAGGGTTAAAACTTTACCTTGGACTGATTGGAAGGAGAATTGTTGGATGAACCAGCAATGGTGTTTTTGGGATGGGTTGAAACCTTGACAGCATCAGAGTCTGCTGAGATAGAATAACTCTTGATAGATTTTGATCTTTTGGAAGGAGAACCAGGGACTGGAGCTTTTCCTTTTCTCTTCTTGGTCCTTTTAGTCATTTTGGTTTTAGGGACAGGAACTTTGGTCGATCGTCATCCTTTCTTATCAGTCCTGCCCTTCAAAGGGATCAAGTCATAATCATCATCATTGTTGTTATCGTCAGAGACTTCTTCTACTGACATGTCCGCCTTGGATTTTCTAGGTAGAGGTTTGTCAAGAGGGATAACTATCAATGAAAACACGAATAAGTCGACTGTCAGCAAAGGAGAAAAGAAACCTATATACGTACTTGACAGATAAGTACCTGGGTTATAAGTTAACATGCGTGAAAGGTATAAAAAGTAGTCATCTGGTTGAAGAAACCGACAAGCGAAGGTAACTGGATTTGGTTTTTCTAAATGATCAACATAAGCACTTACACTTTCTAGAAAAATGAAGTTATCTCCCTTCGTCGGCTTCCCTGGGTGTGAATCAGCTATGCCAAAAGGAGCACAAGGAATAGGCACAGGGTCAGGAAAGGGAGCCTTTAAGGTGTCAAAATATTCCTTGGTCATATTTGGAATTTCCTGATAGTTGGCAAGCCTTTTAGCTTCCCTATTATCATGCTTCCTTTTGGCTTTAGCTAAAACACCATTGACATGACGAACCATATCATATGGCCACATGGGATTCCACTTGATTTTGTAAAATTTCTTGAAAGCTAATATTTCTTTTCGAAGTTCACCTTGAGTTTTTGATGTTGGATCTTGTTCCTGCATAGAAGAATCATCACCGTTACCAGCAGTGTCCTCAATTCGACTCAAGCAAACTTTTAGACTTGGATGACAATTGGAATAATAATCATTCCACCAGTCAAGAAAGCTTTGAGTTGCTCCATGAAAGATAGAAAATGGGACAAGCTGTAAAAAGGTCATGCGAGCTTTATCTTCATCACTGACTGCCATAACATCATCATACGTTGGGGCCTTGGCATTGATAAAATGCTCATCTGGATTTGATGAATAAGGGGGAAGAATGGATTGGCAGAAACCAAGTTGACAAGCAGTAGTATTGGGCAAATGGAGATAGATTTGATGGGTTTTAAAACCAGGACCATCGACAAAATGACCCTTTGATAGAGAAAATTGGCCCAAATTGATTCATTGGATTTAGATATAGTAGTGCTCAGGTTGGTAAACCACTCTGGACCATACTTTCGGTCAACAAAAGGAGTGAAATTGATTTTTGAAGAGGTGGACGAAAGAGAATGGAAAATTTTGAAGTAGAATTTGAAATTAGCATTCTCATCTCTCGACAAAGATTCAGAAGAAACGTAGCAAAGATAAGAGCCATAAGTGTCGACCGACAAGTCCACAGGGGCTTTATAAGAGAATCGACGCTCTAAGACAGCATGTAACCACAATTGGAGAAGCCAAAGAGGACCTCCTATGTTGGTTTTCTTTTTCCTAGATCTGACAGTGTCAACTAACACTACAAGAAAAAATGAATTTAGTGAGGGCCAAAGGCCGTCGCAAACAGCTTAAATCCGTCGCAAAACACATGTTTCTGACGGATTTGAGACGGCCACAAATCCGTCACATGTTGGGTCGTCGCAAAAGGTTTCTGACGGTTTTTTTAAATGACCGTCGCTAATTAGCGACGGCTTATTCCGTCGCTAATTTATGTTGATTTGCGACGGCTTAGCCGTCGCAAATTATGAGAAATTAGCGACGGCATAACCGTCGCAAATTATAGAAATTAGCGACGGCCTAACCGTCGCAAATCAACATAAATTAGCGACGGAATAGCCGTCGCAAATTGCAACACATTTTTATAAAACTAAATAATTTAATTAACTAATTTTTTATTAATTAATTATTTAAAATATGAATTATTTTTAATTAATTATTTAATATTTAATATAAAATTCAAAATTAATATAAACATTAGTTATTTTTTATATTAATTAGAATTTAGACTATATTATGATAAATGAATAATAATTTTAAACAATAAATGAAATTCATAAATAAAAGCAAATTGTTTTGACAGAGTGCATACATCATACAAAATAAAATCTAATATCAAAGAAACTAATAACCCTCTCTATAGCCCCGCATTAATAAATCTGTAAAGGATTGATCATCCTCGTCACTGGTCTCGCGATGACCCTCAGTGGGGACGGTGGTGGCTGGGGCGTGGGCTGTGGCGAGGGGTGCTTGTGAAGGTGTTGGTCCTGCTTGCAATCGTGGGCGAGGGGTGCTAGTTCCTAAACGCATCATGACTCTCTCTGTGTAGCTTCCATCATCTGTATCTGCTTCATCATCTGTGTTTGTTGAGTAAGCAATGCCGATTGATCTCATCCTCGAGCTGCCGGTTCACGCCGCATCTTGACCATCTCCGCAGACTCATGAGATGGCGGGGCCTAATCTTGGGACGATGCTCGACTCTGCTGAGTGAAGATGCTGGAGCACCCGCGTCGATAGTTACCGGCTAGCTCTCCCATACCGTATATGCGACCCTTGTTCTTACCGCCAGCAACCTCGACCCATGCCTGCAACTCCAATTTGGCTTTCACCTCTGGGTCAAGTGTGGTGGAAGGGGAAGATGAGGCTGCCTGAGACCGAACCTGAGATAACTTATCACGATAGTCCTCCTGTCATTAAGATTGATGCACATCATCATACAAAATGACCATAATTATTAAATATAAAATAAAAATAATTTCCAACAAAGAGACATGTAAATCACCTGAGTGTGTCTAGAGCGCTCATATACATACTCGCCGGTACCCTTCCTAGTATGAGTTCGGGCATGAAGCTCAATCGGCTTGACGCTACGGCCAAGCTCCCTAGCCTGCACCAAAAAAAAAACTTGTTCATATTTGAAGTTACACTACCTTAATAGCCAGACATCTAATGAATTAACAAAATATGATGTTGGAACTTACAAGGCGTCGAGCATGCTCCCGATTGCATCTTTGCCGCCGGTGTGCAGGCTCCCACCCTTTTCCAAGGCCCTGTTGAGCTTTGCCTGGGCGGATTTTTTCTTAAATTCAGGTGTAGCCCAGTAAGCACATAGCTCCTCCCAAATGGGTGGGAAACACCATTTTGGACGCTGTCCCTTTTTCCGATATCTCGTCAACAACTCGGAGAGGCGTTTGCTCGCTTTTTGATGAAAAATTATCTCTACATCAGTGGAATGCTCTACTCTCCAAGCAGCCTTCTCCTGTAAATAAGGAGAATATAATATTTTTTAGGATAATAATAAACTAAAGAAACATTAAAAGTAACTAAAAAATGGAAGTAAATTCAAAAGTACAAAATACCTTAAAAGCCGCAAAGAATCGATCCCGATCCTGATCCTCAAGCTCACTCCAATGTTTCCAAGCCCGATCAAACTGAGATGTAACTGCATACGTGACGGCCTCTGCAGATTTTCTCGACGGAAGGAACCTTATCAATAGAACATGAGAACAATCAATACACATACATATAAAATCTGCACTCAACAATAAAATAACAATATTTGAGATCTTTCTTACCCTTTACCGGTCGGGGTAACAATAACTCGGCCATCTGACATAACCTCGATCTCCTCACCATTAGACTGATGATCACCGTCCATGGGCAAATCCACCCCTGATGCATCTGGTTGTCTGGAATTGTCTGCCTGGGTCTGAGTCGAAATCCTTGGGGTGGGCATCATCGTGATCCCAATGGAGGTGTCCATGAACTGAGTGGCTGGAGCAACAGGTCGGTAGGGAGGTGTCAGAACATGTGTAGGCACGGGTGTGGGCGATGGACATGGTGTAGGAGCAACAGGTGGGGGTGCCGGTGCCATATCATGTGGAGGCATGGGTGTGGGCGGTGGGCGTAGTGTAACAGATGTAGACGGGAGGGACACGAATCCGTCATCGACTGTCCGTGTCACAAAGCGGGGTCGACCACGACGACGTGCCCCTCCAGCAGGTGCCTTACCCTTTCCCTTACCATCAGTCATGTCTATAGTGAAAAATGATGCTAATAATAATTAATTAAAAGTAACCAAAACACAAATTTGCAAATAATGGTAATTGATGGTGATAATAATTAACTTAAAGTAAGCACAAACACACATTTGTAAATAATGGAAAATGATGCTAATCATAATGAACTTAAAGTTATGACAATGACAATCAAGAACCTGCCTAACAGAAAATTGAATATAATCATAAATATAAAGATGTAAGAATCTATATATAAAAAGAACTTAAAAGCTAGACAGTACTCAACAGGGAAATCAAATTAAATACTCCATTCCAAGTAAACCCCAACTAGAATTATGTGAACCAAACACAATCTACAATTACTATTATTCATACCCAAGTTGACGCCCATGCTATTCTTGCCAAGAGCAAGCACTACAGATACAAGCCAACACAACGAATACATAACAATGAATTATGGACATAACATAGCGAGACTGAGAAGTTCAAATCATTTTACAATACACTCAAAAACTGATTTCATCAACCTGGGGATGGCACCCTAGAAGCCTACATTGACAACCAACAAAGATTCTTCCTGTAAATTTAATACACTCAAAAAGTGATTTCATCAACCTCCTAGGTTTTCTAGGGGTTGCTTCTTGGAATCCAAGAATCACATCTGGACAACCAAAAATGATTCCTCCTGTAATTGGGTGTTATAAATATTTTGGCCATTACACAAACAGATTCGGATTCTGGAAAACATAGAAAAATTAGATTTTGGCAAAAGCATATTCGCTTCTTGTCTTTGCCAAAAGAAATGGTTCTTATATTTAGTTTTCAAACACAAGACATCACTTACATTTCCCTACACTAAACAATGTTCCAAAACACAGTTGTTTCAATCAAAACACCCTTTTTCTGGACAAGTGATTCTCTTCAAAATATGAAATCTCGAGAAACCATGAATACAAACTTGGCTCATATTTCAAAAAGTTTGGGAGATGAGAATGATCAATGCATCAAGTTTGTCGGTGACATCGTAAAGCAAGCTTGAGATAGTAGCCTACACATATGGTTACATAAAGGAGTTAGTTTAAAAAGAACTAAAACTATCAGCCAGAGAAGTTAATGACTGAATGCATTGCGGAGCACCCACCACTAAAAACACTATAGCAATATAACAGATTGCAGAGCAGCCACTATAACAGAGAAAGTCATTGAAATGAAAAAACTTCCAAAGTTTGTGAAATATACATAAGTTGATAATCCTAATAGTTTTAAACCTTTATACCATAAATAAATAAACAATGAACAATAATCAAACTTTCATTACTCAATTTATGACGCATTTATCAAATATCTTGGTCCAAGCATTACAAAAAAATTCAATACCGATGGAAAAAGTATAACAAGCATAAATAAATAAATTAATTAATTAATTAATAAAAAGACATTTGTTACCTTAAAAAGGGCAAAGCTGCCAATTACCAAAACCATAAAGATAGATGTAAATTACCAAAGTATTTCACTCACCAAACATTCAAGTTTCTAGCCCTCTGGAATGTTATTAACTACTATAATGTCTTCTATTATACAGTTAGCTCTCAGTTTGTTAGTTCATGTTCTATTGCTTTTTTGTTTCTTCTTCATGCTAACATTTACAAACACCTATTGAATTGTTTAACAAAATATATTGGTTTTTCAGGTAGACAAACATTAGAGTTAACTATATACCATGTGGAAGAATATAACTTGTACTACCACAAATAACAGAATTTGGCATTACCTACAAAGAGTAAATTTCTAAAACACCTCACATGCTATAAACAATCAAGAACAAATAAAGAAATGAGAACATACAATTTTGGAATGTCTTGTGATAGGAGCGGCAGCTTTCTCTTCGTTGGCAAATCTGCAGATCAGAGAAGTGAAGAAATAAGCTTAATAATACACAAACCAAAAATAGGAGGAACAAAACAACATGCTATAAAATCTGAAGAACAGATGGGAGAAGTTACGGGAGAAACAACAAAACAAATTTTAAAACGAAAAACAAAAAAGAGAAGATGAACAAATAGGAAACTCTTACCGATTCGATGTTTCCTATCGTGGGAGAAGATGTTATGAATGTAAACTTACGGTGCTTTTTTGTTGAACAAATTAGAAAGAAGAAATGAGAGAAGGCAGTGTAATTTTTTTGAAAGAAAAATGAACAAAATAGAAAGAAGAAGTGAACAAAAGGAGATGTTTTTTTCGGTGCAGACCTGCGGTATGTTGAGCAGAAACGGCGAAGATGACAACTGAGGGAGGAAGAAAACTGTTCGAGTTACTTATTGAAAATTAGCGACGGCCTTTTAGCCGTCGCAAATTACGATTCCGTCACAAATTGAGAATGACCGTCGCAAAAGTACCGTCCGTCGCAAACCAATATGGCCGTTGCAAATGACCTTGGACAAACATTTGCACATTAGTGACGGCCATGCCCGTCGCAAATTGGCGCCAACATTTCGCGTAAAATGGCGGGAACGTTACTGACAGATTTGCGACGGAACTTCCGTCAGTAATCTCTTCTACCAACCGTCGCAAAACATAAAATTAGCGACGGATTTGAGGCCGTCACAAAAATTCCGTCGCTAATTAACCTTATTCTTGTAGTGTAACATGCTCATACTGTCATAGAGGTTGGCAAAAACACATTGACCTAATGCTACTCTCTTGCCGGTAGAGAGAAGATTGGCAGGAGGGACATAAGAAGCAATTAAAGTAGCAGACTTGCTACAGAAGACGTAAGCACATAGCCAAAGAAATAAAAAGGCTACATGCTCAGTGTTTGTCACAGGTTCTTGATCTCCGCCTCTAAAATCTGTTATGTATTTTCTTGTCACAGGTTTTTTACTTCGGCACTAGAGTGCATAGTAGGGCCATCTGGATGAAGACCCGTAATGGCCGACATGTCAAATAGGGTTGGACCCATCATTCCATATGAGAAATGGAAATTGTTAGTGGTTCTGTTCTAGAAAAAGACCGACACCTCTATCAGAGAAAAATCTACTAGTTTGAGATGGCGGGAAAGCTGAATAAACTCAAAGATTCCAGCCTCTTCCCACACATTACGTTTTTCGGCTTGAACTCGATCAAGCCAACTAATATAAGTATCAAAACGAGTAGTAGGGGGCATTCTGAAAATCCTATTACTCTTTTTAAATGCATGGATAGGGAGTGAAGTTAATGAAGCTAAGATAGTTTCATCTAGACTATTACAAGGAAAAGAACCATGCAAATCCTCAGGGATTTCTTTCTGGGAAACAAGAGGACCCGAGAATGCAGCAGGTGGGTTCAGAGAAATGGAAGGATCATGAACAGGGTGAATTACCTTAGATTCTTGCCATAATTCTGATTCGTCCAAGATTGGATCTTGAATTACTGCCCTAGGACCAGCAATCGAGGTTTGGGGTACTGAATTTGAAGTTTTTGAAGAAGTTGCCATGGAAGTCAAACGAAATGGTGAAGAGGAATGGTTCTTTGTGAAGAAGAGCGGATTTTCGCAGAGAGAGAGAAAAAGATCAAAAGAAATAAGAAGAAATCAGACAATGATGTGGTGAAAATTTAAAGAAAGTGGGAGTTGGTGGTTCGAATTCCAAGACGGCTGCAACATTATGATTACCCCTATTAAGTAGGGATATGATTAAGTTGATAAGATTTAATTATTGAGGTTAAACCTAGAATTAAAAACCTGTTAAGGATTTGAAAATTCAAATTTTGCTATTCTTTCGGACATAGCCGTCGAAAAGCAAAACTTGGGGGGCATCTGTTAAGTATGAAATTTTGGATTTCTGACAGATGTTTTCTTGATAGGATGATAAAGGGATTGAGGAGGTAATCAAAATTTTCTAAATATTGAAGATATTTGGTTTGACAAGAAAATACAGTTTGACAGAGGAAAAGATTCAACAATCAAATTCCTGACAAAATAATAAAGGAAGACTTAGTCGAAGGAAGAGTCGTCAAGAGAAATAGAAAAGTGAAGAAATTGGTTAAGTCTCCAATCCGACGAAAGGTACCAATACAAGCTGCCAAGCAGTTCAAACCGTCGAAGATAAGCAAATTGACACGGAGCGGTTCAAGAATTTAGCAGTTAGTGGGATTGCTTGACAAAATAGTTTAAGTATAAAACTTAAGAGAACTGCCAAAGACACGTGGCAGTCATTTAGATAGGGAGTTATTTCTAGGTAGTTATTTTATTTGCCTATAAATGCTAGTAATCACAATGTAATAAGGGCCGGTTACTTGATACACATCCTACACATCTCGATCACACAATAGATTGACGGATAACATTCAAGTATTCCCTCCACACATCTTATTTCAATTCAATATGAAAACTCAGTGCAATACTGGTTGTGTTCTTCAAGTTCTTTACTTCTTCTTCATTATTCCTAGTATTTCTTTCAAGTTATTCATCTAAGTTCTTTTACTTTCCGCAAGTGGTATTGTTTAGATCTTATTTTCTTCAACCCTTGTTTTGAATTTTTGTTCTTAAATTTTAATTTAATTAACCTCTCTTTTCAAGACTTATGTTTCTTGATTGTTATAAATTGAATTCAATTGAAAAGTTATTTTCTACAATAGGAACTACTTTCATCTCTTAAATTTTAAAGTTCCCTTTTCGACTCTTCTTTTAAATGCATGCAGTTTCATTGTCAAGATTCCTTATTGATGATAATCTTAAACACCATTTTCAAACTCATAAACTTATCATAGCATTAAGTCTTTGCCAGTATATTACTAGATTTGACTAATTCGTCAAAATTTGAACTTGGCAGACATTACCTTCAAAATAACACATTCCTGTCGAGATTACCGCATAACTCGTAGGTCCCACACTCGTTTCATCTCTAATTATTTGTCACGAAGGAATTTTGGTCAGGAATCAAAAAAACCACGTTCACAATAGCATATTATTGCTTGGAGTTGGAAGTACCGAACTATAAATATAATTGAACATTAAGAAAAATCGTCTACCCAGAAAAGTAAACGTCAGAAATTAAGATTGAACTGATGGAAGATTATTCAGCAAGAAATTTGTGAACCAATAAGGATGTGTTTGATACGTATTAATCACATGACAGCACAGGACAAGCAGGACAACACATTACAATCCTGACAACTTTTTGTCATGTACATCGTTTGATAGATAATGGACAACACAAGTAAAATAATATTAATTTTACTATAATACACTTTGTTTATATATTAATATATGTAAGTATTAGGCAATATATAATATATTTTATAATATATAGTTTATATGATAATATATTACTACTACTATAATAATACTATATATATATATATATATATATATATATATATATATATATATATATATATATTAGAGAGAGAGAGAGGGGGGGAGAGCGAAGAGAGAAGAGAGAAGAGAGAGACGAGAGAAAAGAGAGGGGAGTAACTAGTGGAAATAATGTAATATACGGGAAAGTTTTACGTTAGTTGACCATATGTTTGACGTTAAAAATGAGGCGGTGGCAGTTTTGTAAATATTAAGTCACTATTTACGTCAGTTGTGTAATGAACTGACGTTAAAAGTGATTTGCAAGAATTATTAACACTTTTAACGTTAGTTGTTTATACAACTGACGTTAAAAGTGTGATTTTTACTTCAGTTAAATAAATAACTGACGTAAATAATCCTATATTCCTATCTGAAACTCATTCATGTCTTTCTTTCGTTGTCATCTCCCTATTGTCACTCTTAACGCAGATCACTCCATATAGTGCAGTTTATTTCTAAACTTTTTTTTAAACAAGTTTATTTTTAATCTTAATTAATTAGCCTGAATTAGTAAACAAATTCTTGTGCAAATTAAAATAAATAAACACTTAACATAAAACAAGTTATATGTATAATTAAATCGTATCTCATTGAAGCGATTCATGAGTTACAATTACATGATTAAAAGATAAAAAATTTCTGCAACATAGCCCTAAAATATAAAAAAGTTTCTGCTTCAACGTCATTTTCTTCTCAGTCCTGTCCTCAGAAACTCCAATGGATGCATCTCCTCCCTCACTTGAATTCCTTGACGCTCCATCTGAATCCACAGTCAGGGATGAAATAAAGTGAGGCAATCACATTACATGATTCACCCAACCTTACCATCCATGTTACGTGATTTACTCAACCTCAGAAGTTTTTTGACCATTAAGACAGAGACCTTTAAGTCTAGGTATAGGAAGAAATAACAAAAGTCTCAAATATGATAGAGCCATATTGTGAAGGAATAGAAAACGCACGAAATATAGAGGAAAAGAAGAGGGGGTGTATTACATACTGATACAGAAGAATGGTACTTTATATAGAGAAGATAGACTACCTGATTTTCTTGAAAACTGATCTATAAACTTAATGCTCATTAAGAGGATTAAGTTACAGAAACTTATACACTTTTAACGTCAGTTGTTTAAGACAACTGATGTTAAAAGTGTTTTAAAATAAAAATATTTATTTTTAACGTCAGTTGTTTGTAACAACTGACGTTAAAAATCATTTATTTAACATCAGTTGTCTTAAACAACTGACGTTAAATAGATGACTTTTAACGTCAGTTGTTACAAACAACTGACGTAAAATGCTTTTTTAAAGATGGTTTTTAATTATAACGTTTACACCCGCTCGCCTTCTTCACTTCGCTCTGTACGTCTCTGTTCTTCTCTTTTCATCACGCTCACTCTCACTCTCACTCTGCTCTAATCACGAGCTCCTCTCCACCGTAACCACCGCGAGGGCTTCGTCGCCACCACCGTGAGGTACACTCTTAACCCTAACTCTGTCTTTCCCACTCAATATTCTTTGCAATAACTTGACATCTCTCTCTCCCCTTCCCGCGTACTAACTCTCCTTGTCCCTCTGCTCTCAGTAACCACATCAAACGTTGGCCACCACTCGAGCTCCCCTCCCCACCACCATGCGAGCACCTATTTCTGGTGAGTCTTTAGGTCACATTTTTTTTATTTTTGGTTTTGAGTGTATGTTGAAACTGTAGTCTCTGTAGTTGAAACTTGAAACTGTGAGTTTGAGTTGTTTTGAATGTCTCTATTTTTGGTCGTGGGTTTTGTGTTTTCTCTTGTTTTTCTTCTGCTATCATGACCTATTTCAAAATGGGAAGAAATTTAGAGTTGCTTGTAGCATGTGACATCAACAATATATTGCTCATTGCTCAACCTAAAAATGGTGTAAATTTGAAATAATTTTTAAACGCCATGCTTGTATATATCATGCTCTCTTGATCGATTCATATGGCTGAGTGGTTATAGTACTAGATATAGCAATAGTCCTAATATGTGTTGTTGCCTGCTTGATGAGAAGAATGATGTGAGATTACCGTGGAAATTTTGTTTTAGGCAGTTAGTCAAATAAGATATACATGGTTGACGGGATTTCAAAAAATAGTTTTCAATTAGGATTTCAAAAACTAGTTTTCAATCTCTCGTATTGTCCTTATATTGGATATATGTTTTGTATATCTACAGAACCTATCTAGTTATGGATCGTAGTTGGATGGTTTGTAAGCGCACTAGTGCTGATTATTTGAAGGAGGTGGGAGAATTTATAGAATTTACTCAAATGAATGTTCCTAATAGTAATGGAATGTTCTGTTGTCCTTGTGTCAAGTGTTTGATTACGAGGAAATGTACGGTGAAGGATATACGTACTCATTTGATTTGTGAAGGGATTTGCTTGAGTTATACAAGATGGATATGGCATGGTGATGTGTTGTTGAGTAGTACGGCAAGTGTCTCCCAAAGTGAGGATGTTGACGTAGATATGGAGGATGATCGAGTAGAGGACATGATCCGTGATATTGGACAAGAATATTTTCATCGAGCTCATGTGTATGATAGGTTGTACGGTGATGCGGATAAGCTTTTATATCCAGGGTGTACTACTCATACACGGTTGTCGGCGGTGATAAAATTGGTTTGTGTGAAGGCGAGAAATGGTTGGACCAATAAAAGCTTCACGGAATTGCTTGAAGTGTTGAAAGACTTGCTTCCGGAGGACAACACATTGCCTGACCGTAACTATGAGGCCAAGAAGGTATTGTATCCGATGGGTATGGAGTATAAGAAGATACACGCATGCCCCATTGATTGCATATTGTACACCGGTGTTCATGAAGACAATCATGATTGCCCCAAATGTGGGTTATCACGATACAAAGTGAAGGGTGGTGATGATGATGATGATCTTGATGATGTGAGAAAAAAGGGTCCTCCTGCGAAGGTGTTGTGGTATCTTCCAATAATTCCCAGGTTCAAGCGATTGTTTGCCAATGAGAAAGATGCGAAGAATCTTAGATGGCATAATGATGAGAGGAAACATGATGGAAAGGTTCGTCATCCTGCTGATTCTATGCAATGGAAGAATATTGATACTATGTTTCCGGATTTCGCCGATGAGCCAAGAAACCTAAGGCTTGGACTTGCTACGGATGGAATGAATCCTTATGGTAACATGAGTAGTATTCATAGTTCATGGACTCTTCTGTTGATAATTTACAACCTCCCCCCTCGGTTGTGCATGAAGCGCAAATACATGATGTTGTCTATGATGATTTCGGGTCCAAAGCAACCGGGAAATGACTTAGATGTTTATCTAAGTCCCTTGATTGAAGACTTGAAAATGTTGTGGGTGGAAGGTGTTGATGTAGTTGATGGGTATTCTCATGAGACTCTCAAGCTTCGTGCCATGTTATTTTGCACCATCAACGACTTTCCAGCATACGGTAACTTGTCCGGGTACAGTGTCAAGGGGGATAAAGCATGCCCTATATGTGAAGAAGGCACATGCTACACTCAGTTGCATCATGGAAAGAAGACGGTTTACCTTGGGCATCGGAGATTTATTAGACGTGATCACCCATATCGTAAGATGAAAAAAGCTTTTAATGGATGCCAAGAGACAGAAGAAGCTCTGGCGGCCTTAATTGGAGAGCAGGTTTATCAGAGGGTAAAGGGCATCGATGTTATATTCGGCAAGTCCAAAAAGAAAGGTAAATCTACTGAGGAAAACATATGGAAGAAGAGGTCGATATTCTTTGATCTTCCATACTGGTGCAAGCTTGATGTCAGACACTACATTGATGTGATTGATCAGCCTCTGGCTCGACTAGTTTTTGACTAGTAAAGACCATGGTTTTATTTGAGTTTAATCTCGTTTTCGCCCAAATTAGACTTGATTGTCTTCAAGTAACATTTTGAGTCTCTTAAGTATTTTTAGGTTAATTTAGCTGATTTAGAGTCAAATAAAGCACTTACTGCTATTTCTTGTTTTCAGGTTAATAAAGAGAAGCAATTCTGGAGATATTCGCCCCGCGAGAGGCTACTCGCCTCACGAGCCTGAAGACCAGCGAATCACTATATCGCCTCGAGAGAAATCCAAACCCTGAAGGACAGAGACCATCACGGCCTAGCCGTGATGGGGGTCACAACCGTGACAGACTGGAATTTGAAGTCTCGCCTCGCGAATCCTTGTCTCGCCTCGCGAGAAAGCCAAACACTGAAGATCTGTTCATAATATTCGCATCGCGAATCATGTCTCGCCTCGCGAGCAAGCGCAACCCAGAATCTGTATTTATAGTCTGTTTTAGGGCAGAACTGATCTTCATCTTCTCTTCTTTTTAGATTAGACGACTGCGAATTAGGTTTTTGTCACATTTGTAATGGAGAACTAACTCCCTTGGATTGATCTACTGTAACCGGTTTCCGCCGCACTTGAGGTTTTGTAATTCCCAATTGATTTGCTATTCTCTTTCAATATCGTTCTATATGTTCTGTTTGCTTAATTTAGGATTGTATGGAATAGGTATTGGTTTATTTCGATGATTTCGTGTTCCTATACTTAATCGCGTTTGCTTAATTCGCGTGTGTTCAATCGTGTTTGCTTAATTCACGAGAGCTTCACCCCGTTTGCTTAATTCGGGAATTAGGGACATAAATCTCGTAGCGGTGATTTCGCTTGTTAATTGTCGCTACAATCGAAAGGGGATTAGAATCCGCTTAGGGCTTGGAATGTATATGAATCAATGATAGTGGGAAACCGAGAGCAGTAGATTAGTCATTTCAATTATTGACAATCACCTATTTGCATTGTTTTTTTAACTGTTTTCTTAATTTAGTTTCAATTCCACCCCCCCCCCCCCCACCCAAAAAAACTGACTTTTTTGCGAATAACAATCCAAGAGTCCTTATGAGATGATACTCGAGTTGTCACACCCTGACTACATATTTTTTTCCAACCACTCGTTCTTTTTGACGCGTGTATGACAGCGCGTCAAAATTGGCGCCGTTGCCAGGGACTCTTGTTGTTATTAACAGAAGAAAAAAAATCTGCATTGCTGAATTAGTTATGGCTGCTTTGTCTGGTTATGAATCCTAGTACTTCCATGGATAACTATATGCAAGATTATATGCCTTTTGTTGATTATGAGCCATGCATATATTATCCTAACTTCATTGGTGATTATGAGTTTAGTAGTGGTTTTGGCATGAACGGGGTGAATCATTATTCTGGCCAACATGGTGGAGGACAGGGCACCTTGGATGAGATAGCTTCTTTGGTGCATCAAATGACAGTACGCGAGCAGCAATATCAGCCTGACTCCACACTAGTCCAACTCAGTCTGGAGGAATTGGTGCAACAAATGGCAGAAGGCACTCTTGAATTCCAACAGAGGACAGAAGCAAATCTTCAGGATTTGGCCGCTCAAATTGATCAAAGCCAACGGAGGACAGAAGCAAGTCTTCTGGATTTGGCCACTCAAATTGGTCACATTGCCTCCGCCTTGACTACACTGCAGACTCAACATCTCCTTGAGGAACGTACAGATTCACAAATAGTTGTTCTTGACAATACTTCTTTTGAACATGATTTTGATAATGATGTCAAGAACACTATTATTGATGAACTGTGTGTTGAATTTCCGGACATTCAAGCCTTTTCTGATTCAGTTTGTTGTACTATATGTGCTGATTATACTAACACTAACCTTTGTGTAGTGTGTGCTGAGATTTCTGCATGTATAGCAGGTGATGGATTTGTTAGTGCAATGAGTGAAAATCGTGCAGAAGTTGAAGCAGTCCCAAAGACCCTCCCCATTTGTTCATCACCTCCCACTGTGGAACAACCAGCAATGGAGTTCAAGCCTCTGCCTGAGAGACTGGATTTTTCATCCTTAAATTTGAAGGCACTATGGCCAATCCAAGAGGTTGAATCCCATTTTTATTGGGAGGACTTTGTTGACAAGGAGGTCATCTTTGACCGAAGAGGGAGTGAGAAGTCCGCCGCACTTGGTGAAGTCACCATGATTGTCAAGTGCCCACTTCCATACTTATGCTGCATGCCATGGGATCCGGGAGGATCATATTGCAATTTGAGCATCCCGTGGCCGCAGTATCACAGACAGTGGGATCCCGGTGGAACCGCCCCCATGAGTTTTCTCTAAACCTTTTCCTTTTTTAATTATCCTTGCTTTGTTTTTGTTTTGTTTTCTTTTAGCTCTTGAATAATTTGATAAGATCAAGAGTATGTGTGTGACTCTTGTGTCGGTGAGCTTGTTGGTTTTTGATCAAATTTTTGCATAGATGATTGCATGATATGTGTTGACTGTTGATGATTTCCCCCTAGATTTTAAAAATTGAAAATTGATCCCCATTGAAAAATTGAAAATTAAACTTTGAGAAATTCTATTGTGATTGCATGATCTATGATAAGTTTGGGGTGAAGGGATACACACACTAGGGATTGAATCTCGGTCAAACAATTTGCGAAAAATGTCCAGGTGAGGATTTGAGCCTCCAACATGTTTTTAACTGTGTGAATCACTTTCAAGTTGCACTTTCCCGGATTTGCTTGAATCTCTTCATGGTTTGCATGTTTATGTGTTGCATCAGATGATTTAGGCAATTTTCTTTGCAAAAGCTACTTGGCCTAAAAGAACCATCCCTAATGCATGTTCCCTAGTTAGCCACATTGAGCCTAATAAGCCTATTGTTTCTTGATGACCCTATGTTACAAGCCAAAATCTGGAAAAACCATGTAAACCCGATCTTAGGATTAGGAGAGCATGGAAGCTTAGCAAGAGAATTGTTGCAAGAAACTAAGTTTGGGGTGGCTGCAAGGTGTGATATGTCATTCTGGGTTGAGAAAAAAAAATGAAGGTTGGAGCCAAAGGCAAAAAAAGAAAAAAAAAAAGGGGGGGGGGGGGGGGGGGGGGAAAAAAAAAAAAAAATGTCAAAAAAGGATATTAAAAGAAAAAGGCTGTAGTCACCCAAAGCATAAAGAAAAATGGAAAAAGGAATTTGAGTGGGAAGTCAATGTGTCAAATGTTCATGCTCTCTTAATTCCTAGGGACTTAAGCCTAGTACTTTTGAATTATCCTACCCTTAGCCAGGCCCCACTACAACCTTTAAAAGACCTTTTGATGTTGTATGCATGTTTTCGTGGGAACCTTGTTTGAGATGAAAATCAAATTCAGGGGAAGTGCTCTTAAAATGTGAAATTGAGTGAAAGGTTCATAGCCTAGACGAATTGAGCGATTGAGTGTGATATTAAATGCCCTTGTGAGGAAGGCGATTGTTTGAAATTGGTGATCTCCCTTTTATGTGTAACTTGGATCCTCAACTTAGATTTCTGATTGCATGAATGATGGAATTCTCAATGGTTTAAAGTAAATGAATGTGGGGGTTACATTGTTGCAAAAGGGGGGAAACATTGAAGAAAAATTGTTTTGTTGAAATTGCATGAAATTTGTGCGAAATTGATTGAGTCCTTTAAGCTTGCCAAGTCTGAGTCTTTTTGAGTTTTAGTTTGCTTGGGGACAAGCAAAGTTTAAGTTTGGGGTATTTTGATCATCCTCTGGCTCGACTAGTTTTTGACTAGTAAAGACCATGGTTTTATTCAAGTTTAATCTCGTTTTCACCCAAATTAGACTTGATTGTCTTCAAGCAACATTTTGAGTCTCTTAAGTATTTTTAGGTTAATTTAGCTGATTTAGAGTCAAATAAAGCACTTACTGTTATTTCTTGTTTTCAGATTAATAAAGAGAACCAATTCTGGAGATATTCGCCCCGCGAGAGGCTACTCGCCTCGCGAGCCTGAAGACCAGCCTGTGCCAGAAATTTCATCTTCTCTGTCTCGCCCCCCGAATCACTGTCTCGCCTCGCGAGAAATCCAAACGCTGAAGGACAGAGACCATCACGGCCTAGCCGTGATGGGGGTCACAACCGTGACAGACTGGAATTTGAAGTCTCGCCTAGCGAATCCTCGTCTCGCCTCGCGAGAAAGCCAAACAATGAAGATCTGTTCATAATATTCGCATCGCGAATCATGTCTCGCCTCGCGAGCAAGCGCAACCCAGAATCTGTATTTATAGTCTGTTTTAGGGCAGAACTGATCTTCATCTTCTCTTCTTTTTAGATTAGATGGCTGCGAATTAGGTTTTTGTCATATTTGTAATGGAGAACTAACTCCCTTGGATTGATCTACTGTAACCGGTTTCTGCCGCACTTGAGGTTTTGTAATTCCCAATTGATTTGCTATTCTCTTTCAATATCGTTCTATATGTTGTTTGCTTAATTCAGGATTGTATGGAATAGGTATTGGTTTATTTCGATGATTTCGTGTTCCTATACTTAATCGCGTTTGCTTAATTCGCGTGTGTTCAATCGTGTTTGCTTAATTCACGAGAGCTTCACCCCGTTTGCTTAATTCGGGAATTAGGGACATAAATCTCGTAGCGGTGATTTCTCTTGTTAATTGTCGCTACAATCGAAAGGGGATTAGAATCCGCTTAGGTCTTGGAATGTATGTGAATCAATGATAGTGGGAAACCGAGAGCAGTAGATTAGTCGTTTCAATTATTGACAATCACCTATTTGCATTATTTTCTTAACTGTTTTCTTAATCTAGTTTCAATTCCAAACACCCCCCCCCCCCCCCCCCAAAACTGACATTTCTGCGAATAACAATCCAAGAGTCCTTGTGAGACGATACTCGAGTTGTCGTACCCTGACTACATATTTTTTCCAACCACTCGTTCTTTTTGACACGCGTGCGACAGCGCGTCAGTGATGCATGTGGAGAAAAATGTGTGTGATAGTGTGATCGGGACGCTTCTCAACATTCAGGGCAAGACAAAGGATGGTGTGAATGCTCGTCTCGACCTCGTTGCTATGGGTATATGAGAGCAGTTAGCTACAGTTGTTAAGGATGGTAAGCGGACTTATTTGCCGCCAGCATGTCATACTTTGTCAAAAAAAATAGAGACAAAGTTTCTGCGGGTGTCTTCAGGGCATCAAAGTTCCACATGGTTACTCTTCAAATATGAAGAGGCTTGTCTCTAGTGATCTTAAATTGGTTGGCTTAAAGTCTTATGATTGTCACATCTTGATGCAACAACTTCTGCCCGTTGCTATTCGTGGTATTTCTCCAAAAAATGTGAGACATACCATTACTCGGTTCTGCTCATTCTTCAATTCTATATGTAGCAAAGTCGTTGACCCCCGTATGTTGGATGACTTGGAAGTTGAGGCTGCTACAATCTTGTGCCAATTGGAGATGTATTTTCCTCCTTCCTTATTCGACATAATGGTTCACTTAATTGTTTATTTGGTGAGGGAGATTATGTTATGTGGGCCAGTTTTCTGAGATGGATGTACCTAGTTGAGCGCTACATGAAGATCTTGAAAGGGTACGTGAAGAATCATCATCGTCCGGAAGCATCTATTGTTCAAAGATATGTTGTAGAAGAAGCTATTGAGTTTTGTTCGAACTACCTTCATAACACGGATCCTATAGGGGTTCCTAAGCCTCGCCATGATGAGATAAGATGTCAAGGTAAGGGTACACATGGCTTAAGAATTAATAGCAAGGGTCGGGAGGAAGTGCTTCAAGCACATTTGTATGTATTGAACAACATCGATTATGTTCAACCTTTCTTATTTGAACATAAAAGAAAAGTCAATCAAGAAAACCCTCGAATGAGTGAAAGGTGGTTGTTGAACAAGAATAACAAGACTTTCTTACCATGGTTCAAGGAAGAATTGCTTAAGGATGGTAGTACTGCTTCTGATGACGTAAGATGGCTAGCACGTGGGCCTAGCTTCAACGTCATATGTTGGAGCGGATACGACATCAATAACTTTTCCTTTTATATAAAGGAACAAGAAAACAAGATTACCACGCAAAATAGTGGGGTTATGATCGTTTCCGAAGCAATGTACTTCTTTAGTGCAAAGGACACAAAACCCGTTAAAGCACCGACACCTTACTTTGGATATATTGAAGGTATTAGGGTGCTCGATTACACTAAGCTTACGGTGCCGGTTTTTAAATGTAAGTGGGTTGATAGTAACGGTGGTGTACAAACCGACGAATTGGGGTTCACATTGGTAGACCTCAACAAGTTAGGTCATATAAATGAGCCTTTCATAATGGCTTCCCAAGCAAAACAAGTGTTCTACATCACTGATCATTCTAACAAAAGGTTGTCCATGATTCTCCAAGGAAAAAGCATGTATAATGGTAGTGATGAAAATCAAGATTCAAATCTTGATATTCCTAAGACTCCTTCTTTTTCAACAAACATGCCTACTATAATCGAGGAGACACAGGTGGACGATGTACATGCCACTCGTGATGATCATCACGAAGGGATAGTGATATAGGTAGTTTAAACTTAGTATACATTTATTTTTATTTATACATCTGTATTTATTTTTAGTTATAACCTATTTTAATAAATATATATTGTTTCTGAACAGGCATACATATGGATCAGTCGGATGGCCCACATGCGCGGGAGGACACTGTGGGGCATACGCAGGACCCGATCGCACCTACGCCTGATTCTAGTGTAAGTTTACATGTTATATACTATCTTTAGTCCTTCTTTTTAATGTAAGTTTATAATGTTACAACCCTCTATTTTATCTTTTTTTTTTTTTTTGTCCATACAAACATCACAGTTTCAGAGGAAACGGGGTAGAGGAGCCACGACTTTGAAGAAATTAGAGAAGGCCGGGCAAAGCGGACAAAAGATTGAGGTTTGCTTTGATGCTAATCTAAAGCCCTAGGGACCCCGTGCTAAAGATTTTAAAAAGTGGGTGTTTCTACAAGCGAAGTAGCACGTTAGCATCAACTACAACCATTGGAATGACGTTCCACAGAACGTTAAGGATCAGATTTGGGAGGCTATCACGGTATTTTACCTTTACATTCTTTTGATTTACATTATTAGATAATTATCCGAGTTATAATCCATCCAGTTGTTATGTATTTAATGTGTAGGTAGCTTGGACTGTGCCAAATGACGAGGATCATCGTACGAAATGTATGAAAATGGCATCAAAGCGTTGAAATGGGTTCAAGCATGATCTTACCAGGTACTATGTATCTGGGAAGAAGCGGCTTGATAAGATGTTCTCGGATTATCCCTGGATTGATCAGGATACTTGGGATATGTTTGCTAGGAGTCGATAGGATGAAGAATTTCAGGTTGGTTGATTAAGTTAATTTTGTATGCTTCTTATAGATCATTTAACTGTATTTAATTATGTGTTTTTGTTTGGATAGGCTAAGGCAGAGAAGGGTAGGCAGAATCAGGCGAAGAACGTCCACCGCCACACCATGTCTCAGGGTGGGTACGAGACTCGGATCGAGGAGATGATGGCGGATAGACTGAGGGTGAAGCAGGAAGAGCACGCTGCTAGGATAGAAAGAGGAGAGGTGCCTGAGGGCACATGATTAAGTCCTCCGTCGAACATCGACCGTGAGGATGTCTGGTTAGCCGGCCGCATGACAAAGACATGCACTTTTAAAGTTGATGCCACTCGCAAAGTGGCAGATAAGATTGTAAGTAAATAATTAACTTCATTTCGATTGATATTTGTATAGATATTTTTAACACTTTTCACTTGCACATTTTTTTCATTTCTTCATTGTAGATGGTTCTTAAAGCACAATGCTCCCAGGGCTCATTCATCCCTTCTGGACGGCGGGACGTCTTGATGACTGCTCTAGGCAAGAAAGACCATCCTGGTCGGGTTATCGGTGTTCCTGGGAACGTGACCATCAGAGAATATTATGGCAAGTCTGCTTCATGAAAGCGGGTCGTTGATGAGGCATCAATTTTGGAATCCATGACTTAGCAGCTCATCTCCAACCCTGCTATTACAACGCATCTGATGAAAAACTTGTTATCCAACCCATAATTCAACCAGGCGCTTGCTAGAGAGCTTCCCTCCGTCGGTTCATCTGAGGACACCGTAAGACATGCCAACCCTTCACATGTGAGCACAAAAGAGAGTTATAGTAGGGCACATGTGGAGGACGATGAGTTGGCAGCTAGGGAGCGGGAGTTGGAAGTCCAACGCCGTGAGCTTGAGTTGGAAATGCAAAGGCGTGAGCTTGAGTTGGACTTCAAACGTCGTGAGCTCGAAATGGTAACAAAGGTATGTATTCATTATTAATGTCCAAATTAGTCAAATAATTACTTGTGTTTTTTTTTAATTATCAACAACTTATCATTTTTATTTTTCCTAAATTGAAGGCCAAGTCGACGTCGGTGGCGCTGTCACCTGTCACTCGTTTGTTCTCAATTGGTGAGGATTATGCATTTGAGATTTTTGAATGTCCATTGGAACACGATGGATGGGTGGCACGCCCAAATCAACAGATGATATTTTCCTTCTGTGGTGAAGATCTCGGGCACGCCTGCAGAGATAACATCTGGATGGCCAGCACAGTTTTGAGTCTCTGGTACACGTAAGTTAATTTTAATTTTATAACTTATTTATTTTTGGTATTTTTCCATTTAATAATTTATTTTAATTTCAATATATATATATATATATATATATATATATATTATGTAATTAACATCCACACCTTTTCATATCTTAGGTATCTCCATCGTCTTCAGCTTGATAAGGGGCGTTGCATCAGTTTACGGCTTTTTAGATCCGTCAATCCTTATGCCCCAATTCTTTGCTGGCGATGCATTTAGTAAATACATAGGGAACTTGATGGGAGACAATCAGAAAGAATTATATCTGGCTCCCTACTATATGAATAACCATTGGCAGTTGTTCGTACTTCACCCGTCTAGGCATACTGTCATATTCTTATGCTCTCTCCACCAAAACCCGCCACAGGAGGTGGTGGAAGCTGTAAATACGTAAGTAACTAATCTTAAATTTAATTTAAGTTTTAATATCAGTTGTTTTTAGTTTATTACACACATGATATATGAATTTGTTAATTGACATGATTATTTGTTTATGATAGCACGCTGAAGGCGAGTAGCATAAGTTACGCCAACGGGAGAAGTAGGACTTCTAAGGTTTGGTAGTTTAGTCATCAAATAATTAGTATTATAATTACTAATTTATATGTATATTTAACTGACATTGAAATTAATTTTGTTTGTAGTCTCGATTTCAACCTGACGGGTGGTCATGCGGCTATTATGTGATGCTTCATATGCTGAACATAGTCTCCGCATCTACTACGGATGGATGGAAGAAGGTAATATTTAAACAACTTGTTAAATTATATATTATAGTTTTGGTGATGACTTGCATTAATGTTATTGTTATTATTTGAACGTGTGTAGGCATTTAACGACCAATCGCCTCTTCAAAAAGATGAGTTTAGAGACTTGAGGATGCGCTTAGTAGAATTCTTCTTCAAGTATGCGGCTGAAAAAGGAATTGACAAGATACCTCCGTAATACTTAGATGAATAGTTTTTTTGTTAGACTTTAGAAACTAATTAATAACATATATATATATATATATATATATATATATATATATATATATATATATATATATATATACACTTAGATTGGTAGTTTTGTTTTTAGACATTAGAGACTAAAATTTGTATATATATACTTGTGGATAGTTATGTTTTTCCTATACATGGATTTTGGTTTTAAGTCCCCCCATTGTTCCTTTGTATATTTCTTTTCTTTTTGTTAATATTGAAATTTAAGGGTAGTGTTTGCAATTCTGTAATGTGTGTGATATTACGTATTCTTGGGATATTTACTTGAATGCGGGGATAGGCGAGGGGAGTGATATTTTAAAACTGAATTTTAAAAAAATCTATTAACGCTCGGTTGTATCAAATAATCGACGTTAATAGTATTTTATAAAATATACGATACATACTATTAACGTCAGTTGTATTAGGAAACTGGCGTTAAAAATAAAACCTTTAACGTCAGTTCTTTAACACAACTGACGTTAGTTTGAACAACATTAACGTTAGTTGTGTTAAAGAACTGACGTTAATAGTTTTATTTTTAACGTCAGTTGTTTAAACAACTGACGTTAAAATATTAACTATTAACGTCAGCTGTATTTACGTCAGACAATATTCTGACGTATAAAATCAATTTTAACTGACGTAAAAAGCACTTATTGCACTAGTATAAGGATAATTTTGTCTTTGTTTGGTAGTCTGCCCATGGTACAAAAAATTGTCACATGATTTGGTCGGGGACAAAATTTTGAGTTTTTGTCATGTGATATGACCCAGTCCAACCCAATTGACCAGCCTGACCCAAATACTGATGAGGCTCAAACATCTCTTGTACCCTCTAGGCCCAAGCCCTTCAGTAACATCCCAAAGAAGTGGTCTCACTATATACTTTACAAATAGGATAGCTGGCTAGTAGTGAGTCAGCTAGTTTCTAGAAGATAGTTTGTTAAGAAACCATTAGCACAATATTTGGTTATGTTGCATCATTCCTCAGGTTGTTATGAGGTAGGCATAGTCATGCATTATATACTCTTGTGTATCCTCATGATTAGGTAATGAAAATCTTGAATATTTTTCTTCCTTCTCTAAATTCCTTCTGGAGGCTCTCTGGCCTCGAATCAAAGAATTACTCTTCTATCATTTGGTGCTCTCGTTGGTGCATCCTCCTGCTCACAAATGGCCCCTTCCACACGCTCCACTTCTAACAACGACAAGTTGGAGGAGCTAATGATGCAGCTCTCCCAATTCCAGAAAACCTTCTCCACTAAGATGGACGAGGTCAATATGCATGTCGCAGCTCTTGAGAGCCGTTCACCCCACTCCTCCCCACCTTCCTCCTCCAACCACGAAACCACCAAGAAGTATTTCCTC
The DNA here is from genome assembly GCA_030762895.1 of Sophora flavescens. NCBI lineage: Eukaryota > Viridiplantae > Streptophyta > Magnoliopsida > Fabales > Fabaceae > Sophora > Sophora flavescens. The sequence continues at coordinate 26,151,727 of CM061065.1, read as the reverse complement.
AATTTGGTTGTCCCCCGCTTTGATGGGACTGATCCTCTTGGCTAGATATTCAAAGTTTCTCAGTTCTTTGAATACCATGGAACCCTTGTAGAAGAAAGGATCATCGTGGCGTCTTTCTACCTTGACGGCGTGGCATTGTCTTAGTACCAATGGATGTACTGCAACGACCAGATCTTTTCTTGGAGCCAATTCCTCCAGGTCTTAGAGACTCGTTTCACCCCTACGGCTTACGACGATCCATGCAGTAAGTTGTTCAAACTCACTCAGACTTCCTCTGTTACTGAATATCTTAGTGAGTTTGAGGCACTTGCTAACCGCATTGTGGGTTTATCTCCTTCCCTCCTTCTGAGTTGTTTCGTCTTGGGCCTTAATCCGGAAATTCGGCAAGAGGTCCTTGCCTTACAACCGAGTTCTTTATCTCAGGCAGCGGGGTTGACCCGCCTTAACGAGGAGAAATTCCAGCACCTATTCCGCCACAATCGACCGTGGCCATCTCCTCCATGGAACCCTCAACCGATCTCTCGGACTTTCACCCCGCCACAACATTCCCTCCCAGAACCAGTGAAAACACTTCCCTCTTACTGCAACCTCCTCCTCGGCCACGGTTCAAGTGGGTGTCAGAGGTGGAGATGGCTGAGCGGCGCGCGAAAGGGTTGTGTTTCTATTGTGATCAGAAATTCACTGGCAGTCACTGGTGCAAGGGCCACTTTCTGCTTTTAGTCTGTGAAGAAGAAGATGATTTCTCAGGACTTTCGGGTGACCCATCTTTTGATGACCTGGGTGGTGGTTCCACTAACCCGGCCACGAATGAAGAATCCCAACCGGCCCAACTCAGCCTTAATGCATTATCGGGGACCCATGCAACTGAAACTATTCATGTATTGGGCCGTAACCTGCACCATCCGGTCTGTATTTTAGTTGATGGGGGTAGTACCCACAACTTTATTCAAGAGAAGATTCCACTGCACTGGGCCTCAGACGCAGCCCAACCCCCTTGCTGAAAGTTTTGGTTGGTAGTGGGGAATAACTCAGATGCTCAGAGGTTTGTTAAGGTGTCTAAATAGTCATTTAGGGCCATGAGTTCAAAGTGGACTTACATGTGTTAGAGATGAGTGGATCTGAAGTGGTCTTGGGAGCCTAGTGGCTCAAGCAGCTTGGTTCGGTTCTAATGGACTATCAAGCCCTCACTATGAAGTTTGTTCATGGGCCCAACTACATTGAATTGAAAGGAGAAACCATTCTAGCCTAACCCCAATTAGCCTCCACCAATTCCAGAAACTTCTCAAAGGAGACCATGGGGCCGAATTGTTCTCCCTTAGAGTTTGCGACCCAGATGCCTCTTCCCCACCCTTGGTTACCTATGCTAACCCTGATGTACAGCAGCTCCTCCGAGAATACGCCCACCTATTCACCGAACCCAACCACCACCCCCCCCCCCCCCCTCCCCCCACGGTTTTCCGATCATGCCATCCCCCTCCTCCCTCACTCCACCCCAGTTAACGTCCATCCCTACAGTTATCCCCATGCCCAGAACTTGAGATCGAGTCGCAAGTAGCCAAGATGCTCGCAAATGACTGGATACAGCCTAGCAACAGTCTATTTTCTTCTCCAATCCTACTCCTCAAAAATAAAGACGGGTCGTGGTTCATGTGTGTTGATTACCGTGCCTCGAATGCTCTCATAGTGAAGGATCGATTCCCCTTTCCCATAGTGGATGAGCTTCTGGATGAATTGGGGTCTGCCCGGGTTTTTTCAAAGCTTGATTTAACTTTTGGATTTCATCAGATCATGCTTCAGCCGCAAGACACACCGAAGACGGCCTTCCGTACACATGACGGCCATTTCGAGTATCGTGTCATGCCCTTCGGGTTGTACAATGCCCCGGCCACGTTTCAAGCAACCATGAACGACATTTTCCACCCCCTGCTCAGTCGTACAGTGATTGTCTTCTTTGACGACATCTTAGTTTACAGAAACTCCCTGGAATTGCACTATGAGCATCTGTAACAGGTATTCACGATTTTGGCTAAGCAACATTTTTATTTGAAGCCTCGGAAGTGCTCCTTCTTCCAGAACTAGATATTGTACATAGGGTCATATTATGGCCGACGGGTCGGTGGATCCCGACCCGACAAAGCTCTAGGCTGTCTCTGGTTGGCCGATACCGAAGAAATTGAAGGGGTTGCACGGCTTCTTGGGGTTGTCCGGATTTTACCGAAAATTTGTTCGTGGGTACGCAACAATCGTACTCCCACTCACCTCTCTTCTCAAGAAAGATGGGTTCAAATGGTTCCTGGAGGCTCAGTCCGCTTTTGATAGATTAAAGGCAGCTCTGATTAGTGCATATGTTCTGTCTCTACCCGATTTTGCAGTCCCATTCATTGTTCAGACCAATGCTTCAGGATCCAGCATGGGAACCATTTTGATTCAGGGTGATCACCCAATAGCCTACTACAGTAAAGTCTTTTGTCCCAGAATGGCCAAGGCATCCACATACCTGAGGGAATTACATGTCATCACCAGTGTTGTTAAGAGGTGGCGACAGTATCTTTTTGGGCACTTCTTCATTATTCAAACCGACCACAAGAGAATCAAGGAACTTCTTACTCAGGTAATCCAAACCCCCGAGCAACAACGCTACCTCTTTAAGCTGTTGGGTTATCACTACGAGATCCAATACAAGCCGGGCAAGTCCAATATCGTGGTCGATGCCTTATCTCGATCCCCAGAGCCAAGCAGTGCATAACTTTTTGTCCTTTCTATGCCACAGTTTGTGTTTCTAGATGATCTGAAGAAAGACTTGGCTTCAGACCCCAAATTTCAGGAGTTAATAGTCAAATTCCAGAACGACCCTATGTCTCTCCCAGGCTTTTCCTTGATGGACGGGTTGCTCCTAAAAAATGGGAAAATTTGGGTAAGCCCCACTTCAAAATTCAAACAATTACTGTTGCAAGAATTTCATGCCTCCGTGATTGGGGGTCATGCAGGGATTGCCAAAACTTTAAGGCGCCTGACTGAGAATTTTTTCTGGGATGACATGAAGAAGGATGTGCAGCAATTTGTTGCTCAATGCCTCGTGTGCCAACAGACAAAGTACAGTACCAAACGACCAGGGGGTCTACTCCAACCCCTCCCGATTCCAGATAATGTTTGGGAGGATATCTCCATGGATTTTTTAACCGGGCTGCCTCCCTCCAATGGTTACACTGTGGTTGTTGATCTTTCTCCAAACGAATCCATTTGTGAGCTCTCCCAACCAATTTCACAGCTTACAAGGTCACTGAACTTTTGTATCTATGGTTCACAAGTATCATGGCCTCCCCAAGAGCATCGTTTCAGACCACGATCCGATCTTTATGAGTCGTTTTTGGTCTGATCTGTTCAAATTTAGTGGCACTCTCCTCCGAATGAGTTTGGTCTATCATCCACAAACGATGGGCAAACCGAAGTCATGAATCGTACCATTGAACAATATTTGAGGGCCTTTGTCCACCACAAGCCTTCTACATGGGTCTGTTTCCTTCCATGGGTGGAATTCCATTACAATATTTCAATCCACTTTGCTTCCGGTTTCCCCCCATTTCAGATCTTTTAAGGCAAGCCACCTCCATCTATTCCTGCTTATATTGTTGGTTCCTCCTCTGTCGAAGCCTGTGACTCCACCTTGAATCCCGGGATTCGGTTTTGGCTTTATTAAATAAGAATTTGCTCAAAGCTCAAAACCGCATGAAAGCCTTGGCAGATAAGCACAGATGTGAGGTTACATTTGAGGTAGGTTCTTGGGTGATTGTCAAGTTGCAACCCTACGGACAGAGGTCCTTGGCAGGAAACAAATACCACAAGCTTTCCAAAAGGTATTATGGGCCATATAAGGTGCTTGCCAAAGTGGATCCAGTAGCTTACAAGTTGGAGCTTCCATCTTGCTCCAAAATCCATAACGTCTTTCATTGTTCCTTACTGAAGCATCATGAAGGCCCCTTGCCCAGTCAATTACATCATGTCCCACCTAATTCCTTTGGCAGCAACCCACTGGTTTCTCCTTTGGCTATTTTGGGCTGGCGCATTTCCGAGGTTGAGGGTACCCCTACGCGTTTTGCATTGGTCCAGTGGCAGGGCCTTTCTCCTGATGATACTTCTTGGGGAAAATGGGATGACTTGTGGTCCATATACAACATTGGGGACAAGGTTGCTTTTGATATGGGAGATATTGATATGACCCAGTCCAACCTAATTGACCAACCTAACGTAAATACTGATGAGACTGAAACATCTTTTGCACCCTCTAGGCCCAAGCACTTCAGCAACATCCCAAAGAAGTGGTCTGACTATATACTTTACAAATAGGACAGCTGGCTAGTAGTGACTCGGCTATTTTCTAGAAGATAGTTTGTTAAGAAACTATTAGCACAATATTTGATTCTGTTGCATCATTCCTCATGTTGTTATGAGGTAGGCATAGTCATGCATTATATACTCTTGTATATCCTCATGATTGGGTAATGAAAATCTTGAATATTCTCTTCCTCCTCTAAATTCCTTCTGGAGGCTCTCTGACCTCGAATTAGAGAATTATTGTTCTATCATCCTGTCCCTCGCCCCCTTTTTTGTCATGTCCCCTGACCACTTTTCAAATCAAATAGGGGACAAAAAAATGTGTGTTGTCCAGTCCCCAACATTTTTTGTAAATCAAACGTACCCTAAAAGTTGATTTTCTTCCCTGAGATTAAATATTGATCTGACAAAAATACAAGTTACACTTTTCCTCCCTAAGGAAAAAAAGTCACTATTTAACCCCAGAATGTTAAAACAGGGACATGTTAGTCTCTCTGTTAATTTACCCACCCAAACCTTGTTAGTTTATTGTTGTGGCCCGTCAATTGAAATGACGGTGCTAACTTGGCCCGTCCAACATGAAAAATGTGGTAAAAAAATAAAATAAAAAGATGAATCCTCTCATCTTTTCCATTTTCTTCTTCATTCATCATTATCAGTTTCAGTAACACCCTCTTCTTCTTTCTTTGCTTTTCTCAAGCCTCTCTTTCTTTCTTCTCCATTCCTACTATCCCTTTCGTTGCCTTCCACTGCTTCGAAAACCCTCTCTCCTTCTTGTGACACTCTCTACCCCGCATACATATAAAGCATTAAAGGATAAGATAATTTAAAAATAAAACATCATTTAATGAAGATTAACCATAACTAAGGTAAAAGGTACAGTCGCGGAAAATAAAAATATAACATAACATAACATAAAATAAAAACCCAACCCCGATGTCACATTACAAAGCGGGTATAACCAATCCGGAAAACAACCTCGGATACAAACTGAACAACCTAACTAACTACTGAAAAACTGGAAATCTTAACTAATGAGTCACGGCTCCTTGGAGTCACTCCTCAACTGGTTGTTCGCCGTCCTCTGCATAAAGGATACATGCCACAACAAGAAACATAGAGATAGGGAGTAAGAAACATGAATATGAATATAATGGCAAGGAAGCAGTTAGCAAGACGAGCATACATCAAACAATCAAGTTATAGTAAAATATACATCATAATATAAACAGGTATGCTATGCAATGCAACTATGCTCCAGTACTCCATTATGCACTTGGATCCATGTTGAGTCACCGGCAAGTGTACCAGGTCGTCGTAAGTAATAAACACGGTAAGTAATTACCGAGGTCGGACACAGGGATTGGGCTACCAATTCTACCAATTTGCAAGAAATTCGATACGTTTGACCAAGTAAAAGCAAGTGGTTGAGAAGAGAGAGGAAATAGGATAGCAATTTAAATCAACAAATCAATTAGAGATAAAGTAGGTAGCGATAAGATAAGATAAGAATTAAAATCTGGATTAAACATCTAAGGTCACAAATCCACCTACCCAATCATGCATAGCACCCAAGTGATGATGATCCCCTCCCTAAGTTCAATTGCAATGTCAACCAGGACCCCCAAATTCTCCTAATGACACTATCGTGCTCAATAGGACGTATTCACAACGATTGAGTTAATTACTTGCTACGGTCTCATAACCCAATCATCAAACTCTATTAAATCTTGTTCCCTATAAGGTTGCACTGATCTCCTACTCACTCTCGTGCACTATTCAATCAGTGATCCCAATTCAAGTTCTAAACGCGAATTACCTATCAAGCCTCATCACGTTAACTAGTCAATCATGCATGCTTATGATCAACGCAATAAATTCAGAATTGGAAAACATGAATTGAGGTAAAGGAGGGAAACATACATCACATTGAACGCTACACCGTCATGGGTGGTTTCATTGATCCCTTAGACAAGGGAATTAGTTCCTCATGCTTGTAACAACGCACAAACAATTGGAGTTCATCATAATTGTAAAACAGGAAAAGAACATAGGGAGACGCAGCTCCAGAGAATAAGGATTTGTCTCAAAAACGATCTCAAACCAATGGTGAACAAAAGTTCTCTCTCTAATCTGCCCTAAAACAGCCTATAAATAGAGGTTCTGGGTCTCACCCGCTCGCGAGGCGAGACCTGGTTCACGAGGCGAATCTTATGAATCAGATCTTCAGAGATTGGTTTTCTCGCGAGGCAAGATGGTGATTCGCGAGGCGAGACAGAAAGGGTAACATCTCTGGCACACTCAAACCTTCAGGCTCGCGAGGCGAGATGGTGATTCGCGAGGCGAAACAGAAAGGGTGACTGTTGCTGTTCAGGCTGGTCTTCAGGCTCGCGAGGCGAGATCCTGTCTCGCGAGGCGAAACTTCCAGAATTGTTTTTCCATTGTTTTCTTCATTTTCCTTGACTATAAGAGCTTCACTTTTAACCTGAAACAATAAAAGGAAACGAAAAGCGTAATTCTACTCAAAATAAACTAAAAACTACTAAAAATGCATTAAACGAATCAAATTCTAACTTAGGAACAAAACAAGGCCAATTTGGGAGATTAGCGAGGTTGACTCGCCCGATTAGGCACAAAATCTACCCCTTTTCTAACTGGAAACTAGATGAGCCAGAGGCTTATCAAAACACCCCAAACTTAAACCTTGCTTGTCCCCAAGCAAGTTAAACAAACAATACAATTATATGGATTTAACTGAGTTAACCGAGCTTCCTGCAGTTATTCACAATTTCTATCTTGCAAATTCAATGTCCCCTCCCCTTATCCTTTATAGCTACCCCACTCATCAAGTGAACAAAGAGAGATCAGTCATGAATGCAGTCAATACGACTAAGCTAGGGATCCAGTAGTGTGCAAAGGAAGATCACCAAATTCAAATAATTTCCTTCCTCTCTAAGGGTATTTAGTAAACACTCTTGCGTTCAATTTGTCTACGTTAGCAACATTCACTCTATTTCACAATTCAAGAGCATTTTCCATGGATTTGATTTTCATCAAAACAAAGTTCCCACAAAAATATGTATGCATCATCAAAAGGTTTTTCATAGGTTGTAATGAGGCCTGGCTCAAGGTAAGATATGCAAAGGATAGAGGCTTAGTCCCTAGGATCAATGAGAGCATGAAACTAGCATTGCAACAATTGAATTTACTCTCATATTATTATTCTATTCCTTGCATTGGGTGGCTACAAACCTCTTCCTTTTTATACTTTTTCACTTTTCCCTTTTTGGCATATATTCAATACTTTTCATCACATTTTTTTTCTCAAGCCTTCGGCCTTTAATTTTGCTTTTATTTTTCTCAACTATGATTAATAGCCACCCCAAACTTAGTTCCACAACAACACTCACAAAGCTAAAATTACATGCTCTCATAAATCCTAGGATAGGGGAAAATCATGGTTTTTCTGAGTTAATGGCTTGTAATGTAAGGTCATCAAGAACAATAGGCTTCAAGGCTCAATGTGGCTAACTAGGGATCATTCATCAAGGTTGGTTCAATTTATGGCCAAGTAGTTATTTCAAAGAAAAATTACCTAGATCAATTGATGCAACATATAAATATGCAAACCATGCACGGATTCAAGCAAATCCGAGAAGGTGCAACTTAAAAGTGATTCACACAATTAAAACAATGTTGGAGGCTCAAATTCCTCACCGGGTTATTTTGAAAATTATTTGACCGAGATACAATTCCCAAGCATGCACCCTTTCAACCCCAAACTTATTGTACATCATGCATTCACAATAATCAAACTAAGTTCAACCTCTTTATTTTCACTAGGGGCTTTTCAACATTCAAAGCATCGAGAGGGGTTCATTGAATTTCTATTTTTGGTTAGTTCATGCATTCAACTTGAGAGTTTCCTCAATTAAATCCATATTTTTTTTTTCAGAAGAGAAAATGACAGAAACTTAAAAAAATAAAGGATATCTAGCTTAGGTTGCCTCCCAAGTAGTGCTTGTTTAACGTCCCGAGACTGACTCAAGTCACCCCTAAGGTTTAATCCAGAAGAAGAACTTGCTTGCCATTTGGGATTGATTCCCCATGGTAATGCTTTAGCCTTTGCCCATTTACCTTGAAGTTGCCAGAGGCCCCTTCTAGTTCTACTGCTCCGTGTGGAAAAACTTGGAGGACCTTGAATGGTCCCGACCACCTTGATGTTAGCTTTCCAGGAAAGAGTCTCAACCTTGAATTATAAAGAAGTACCATTTGTCCGGGCTCAAACCTCCTAGGCAAGATGTGCTTGTCATGCCATGCCTTAGTTCGCTCTTTGTAGATTCTTGCATTTTCATATGCTTGCATGCGAATCTCGGACAACTCATTTAAGTCCAAAAGCCTTTTTTCACTGGCCTTCGTCAAATCAAAGTTGAGTTCTTGAATTGCCCAATAAGACTTTTCCTCCAATTCCGCCGGCAAGTGGCATGCCTTTCCAAACACCAAATTGTAAGGAGACCTTCCAATTGGAGTCTTGAAGGCGGTCCTATAAGCCTATAAAGCATCATCTAACCTTTTTGACCAATCCTTCCATGAGGAGTTGACGGTTTTCTCAAGAATACGCTTCAACTCACGGTTGGATACCTCCGCTTGCCCACTTGTTTGGGGATGATAAGGAGTAGAGACCCTATGCTTGACCCCATACTTCTCAAGAAGCTTGTTCATTTGATTGTTGCAAAAGTGGGATCCCCCATCACTAATCAACACTCTAGGGACCCCAAACCTCGAGAAGATATTGCGCCTTAGGAATTCCATGACTACCCGCGCATCATCCGTAGTTGTTGGGATTGCTTCTACCCACTTTGACACGTAGTCCACCACCACCAAAATGTATTGATAGGAGAAAGATGGTGGGAATGGTCCCATGAAATCTATCCCCCACACATCAAAGAGCTCTACTTCAAGCATGCAATTCAAGGGGAGTTCATGCCGCTTAGAGATGTTGCCAACTCTTTGGCAACGATCACAATTATCAACAAAGGTGTGGGCATCCTTGAAAAGCGTTGGTCAATAAAACCCGCTTTGGAGGATATTTTTCTGCGGTCTTCTTTCCCCCATAATGCCCACCATAATCCGAGCTATGACAATGCCACAACATGTTTCCGATTTGGTCATGGGGAATGCACCTTCTTAGGATCCCATCCGAGCATTGCTTGAAAAGATAGGGGTCCTCCCACACATAATACTTTGAATCCGAGAAGAACTTCTTCCTTTGTTGATTAGTCCAACCTTGCGGAACCACATTTGAATATTTGAAGTTGGCCATGTCCGCGAACCAAGGAGAGAAATTTTCAATGAGTGAAAATAGTTTTTCATCAGGAAATTCTTCCTTGATGTCTAACAATTCCTCCTCGGTGTCGGGATTGACCAACCTAGATAAGTGGTCCGCCACACCATTGTCGGATCCCTTCCTGTCCTTAATCTCTAGATCAAATTCCTGCAAAAGAAGAATCCACCGAATTAATCTAGGTTTGGCCTCTTGTTTTTGTCATCAAGTGTTTTATGGCCGCATGATCTGTGAAAATAACAATCTTAGACCCCACAATATAGGATCTAAACTTATCTAAAGCAAAAACCACAGCAAGTAGTTCCTTTTCAGTGGTGGAATAATTAGCTTGTGCCTCATTCAAAACTTTACTTGCGTAATAAATGACATGAGCTAACTTTTCCACCCTTTGTCCCAAAACAGCCCCCACCGCATAATCACTAGCATCACACATGATTTCAAATGGTAAATTCCAATTAGGTGCAGTGATTATGGGTGTGGTGACAAGCATATTTTTCAAAATAGTGAAAGCATTTAAACAAGAAGCATTAAACTCAAAGGATACATCCTTCGCAAGAAGGTCACGAAGCGGCTTTACGATTTTGGAGAAGTCCTTGATGAATCTCCGGTAGAACCCGACATGACCCAAGAAACTCCTCACCCCCTTTACATTGGTTGGTGGGGGAAGCTTCTCAATCAACTCAATCTTGGCTTTATCAACCTCAATCCCCCTTTGGGAGATTTTGTGCCCCAAGACTATACCTTCCTTGACCATGAAGTGGCATTTCTCCCAATTGAGCACAAGGTTAGTCTCTTGGCACCTTTTAAGCACCAAAGTCAAGTTCTTCAAACAATTGTCATATGAGGTCCCAAAGACCGAGAAGTCATCCATGAACACCTCAATGCATTTCTCCCCCATGTCCGAGAAAATAGAAAGCATGCACCTTTGGAAAGTAGCAGGAGCGTTGCACAATCCAAAGGGCATCCTCCTATAGGCAAAGACTCCATAGGGACAAGTGAAGACCATCTTCTCTTGGTCTTGAGGATCCACCACAATTTGATTATAGCCGAAGTAATCATCTAAGAAACAATAGTACTCATATACGGCTAACCTTTGAAGCATTTGATCAATGAAGGGAAGAGGGAAGTGATCTTTCCTTGTTGCCTCATTTAGCCTTCGATAATCGATACATACTCTCCACGCCGTGATGGTCCTTGTTGGGATCAATTCATTGCTTTCATTGACCACCATGGTTGTGCCACCTTTCTTTGGGACCACATGAATTGGACTAACCCAATTGCTATCCGAGATTGGATAGATGATTACGGCATCTAAGAGTTTAATCACTTCCTTACGCACAGCTTCTTTCATGATGGGATTTAACCGTCTTTGTGGTTGAACCTCCAGCTTATAATCATCCTCCATCAAAATCTTATGCATGCATAGGGAAGGGCTTATACCTTTTAGGTCTGAAATCTTCCACCCAATGGCGGATTTGTGTTCCCTAAGAACTCTCAATAGCTTTTCTTCTTCATCCTTTTTCAAGGCATTGCTAATGATTATCGGATGTTGTCCCTTCTCCCCCAAGAATGCATACCTTAAGTGGGTTGGGAGTTGCTTCGACTCCGGTGCTTTGTTATCTTCTTCCATTCCTTCGTTGTTGAGCTTTTCCTTTGCACATTCATCCTTTGGGAGACTCGGTAAGGCTTCCATGTTTTTTAAGCACTCAAGATAGTCCTCATCCCCCAAAGGGTCTTCTTCCTCACTATCATCATCATGGGATTCTACCAACACTTGTGCAAGTGAAGAACCATGGGCTTCTCTAGTGGCCTTTGCATTGACAATTGAGTCCACCATATCCACTCGATACACATCCGACCTCTCAGCGGGGTGCTTCATTGCTTCAAAGACATTGAAGACTACATTCTCATCTTGCACCCTTAGGGTGAGTTTCCCTTGTTGCACATCTATCAAAGGAAGCCCAGTGGCCAAGAAGGGCCTACCCAATATGAGAGGGATCTCGGCGTCTTCATCCATATCAAGCACCACAAAATCCGTCGGAAATATGAACTTGTCCACCTTCACTAATAAATCTTCGACCACCCCATATTGATATTTTATAGATCAATCGGCTAGTTGGAGTGACATCCGTGTATCTTTGGCTTCTTTGATCCCCAACTTCTTCATCATAGAGAGGGGCATCAAGTTGATGCTTGCCCCTAGATCACACAACGCCTTTCCTAGAGTCATCTCCCCAATGGTGCATGGTATAGAAAAAGAACCGGGATCCTTCAACTTTGGAGGTAGTTTTCTTTGAAGAATGGCACTACACTCCTCAGTCAAAGCAACCGTTTCCTCATCCACTATTTTCCGGTTCTTGGAGAGAAGCTCCTTTATAAACCGGGCATAAGATGGCATTTGTTCCAAGGCTTCCGCAAATGGAATGTTAATTTGAAGTTTGCAGAAGACATCAAGGAATTTATTGAAATGTTTATCTTGTAGAGGCTTCTTCAATCTTTCAGGATATGGTACCTTCATGAAGGGCGGGAGGTCTTTGGGTTCAACCCACTTCTTTCTTCGGAACTCTTCATCTATAATTTTTAACCTTCCCCCTTGCTCCGGTGCCTTGTCACTTGCCAACTCCTCTTTCTTAGGTTGCACTTACTCAACATGTGGTTGTTCCGAGGCCTCAGCTTCCTGAGAACTAGTTGCACCCCTGTTAGATCCCAACACTCTACCGCTTCTAGTTGCTACGGCATTGCATTGGTTCTTAGGGTTGTTCTCGGTATCACCTGGGAAAGTGCCTGGGAGACGTTCATTTAGTTGTTTTGCGAGCTGAGCCATCTGCGTCTCTAGATTCTGAATTGCCGACCCTGTATGAGTTGCCAACTTGTCAATGGCTGTGCTTGTATTGATTGACAACTTCTCATTTGCCGCATTCGTCTTTTCTACAGCCAACTCCCAAGGTTGCCTTCCACCATCTGTTGTTTGCAATTGATTAGGACCTAGAAGAGCCTGCTGAGTATTGTGTTGATGGATTCCATAGTTTGGCCTCTGATTCTGTTGAGGTTGTTGTTGCCCGGCTAGACCACCACTAGCATTACTCCAAGTGAAACCCGGATGGTCTCTCCTCATATAACCCCTATTCTGATTCTGACTGTAATCATTCTGTCTGTTCCTCTGATAGTTGTTCTGGGGCACACTGTCATAGAAATTGTGGCATAAGTCCACATGTTCTTGAGAGAAGTTGAACGGACAACTCTGAATGTCATGATCTCCATTACAATTATCACAACCCGGAGGCATTCCTTCGTGTATCACATTAACCTTTTTGTTCCCAGACAATGCCGCATTTTGCATCTTCAACAGTTTATTTTGCTCTAGAATGGCTTCTATTGTTGCAGAACTGACTCCACTTGAGGTTTCCCTACCACGGTTGTAATAATTGTTTGACATCTTCTCCAATAACGCCCATCCATCCTCAGCTAATAAATAAGAAAAAGAACCGCCCGCTGCGGCATCACAATTCATCTGGTAGCGCCCCCTTAACCCGTTAAAGAAATGTTGAACCTTGGAGACCGGGTCAAAGAAGGCCGGAGGACATCTTCTCAAGAGCACATTATACCTCTCCCAAGCTTCATTATAAGATTCATCTTCTGTCTGCCTGAAAGATGTGACGGCTACTCTTGCTTGTGCCGCTTTCTGAGGAGGAAAATATTTAGTGAGGAACTTTTGGGTTATTTGCTCCCATGTTGTGATACTGTTGCGATCCAAGCTGTCAAACCAATCGCGAGCGGTATCCCTAAGACAGAGAGAGGGAATAGCCACAAGCGAAACTCATCTTGAGAAACTCCTCTTGTCTTCTGAATGTCACAAGCTTCAAGGAAGCGAGTGATGTGTCTATGAGGGTCTTGTTTGCCACCCGTATCAAATAGATTCTCACGGATATGGGCTGTAACACATCCTTCCACTCTGAAGGAATCTGTATTGAGGTTGCCCCTCACGATAGAAGAAGCACAATCATCCAAATTGGGTAGATTGTACTCGAAGAGAGGCTTGTAAGGAGGAGGAGGAGGAGGAGGAGGATTTGCTTCGGCCATCCCCTCAAAATTAATTGCTTCAAGCCTCTTTCGTTCTCTGGCTTCTTTCTTTAATCGCTTCTCGGTCTTGGTGATCTCCGAATCAAATAGCAAGTCCTCTTGTGAAAGGGTACCTCGCATACAAAAACTAGGCAAGACCAAGTGGAATCAAAGAAGTAGAGAGAAATAATAGTAAATAAATAACAGAGAATAAAAATAAAAATAGCTTAACCCAATAATCAAACTTCCCAAAAATTAGGAAAATTGGTTGTGCCAATCCCCGGCAACGGCGCCAAAAACTTGTTGAGTCACCGGCAAGTGTACCGGGTCGTCGTAAGTAATAAACACGGTAAGTAATTACCGAGGTCGGACACAGGGATTAGGCTACCAATTCTACCAGTTTGCAAGAAATTCGATACGTTTGACCAAGTAAAAGCAAGTGGTTGAGAAGAGAGAGGAAATAGGATAGCAATTTAAATCAACAAATCAATTAGAGATAAAGTAGGTAGCGATAAGATAAGATAAGAATTAAAATCTGGATTAAACATCTAAGGTCACAAATCCACCAATGCCGGGGCGAGATGGTGATTCGCGAGGCGAGACAGAAAGGGTGACATCTCTGGCACAGTCAAGCCTTCAGGCTCACGAGGCGAGATGGTGATTCGCAAGGCGAAACAGAAAGGGTGATTGTTGCTGTTCAGGCTGGTCTTCAGGCTCGTGAGGCGAGATCCTGTCTCGTGAGGCGAAACTTCCAGAATTGCTTTTCCACTGTTTTCTTCATTTTCCTTGACTTTAAGAGCTTCACTTTTAACCTAAAACAATAAAAGGAAACGAAAAGCGTAATTCTACTCAAAATAAACTAAAAACTACTAAAAATGCATTAAACGAATCAAATTCTAACTTAGGAACAAAAAAAGGCCAATTTGGAAGATTAACGAGGTTGACTCGCCCGATTAGGCACAAAATCTACCCCTTTTCTAGCTGGAAACTAGATGAGCCAGAGGCTTATCAATCCACTCTATCTCAGGAAGTCAACTTCAAAGTTACATTTCCACATTGGCCAATAAGCACCAATGCCGGGGCAATCCACCAAACCTTGGGTAGAACCCTAGGATAGTCGACACACCTTACTCACGGATGCGCCACCGTGGGGGTACCAAGTCCCACGGACGGTCAGGTCGTCTTACTCACGGGCAACCTCCCCTATGTTGAACATCCTCCACTAACATCTCCGATACGTGAATGCATGCTCAACACAACACACAAGCATAGTCTCCACCTTCGATTGGGCCCATAGGCTACCTAAGTTTTAACACCATCAATTCATTGTTGTCTTTCGTATTCATTAATTAAACACTCTAGTTGTTCTGTACAAGAGATTACCACCTTGACCATCAAGCATCAAGGACCTATTGGCCACTAGGCTACCAAGGTACCACATCATCGTTAACACTATAGCCATTAAGCACTAGAGATTACCACCTCGACCTCATGCATCAAGGCCCCCTTGGCCACCAGGCTACCAAGGTACAACAATATTATCACTTGTATTTGGTCTTCATGTTCCGTTGGTATTTTATTAAGTCTTTTAGAGTATTTGGGGCGAAACCCCTTCTTCTGCACCATTCTGGTTTTCTGTTCTGCACAGGTGAGCACGGGTGTGGATGAGAACGCTCGTGCTGAGCTCACAGTCAAGCACGGTCGTGCTGACTGTTGAGCACGGGCGTGCTTAAGCAGCACGCCCAATTCAGGGTTTGAATGGGAACACGAGCGTGCCCCCTATTGAGCACAGGCGTGCTCGAATGCGTGCCCTGCTGTTCTGGGCAGAAGGGTCACAGACCCTATTGCCACTTGTTTGGTACATTCTTAGATTCAATCCTAAGGCTCCTCTAATCCATAATTCATCAGTTTCGTTAATATAGCATTAATGTTCATGTCTTACACATTAAAGGGGAGTTAGTCCTTTAGTTTCATTTCATTAATTGTCCCCTGTTGAGTCACCGGCAAGTGTACCGGGTCATCGTAAGTAATAAAATAAACACGGTAAGTAATTACCGAGGTCGAACACAAGGATTGGGCTACCAATTTGCAAGAAGTTTGATAAGTTGACCAAGTAATAGCAAGTGGTTGAGAAGAGAGAGAAAACAGGATCGCAATTCAAATCGACAATTCAAATAGAGATATAGTATTAAATTCTGGAATTAAACATCTAAGGTCACAATTCAACCTACCCAATCATGCATAGTACCAAGTGATGATGTTCCCCTCCCTAAGTTCAATTACAATGTCAACCAGGACCCCCAAATTCTCCTAATGACACTGTCGTGCTCAATAGGACGTATTCAACGACTGAGTTAATTACTTACTAGGTCTCATAACCCAACTATCAAACTCTATTAAATCTTGTTCCCTATAAGGTTGCACTAATCTCCTACTCACTCTCATGCAATATTCAATCAGTGATCCCAATTCAAGTTCTAAACGTGAATTACCTATCAAGTCTCATCACGTTAACTAGTTAATCATGCATGCATATGATCAACACAATAAATTCAGAATTGGAAAACATGAATTGAGGCAAGGGAGAAAAACATACATCACATTGAACGCTACACCACCATGGGTGGTTTCATAGATCCCTTAGACAAGGGGATTAGCTCCTCATGCTTGTAACAACGCACAAACAATTGGAGTTCATCCTAAAAATAAAAGAGAAAAAGAAAATAGGGAGACGCAGCTCCAGAGAAATAGGATTCGTCCCAAATTGATCTAAAAACAAGTGGTTAACAAGAGATTCATTCAATCTGCCCTAAAACAGCAATTTATAATTTTCAGATTTTGGGCCCCCTCGCGAGGCGAGTACCCTCTCGCGAGGCGAAACTCAGTTTTGGCTCCATACTGATTTTGAATACTCGCGAGGCGAGGTAGTGATTCGCGAGGCGAGACAGAAAGGTTGACATCTCTGGCACAGTCAGGCCTTCAAGCTCGCGAGGCAAGATAGTGATTCACGAGGCGAGACAGAAAGGGTGACTTGCTGTTCAGGCTGGTCTTCAGTCTCGCGAGGCGAGATCCTGTTTCGCGAGGCGAAACTTCCAGAATTGCTTTTCCACTGTTTTCTTCATTTTCCTTGACTCTAGGAGCTTCACTTTTAACCTGAAACAATCAAAGAAAACAAAAAGCGTAATTCTACTCAAAATAGACTAAAAACTACTAAAAATACATAAAACGAGTCAAATCCTAACTTAGGAACAAAACAAGGCCAATTTGGGAGATTAGCGAGGTCGACTCGCCCAATTAGGCACAAAATCTACCCCTATTCTAGCTGGAAACTAGATGAGCCAGAGGCTCATCATCCCAATCACTCAAGATCAATCCATAAGGTTCTTGACTAAGTCGTTGGCAAAAACCTCACTCATTACTAATATTCAGTCTTATGAACAACGGGAACAAACTCCCTTAACGTCATTAACAGATTTAACACATTCATAACAACAATCAACAGCCATTACATTACAAACTCATAAACATGGCAATTCATTCATCCAAGGCATTCATTTATCATCATACTCATAATAAACAACAATTTATCAATAAGATTCATGCCAACATCATCATTATAAGCAGTTTAACATCGAATCACAAATAAGCATATAAACATATAAACATGTTATCAAACGTACATGGTTATAGGAACCATTCATCTTACGCTACCCCCAAGTCTACATACTTATACTATTCCTTCTCCCCATACCTGGTATGAAGAATTCCTGTTAAACTGACGATGCTCCTAAGCCGGTTCCCTCGAACGGCTCAACGAACGATCCCAAGCATTGGTCAACACAAACAGGGATAACCCATTAGTTTCCAATTCATGAAATAGAAAAGGAAACAGAAGAGGGAAAGACCATTACCTTATAAGACACTAACATGCGCATTCCTCTCCCAAACACCGCAAGGATTCCTATAACTTAGAAGGGTTCAAGGGAGAGAAAGAGGAAGAGAGGTTTCTGATGTTTTGGAGGAAGAGAAACCAAAATAAGGGTTTCACACAAAAACCCTCGTGCATTGTTCCTATTTATAGCCACTGTGACTCGAGCACAATCGTGCTTACTGTTTAGCACCGGCGTGCTCCCTAATGAGCACGGGTGTGCTCACATCAGCGTCAACGAGACGCATGCAGCCTTAAGCACGAGCGTGCTGACACATGAGCACGGGCGCGCTCATACATCGGGAAGGGATTTTTAACTTAAAAACCCCACTTAGCCCACTCTAAACCTTCCTAACAAACAAGGCACACATAAAAGTACTTATATGGAAAATGGGGTGCTACAATTCCACCCCCTTATAAAAATTTCGTCCTTGAAATTTCTACTCACCACGAACGAAGAGATGCGGGTATGCCTCCATCATTTTGCTCTCTAGCTCCCAATGTAGCACTTTCCTCAGTCGCCCCACTCCAAACGACTTTAGCCAAAGGAATATCCTTGCCCCTCTGCTACTTCACCCTCCGATCTTCAACTTGAAGGGGTTGTACCTCAAAAGTCAAATTCTCTTTCAACTGAATCGTGTCAGGGACTATCACATGGTTTGGGTCATGAATGTACTTACGAAGTTGTGACACATGAAAGACTTTGTGAAGTTTAGACAAGAAAGGTGGCAATGCAATTTGGTACGCAACTTCAGCGACTCTTTTAAGAATTTGGTAAGGGCCAATGAATTTGGGAGTAAGTTTCTTCGCTTTCATCACTCTACCGGCCCCAGTTGTTGGTGTAACTCTCAAGAATACGTGACCGCCTTCCTGGAATTCGAGCACCTTCCTCCTTTTTATGGTAGCTTTTCTACCTCCTCTGTGCCATTCTCATCTTTTCCTGAATCATCCACACCTTTTATGTGGTTTCTTGCACTATCTCAGGTCCTAACACAACATTATCACCAGCACACTCCAACACAAAGGCGTCCTACATCTCCTCCCATAAAAAGCTTCATAAGGTGCCATCCCAATACTGCAATGGTAGCTGTTGTTGTAGGTGAACTCTATTAGGGGCAAAAACTTATCCCAACTACCTGACTGTTCTAGCATACAAGCTCAGAGCAAGTCCTCTAAGGACTGGATGGTTCTCTCAGACTGACCATCCGTCTACGGGTGATAGGCTAAACTTAGCCTAAGCTTGGTATCTAAGGCTTCATGCAAACTAGTCCAAAACCTAGAGGTAAACCTCGTGTCTCTATCTGACACTATGCTAGAAGGTACACCATGCAACCTAACTATTTCTCAGATGTACAACCTGGTCAACTTTTCCAAAGGCTATTCCATGTTTATAGGGAAGAAATGGGCAGACTTAGTCAATCTATCCACAACAACCCATATCGCTTCATAACCTGCTGGAGTCCTCGGGAGTCCAGACACAAAATCCATGGCAATACTGTCCCATTTCCATTCTGAGATACTCAAAGGTTACAACTTTCCTGATGGCTTCTGGTGTTCTATCTTAACCTTTTGGCACACTAAACAAGCATATACAAACTCAGCCAAATCTTTCTTCATCCTAGGCCACCAAAACATCCTCTTTGAATCCTGATATATCTTAGTGGCACCTGGGTGCACACTCAGTCCACTCCTATGTCCTTCTTCAAGGATCAACTTCCTAAGCTCCGGGACATCTGGTATACAGATTCTATTCTTGAACCTCAAGAATCCATCACTTCCTTCCTTAAAACTAAGGTCTCTACCTTGCGCAAGCAACTCCCTCTGGTCTCAGAGAAACTTATCTAACTTTTGGCCATCTCTAACATGATCCATCAAACTGTTGGTAACCTTCAAGGTTCCAAGCCTAATGCTCTTAGGGGTAACTTCCCAAGCTAGACTTAGGTCTCTAAACTCCTCGATCAGATCCATCTCCCTAACCATTAAAGCGGAGACATGCAAGGTCTTTCTACTTAAAGCATCTGCCACTACATTGGCCTTTCCTGGGTGGTAAGTCAGATCAAACTCATAATCCTTTAAAAACTCCATCCACCTACATTGTCTCATATTGAGCTCTTTCTGATCAAACAGATATTTCAGACTCTTATGATCACTAAAAACCTCGAACTTAGCTCCATAAAGGTAATGCCTTCAGATCTTTAAGGCAAATACCACAACTCCTAATTCTAGGTCATAGGTAGGGTAATTCTTCTCATGGATTTTCAACTGCCTAGAAGCGTAAGCTACTACCTTACCATCTTGTATCAACACTCCACCTAAACCTTGCTTCGATGCATCTCAATACACTATGAAAGGTTTACTAGGATCGGGTAAAACCAAAACTGGTGCTGATGTTAACCTATCCTTCAGGGTTTGGAAACTCTCCTCACACTTAGAGTCCCACACGAGCAGTTGTCCCTTCTTTGTGAGATGGGTCAAGGATAAAGCTAACTTAGAAAAGCCTTCTATAAACCTCCTATAGTACCCTGCTAAATCCAAGAAACTTATAACCTCAGTCACTGACTTTGACACTTCCCACCGGAGCACCGTCTCTACTTTAGCTAGGTCCACGGCAATCCCACCTTTACAGATCACGTGACCTAAGAAACTCACCTCCTTTAACCAAAACTCGTACTTAGACAACTTAGCATACAACTGCTTCTCCTTAAGGGTCTGCAAGACAACCCTCAAGTGCTCCTCATGTTCCTCCTTAGTCTTGGAGTACACTAAGATGCCATCTATGAAAACCACCACAAACTTATCCAAGTAAGGGTGAAAGGTCTTGTTCATATAATCCATGAACACAGTAGGAGCATTAGTCACACCAAAGGGCATAACTAAATACTCGTGGTGACCATATCGTGTCCTAAACGCTTTCTTCGGGATGTCCTCGGACTTAACCCGAATCTGATGGTACCCTGACCTCAAATCTATCTTCGATAAAACACAGGCCCCGATCGATTGATCCATAAGATCATCAATCCTAGGGAAGGGATACATATTCTTAACGGTCACTTTGTTGAGTTGGCGATAGTCGAGACACAACTCATACTGCCATCTTTCTTCTTCACCAACAACACTGGCGCTCCCCATGGGGATACGCTAGGCCTGATGAACTACTTCTGCATCAGATCCTCTAACTGTTCCTTTAACTTAGCTAGATCTAGAGGAGACATTCTATAGGGTGCTATGGATATAGGCCCAGTGCCAGGTACTAAGTCTATTGCAAACTCCACATCTCTCTTTGGGGGTAGTTCGTTAAACATCCCCGGGAAACACTTCAGGAAATTCTCGCACAACAGGCACGATGTCGACATCAGGCGGGCTCTCAACTTCCAGGGAAGATAGCATCATGTACACTTGGGCTCCTTCATTCTTTGAAGCCTTAACTTGGTTGGTAGAGAGAAATCTAGGACCCTTAGACTCCACTGGAGTTCCAAAAACTATGGTTTTATCAAAGCAATTTAGAAGGACGGGGTTAGAAGATAACCAGTCATGCCAAGAATAATGTCAAGGTCTTTCAGAGGTAGGTAGGCATACAAGATCAACAATAAAGTCTCTACCATCTATGGTAATAAGAATATTCTTGCATGCATAAGAAGTAAGAACAGGTTTATTCGTGGGTGTGGCAACAACTAAATCACACTCAAGAAGTGTCACAGGCAACTAAAGACTCTTAGCACATTCATATGACACAAACAAGTGAGTTACACCCGAATCAAACAATACAGTCAACTGAACTTTATTAATGAGGCAAATACCTTGGATCAAATCTTCAGATTCGGAGGCTTCGGCTCCACTGAGAGTAAAGACTTTTCCCGTGGTCTTCAGTCGGTTGGCCTGAGGTTTCTGACCTTCGCTCCCACTCTGTGGTTCTGACTTTCCTCCCTCGTAGTTCCAGCTGATGTGGCCATGCTTTCCATACTTGAAGCAGATGATGTTCGTCTACTTGCACCGAGTATTGAAGTGGTTCTGTCCACACTTGCCGCAATGAAGAGGTCTAGAATCAGAAGAATCCCGTCTCCTGGACCTGTTTGAAGAAAATTGAGACTTCTTGCCATCCCGCTTGAAGTCCTTGCTAGTTGGAGCGAGATGCGGCTTCCACTTGTTTTCCCGATCATTCCTCTTGTTGTTCTGGTTGTCCGATCCCTTGGAGGCTGACCCTCCAGACTTGTAGGCATCTTCATAGATCCAGCACTTATTCACTAAAACTGGGAAGACTCTGATCTCCTGGTAGCTGTTAGCCTGCTTGATCTCTGGATGCAGACCATCCTCAAACTTCACGTATTTGGAACGATCATCTGCTACATACTGATACAGTGTATAGTAACAGGCGAGCTCTTCAAACTTAGCTGCATACTCTCCTACCGACATGTTGCCCTGCTTCAGTGCCAGAAATTCCATCTCCTTCTTGTCCTTGATGTCTGTCGGGAAGTACTTCTTGAGAAATCTGTCCTTGAACACAGTCCACGTGATCATAGTATCCTCCGCCTGCAAGCACTGACGATAGTTCTCCCACCAATGCTCAGCCTTCTCTGTCAGCATGAAAGTCCCAAAAATGGCCTTCTTCTAATCATTGCATCCCATAGCTCAGAAGATTTTCTCGGTCTCCCTCATCCACAATAGGGCACCCTCAGGATCGTAAGCTCCCTTGAAAGACGGCGGATTGTTCCGCCGGAACTTGTCGAGAACCTGGAATTCAGCTGGTCCCCTATTGTTGTTGGCATTCTGGTTCTGGCCTATTGCGTTGGCAAGAAGTACCAAAGTATCAGCGATAACCTGGTCGTTCATGCCTCCTCTTCCTGTCATAAGTTCCTGTAAATGCCCAAGACGACTTGTTAAACACAGGGAACTTAAAGCAGGAAAAGATACGGCCTCTAACATATAGCATCATTGTCCATAACGAGTATAGACAATTCAAACAAGAGCACACAATAGACTCACAACAGACTCATACCACGTCCGGACAGGGCCGAACTACTCTGATACCAATAAATGTGACACCCTCTACCCCGCATACATATAAAGCATTAAAGGATAAGATAACTTAAAAATAAAACATCATTTATTGAAGATTAAACATAACTAAGGTAAAAGGTACCACATCGTATCAAGTCTCAAATTCGTGAAAAATAAAAACATAACATAACATAAAAGAAAAACCCAACCCCGATGTCACATTACAGAGTTGGTATAACCAATCCGGACAACAACCTCGGATACAAACAAACTAACTACTGGAAAACTGGAAATCCTAACAAATGAGTCGCAGCTCCTCGGAGTCACTCTACAACTGGCTGGCTGGCGTCCTCTGTATAAAGGATACATGCTACAACAAGAAACATAGAGATAGGGAGTAAGAAACACAAATATGAATATAATGGCAAGGAAGCAGTTAGCAAGACGAGCATACATCAAACAGTCATGTTATCGCAAACAACAGTATAACACATATACATCATAATATAAACAGGTATGTTATGCAATGCAACTCTGCTCCACTACTCCATTATGCACTTGGATCCACTCTATCTCAGGAAGTCAACTTCGGAGTTACATTTCCACATTGGCAAATAAGCACCAACGCAGGGGCAATCCACCAAACCTTGGGAGGACCCCTAAGATAGCCGACTCACCTTACTCACGGATGCGCCACCGCGGGGGTACCAGGTCCCACGGCCGGCCAGGTCGTCTTACTCGCGGACAACCTCCCCTATGTTGAACCACCTCCACTAACATCTTCAATGCGTGAATGCATTCTCAACATAACACACAAGCACAGTCTCCACCTCCACTTGGGCCCATAGGCTACCCAAGTTTTAACACCATCAATTCATCATTGTCTTTCGTATACATTAATTAAACACTCTAGTTGTTCTTTACTAGAGATTACCACATTGACCATCAAGCATCAAGGCCCCCTTGGCCACTAGGCTACCAAGGTACCACATCATCATTAACACTCTAGCCATTAAGCACTAGAGATTACCACCTTGACCATCATGCATCAAGGCCACCTTGGCCACTAGGCTACCAAGGTACATCAATCTTATCACTTGTATTTGATCTTCATGTTCCGTTGGTATTTTATTAAGTCTTTTAGAGAATTTGGGATGAAACACATGCTTCTGCACCATTCTGGTTTTCTGTTTTACACGGGTGAGCACGCCCGTGCTGAGCTCACAGTCAAGAATGGACGTGCTGACTGTTGAGCACGGGCGTTCTTAATCAGAGCGCCCAGTTCTGGGTTTGAACGGGAGCACGGGCGTGCTCGAATGCGCGCCCTTCTGTGATGGGCAGAAGGGTCATAGACCCAATTGCCACTTGTTTGGGACATTCTCATATTCAATCCTAAGGCTCCTCTAATCCATAATTCATCAGTTTCGTTAATATTGCATTAATGTTCATGTCTTACACATTAAAGGGGAATTAGTCCTTTAGTTTCATTTCATTAATTTCCCTAATCACTAAAGATCAATCCCAAAGGTTCTTGACTAAGCCGTTGGCATAATCCTCACTCATTACTAATATTCAGTCTAATGAACAAGGGGATTAACCTCCTTTAACGTCATTGACAGATTTAACACATTCATAACAACAATCAACAGCCAATACATCACAAACTCATAAACATGGCAATTCATTCATTCTAGGCATTCATTTATCATCATACTCATAATAAACAACATTTATCAATAAGATTTATGCCAATGATAGTGTGATTTTACATCATGTTTCCTGTACACTTTTGCATGCATTTTTCATATAGATTAAGCATTCTTTATTTGATTTTAGTTAGTTTTTCCCTTGGAACGGGTGAAGCGGTTTCTTGGTGTTGTTTTGCAGGAATCAATGAAAAATCTGGTTAACTTAGAGTCAAGGGAATGAAGAAACAGTGGAGAATGCAGTGCAGGAATGCTCGCCCAGCGAGATCGAAGACAAACCAGAAATGCGAGAATGTCATCCTTTCTGTCTCGCCCCGCGAATCACACCTCGCCCCGCGAACCTGAAGGCTAACTGTGCCAGAAAATGCAACCATTTCTGTCTCGCCTTGCGAGACTGAGGACCAGAAGCCATCACGCCCAGGCCCTGATACTCATCACGGGTGTATTTGAGAAGGACCTTTCGGTTTCGCCTCGCAATAGATCAATTCTCTGAAGGCCATATTTTTAATATGCGCCTCGCGAGCTACGTCTCGCCCCGCAAGCGCGCGAAACCCAGAATCCCTGTTATAAGCTGTTTTAGAGCAGAATTGAGGGGGATTGGAGGGGGAGATAAGGAGGCGGCCAAGAAACCCTAGGAAATGCCATTTCTGCTGCTGTGGTGGCTGGGTGCATCCTTTCATGGAGTGCTTCCCTTCCTTCATCTTAGTATCTTTTCTTTTCCCTTTTACTTTGATGATGTGTAGCTAAACTCCCATTGTTGGGGTTAGGGTAGCTATTTCTGAATTCTCGTGTATATGACTTGAATCTTGTAATATGGTTTTTACTTCTTTATTGAGTGATTGATTTTCTATGCTTAATGCTTGTTGTGGCTAGCACCCCCATGACTTGATTAGTGTTTTGATATGCAATTGGAAAATTCGTATTAGAACCAGAACTGAAATTAATCACCTAGTAAATCTGGTATCTAGGAATGGAACTAGGTTTATTAGCAATTGCATGATCCCTAATCTTAATGCGAATTCACTAATCTAGGCCACCTAAGGAATTAGGGTCTATTAGTGGATTTAGGCTCTTGTCATCCGAGGAATCGGGGCTTGAGTAATTTAGTGGATTGATTGTCATAATTGAAGTGGAAACTGTTTATTAGTAATGTCATTGCATGGGGATGAAGTTTAGTGAACCTAATCCCAACATCTTTTATCATATTTGAAAACCACCTTTTATTGCATTCCAAGTGTTTGAGAAAATTACAAAAAGAGTTTGTTTTTCTTATTCTGTTTATTTTTACTTTTGTGGGCTTGATAATTAGTTTAGAACTCTCTTCAATCCAAGAATCGTTTAGATAGTAGTTGAATTGGTACGTGCTAGTACTTGTCGCAGTCCTCGTGGGAACGATAAAACGGTCTCACCACCGTATTACTTGCACGACTGGGTATACTTGCCCAGATTCGTCAACAAGTTTTTGGCGCCGTTGCCGGGGAATGTGTTTCAATATTAGCATATCTATTTCGGTTACAAATTTAAGCAAAAATAAAAACAAAAATAAAAACAAAAATAAAAATTTCTGTTATAAACTATTTGCTGTCATTTTTTCTGTTTTGTTTTTGGTGTCATTTTTCTGGTGTGTTTGCTGTGTGTGCTAACCTTTACTGCTAACACTCTTGTTTGCTAGACTGTTTGTGTATGCGAGGTACTATTCCAGCTGACCAACTCCTATACGATCCAGAAATTGAAAGAACAGCTAGGAAGAATAGGAGGCAAGCAAGACAGCAGAATTTGTTAGAGCAACAAGGAGAAGAACAAGAGACTTCCATCTCTCAAGTTTGTCAAGAAGAACTCAGAATGGCAGACAATGGTGAAGGTGCTCCACCACCACGGAGGACACTTGGTGACTATGCCAATACAAATGTCAACCGGCATGTCACTAGCATAGTGAGGCCTCCAGTGAACTGCAACAATTTTGAAATCAAGCCTAATCTCATCAATATGGTTTCACAAAATCAGTTTGCTGGGTTGGAGAAGGAAGATCCTAACAGTCATGTTTCCAATTTCCTAGAGTTGTGCGATACGGATGGTGCCTCCGATGATGCAATTCGCCTGAGGTTGTTTCCTTTCTCTCTAAGAGATAGAGCCAAGTCTTGGCTCCAATCACAACCAAGGGGGAGCTTCACTACATGGGACAACTTAGAGGAAAAATTTCTGGCAAGGTTCTTCCCCACCTCAAGATTTGTAAAGGCAAGGGGTGACATCATAAGCTTTGCTCAACAAGAAGGTGAGACTCTTCATGACGCCTGGGAAAGGTTCAAGGAATTGCTCTGAAGATGTCCAAATCATGGTTTTGATGATCTTACTCAGATGCAAACAATCTGCAATGGATTGAGGCCGTCAACCAGGTACATGCTGGATGCCTCAGCTGGAGGTTCCATGAATACAAAGATGGCAGAGGAAGCATTGGTTTTGATAGAAGCTATGGCATCGAATGATTATTTGATGCATCATGATCGGGGTCCCACATCAAGAAGGGGAGTGTTGGAGTTAGATTCACAAACTGCACTGTTGGCTCAGAACAAGCTCATGACACAACAACTAGAGTCTCTTACCAAGCAACTAGCTCAAATCCCACAACAACTCCAAACTATTCAAGGGACAACCATGCCACCCCAACAGGTAATGCGATGTGATTTTTGTGGAGGTGATCATGATAATGGAAGATGTGAGGCACCACCTAGTTCCCATGAGGAAGCTAATTATATGGGGAACTATGGGCGGCAAGGCAACAACCAATTCCCTAACGACTACAACCAAGGGTGGAGGAATCAACCAAATTTTGGTTGGAAGCAAGATGCCGGACAAACAAGCAAGCCTCTTCCTACACAACCGCCTTAAGACCGGATTTCTAACTTGGAGAACACTCTCAATTAGTTCATTCAATTGACCATGTCAAACCAGAAAAACACCGATGCTTCTATAAAAAACTTGGAGATTCAAGTTGGACAAATTGCAAAGCACCTAGCGGAGCAATCTAGCAGCAGTTTTTCAGGTAACACTCAAACTAATCCTAAGGAGCATTGCAATGCTATTGTTTTGAGGAGTGGTAAAAGTCTTGAGAATGTGGGCAGTGAGCCTTTGGTAAAGAATCAGAGAGTTGATGAAAATCAGAAGTGAGTGCTGAGGAAAAAGAGGAAGAAGGCAAGGAGGTTGTAGTTGAGGAAGAAGGGGAATGCAGTGAAAAAGACAAGAGGGAGAAGCTAGTGGATGAAAATTCAATTTTGAGGAGGACTAAAAGTCAAATTTTAAAAGATGGAGACAAGCCTCAAGTGATCCCCTCTTATGTGAAGTTGCCATATCCTCACTTGAGCAAGAAAAAGGAGAAAGAAGAGCAGTTTGCCAAGTTCCTTGACATTTTCAAGAGGCTACAGATCAACATACCCTTTGCTGAAGCACTGGAGCAGATGCCCAATTATGCAAAATTCATGAAGGAACTGTTCACGAAGAAAAGAAAGTTTAAAGAAGGCGAAACTGTTGCCTTAACTGAAGAGTGCAGTGCGATACTTCAAAGGAAGCTACCTCCGAAGCTGAAAGATCCTGGTAGTTTTACAATCCCTTGCACTATTGGGAGTGTTGCTATCAGGAAGGCCTTATGTGACTTGGGAGCGAGTATCAATTTGATGCCGCTTTCAATTTTGAACAAGCTTGGAGGAGGAGAGGTGAAACCAACCAGGATGGCATTGCAACTAGCTGACAGATCAATCAAGCATCCTTATGGTATTCTGGAAGATGTTCTGGTAAAGGTGGATAAGTTTATCTTCCCAGCGGACTTTGTGATTTTAGACATGGAGGAGGATGCAGAAGTTCTGCTCATACTGGGGAGACCTTTTCTAGCGACTGGTCGTGCTTTGATAGACGTACAAAAAGGCCAGCAGCGATTCAGAGTGCAAGTCGAAGAAGTCACTTTCAATGTGTTTGAAGCTATGCATCGCCCGAGTGATGAAGAGGATTGTTTCCGCATGGACATTGTGGATACAGTAGCTAAAGAAGTCGTTGCACATCAACACCACCCCTCTACTCCTGAGAAGAAGGAAAGGCTCAACATGAAAGCAAATCTGAAGCTCTGCAAGACAAATGATGTATCAGTTGGTGATGAAGTTGGATCTGCTCATGTGAAAACAGAACCTCCACCGGGAAGGAGTAAGAAAAAGGCCACGAGGCCCAGAGCGAAAAGGGCAAAGCGGAAGCACAATTATTGGCCTCATAAGCAAAAACAGCTCTTTGAAGGAGTTCCACGGAGGAGAAGTGTTCTTGCACTTCTACGACCAGCTGACCCCGGTTAATTGAAAGAAGCCCGTCAAGCTAGTGACGTTAAAGAAGCGCTTATTGGGAGGCAACCCAAATTTTCTTAACCCTTCTCTTTAGTTAGATTTTGTTTTTGATTTTAACCTCTTGAATAATTTGAGAAGATCGAGAGGAAAATATCATAGATTAATAGGTTTGTTAAGTGTTTTCAGGGAAGGGGGAAGGAGAAGCATCCAGGCCGTGACCCAATTTTCAAGCAATTCCTTCTGACTAGACCTGTGAGCCAACACCCGCTACCGCTTCGGTAAGTCGTTCCAATTTTTCTTTCCTCTCTCCAACTTGATTGTTTACATTGGGGACAATGTAAATTCTTAAGCTTGGGGTAGGGGTATTTTGCATTTGCATTGTTCATGTTGCATTCATGTAGTTTTGCATGATAGCTTTGCATGTTCACATGATTAGATTGCCCCTTGTTTAGATGATGCATCCAATTATGAGAACTAAGTGCCAAATAACTTGTGATAGTGAATTTTTGAACCCAATTTTTTTCATTCTTGTGACATGGCTGCAAATGAAAATGTTTAAGATAATATGTGATAGTTGATAATTAGCATATAGTTTCATAGATTTGTGTTGCTCACTGTTTTTTGAACTACTAAAATGTGAGATTTTGAGCCAAAGGGGTACTCACTATATCTATCCCATTCTTTGTGTTAGAGTGTTATTCCTCATGGATGTATTTCTCTAGAACTTGACTTGAAACCGTTTCGAAGCTTAACAATTTTTGAAAACATTTTTGAAAATGATTGAGGCAATAGGTATTTTTTTGGCCTTCTGAGCTTTGAATGACTAGATGCTACCCCTTAGTTGCCCAATTTTGAGCTTGAAAGAATGAAATACTTTTCTTGGTACCTTGAAATTTATTGATAAATAATGTTTGATAGGACCTTCTAAAGTATTGCACAAAAGGGTAAAAAGGTAGTTGAAAAAAGTTTGGGATGAAAGAATCGAAAAATATTTCTCTTGAGTGGAAAAATCTCCCCTTCTCCAAATAAAATAAAAAGAAAAGAAAAAGAAAACAAAAATATAGAGAAGGGGATGACAAAAAGAAAAGTGAGAAATGAAAAGAAAAAGAAAGAAAAGAAAGGTGGAAAAAGAAATCAAAACCCAAAAGGGTATTTTAAAAGGTCATGTTTTGCAATGCTTGATTTTGTATAGCCTTTTGAAATTTCCTTTTCTTGATTTCCCCACCTAACGATTAATCCCATGGCCACGTTACAACCAAAGTAAATACCTCTTGATTCTTAATTGTTTTCATTAATAAAGTAGAGATTTGGTTGATAGTCAAGCCTATGGTAGAATTCATTCCTTGAGGAAAGTGGAGCGAATTGTCTTATTTCCCTAACACTTGAGTGAGGTGAGAAAGATAGCCAAGCAAATGAACAAGCTTGGGGTGATCTTCAGGTGAGAAAGAGTGCCCGAATCAGTGAGAATATGAGTCTAGGAAACCTAAGCCTCTAATTGGACTTGAAACTGATTGTCTCTTGCTGATTTATTTGAGTTGCCTATTACTTGGATTCTGTACTCGGGTTCTTGGTTCACTATCTGTAATCTGTTTGTCTATATCTTCTGGCCTTAGTGATTGCTTGAGGGCAAGCAATTGAATAAGCTTGGGGTGATTTGATAGTGTGATTTTACATCATGTTTCCTGTACACTTTTGCATGCATTTTTCATATAGATTAAGCATTCTTTATTTGATTTTAGTTAGTTTTTCCCTTGGAACGGGTGAAGCGGTTTCTTGGTGTTGTTTTGCAAGAATCAATGAAAAATCTGGTTAACTTAGAGTCAAGGGAATGAAGAAACAGTGGAGAATGCAATTCTGGGAATGCTCGCCCCGCGAGACTGAAGACAGCCAGAAACAGCAGAATGTCATCCTTTCTGTCTCGCCCCGCGAATCACACCTCGCCCCGCGAACCTGAAGGCTGACTGTGCCAGAAAATGCAACCATTTCTGTCTCGCCTCGCGAATCATGTCTCGCCTCGCGAGACTGAGGACCAGAAGCCATCAAGCCCAGGCCCTGATACTCATCACGGGCGTATTTGAGAAGGACCTTTCGGTTTCACCTCGCGAGCCACTCTCGCCTTGCGATAGATCAATTCTCTGAAGGCCATATTTTTAATATTCGCGCCGCGAGCTACGTCTCGCCCCGCGAGTGCGCGAAACCAGAATCCCTGTTATAAGTTGTTTTAGAGCAGAATTGAGGGGGATTGGAGGGGGAGATAAGGAGGCGGCCAAGAAACCCTAGGAAACGCCATTTCTGCTGCTGTGGTGGCTGGGTGCATCCTTTCATGGAGTGCTTCCCTTCCTTCATCTTAGTATCTTTTCTTTTCCCTTTTACTTTGATGATGTGTAGCTAAACTCCCATTGTTGGGGTTAGGGTAGCTATTTCTAAATTCTCGTGTATATGACTTGAATCTTGTAATATGGTTTTTACTTCTTTATTGAGTGATTGATTTTCTGTGCTTAATGCTTGTTGTGGCTAGCACCCCCATCACTTGATTAGTGTTTTGATATGCAATTGGAAAATTCGTATTAGAACCGGAACTGAAATTAATCACCTAGTAAATCTGGTATCTAGGAATGGAACTAGGTTTATTAGCAATCGCATGATCCCTAATCTTAATGCGAATTCACTAATCTAGGCCACCTAAGGAATTAGGGTCTATTAGTGGATTTAGGCTCTTGTCATCCGAGGAATCGGGGCTTGAGTAATTTAGTGGATTGATTGTCATAATTGAAGTGGAAACTGTTTATTAGTAATGTCATTGCATGGGGATGAAGTTTAGTGAACCTAATCCCAACATCTTTTATCATATTTGAAAACCATCTTTTATTGCATTCCAAGTGTTTGAGAAAATTACAAAAAGAGTTTGTTTTTCTTATTCTGTTTATTTTTACTTTTGAGGGCTTGATAATTAGTTTAGAACTCTCTTCAATCCAAGAATCGCTTAGATGGTAGTTGAATTGGTACGTGCTAGTACTTGTCGCAGTCCTCGTGGGAACGATAAAACGGTCTCACCACCGTATTACTTGCACGACTGGGTATACTTGCCCAGATTCGTCGACAGCTAACCTCATCATTATAAGCAGTTTAACATCGTATCAGAAATAAGCATATAAACATACAAACATGTTATCAAACATAGAGGGCTATGGGAACCCTTCATCTTACGCTATCCCCAAGCCTACATACTTATACTATTTCTTATCACCATACCTGGTATGAAGAATTCCCATTAAACTGATGACGCTCCTAAACCGGTTCCCTCGAACGGCTCAGTGAATGATCCCAAGCCTTGGTCAACACAAACAAGGTTAACCCATTAGTTCCCAATTCATGAAATAGAAAAGGAAACAAAAGAGGGAAAGACCATTACCTTATAAGACACTAACGTGCGTGTTCCTCTCCCAAACACTGCAAGGATTCCTAGAACTGAGAAGGGTTCAAGGGAGAGAAAGAGGAAGAGTGGTTTGTGCTGTTTTGGTCGTAGAGAAGCCAAAATAAGGATTGCAAACAAAAACCCTCACGCATTGTTCCTATTTATAGCCACTGTGACTTGAGCACGGTTGTGCTTATTGTTGAGCACGTGCGTGCTCAACTTAGCGTCAACGAGACGCGTCTGACTGTTGAGCACGGTCGTGCTCCCAAATGAGCACGGGCGTGCTCACATCAGCATGCTCGCATGCAGCCTTAAGCACAGGTTGTGCTGACACATGAGCACGGGCATGCTCATGTATTAGGAAGGTATGTTTAACTTAAAAACCCCACTTAGCCGACTCTAAACCTTCCTAACAAACAAGACACACATAAAAACACTTATACGGAAAACGGGGTGTTACACTTCTCTCTCCTCCCTTCTACACCCCTTTCTCTTCATCTCCCCTCTTTGTTCCTCATGCGCTTTCTAGTAATGTAAATGCTACATATGATATGAAATAGGCTATAAATAATAGCTTAAATCAACCACTGTATACTAGTTATTGTCCTCTCGCTTTGAGATGGTTTTTTGCTTTTCTCTCCTTTGTGAGAAGTCGCTTGTTCTCATCCTTGCTAGTGAAATGGAGTCGCATTTGGGAGGCCTTAATCTAGGTGATGAAGAAGCTGCAGATTGGACTTCTAATTTGGGTGCAAACACGGAGGTTGTGGAGAACTTGGATCTGTGTCTTGTGGGCAGATTTTTACGGATCGTAATATTAGGGTGCAAGGTATGATGGATAGGATGGCAGATATATGGAGACCAGGAAAGGGGGTGTTCATTCGTGAACTGGAGCATGGGGTATTCCTTTTCCAGTTTCATCATGAGCTGGACTTGGAGCGTATATTCAAAGGAGGGTGTTGGTTCTTTGGAAACCATATGCTTGTCATGGGTAGGGTGAAGGTGGGAGATATTCTGGCCCAGGTTCCTTTATTCCATGTATCCTTTTTGGTACAAGTTCATGATTTATCGGCTGGGTTTATGTCTCCTAAGATAGGCAATCATCTGGGGAACTTCATTGGAGAATTTGAGGAATATGATGACAATAACAATGATGGTTTGTGGAGAACTTTTATGCGCATCAAGGTGAACGTGGATGTTCGCAAACCACTCAAGAAGGAAAGGAAGGTTCACCATACTGGTGGAGATTGGAAGATAGTGAGGTTCAAATATGAGAGGTGGGGAAATTTCTGTTTTCTTTGTGGCATTATTGGTCATACTGATCAGTTTTGTCAACAAATTTTGTCACTAGAGAATGATGATGGTAGTAGAGGTTGGGATCTAGAATTGCACGCTGATTAATGAAGATGAGGAAAAGCTGGTGGTTCACGGTGGCTCAGGGATAGCAGTTTCGGTGCCAATAACAATTACATTTTTCATGATGATAGCAGTTTCCAAGGGGATAAAGGCGAGGACGAAAAACAAGGGAGTGGGTTACAAAAGGACTGAATGCATGTGGGGGTCACGAATACAATAACTGTCCCACGCAAAAACAAAGGAGCAGTTATTGATCATGTCATGCGCCCTAGGGAGAAGTTAGTTCCTACTTTGCTGGGTGAGACGTCAAACAACCTTGTGGGATCAGTCGGGCCCTACGTTTTATAGCCCATGCATGTAGATGTCAACGTGGCTACACATGTGGAGAAAAAAATAAGACTTGAAGATGTTGAAGGAAGCTCCCCTAGTAACAGTGAAAATGATGAAACATTGCACCATGCAAGGAAGTCCGAAGCTGAGGGAGATCATTTTTTAATGGCGGGTCCTGGTTCCCAGGCTTGCCAGTACCAATGAGTATTTTAAGCTGGAACTGCCGAGGCCTGGGTAACTTGCGTGCAGTTCCTACCCTTAGGGACCTCATCCGTACTCAAAAAGCAGATGTTATTTTTCTGTTTGAAACTAGGGTACATGCTTTAAAAATTGAAGAGATTAAGCATCGTTTAAATTTTGATGGTTGGTTTGCTGCTGACAGAGAAGGCAGAGGTGGTGGGGTGGCTGTGATATGGAGGAAGGATTTTGATTGTCAGGTTCGCTCTTATTCATCAAATTTCATTGATTTGGAGGTCAAGGGTGATGATAGTTTTGGTAGATGGAGGCTTACAGGCTTCTACGGATTTTTGGAAAGATCAAGAAGTTGTGATTCTTGGAGACTTCTTAGGCAGTTGGCTTCCTCTTCTGAGCTGCCCTGGTGTATTATCGGTGATTTTAATTATTTATTAAATGTAGAGGACAAACTGGGTGGAGCGGATCATCCTTAATGGTTATTTGATGGATTTCGTAAGACTGTATCATACTGCAATTTAATTGCCCTCTTTTTGGAAGGATACCCTTTTACTTGGTGGCGTACAAGGGATGGTGTCAGAGAGATAGAGGAGCGTCTTGATAGAGCACTGTAACACCCAGGGTGTCGACGAAGGCGGGGAGCAATCACCGGTGCAAGAAGGCACGGACAAGGAGTGGCTCCTGGCAGGCTTCTACACATGAATGAACCGATTACATACCCAAATGAGAGGGATCTTGAGATTGTGTAGGAATGGGACTATAAAGTTGAGGATGGCTTATATGAATCGATTGGTACTATCTATACCAACAAGATGCATCTTCTTTTCGGTAGCCCATCACTTAAGAATGATTTTGATTGTCAGGTTCGCTCTTATTCATCAAATTTCATTGATTTGGAGGTCAAGGATGATAGTTTTGGTAGATGGGGGCTTACAGGCTTCTACGGGTTTTTGGAAAGATCTAGAAGTTATGATTCTTAGAGACTTCTTAGGCAGTTGGCTTCCTCTTCTGAGCTGCCCTGGTGTATTATCGGTGATTTTAATGATTTATTAAATGTAGAGGACAAACTGGGTGGAGCGGATCATCCTTAATGGTTATTTGATGGATTTCAGGAGACTATGTCAGACTGCAATTTAATTGCCCTCTTTTTGGAATGATACCCTTTTACTTGGCGGCGTACTAGGGATGGTGTCAGAGAGATAGATGAGCGTCTTGAAAGAGCATTGTAACACCCGGGGTGCCGACGAGGGCGGGGAGTGATCGCCGGTGCAGGAAGGCACATACAAGGAGCAGCTCCTGGCAGGCTTCTAGACGGAGGGACACATGAATGAACCGATTACATACCCGAATGAGAGGGATCCTGAGATTGTGTAGGTATGGGACTATACAGTTGAGGATGGCTTATATGAATTGATTCGTACTACCTATACCAACAAGATGCATCTTCTTTTCGGTAGCCCATAACTTAAGAAGGATTTTGATTGTCAGGTTCGCTCTTATTCATCAAATTTCATTGATTTGGAGGTCAAGGGTGATAGTTTTGGTAGATGGAGGCTTACAGGCTTCTACGGGTTTTTGGAAATATCTAGAAGTTGTGATTCTTGGAGACTTCTTAGGCAGTTGGCTTCCTCTTCTGAGCTGCCCTGGTGTATTATCCGTGATTTTAATGATTTATTAAATGTAGAGGACAAACTAGGTGGAGGGGATCATCCTTAATGGTTATTTGATGGATTTTGGGAGACTGTATCAGACTGCAATTTAATTGCCCTTTTTTTGGAAGGATACCTTTTTACTTGGTGGCATGCTAGGGATGGTGTCAGATAGATAGAGGAGCGTCTTGATAGAGCACTATAACACCCGGGTGCCGATGAGGGCGGGGAGTGATCACCGGTGCAAGAAGGCACGGATAAGGAGCGGCTCCTAGCAAGCTTCTAGGCGGAGGGACACATGAATGAACCGATTACATACCCGAATGAGAGGGATCCTGAGACTATGTAGGTATGGGACTATACAGTTGAGGATGGCTTATATGAATTGATTGGTACTACCTATACCAACAAGATGCATCTTCTTTTCGGTAGCCCATCACTTAAGAACTCCACAGTTAAGCGGGCTTGACTTGGAGCAATTCCGGGATGGGTGACCTCCTGGGAAGGTTTCCCTGGAAGCGTGAGTGAGGACAAATCACGCTGAAAAGACCAGTGTTGGTTTAACATCGCTGGCTGCTTTATGGATTGACGACTGTCCCCACAAACCAACATGGGTCTTTTCAACGTGCTTTGTCCTCATTCACACGCATCGGAATTGCTCCAAGACAAGAACGCTTAACTGTGGAGTTCTTAAGTGATGGGCTCCCGAAAAGAAGGTGCATATTATTAGTATAGGTAGTACCAACCAATTCATATAAGCCATCCTCAACTGTACAGTCCCATACCTATACAGTCTCAGGATCCCTCTCATTTGAGTGTGTAATCGGTTCATTCATGTGTCCCTCCGCCTAGAAGCCTGCCAGGAGCAAGTCCTTGTTCGTGCCTTCTTGCACCGGCGATCACTCCCCGCCCTCGTCGGCACCCGGGTGTTACATTCCCACCAGCTTCCGCTTGGTTTGTCCCCGAACCACACCATACTGGTAGAGGTGCCACTGGTTACTCCTTCATGGAATTCTCTTTTTCCTCACGCGAAGCTATCCAATTTAATTGCTCCTATGTCGAATCACTCCCTAATATTGCTGAGTTACAAAGATCAATTAGCTCTCCCTCCCAACCGAAAATTTCGTTTTGAGAATGCATGGCTCCTTGAAGCTGGGTTGGAGGATATTGTTTGTGGTAGTTGGTACTCGGGTGGTGGTGGTGATCTGATAAAAAATTTAAAAGATTGTGCAGCTGATTTAAATAGCTGGGGGCATAATTTGAGATGCCAATTTAGGCATGATATAGCTCATTGTAAGGAGAGGCTTGCAAAGTTAATTCACCTGCGTGATGAGCAATCTGTAGCCCAATATAACTCTACTAAGGAGAAGCTGGCGGTTTTACTACTTTAGGAGGATAAATTATGGATACAAAGAGCCAAAACACATTGGCTCAAGGAAGGGGATTTAAATACCAAATTCTTCCATGCCATGGCAACTATGAGGAGAAGAAGAAACAAAATTATGAGATTAAAGACTGAAGATGGGGTAGAGGTAGTTGACCGAATGGGGCTTTGCAATGTAGCGAGTATGATCAAGTATTAGGCGTTGTCCAAGCCTGTGTCACGGGTGTTGAAAATGATTTGCTCTTAAGAAACTTTCAGTTAGAGGAATTCTATGAGGCATTGTTCCAAATGCATCCCAATAAGTCCCCGGGACCAGATGGCCTTAATGCAGCATTTTATCACAGGTTCTGGAATTTATGTGGTGAGGATATTTATCGTTCTTGTGTCAAGTGGTTGTATAATGGAGTTTTTCCTCATGAGGTAAATGATACTTCTATTGTGCTTATTCCAAAAATTGATAATCCTGCTTCTATGAAAGATTTTGGGCTTATATCTTTGTGTAATGTAATTTACAAAATTCTCTCTAAAGTCCTTGCAAATAGACTTAAAATAGTTTTAAATAATTACATTTCTGAGGAGCAGGCTGCGTTTATTGCGGGTAGATCAATTATGGATATTAGCAAAGCATATGATAGGGTGGATTGGGTCTATTTGAAAGCTATTACGTTGAAAATGGGTTTTGCTCCTAAATGGGTGACTTGGATTATGATGTATGTTGAATCTGTCCAGTATTCTATCTTGGTTAATTCTGACTTAGTTGGTCCAGTCTTTGCCTCATAGGGGGCTTAGACAAGGGGACCCTCTTCCCCTTATCTTTTTCTGCTTTGTTCAGAGGGTCTTAGTGCTTTACTTCATCAAGTGGTGGATAATGACATTATTCATGGTGTTAAAATTTGTTGAAATGCTCCCTCTCTGTCTCATCTTTTATTTGCAGATGATTGTTTCTTTTTTTTTTAAAGGTAAAAGAGGATGAAGTTGAAGCTATTAAAAATGTGTTGCATGTCTAGGAGTTAGCCTCTGGTCAAGCCATCAATATTCAAAAATTTGAAGTTTTCTTTAGCAAAAATATTTCGGATTCTATGAGGAACTCTATTGTTGATATCTTGGGGGTGAATTCAGTTATTGGAACCGGGAAATATTTGGGTCTCCCTTCTATGGTTGGTAGAAGCAAGAAATCCACTTCTAGTTACATCAAAGATCCACTAGTGGAAAATATACATTAGACGGTAAAGGTTTACGTCAGTTAACCAAAAGCTAGACGTTAAAAAGGGGGCGGTGGCAGTTTTGTAAATATCAGACTTCATTAATTCAATTTTAACGTCAGTTGTTGTAAGGACTGACGTTAAAAGTGAAGTCACTTTACTTTTAACGTCAGTTCAATAAACAACTGACGTTAACAGTGAACATTTTAACGTCAGTTCTTTATCGAACTGACGTTAAAAGTGAGTCACTTCACTTTTAACGTCAGTCCTTACAACAACTGACGTTAAACGTTATTTTAATAATTTTTTTATCTAGTATACGTACCCTTCCGCATTGCCTTCCTCAAAGTTTCAGTTTCACAATTGCTTTGATGTTTTCTGTTTCTGTTTTGAAAACTAAAATATATGTGCGAAGTATAAGTTGAATCAATAACCCAAACCGGATCTCATTCATGAAGTGTAATACAGACTGATACAGAAGATTGAAAGGGTTTAAAATCCTATAAAAAGTTACATTGAAAGGGTTTAAAATCCTAAACATTTGTTGAGGCTTCGTTCCCTTCACGGGTGAGCAAGAGAGGAGAGTCGAGCGACTGAGTTTTCCATAATTCAATGAGGAGGTTGTGTGGCAAAGCATAAGGCCACTTTTGGAATCCCTTATCACACCCGAAACATTAAAGCTACATCCCATCAGAGAGTTTTATGAAATATGCCAAAGGGAAAACTATACTCCGAATGTGACCATGTCTAGCAGTGATGGTGTTACTCATGTTGGAATCGAGGTACATGCTGATAATGTGGTCATTCATAAGCTGAGGTTTTGGAACTGTAGCAGCCGATTCTCCGGAAGGATGATAAGGTGAGCAACTCACATTATGTGATTTACAGAACCTTATCACCCATGTTATGTGATTTACACAACCTCAGAAGTTGTTTGACCATTAAGACAAAGATCTTTGAGTCTAGGAATAGGAAGAAAGAGTGATGAAGTTAATCTCCATGACAGAGCCATATTGTGAAGCAGAAAATAAAAGGAAGGAAGGAAGCTATTTATTGGAGCAGAGGATGAAGTTACTAGGCATGGTAAGTTGCTAAAAAATTAAGTTGATCATTAAGAGGATTAGGTTACAAAGTGCATGGGTAAGTAGCACAGTAGTCAAAGGAATGAATGTTTTTGCAGAAACTTATAAACTTTTAACGTCAGTTGTGTTCAACAACTGACGTTAAAATTGTTTTTAAAATAAAAAATATTTATTTTTAACATCAGTTGTTTATACAACTGACGTTAAAAATGTGATTTTTACTTCAGTTAAATAAATAGCTGACGTAAATAATCCTATATCCTTATCTGAAATGCCCTGTTGTCACCCTTAACACAGGTCACTCCATATATATAGTGCAGTTTATTTCTAAACTTTTTTTTTAAACAAGTTTATTTTTAATCTTCATTAATTAGATTGAATTAGTAAACAAATTCTTGTGCAAATTAAAATAAATAAACACTTAACATAAAAACAAATTATATGTATAATCAAATCGTATCTCATTGAAGCGATTCATAAGTTACAATTAAATGACTAAAAGATAAAAAAATTTCTGCAACATAGCCCTAAAATATAAAAAAATTTTGCTTCAACATCATTTTCTTCTCAGTCCTGTCCTCAGAAACTCCAATGGATGCATCTCCTCCCTCACTTGAATTCCATGATGCAAAAGTGAATCCACATTGAAATGGATCTTTGCATCTTCTCCTTTACTGGAATTCCTTGATGCATCGTCTTGAATCCACAGTCACTTGCTTCCAAAGCAAAGTGAAAGGGATGACGGGGATGAAATAAAGTGAGAATCACATTATGTGATTTACCCAACCTTACCATCCATGTTATGTGATTTACTCAACCTCAGAATTTTTTTACCATTAAGACAGAGACCTTTAAGTCTAGGAATAGGAAGAAATAACAACACCTCAAATATGATAGAGGCATAGTGTGAAGGAAAAAGCACGAAATATAGAGGAAAAAGCACGTAATACAGATCGACTGATACAAAAGAATATGGTTCTTTATATAGAGAAGAGAGACTACCTGAATGTCTTGAAAACTGATCTAAAAACTTAATTCTCATTAAGAGGATTAGGTTACAAGGCGAATGGGTAAGTAGCACAGTAGTAAAAAGAATGAATGTTTTTGCAGAAACTAATAAACTTTTAACGTCAGTTTTTTAAACAACTGACGTTAAAAGTGTGATTTTCAGTTAAATAACTAGCTGACGTAAATAATCCTATATCCTATATAGAGAAGAGAGACTGATTTTCTTGAAAACTGATCTATAAACTTAATGCTCAGGGGTAGTAGCACAGTAGACAAAGGAATTAATGTTTTTGCAGAACACTTTTAACGTCAGTTGTCTTCAACAGCGGACGTTAAAAGTTTTTTTATTTTTAACGTCAGTTTCTTAATAAAACTGAAGTTAATTAAATATCCTTTAACGTCAGTTTTTATAAACAACTGACGTAAAATTTTGTTTTATTTTGATTATAACATTTACACCCGCGTCCTTTAACGTCAGTTTTTACAAACAACTGACGTAAAATGTTGTTTTATTTTGATTATAACGTTTACACCCACGCGCCTTCTGCACTTCGCTCTGTACGTCTCTTTTCTCTTTTCATCACGCTCAACCCTCACTCTCACTCTCACTCTGCCCTAATCGCGAGCTCATCTCCACCGCAACCACCGCGAGGGCTTCTTCGCCACCACCGTGAGGTACACTCTTAACCCCTAACTCTGTCTTTCCCGCTCATTCTTTGCAATAACTTGACATCTCTCTTTCCCCTTCCCGCGCACTAACTCTCCTTGTCCCTCTGCTCTCAATAACCACATCGAACGTTGGCCACCACTCGAGCTCCCCCCCACCACCACCACCACCACGCGAGCGCCTATTTCTGGTGAGTCTTTAGGGCACATTTTTTTATTTTTGGTTTTGAGTGTATGTTGAAACTATAGTCTCAGTAGTTGAAACTTGAAACTGTGAGTTTGAGTTGTTTGGAATGTCTCTATTTTTGGTTTTGAGTGTATGTTGAAACTGTAGTCTCAGTAGTTGAAACTTGAAACCGTGAGTTTGAGTTGTTTGGAATGTCTCTATTTTTTGTTTTGAGTGCATGTTGCTCTGCTGGTTGATCTGTCACGGCCGTGATACTCGTCACGGCTAGGCCGTGATCAGTTCTGCATGTGAGGGTCTGGTTCAGTTGGCACGTTACGGCCGTGATGGACATCACTGCCAGGCCATGACCAGTGCTTGGCAATCTTCAAAAACTATAGTTTTCAATCTCCCGTATTGTCCTTATATTGGATAGGTGTTTTGTATATCTACAGGACCTATCTAGTTATTTTTATTTATACTTCTGTATTTATTTTGAGTTATAACCTATGTTAATACATATATATTGTTTCTGAACAGGCGTACATATGGATCAGTCAGATAGCCCACATGCACGGGAGGACACTGTGGGGGCTACGCAGGACCCGATCACGCCTACGCCTCATTCTAGTGTAAGTTTACATGTTATATACTATCTTTAGTCCTTATTTTTAATGTAAGTTTATAATGTTACAACCCTCTATTTTATCATTTTTTTTGTCCATACAGACATCACAGGCTCATAGGAAACGGGGTAGAGGAGCCACCTCGTTGAAGAAACTAGAGAAGGACAGGCAAAGCGGACAGAAGCTTGAGGTGTCCTTCGATGCTAATCTAAATGCCCAGGGACCCCGTGCTAAAGAATTTAATAAGTGGATGTTTCTACAAGCGAAGCAGCACGTAAGCATCAACTACAACCACTGGAATGACGTTCCACAGAACGTTAAGGATCAGATTTGGGAGGCTATCGCGGTATTTTACCTTTACATTCGTTTGATTTACATTATTAGATAATTATCTAAGTTATAATCCATCCATTTGTTATGTATTTAATGTGTAGGTAGCTTGGACTGTGCCAAATGACGAGGATCATCGTCATAAATGTATGAAAATGGCATCAAAGCGTTGGAATGGGTTCAAGCATGATCTTACCAGGTACTATGTATCTGGGAAGAAGCAGCTTGATAAAATGTTCTCGGATTATCCCTGGATTGATCCGGATACTTGGGATATGTTTGCCAGGAGTCGACAGGATGGAGAATTTCAGGTTGGTTGATTAAGTTAATTTTGTATGCTTCTTATAGATCATTTAACTGTATTTAATTATGTGTTTTTGTTTGAATAGGCTAAGGAAAATAAGGATTGGCAGAATCAGGCGAAGAACGTCCACCGCCACACCATGTCTCGGGGTGGGTACCAGACTCGGATCGGGCAGATGATGGCAGATAGGTTGAGGGCGAAGCAGGAAGAGCACTCTGCTAGGATTGAAAGAGGAGAGGTGCCTGAGGGCACACCATTAAGTCCTCCGTTGGACATCGACCGCGAGGATGTCTGGTTAGCCGGCCGCATGACAAAGACGGGATCTTTTAAAGTTGATGCCACTCGCGAAGTGGCAGATAAGATTGTAAGTAAATAATTAACTTGATTTCAAAAGATATTTGTATAGATATTTGCAACACTTTTCACTTGCACGTTTTTTCATTTTTTTCATTGTAGATGGATCTTAAAGCACAATCCTCCCAGGGCAATTTCGTCCCTTCTGGACGGCGGGATGTCTTGATGACTGCTCTAGGCAAGAAAGACCATCCTGGTCGGGTTCTCAGTGTTCCTGGGAACGTGACCATCAAAGAATATTATGGCAAGTCTGCTTCACGAAAGCGGGTGGTCGATGAAGCATCAATTTTGGCTGACATTACTCAGCACCTCATGTCCAACCCAGCTATTACAACACATCTGATGCAAAGCTTAATATCCAACCCAGAATTCAAGCAGGCGCTTGCCAGAGAGCTTTCCTCCGTCGGTACATCCCAGGACACCGCAGGGCATGCCAACCTTTCACATGTGAGAAAAAAAGAGAGTTTTAGTAGGGCACATGAGGAGGACGATGAGTTGGCAGCTAGGGAGCCGGAGTTCGAAGTCCAACGCCATGAGCATGAGTTGGAAATGAAAAGGCGTGAGCTTGAGTTGGACTCCAAACGACGTGAGCTCGAAATGTTAACAAAGGTATGTATTCATTATTAATGTCCAAATTATTCAAATAATTACTTGTGTTTTTTTTAATTATCAACAACTTATCTATTTTATTTTTCCTAAACTGAAGGCCAAGTCGACGTCGGTGTCGCTGTCCCCTATCACTCATTTGTTCTCACTTGGTGAGGATTATGTGTTTGATATTTTTGAATGTCCATTGGAGCACGATGGATGGGTGGCACGCCCAGATCAAAAGAGGATATTTTCCTTCTATGGTGACGATCTCGGGAACGCCTGCAGAAATAACGTCTGGATGGGCAGCAATTAATGTTTTGAGTCTTTGGTGCACGTAAGTTAATTTTAATTTTATAACTTATTTATTTTTGGTATTTTTCCATTTAATAATTTATTTTAATTTCAATATATATATTATGTAATTAACATCCACACATTTTCATATCTTAGGTATCTCCATCGTCTTCAGCTTGATAAGGGCGTTGCATCAGTTTACGGCTTCTTAGATCCGTCAATCCTTCTGCCCGATTTCTTTGCTGGCGATTCATTGAGTAAATACTTAGGGAACTTGTTGGGAGACAATCCGAAAGAATTATATCTGGCTCCC
This sequence comes from Sophora flavescens, assembly GCA_030762895.1. Classification (NCBI taxonomy): domain Eukaryota; kingdom Viridiplantae; phylum Streptophyta; class Magnoliopsida; order Fabales; family Fabaceae; genus Sophora; species Sophora flavescens. The sequence goes on along the minus strand of CM061065.1, from coordinate 26,107,788 downwards.
TACTGTATGAAAAGCCATTGGCAGTTGTTTGTACTTCACCCGTCTAGGCATACTGTCATATTCTTTTGCTCTCTCCACCAACAGCCGCCACAGGTGGTGTTGGAAGCTGTAAATAAGTAAGTAACGACTAATCTTAAATTTAATTTAAGTTTTAATATCAGTTGTTTTTAGTTTATTACACACATGATATATGAATTTGTTAATTGATCGACATGATTATTTGTTTATGATAGCGCGCTGAAGGCGAGTAGCATAAGTTGCGCCAACGGGAGAAGTAGGACTTCTAAGGCTAAAGCAAATCCTGTATGGAACATCCTCAAGGTTTGGTAGTTTCTTTATCAAATAATTAATATTATAATTACTAATTTATATGTATATTCAACTGACGTTGAAATTAATTTTGTTGGTAGTCTCGATTTCAAATTGACGGGTGGTCGTGCGACTATTATGTGATGCTTCAAATGCTGAACATAGTCTCCGCATCTATTACGGATGGATGGAATAAGGTAATATTTAAACAACTTGTTAAATTATATATTATAGTTTTGAAGATGACTTGCATTGATGTTATTGTTATTATTTGAACGTGTGTAGGCATTTAACGACCAATCGCCTATTAAAGAAGATGAGTTAAGAGACTTGAGGATGCGCTTCGCTGAATTCTTCTTCAAGTATGCGACTGAAAAAGAAATTGACAAGATACCTCCGCACTACTTAGATGAATAGTTTTTTTGTTAGATTTTATAAACTAATTAATAACATGTATATATATATCCTTAGATTGGTAGTTTTGTTTTTAGACATTGGAGACTAAAATTTATATATATATATATATACTTGTAGATAGTTATGTTTTTCCTATACATGGGTTTTGGTTTTAAGTCCCCCCATTGTTTCATTTTACCTTTGCAATTCTGTAATGTGTGTGATATTCTATGTTACTGGGATATTTAATGAGTGCAGGGATAGCTGAGGGGAGTGATATTTTAAAACTGAATTTTAAAAAAAATCTATTAACGTCAGTTGTATCAAACAACTGACGTTAAAATTAAAACCTTTAACGTCAGTTTTTTATAAAAATTGACGTTAGTTTTAATAAAATTAACGTCAGTTGTGTTAAAGAACTGACGTTAATAGTTTTAATTTTAACGTCAGCTGTATTTACGTCAGTCAGTATTCTGACGTAAAAAATCAATTTTAACTGACGTAAAAAGCACTTATTGCACTAGTGATCGGGTTTGGAGTAAACTGAATTCTCTTAGTGGAAAATTTTTATCCTCCATCGGGCGTGAAGTATTAATCAAGGCAGTGTTGCAAGCGATCCCATCTTACTGTATGAGCACTTTCCTCCTTCCGAGTTATCTTTGTGAGAAAATTGAAAGAATGATGAATTCTTTTTGGTGGGGTGCGAAAGATAAAGGCATTTGTTGGTTGGCTTCGAAACGTCTAGCTATCAAAAGAGAAGATGGTGGAATGGGTTTTAGAGATCTTCAAGCCTTTAATCTAGCAATACTTGGGAGACAAGGATGGAAATTTAATTTTCATCCTAATGCTATGGTTACAAGATTTTTCAAAGAGTTCTTGGATTCCTCCCAAGGTAATAATCCAAGTTATATTTGGAGTAGCATTTGGAGTTTCATTAGCTTGTTGGATGATGGGTATCGATGGTCTATTGGAGATGGTTCAAAAATTCCTGTTTGGTTAGATCACTGGATAAAGAACCCAGGCGCTTGCATGACTGGTAGTGGCGGTTGCATGGCCGGTATTGTGCCTATAGCTTATGTTCCTAAATTAAATGTGCAAGATATCATGATTCCTGGTAAAAAGGAATGGGATGCTTATTTCTTTCATGCGCTTTTTTCCTTTAGATGTGGCTGTTTCCATTTACAGGACTCCTCTCTCTTTTTGTGTGTTAAAGAAGATACAAGGGTTTGGGCTCATACAACTCGTGGAGACTATACAGTAAAATCTAGGTATCATTGTTTCATGTCTAGAAGAGGTGATTTTGAGCAGCTTCGGTGTGCTGGTGACTGGAGTTCCCTTTGGCAACTTTCCACCCCACCTGAAGTTAAAACTTTCCTCTTGAAATTAGTGTGCCGTGACTGCCTCCCTACCGGAAAAAGGCTCCAAAGTAAGGGTGTCTCTTGCCCTTCAACATGTGTTCGTTGTTCCTCTGACTAGGAGAATCGATGGCATATCCTTCTCACCTGTCCTCATGCTGTTACAGTGTGGCAGAATCTGAATATTTGGCAAGTCATAGAGCCGAGGTTGATGGAGTGTGAAGCGTTCCCTGAGTTGTTCTTCCAGGTTTGTAGTGTCTTATATGAGGATTCTAGAAACTCATTTACTGGGTTGGGTTATGGTGCATCATCCAAATTTTACATCACCCATGTGGTAAACTTTGGGTCAATCAAATTGTCACATAGATTGGTCAAAATTTCAAACTTTCTAGTTGTATTATACTGTAGTCAAACTATATTAACACAGTATATTGTAGTATAATATATGTGTTTTTTGTATTTGCAAATTTAACTCATATTAAAATAATATTTTTTATTTAAAAAAAAGATTATATTACAAAATATTATTGACAACGAACACTATTTTAATTCATATTAAAATATTATTTTACAATATAATCAGTTTTTTAATAAAAAACATTATTTTAATATGGGTTAAATTTACGAATACAAATAGTACATGTACTATACTACAATACACTGTATTCATATAGTTTGACTGCAGTTTAAAAGTTTAAAAGTTTGATCAAACCCATATGACAATTTAATTGGCCCAAAATTTACCACATATAAATAGTATAGTGGGTGCACCTTAGCCCAATCCCATTTGCTATGAATTTATGGAGCATATGGAAAGCAAGAAATGAGTTACTTTGGAATGCTGAGGAAGATGGTACAAATGACACAATTTGCAGAGCAGCCTCGGTCTTCCAAGAATGGCGTCGCGCGAACCTGGACCAGGAAGATCCGATGGCTCATCATGCAATCCCATGCAATATTGTAGCTTGGCAGCATCCCCCTGGATATGTCAAGTGCAATGTGGATGCATCATTCTTTAGCAAGGAGCATAGAACTGGTTTCAGGTTCTGCTTACGGGATGAGTTTGGCAAATTTTTGCTTGCAAAGTGGTAGGAGTGAATTTTCATATTTGAGTTTTCGTTATACAGGCGGAAAGAGGCTACATGAAAATTGAGAAAGAAGTCCCAAAATTGGTATATACTGGTTTGGTAAAAGAAAGTTGACAAGTACTAAGTTGGCAGACGGAAAGTTGACAGAAAAATTGGTCAAAAGCAAGATTGTCGAATTCATAAGGAATTCCCAAAATAAACGAGAGTTGGATTGAAGAGAGGAAAATTGACCAAGTTCAAAGTCGAGAGGAATAAAGTTGACAGAAGAATGTACATAAAGAAGAACGTCAAATTCAGAATATTATAGAAGAATCGACAAGTTGACACAGAGCGGTTCAAAGAATTGAGCAAGTAGAGAAGTTTGTTTGTTAAATTGTTTGAATTTGAATATGGCAAAACTGTCATACACGTGTCAGAAAGTAGATTAGGAAGTTACCTTTAGGAAGTTGTTTACTTTTTCTATAAATACTAGATTCTACGATGTAATAAAGGTTGGAACTTGAAACATCCTACACGTCTCGATCACACAGCAGACTGACGGATTAACTCAAGTACTCCTTCCACCATGTTATCATCAATACAATGTTCAATTTCAATACAATATTGGTTCATTTCCTTCAAGTTCTTCATATACTTTCCAGTTTATTCATCATGTTCTTTATAGTGTTCTTACACTTCTTTATTTTACTGCCATCAATATTGTGATGGCAGATTCATCTTATTTCCTTGTTAATTTTTATTAACTTTTAATATTTCTTCAATAGTTCCTCATGCATTTTCCGGTTTATTTATAATCATCTTCAAGTTATTTCTTTAAACTTCATTATTTTTTCTACAAATTAATACTTGTTTAATCCAATTTTCCTTTACTCTAATATTATAAGTATATACTAGTTTTTGACATCTTTTACTTAAATTAATATTTTCATTCGTTTCTATTCAATTTCACGGAAATTGTTCTTCATCAAATTTAATAAATTACTACCCCTTTTCTATATTAATTCATTTGTAGTGTTCTTGCATTTCAAATCTAAGTTTTACTTGCTGTCAAGTATTCATATTTAATTACTTAGTATTTCAGAAATTATTTCCATTATCTAGGGAGGTTACTTGATACACATCCTACACATCTCTCACACAGCAGATTGACGGATTACATTCAAGTATTTCCTCCATCCTTCTTATTTCAATACTATGGCTAAATTCAATGCCACTTTCATCTCTTTTGTTCAAGTTCTGTACTTGTTCCTTTTAATTTCCAGTAATTCTCTCAAGTTTGTTGTTTAAGTTTATTTTATTTCTTGCAAGTGGTGTCATTTAGATCATTCTTTACTTAACTTTCCTTTCAAACTCAGTTTTCTTTTCGTTATAAACCCGGTACGATTAGGAAGTTATTTTCTATTAAATAATTGGCTTTCTTTCAAACTTCAAACTTATACTTTGAACTTAAGCAGTTTTTATTGTCAGCTTTCATCATTGGCAATCTTCTGTACATTTTTTAAACTCATATACTTGTCATAGCATCAAGTCTTTGCCAGTATATTACTAGATTTGACTAACTGGTCAAATTCATACTTGGCAGACAATACATACACACATTTTGACGAGATTACCGCATAACTCGTAGGTCTCACACTCGTCTGATCTTTAATTATTTGTAACAAAGGGATTTTTGGACACCAACCAAAAACCAACGTTAACAAATTGGCACGCCCAGTGGGACGAGTTTAGAGTAACTCGTACAGTATCACGAATTGGACATACAAATTTATTGTATGCTTCTACGGAGTGGAAAGGTGGTTCAAACATCATCTATTTCCCAAAACTTTGTGAATATGAGTAGTGCAAGTGATGCAGGCATAGTTAGCACTAACGCCGCTGCGTCAACTGTGGATGCTATTGCACCAGTTGACGATATTCCTGCAACCAAGGCTAACGCTACTACTACAGGGATTAATAGCACTAATAGTTTAGGTGCAATAAGAGGCGTTTCTTACTCTCAAGTTGTCAAAAGATTTGACGAAGTTGGCCAAGGAACACTCCCGTCACCAACTTCCCCAGTCTTACAACAAATAAATCCACCAACTATCGGATTGTCTCCACTAAGTGTTGTGAATTCAAACCCAAGAGAGACTACGCAACCTCTGTCACAACCTTTGTATGGGATGCCTTATGGGTCGACAGCCGTCAATCCAAATGCCCCATTTGCATATATACCATATCCAAATGGAATGACGATGACCTCCCACGCATCTGGGCAGGCAGGGCCATCAACTGGGGGGCAAATTCCTAGTAATGCGGATGGGATAACAGGGTCAATGGTGGTAACCCATTCTCGACAAGAGCAACCAGTAGTAAGGCCGCACGTGTCCCCACTAAGACAACCTCCACAAAATATTGTTGGTCTGTCAGAGGCTACATTAGCCAATGTCCAACAACAAATTGACTCTAGTAACCATGACATGGTGAATACATTTACTCAACAAATGAGTACAGTGATTACCCCATTAATGGAAAACATGAATAATGCATGCTTGACATTGGCAAATGAGATACATAGGTTGAATAGAGCCTTGGGCATTGGAGCCCCAGATGATAACCAAAATACTAATAGAAATCTCAATAGAAATGTCAATAGATATAACCAACCACAAGTTATACAACTTGACGGATCTGAACAAGATGACGAGCGGCCACAGCCCAATCGTCGGATTCCTTTGAGACGTGGAAATATACATATTTTACAACCAGAGGAAGACAAGGACTTTGTCATAAACCAGGGTGCTCTTGGAGTGCTTCGTCGGAATGCTCTAAACCAAAATGTTAACCAAGTTGTCGAGCAGGCATTGAATAGATTTGGTTTTAACATAGGTTATGCCAATCAACCATTCTTTGCGTCGGCATTCCCTGACTGGGCCCAACAGGCATAAATGCCTCGAGGATACAAAATGCCCAAACTGTCAAAGTTTTCAGGAGAAAGTGAAGAATCCACAGTCGAGCACATTGCCCGATACACAATCGAGTTGGGAGATTTGGCTCTAGAGGAGGGATCAAAGATGAAGTTCTTCCCTAGTTCGTTGACTAAGAATGCTTTTTCTTGGTTTTCAACTCTAAGGCCTAATTCCATACACTCCTAGAATCAATTAGAGATGAGCTTTCATGATCAATTCTTTAGGGGTGACCTAAAAATAGGATTGACAGATTTATTTGGCATTAAAAGGATGAATAATGAGTCTATTGATGACTACCCTGCCCGATTCCGTCAAATGAGGAGTCGTTGCTTCACCCCTATTCCTGAAGCAGAAATAGTAAAGATTGCTGTTGGGGGTCTAGATTATCATATTAGGAAGAAGTTGGTCAACCAACATCTAATTGATCTTGCCCAGTTAGGCGATCAAGTCCGACAAATTGAACGATTGAAGGTCGAAAAGGTTTTCAAGCAAAAGAAGTTCCTCAAAAGAGAAAAGGTTAACTTTGTCGGATGTAGTGAGTCCGACGAGGAGGGCAGCGATTCCGAGGAATATGAGGTAGATTACGTTGAATTAAAAAATGGCCCACCTTATATATGCCAAGCCTTAAAGCCTGCGAGGGCGAAAGAGAGGATTCCTTTCATTAATAAGAAAGTGTATACGTTTGATGTGACCAAAGCCGACCAAATATTTGACATATTACTCAAAGATAAGCAGTTAAAGTTGTCGGATGACCATAGGCTTTTGAAGGCCCATGATATTAAGGATCGGAAATACTGTAAGTATCATAACAATTTTGGTCATGTAACTAATGATTGTATGCATTTCAGGGACATTGTTTAGAAAGGTTTCACAGAAGGAAGACTAAAATTTTCAGACAAGAGACCAGACATGAAGGTTGATACAGAACCGTTTGGTCCTAAGGTTAACAAGGCTGACCGCCGAGTCCCTATAGGAATAGTCATGGTCAATATCAGAGCTGGGCAAAATATCCAGATGGATCTGTCGGATCCATTTGATATTTACCCAAAGCCAGGAGAACCGCTTGTCGATTTCATGACATGCAAGAAATCTGACGGCATACTTAAAGTTTGCCCAAGATGTGAAGCATTCTATGATGAAGTGGCTGCCAAGAAAGCCAGGAGACAGAAACCATCATCGTATCGCCCACGTGACATTACTAAGTCTCGTAATGGTGGTAACCAAGGCAGATTCTCACACTCGAGCAGCCACGATGGATCTAACAGTGTACACAGAAGTGTTGCATCTATTGTTAACAGGCAGGCAAAGAGCCGTCAACAACACATGCACCGGGCAAGACCGAGACAGCACCGCATTGGAGGTTGGCTTAAAGAGCCCATCAGAGGATCAGTGGAAAATAACCCTGTCGGTGGCAGATTCAATTCCGTCAAGACCAGGAAACCCCCATCCAACGTAATGGTGGATCAATGGGTGAAGAATTCTGCCACGGCTCGTTATCCAGAGGTACAAAAGCAGACATGGGTTAGGAAAAACAAGTTCAGTGATCGCGGTCCATCCTTTTGGAATGAGAATTACCGAAAGGACCAATTAGCTCAGAATGCTCAGATGACAGGGCCTGGTCTGTCAGGACCGTCAACTCAGTTGGTCATCTCTAAGAGCCAAAAGAAGAGGCTGCAGAGGCTCCGACAGGCCCAAAAGAAGAAGCTTGCCAGGCAAGAAGGTGTCACCATAAAAGAGATGCCTTCGCGTGATACTGGTTGTTTGGTTGCAACAGCTGACAACGTAGATGACAAGAGTGGAGCTGTTAAGATGAAGAGCGTGATAGAGGCTCACCCAATGGAGGTTGACATGAAGATGCTCGCTATTCAAAACAAGCCAAAGAAACCTATGTCACAAATCTGTGCAGAAAAAAAAAGGCCTTAGACATGTTGCCACCACCAACAAAATCCACGGGCAAATGTCCGGCTGGATTGGTAGACATGGAAAAGGTGGCAAGGCTCAAGAAGAAATTCGAGGCAAAGATGCAAGATCATCAGTTGGCAACATTCAAACCTGAATGTGTTTTGACCAACGAGGAATTGTCTTTTGATGTCGTCATTGAGGCATTAAACGATCCTTATGATGATATTAACATAAACGGAGCCATGGATACGGATGGCCAGGATGAAGATTTGGCCGACATCATCAAGGCATTGGATAACTGTGGTGCAGGGATAGCTCGGCCCCCGTCAGAAAGGTTAGGGTCAAACGATGAAGATGATTTGAGAAGAGATCATAGAAGAACTATAGGAGGGGCATTCTTAGACGAGGATCTAGAGAATGAAATCATCTTGGAACCAGGCATGATGATGAATGTAGGATTGATTTCATTCATTCCAGCAGAATATGAGGGATATCTTGAGGTCGATTTCTCTGACAACGATAATGGTGTCGTCAATAATAGAGGGAACCCAGGCGATTCCTGGACCTGTGTTCAGGAAAACTTGGTTACCGTATTCGACAATGTAGCTCAACTGGAGAGGCCCACCGATGAGCAAAGAAACCATTTGAGGCCTTTACATGTAAAAGCCATAATAGATGGAAAACCCACCAACAGGGTTTTTATTGAAGGGGGAGCTGCTGTGAACCTAATGCCAAGAGCAATGTTCAAAAAGTTAGGGAAGGATCAGTCGGATTTGATTCCGACAGATATGGTTGTCACTGACTTCAGTGGCAAAACTTCTTCGTCAGATGGCATCGTCTTGTTAAACATACAGGTTGGCACCGTCGAAAGGATGACATTGTTTGTAATAATTCCAGTCAAGTCAAGCTACAACATATTACTTGGCAGGGATTGGATTCACGCTGTAGCAGTGGTTCCGTCAACAGTGCATCAAAAAGTAATCTTATGGAATGAGCAAGATCAGGGAGAAATCGTGGAGGCAGATGACAGTGCTTGCAATGCTCAGTAATCACATGTTGATTTCAAGGTATATTCACCAATCGTCAGGCCTATAACTGCCAACGAAGGGGTCATTGACAAGGACGCATTGGAAGCAAGCCTTCTCGGCCAATTCAGTGTCAAAGTAAAGGACGAGGCCGATAAGACTCGGCCAAATTCCGGAAATGAGCCTTGAAGCCCACTTGAAAAGATTGTCGGCCTATCTGGCCGACAGAGAAGTACACACCGCAGAGAGTGTGTTGGCAGACTGCATCATTGATGACGGCCCTTTAGGTTTTGAGAAAGGAGCCGAAGTTAAGCAAAACGTTGAAGTAGAGGATCCTCTGGAAGAAATAAATTTAGGGACAGAAGAAAATAAAAGGCCCATCTTTGTCAGCACTTTTCTCCCGGAGGATTATAAACAAAAACTCATCAGATTAATTGCAGAATATAAAGACTGGTTTGCATGGGACTGCGATGAAATGCCTGGTTTAAGTAGGAACCTTGTCGAACACCGACTGCCACTTAGGGAGGATTGCAAGCCTGTCAAACAGGCAAGTAGAAGGTTTGCTCCAGAGGTAGTGCAAAAAATCAAAGAGGAAGTACAAAGACTTCTTAAAGCAAAGTTTATTCGAACAACCAGGTATGTCGATTGGCTTTCTAATGTAGTTCCTGTCATTAAAAAGAATGGCAAAATGAGGGTATGCATAGACTTTAGAAATTTAAATATGGCTACCCCTAAAGATGAGTACCCGATGCCAATATCCGACATGCTTGTCGACTCAGCATCAGGAAATGAAATTTTGAGTTGTATGGATGGCCATGCAGGTTATAATCAAATATTTATAGCCGAAGAGGATGTGCCAAAGACTGCCTTCAAATGTCCAGGAGCGATTGGGACATATGAATGGATTGTCATGCCTTTCGGTTTAAAGAATGCAGGAGCCACCTATCAACGAGCAATGAATGCAATTTTCCATGATATGATTGGAAAATTCATAGAAGTATATATTGATGGCGTGGTTGTCAATTCCAAAACCAAAGATGACCACTTGGAGCACCTGAAGCAAGGGTTTGAAAGGATGAGAAGGCATAACCTCAAAATGAACCCAGAGAAGTGTAGCTTCGGAGTGTCGGCTGCCAAATTCCTAGGATTCCTAGTCCACAAAAAAGGAATTGAGGTAGACAAAAATAAAGCCAAAGCGGTCATGGAAGCCTCGGCACCGACAGATAAAAAGGAACTACAATCCTTCGTAGGAAAGGTTAACTTTCTACGAAGGTTTATATCAAATATGTCGGGAAGAACAAGAATATTTGCACCGCTGGTCAAGATGAAATCAGAGCAAAGCTTCGTAAGGGAGCCTTGTCACCAAGAGGCTTTTGATCAGATCAAACGATATCTAGTCAATTCACCGGTCATGATGCCCGCAGTGCCTCGTCGACCGTTGAAGTTGTACATATCAGCATCTAAGGACACTATAGGATGTCTATCGGCTCGAGATGATGATGAAAATGTTGAAAGAGCTGTATATTATCTAAGCAGAGTCCTCAATGATGCTAAAAGAAGATACAATGCAATAGAGAAGTATGCTTAGCATTTTATTTTTCTTGTACAAAACTTAAATATTATATGATGCCATGTCATGTGTTCGTTATTTCCAAAACTGATGTTATAAAGTATATGTTGTCGAAACCAATCCTTAATGGACGTATCGGTAAATGGACCATTGCTTTGTCAGAGTATTCTTTACAATACGTACCAGCTAAAGCTGTCAAAGGACAGGCAGTGACTGACTTTTTGGTAGACCATCCAAGATTGGACGTGCCAGAAATAGATGTTGTCAGTTTACAACCCTGGAAACTCTATTTTGACGGATCAAGGCATCAAGGAGGTAGTGGAGTAGGAATCTTAATCGTGACTCCACAAGGAACTCCTACTAAGTTCATGTTTGAACTTAAGTATCCATGTTCCAACAATGAAGCTGAATGTGAAGCACGGATGTACATATCTTTGGGGATTCTCAATTGGTTATCATACAACTTACTCAAGAATACAAGTGTGTCAACTACAACTTGACAAAATACTGTATCATAGCTAGTAAGTTAATGAAAAAATTCGATGATGTAATTGTCAAATATATTCCCAAAAATTTGAATCAAGAGGCTAATGAGTTGTCTCAAATAGCCTCAGGATACAAGATATCTCAAAAGGCTTTGTCAGGACTAATGGAAATCAGGAAATTATTGTATCCATTAGAAGAGAGAGATATTTTGGTTAATGATGTAATTCTACCTAATGACTAGAGGTTGCCAATAATTGAATATTTGGAAAATCCAAGTCAGAAAGTAGATAGGAAAATGAAATACAAAGCATTGAATTACACAATGCAAGGAGGACTGTTATATAGAAGGTATGTTGACGGGACTCTACACAAGTGCCTGAATAAGCGAGAGGCTTATTTGGCTCTATCAGAGGTCCATGAGGGCATATGTGGAGCCCATCAGGCAGGAGATAAAATGAAATGGGTTCTTCTATGAAGTTTGTACTATTGGCCAACTTTGATTAAGGATTGCATTTCGTTTGCTAAGTCTTGTTAACAATGTCAGAAACATGGCCATATACAAAATGTACCAGCTAGTGAATTACACTCTATTGTCAAGCCTTAGCCATTCCGAGGATGGGCTTTGGATATAATTGGCCAGATACATCCTTCTTCATCAAAAGGACATCAATTCATTTTAGTTGGAGTTGATTATTTTACTAAATGTGTAGAAGCAGTTTGCCTTAAAGCAGTCACCTAACAAGACATAATTGATTTCGTTGAAAATCACATCATTTGTCGGTTTGGCATACCCCAAACTCTGACAACAGATCAAGGGTCAGTATTCGTCGGCAAGAAAGTTGTGGAATACGCTGGTTCTAGGCATATAAAAATGCTCACATCTACACTATATTATGCACAAGCCAATGGCCAAGTTGAGGCCATAAATAAGATCATTATTAGTCTTATTAAAAATCATGTGGGCCGACAACCTAAGAATTGGCATAATACTCTTGATCAAATACTGTGGGCATATAGAAATTCACCCAGGCAGTCGACAGGAACTTCACCATATCGGCTAACTTATGGACACGATCCTGTGTTACCTGTCGAAATCAATCTTAAGTCTACTCGCATTCAAATGCAAGATGATTTTCCTGTTGACCAATATTGGAATGCAATGTTGGACGAATTAGACGAGTTAAATGATGAAAGGTTGGTTGCTTCAGAAAACTTGATTCGACAGAAAGAAAGAATTGCCAAATTCTATGATGGACGAGTCAAGCTTAAGGCATTCAAAGTTGATGATCAAGTGTGGGAAGTCATTTTTCCCATGGACAAAAGTTGTCGAGAATATGGCAAATAGTCCCCAAAATGGGAAGGACCATTTAAATTTACTAAAGTTTTTACTGGGAATGGTTATGCACTAGTCGACATTGGTACTGGCTTAAGAATTAAGTCGATTAATGGCAAGTATTTGAAGAAATATAAACTGACGATGCTAGAAGTAAAAATTGATAGTAAATGAGATAGAACATAAGTTTTATTCATTGATTTGGCAATAAAATTTTACATTGTCAAAAGTACATCCTGTCAGTTTAAGCAAACTTATTCCTAAGAGAGCGGGCTGGAAGTTAACGATTGGCATACATAGATGTGTGTCGAATTATGAACATTTAAAAAAGATAAGTTAAAAAGATGTTCAGTTGACATACACAAAAAAAAATGTCAACTAAACAAAGATTGACAATTTTTGATTTCTTCCCAAGCCTTCTCCAGAGCCTCTCTGTCAGCCTTGGCTGCCAGATATTCATTTTCCATGGCTATTAGCATGTTGACAATAGTCCTGGCAGTCACTCCTAACTTTTTAGATTCATCGTCAATTTGATTGACCTTTTCTTTGCTGGCCGACAGAGTTTGCGCTAGTTAAGGTTTTTTCTCTTTAGCTTGAGTTAAAGCAACTTCTAAGTCAGCAATCTCTTTGTCTACTGCCAAGTCAGCTTTGATGTTGTCAGTAATGACATGAATCTCTTGTTCTCTTGTGGCCTTCATGGTGCGTAGAGTCCCTAACACACTGTCCTTGTTGATTTCTTTGACTTCAAAGGGGGACATAACATCATTGATGGTTGACAATTTGTCTGTCAGACCATCAAAGAAGTCTCTGGCAGAAGCCAAAGTGACCCTGCTTGAAGTTGGCAGAATGTTCTTGATTAGATTAAGTTGTTGGAGAAGATTGGTCATGGTCGAACGGACGGCTGAATCTGAACATAGGATGTCAAGTGGATGCTTGAAAAGGGATTTAAGCTCTTGCATAAACTTGACAGCTTGATAATCACTCGAATCTTGCCCTATCAATTTTGAAAAATCGGCAGATCTTGATGAACTCCGATGACCAGTCTCTGACAGAAAATCAATTAATTGTGTGTTTGGAACTAAGGTCACAGACTGAATTTTCACGTCCCAAGGCACATTCAACGCAGAAGCTCTCTCTTGTAGCTTCACAATGGACGCGCGTCTGCAGTGTCAGGACGCGGATGCAAACACATGCTAAGTCTTCAAGTTTAGAGGCAGGAACTTTCACTGGTTTGACGACAGTAGACAAGGTGTATGTCGGAAGTGGTGGAAGATGTGTCTGAGAATTGGAGTTTGTTGAGGAATTGGTGAAGAATGAATTGGTTGTTCAGGAGGATTGATGGCATCAAGATTGTAGATTGTTGAAGTTTTGCCTCTCTCCGTAAGCCGTCAAAAGACAAAACTTGAGGGGCATCTGTTAGGAGTGAATTTTCATATTTGAGTTTTCGTCAGACAGGCAGAAAGTGGCTACATGAAAATTGAGAAAGAAGTCCCAAAATTGGTATATACTGGTTTGGCTAAAAGAAAGTTGACAAGTACTAAGTTGACAGACGGAAAGTTGACAAAAATTGGTCAAAAGCAAGATTGTCAAATTCATAAGGAATTCCCAAAGTAGACGAGAGTTGGATTGAAGAGAGGAAAATTGACCAAGTTCAAAGTCGAGAGGAATAAAGTTGACAGAAGAATGTACATAAAGAAGAACGTCAAATTCAGAAGATTATAGAAGAATTGACAAGTATGTAGTTCACAAGAAATTCCTCAGTTGACACGCCAAACAACGAAACCGTTGACAACAAGCCAGTTGACACAGAGCGGTTCAAAGAATTGAGCAGTTAGAGAAGTTTGTTTGTCAAATAGTTTGAATTTGAATACGGCAAAACTGCCATACACGTGTCAGAAAGTAGATTAGGAAGTTACCTTTAGGAAGTTATTTACTTTTTCAATAAATACTAGATTCTACGATGTAATAAAGGTTGGAACTTGAAACATCCTACACGTCTCGATTACACAGCAGACTGAAGGATTAACTCAAGTACTCCTTCCACCATGTTATCATCAATACAATGTTCAATTTCAATACAATATTGGTTCATTTCCTACAAGTTCTTCATATACTTTCCAGTTTGTTCATCATGTTCTTCATAGTGTTCTTACACTTCTTTATTTTACTGCCATCAATATTGTGATGGCAGATTCATCTTACTTCTTTGTTAATTTTTATTAACTTTTAATATTTCTTCAATAGTTCCTCATGCATTTTCCGGTTTATTTATAATCATCTTCAAGATATTTCTTTAAACTTCATTATTTTTTTTCTACAAATTAATACTTGTTTAATCCAGTTTTCCTTTACTCTAATATTATAAGTAATTCCTAGTTTTTGACATCTTTTACTTAAATTAACATTTTCATTCGTTTCTATTCAATTTCCCAGAAATTGTTCTTCATCAAATTTAATAAATTACTACCCCTTTTCTATATTAATTCATTTGTAGTGTTCTTGAATTTCAAATCTAAGTTTTACTTCCTGTCAAGTATTCATATTTAATTACTTAGTATTTCAGAAATTATTTCCATTATCTAGGGAGGTTACTTGATACACATCCTACACATCTCGATCACACAGCAGATTGACGGATTATATTCAAGTATTCCCTCCATCCTTCTTATTTCAATACTATGGCTAAATTCAATGACACTTTCATCTCTTTTGTTCAAGTTATGTACTTGTTCCTTTTAATTTCTAGTATTTCTCTCAAGTTTGTTATTTAAGTTTATTTTATTTCTTGCAAGTGGTGTCATTTAGATCTTTCTTTACTTAACTTTCCTTTCAAACTTCAGTTTTCTTTTCGTTATAAACCCAGTACGATTAGGAAGTTATTTTCTATTAAATAATTGGCTTTCTTTCAAACTTCAAACTTATACTTTGAACTTAAGCAGTTTTTATTGTCAGCTTTCATCATTGGCAATATTCTGTACATTTTTGTAAACTCATATACTTGTCATAGCATCAAGTCTTTGCCAGTATATTACTAGATTTGACTAACTGGTCAAATTCATACTTGGCAGACAATACATACACACATTTTGACGAGATTACCGCATAACTCGTAGGTCCCACACTCGTCTGATCTTTAATTATTTGTAACAAAGGGATTTTTGGAGACCAACCAAAAACCAACGTTAACAAATTGGCACGCCCAGTGGGACGAGTTTAGAGTAACTCGTACAGTATCACGAATTGGACATACAAATTTATTGTATGCTTCTACGGAGTGGAAAGGTGGTTCAAACATCATCTATTTCCCAAAACTTTGTCGGATGTAGTGAGTCCGACGAAGAGGGCAGCGATTCCGAGGAATATGAGGTAGATTATGTTGAATTAAAAAACAGTCCACCTTATATATGACAAGCCTTAAAGCCTGCGAGGGCGAAAGAGAGGATTCCTTTCATTAATAAGAAAGTGTATATGTTTGATGTGACCAAAGCCGACCAAATATTTGACATATTACTCAAAGATAAGCAGTTAAAGTTGTCGGATGACCATAGGCTTTTGAAGGCCCATGAGATTAAGGATCGGAAATACTGTAAGTATCATAATAATTTTGGTCATGTAACTAATGATTGTATGCATTTCAGGGACATTGTTCATAAAGGTTTGGCAGAAGGAAGACTAAAATTTTCAGACAAGAAACCAGACATGAAGGTTGATACAGAACCGTTTGGTCCTGAGGTTAACAAGGCTGACCGCTGAGTCCCTATGGGAATAGGCATGGTCAATATCAGAGCTAGGCAAAATATCCAGATGGATCTGTCGGATCCATTTGATATTTACCCAAAGCCAGGAGAACCGCTTGTCGATTTCATGACACGCAAGAAATTTGACGGCATACTTAAAGTTTTCCCAAGATGTGAAGCATTCTATGATGAAGTGGCTGCCAAGAAAGCCAGGAGACAGAAACCATCATCGTATCGCCTACGTGACAGTACTGAGTCTCGTAATGGTGGTAACCAAGGCAGATTCTCACACTCGAGCAGCCACGATGGATCTAACAGTGTACACAGAAGTGTTGCATCTGTTGTTAACAAGTAGGCAAATAGTCGTCAACAACACATGCACCAGGCAAGACCGAGACAGCACCGCATTGGAGGTTGGCTTAAAGAGCCCATCAGAGGATCAGTGTAAAATAACCCTGTTGGTGGCAGATTCAATTCCGTCAAGAACAGGAAACCCCCATCCAACGTAATGGTGGATCAATGGGTGAAGAATTCTACCACGGCTCGTTATCCAGAGGTACAAAAGCAGACATGGGTTAGGAAAAACAAGTTCAGTGATCGCGGTCCACCCTTTTGGAATGAGAATTACCGAAAGGGCCAATTAGCTCAGAATGCTCAGATGACAGGGCCTGGTCTGTAAGGACCGTCAACTCAGCTGGCCATCTCTAAGAGCCAAAAGAGGAGGCTGCGGAGGCTCCGACAGGCCCAAAAGAAGAAGCTTGACAGGCAAGAAAGTGTCACCGTAAAAGAGACGCCTTCGCGTGATACTGGTTGTTTGGTTGCAACAGCTGACAACGTAAATGACAAGAGTGGAGCTGTCAAGATGAAGAGCGTGATAGAGGCTCACCCAATGGAGGTTGACATGAAGATGCTCGCTATTCAAAACAAGCCAAAGAAACCTATGTCACAAATCTGTGCAGAAAAAAGAAGGCCTTAGACATGTCGCCACCACCAACAAAATCCACGGGCAAATGGCCGGCTGGATTGGTAGACATGGAAAAGGTGGCAAGGCTTGAGAAGAAATTCGAGGCAAAGATGCAAGATCATCAGTTGGCAACATTCAAACCTGAATGTGTTTTGACCAACGAGGAATTGTCTTTTGATGCCATCAACGAGGTATGTTTCCACATAAACCAGAAATTAAATGGAAAGAAATAAGTTCCAATAATTAAGAATGGAGCGAACTAATCAGTTCTTATCTTGTAGCTTAATGCAACTATCCCTCATTACTGACCACCATGGATGATTAATAGTTGCATAATCTAGATTTAGTTTATATAGAATAGGAATGACAATGAGTAGGGTCTGGATATGATACTAAAATATTCATCTATATATCCATATTTTAGAAAAAGACCCTCACCCATCTCTATATTCCTTGCGTACCTATATGTCCAAACTCATACCAATTATACCCATATTTTAGTTAAATAGAATACAATCTACTTTTAATATATATGTAATTGTTTTATAAATTAGTAAAATGTTAATCCTATTTTAATATTAAAATTAACTATGAAACTTAATAAAACGAAGTGTATCAATTACAAATGCAACGTTTAACTTAATTAAAAATAATATTTAAAGACATTTCAAATCCTGTAATTTATAAAACAATAATAAAATTAGGTTTAATTATTTCGGTGGGTCCCTGAATTATATATTTGGGAATTTTCAAGTAAGTAACTAAACTAAAAAAAATTTAATTG
The DNA here is from genome assembly GCA_030762895.1 of Sophora flavescens. Classification (NCBI taxonomy): domain Eukaryota; kingdom Viridiplantae; phylum Streptophyta; class Magnoliopsida; order Fabales; family Fabaceae; genus Sophora; species Sophora flavescens. Next base: position 26,089,888 of record CM061065.1, on the reverse strand, counting down.
GGTCTCTAAACTTACATAAAAATTTTAATTGGATCACTAAAATATAAAATATGTTAAACATCCGTTAAATTAGATAGAAAATTATTGATATCATCCAAGCTGAACACTCATATCAACTATGTACATTATATCATTATCCAGTTAACACTCCACCCTAACTCACCCAATTTTCCCAATTCTCCGAAGTCATAAATCCCTAAGCATTGACCACACTTGACTAATTGGAAAAACAGTTATGTTATTTACACACCCAAATGGGACACCCATTTGAAACACCTTGGTTAATCACGTATAAATATTTGGTTAACTCGATTCATTATATGGTTAATCACGTGCAAATATTTGGTTAATTCATGATGACCTATTAATAACTGAATAAACCAGATATTTGTATGTAATTAACCAAATATTTACATGGTTATGAAAAATAAGCCCATTAACCATATAACGAACTGAATTAACCAAATATTTATATGTGATTAACCAAGGTGTCCCAAATGGGTGTCCCATTTGGGTGTGCAAATAACATAACTGTTGGGAAAATTGGGCAATGAGGATGGATTGTTACCTGGACAATGACATGACATGCATAATTGATATGAGTTTCTATTTTGGATGACATCAGTGATATTCCATCTAATTCAACGGAGGATGACTGATAAATTTTCTACTTTAAGGACACAATTGAAAATTTATATAAATTCAGGGCCCAATTAAAAATCTTTTTTAGTTTATAGATCTACTAAAAAATTATCAAATAATTCAAGAACCAACTGAATAATTAAATCTAGAAAACATTAAAAAAATTTAATTACATATGTGGGCATGAGGTAAGCAATATAATACCTCCTCCCGCACCCATCTCTATAGATTTTTGTGGGTAATTAAAACCCCATAAACATCCCTATTTAATGGATACAACCCCTGTCTATTGCAGATAATTTTTGCGAAAGATTGTCTCCTATTTGTACTTTATAGGAAGAGTAATGATATTTGTACACATATTTTGAACATCTTGTATAGATACCGTAGAGCTTGTGAGGTCTTGGGAATGATGAAATACATGATGAGAGAGAAGAAAACAATAAATAAATAGGAATGAGTACTTTTATACGATGTTGGACACCATTTTTGTGTTCAAATATCATTACTCTTATATGAAATATTAAATCTTTAATTTTCATTTCAATGTCTCATTGTACTTTCTACAGCAAATATCCCTTGGTCATGGTATAACATAAACTCAAAATACTACAAGAAATTCAACGATCAGCTACGACAAATTTTTCAGTTAATTGGTAGTTTTTTTCTAGCAAATAAATTTAACTTCAAATTAGCTACAAAATTGCTGCAGAATGGGTGGTAGCATAATTTGAGTGGCAAATTAGCTAAAAAAAAATTTCTATCTAATTCATAGCTACTCTTAAATAAGTGCTAGCTATTTTGTAGTTAATCCCTAGTAATATACTGTTCAAAATTGTTTTACTAGCTAAATAGCTACCATATTGTCGAAGCGATTTTATAGTCAATCTATGACTAGATTTTCTTAGCGATTTTGTAGTTATTCCCTAGCTAATTCAAAAAAAAATATCAATCACTAAATTGGTCCCAAACATCTGTTCTATGGACCAATTTAGCGACCGATATCTTTTAACTTTATTATCTGGGTGTAGCTGTAAAACAACATACCAAAACCAAAGCAACAAAACTTATAACACTATTGCAGTTTAGACATTTTACATCGGTCAAAACAGGTTTTTTACATCGGTTATACTCGTCTTATAGAATCAAGTAATATTGAATGTGAGAACTTTTTAAATCGGACACTGACTGGTGTAAGAAGTCACATTTTGAATAGACACAAACAAGCTCAAACATAAACAAAATATCTCAAATATCCAAACTATTGACAAACATGAAATAAGAAGTATTCATAATGTCATAAATTACTAATGTCAAGAATGTAAGAGAAGACATTGGTGAATTCACCAATAATTCCTACACATATATCTCCACATTCTTAATAAATAATTGTCATGAATATAGTGACAATTACTTCATCTTTGGTTTGCTCAATCCCTACATCATAACTTTTCAGAAATTTTGAAAACTCCGGATCCTACAGATTTCAAGCAGAAAGTTAAGTTAGATATATGATCAAAACAACATTGAATGACATCAATATGAAACCAGGTACTTCATTTATATGAATCAACCATGGGGACAAAAATGAAAAATAACACCTGTTAGAATAACACAAGAACTTTCCATGATTAGGCTAGTATTTTTCATTTTATTTTAGGAGGGGGCATGTCTAAATAGAGTCAAAGCTCACAGTCCCTGTTCTTTTTTTCTTTTCAAAATTTTGATCAAAAGTACTTGTTTTAAGTACAACAAATTTGTCTATGCATGTCTCAAAAGTAAAATGAAAAATAAAAAGAGAGAGACTAGTCTTTCAAGAGAGCACCCAATTCAGAGGATTTTACATCGAATATAGAGAACTATTTATAACAATATACACCAAGCATAAAATTCTGCACCTAAACATACAAATCTAAATTCATAGAAAATAGTAACTAAAGTTTCTCTTTCTTTTTATGAATTGTATTGTATATACTTAATTCTTCATAACTATATATAACTATATATATATATATATATATATATATATATATATATATATATATATATAAGTTTATGTGTAACTGTTTCAGCATTAAAAATGAAAAGAGCATTTTGAATCTTATATAGTTAAAAAATAATAAATGGAAATTGTATCATGACTAAGGCCTTAGACCACTCTAAGCATTGCCATTCTTTTTTTTTTCCTCCGGGTTTCAGGCACCTCAAGTAGTAATGGAAGATAAGCATTCATACTGAGATAAACATTGACCAGGGCAAAAACAAAAGGTAAGGAATATGATTTATTCAGAAAAAAAAAATAAAAATTGGCAGAGGCAAACTCGAATTGGTTACTACTTACTAGTTTAGATAGAGCCGTCTATAGATTTTTCTCAAAACACCTGAATCGGTTACTAATCAAGGAAGGCATAGGAGCAAATTCTTCATAATATGACATGCATAAACAATTTAGTTTGGTTACCTTAATAGTTGTCATCTGACTTCCAGCATTTTCTTGTTCTTGACTACCTGACTTTGCCTTTGGGTTCTATGAAGCTTATTATTAATCACCTAAGCATTAGCAAACTAAAATCAAGCATTATATCTCTGAATTGCATTTAAGCTTCCAAAATGAACTAAAGCATCCAAAGACAATTCACTCTTAGCTTAACAGGATAAAATTATTTAAAATTTAAGGTTTCTTTTTATTAAGTAGTTACTTTCTCTTTGTGCCGCTGCCTGCCTGCGGCCGATGCTCCAGGTAATCTTCGAAATTTGTTGTAATCATCTGTGAAACAGAATAAAAGGATAAATATAATTCAGTTTTGCAGATATCCAATAATTATACACCATCATAGTTGATAAAAAAATCACAACTTACATGTGACATGGAGAAGTGATCATACACATAACTAAGTCACTAACCGGGAATATCTGCCGAAAGAATTAGTGTACCACAAAACTAGCATCTGGACACCCCATGTGCATACCAATTTGTTTCTTTAATATTATTTTTTATCATAAGATTTAACTATAAAGTTCTGTAGATGTAATACTCGTATTTATACATATTGAAAGAGCTGCAACTAATAATCTAAAAGGCAAAGATGATAGATTTGGTACCTTAAATCTCAATCTCTGGTTATATCCCAGTAAAGTGAATTAATGATACTTGAAAGAGAAATTACTGGGACTGCTGTTGAATATTTTAAAGCTGGAAAACAAATGCAAATGGAGTTAGCATTTTAGGATCTAAAGCAAATAGGCCTTAGATTATAAAGAGTGCTTGCACCAATATAGACATGAGTGCACAAGCAGTGTTGAACACCTTAAGTGAGAAATGAATACTCATATTTGTCTCAACTCATATGACAACCATAAAAAAATGTTAGAATTAATACTTAAGTTTGAGAAGTGACATTAAAACAATAACATGATTTTTATGATTAAACACATACCTGTTTTGAGAAAAGTGCAGCAGTAATAGTACACCTTCAAAGACAATAGTTTGCAAGTTTTTAGTTTATATACCTGCAATTGTGGCTCCAAGTAAAGTACTAAATTAACCATTTAAATATTTTGTAAAAGTAACCATGTAAATATGAATTGAGTACTCTCTTTAGAGATTGTTCTAGCGCAATTACCTTTATAGAATAAAGAAAAACATTAGGAGAATTTGCAGAATTTTCATTTTTATGTTAACAATGCAATCAACTATACTCTAAATTTAAACACATCAGTTTTAAAAAAAGAAACAAAAGGAACTGAAAGTATATTTTAGAGTAAATCACTAACTCATACAAACTAATCAGTGTTCAAGCATTTTGTCAAATAATTGGTAAGCAATATAGTAATACACTAGAATCCATAACACATTTTTTTATATGAATAAGCAAACTTGAAAAACATTTGCCTCTGCTTGTATCCATTTTATTAAGGGTGGGGTTATTTGAAAAGAATAAAATTGGAAATAAAGAATGATTGGTAAGAACAAAAATTAGAGGGATTAAAATGCTCTAATTTGTCCAGACAAGAACAACTAATAGATATCTAGGTTCCTTAAACATGCTGTTAATATTAGATGTTAATTCATGTCGTATCTATGGAAAAGGCTTTTTTGGGAGAGACAGAATCCATTTTGATAATCTCTACACCTCAAAAGATATTAGTCTCCTACTATTAATTAATGATTAGCCTTGGTGCGCACACAAAAAAAAAATGGTTCTAATTTATGATTCAATAGCGTCTTTGTTTCAAAATACAACGCAATAACTCTCCTTCACCTTAACCTAAGGTTTTGTTTGGGAGGATGGAGTGGAGTGATTATTAATGGAGTGAGTGACTAAAAAGTATTAACTCATTGTTTGAGAGTTTATTAAGTAATTGAATGAGATGGTAACGCAAATCACGCCATCCCACACAAACCCTCCAATTTTTATACCCTCTAAATTGGGGGTTTGAAATTTCCCTCATTAAACTTTCAAACAATGGAATTATATATATTTACCTCTCCACTCCACTCCTAACTATGAAGTCTGGATAGTGGATACTCAAAACTTGGAAACATATTTATATCGTACCTGTATCCGATATCGATACTCGTAAGATACTTTAAGATATGTATTCAAGAAGTATCTTTTTTTTTAAAAAATTCTTATTTCAATTTGTCATCATGCATTGCTCAACCTATCTAAGTCTTCTTGATTTTGCAAGAGAAGAATTCAACATATTGGTACATTTGAATTTCAAGACATCTATTAATAGTAGGAGCGAAAGCAATCATTATGTTAATTCAAGTAGTTCCCTCGTTCAATTAAAAATTAGCAAACATAACCAATCAATGCTTAATTAAGGAAAATTGAATCTCTCTAAGACATTAAGTACATGTAAGAGTACGTTAATATATTCTTTACCTAAATACTGCCAAGTTTGTTTTACAAAATGCAGGCCAAATACTATCCTGTTACTTATGATAATTATTTTGACTTCACATAATCCCTTTGTGAAAATATAAAAGTTTGATCTGACTCAAAACTTTAGAACTCACTTGTTTTGTTTCCAGTTTTCTCTTTCCATTTCCTGTTTTCATTCATAATTACAAAACTTAGGTCCAATCCCTTATATTTTTTGTTATCTAGTTCTTACATATAGTTTTTTTTTTTTTTGACAGATTACATATAGTACACTTAATTCCTTTTTTTTTTTTTTTGGTGAAGAGTACACTTACTTCCTGTGATATATAGAAAATTGATTTTTGATTCATACAAAGTATGCATACGATGTTTTGACAGATACAAAATTAACTTTTTATTTATAATAAAATTACACAAAATACACTTACGTTATGAGAATTGGATAGTAAATTATATAAGAAACTGAACTTTAGGTTTATCCTTGATCAATCAATAATTCAACATGGAATGTATATTTAAGCACATATTTAGTTATAACCAATCCAATCAGCACAAAACATTACTATTTGCTTAGCCAAGGCCCAAGATCTATAGATTTAAATTCAAAAGCATTAATCACAAGCACAAATAATTAAACCTGTCATCAAAAGTAAATGTAACATCTCCAACAGTCCATGCATATAATTGTTTTTGTTTGATGTTTAGTAATAGGTAATAACTTGTACTCATTATTATTTTGCAGGTGCAAAGAGGTTAATTGGTAGAAGATTCAGTGACCCTTTGGTTCAGAGTGACATGATGCTATGGTCATTTAAAGTTATTGCTGGTGTTGATGATAAACCTTCTATTGCTGTTAACTACAAGGGTGAGGAAAAGCATTTTTCTGCTGAGCAAATCTCATCCATGGTCTTGGCAAAAATGCGTGAGATTGCAGAGTCCTTCCTTGAATTTACAGTAAAGAATGCTGTCATTACTGTGCCTGCTTACTTCAATGACTCACAGCGTCAAGCTACCAAAGATGCAGGTGTTATTGCTGGTCTTAATGTTATGCGAATAATCAATGAGCCTACTGCTGCGGCAATTGCATATGGCCTTCACAAGAAAGATACTTGCCATGGAATGAAAAATGTTTTCATATTTGATCTTGGTGGTGGCACTTTTGATGTGTCACTTCTCACTATTGAAAAAGGTGACTTCAAAGTTAAGGCCATTTCTGGAGATATATACACACCTTGGGGGAGAGGATTTTGATAACAATATGGTGAACCACTTTATACAGGAGTCTCAATTCATTTGGCACAAAGTTCCCATAATTGGATGCATACTCTAAGTAAAGGACAATCTAATCATGTGATCATGCAAAACTATGTCTATATGAATGCAATATGAAAAATGCAAAAAAATTGTAAAAATACGTACCCATACCCCAAGCTTAAAAACTTACATTGTCCCCAATGTAAATAATCAAGTCGGAGAGAGGAGAAAAATGGAACAACTCACCGAGGTGGTAGAGGGTGCTGGCTTACATGCCAGTCAAAGAGATGCTGGAAAATGTGTCACGGCCGTGATGCTTATCAAGGCTAGGCCGTGATCATTTCTGGTCTATAGGAGCTGGCATGTCACGGCCGTGAGTTCCATCACGGCTAGGCCGTGATACATTCTGATCTTCAGGATCCTTCTCATCACGTCCGTGATGGACATCACGGCTGGGCCGTGATCCTTTCTGATCTTCAGTGGTTAGCTAATCACGGTCGTGACCACCGTCACGGCCTGGGCATGATGACTTCTGACTTTATTTTTCCTTACCTTTTTGCTCTTACTGCTTTCATAACCTGCAAATACTTGGCAAAACCATCAATTAGTGATCTTTCTTCTCTTAATCTCCTCAAATTATTCAAAAACAAAATTCAAAAACAAATGGAAAAGGGAAAGGAAACTTGGGTTGCCTCCCAAGAAGTGCTTATTTACGGTCTTAAGCTTGACCACACTCCTTTCAATCAACTGGGGTCAGCTGGGCTTAGAAGTGCAAGAACACCTCTCTTTCATGGAAGTCCTTCAAAAAGCCTATTTTGTTCATATGGCCAATTGCGCTTTCGCTTTGCTTTTTTCACTCTGAGTTTTATGGCCTTACTTCCTCCCGACGGAAGTTTTATCTCCACATGAGGAGCAACTCCAACTTCATCACCATTTGGTGCATCATTCGTCATGCTAAGTTTGGGAGTTGCTTCCATATTAGGCTCTTCCTTCACCTCTGGAGACATTATCTCGATCCTGCACACGACTCTCAAAAGGAGGGTTGTTATATGAGTTAGTCAAATCAAAATCTACCCTACCTTCCTCTACATTTAAAGAGAGCTTGCCATTTTTTACGTCTATTATCGCTCCAGCTGTGGCCAAGAATGGCCTTCCAAGAATGATAGGGAATTTAGAATTCCCGTTCATATCCAACACCATGAAATCGGTAGGAATGAAAAATTTCCCTACCTTTATGGGAACATTCTCTAGTATGCCTAGAGGAGTTTTAGTTGAGCCATCCGCAAATTGTAAAGAGGATTCGGATGGACTCAATTTCTTGGGTCCTAACCTCTCAAAGATAGTGAGCGGCATCAAACTCGCACTAGCCCCTAAGTCACATAAGGCATGGTCTATTTTTAATTCTCCAATTGAGCAAGCAATAGAGAAACTTCCTGGATCTTTTAGTTTATGAGGCATATTAGTTTTTATCATGGCATTATGCTCCTCAATTAAGCTCTTAGTTTCTATTTCTACTTGCTTTCTCTTGACCAACCTTTGTGGGAAAGGTATTGGGGATTGGTAAGGTGGTGGAGGGACATACGTTGACTCTATCTCTTCATCTTCGCTCATGTCCTCCTCACATTCCACATCCTTTTCCCTCACCCCAAGCTTATCATCCCTTAAGTATATAGCATTACAGTGCTCATTGGGATTAACTTCGGGTTGTCCTGGAAATGTACCCTTAGTTCTGGTATATGTACTAGCTTGTTGGGAAATCTGGGTTTCTAACATCTTATTATGGATGGCTAAGTTATCTACCTTAGATGCTAACTCTTTTATTGCCTCATTAACTTCCCTACCTTGTTGCCTAAATTCTTCATTTTGTTTTGTTTGGGTTTCAACAAAATTTTCCAAAATAGACTCAAGTTCAGACTTTTGTACCTGAGGATACCCCGACGCGGGTTTCCTATAACCTTGGCCTTCTTAGAATTCGTGGTTCAACGTGTTGTTGTAGTTCCCGTAGGAGAGGTAAGGGATATTCTTCCTTCCTTGGTTGTAAGAATTTGGGGGAATATAGTTTGGTAACTTCGGGTTCGTGTCACAAGTTGTGACAAGAGTTCACTTGTTCCCCTGAAGCACCGGATCCATGAGCAATACCATGTGGGCACTCCATTATGTCATGTCCCTGCATTCCACAAATCTCACAAACAACATTAGTAGCACCTATTGAACTCACATTAGTCTTTTCAAGCTTATCAAAGCGTTTATTCAGTGAGTCAATTTTAGACATAATTAGATCAGTGCTATTCATTTCAAACTTACACCCCGAAATCTTTTTCGGGTCATTACCTCTTTCCGAACCCCATTGGTGGTAGTTGGTGGCCACGTTTTCAATAATATTTAATGCTTCGGTCAAAGGTCTATTCATAAAGGCTCCACCAGTTGCGGAGTCAAGTGACACCTCGAAGAGTAATCCAATCCGTTGTAGAAGGTATGCACTAATAACCACTTCTCGAGTCCATGATGTGGGCAAGACTCCAGCAATCCCTTGTAGCGATCCCAAGCTTCGGATAAGCATTCTCCATCCTTTTGGAAGAAGCCGGTGATCTGAGTTCATAGGTAGGCAGTCTTGGATGGAGGGAAGAATTTCTCCAAGAATGCCTGCTCCAGCTGGTCCCAAGTTGACAACGTATTAGCAGGCACTTGCTTCAACCAGGCTTTTGCCTTTCCAGTCAAAGAGGAGGGGAATAACCTCAAGCGTATAGCATCAATCGGGGCATCATGAATTCTAATTGCATCGGTGAACTCCAAGAATGTCTCCACATGATCGGTCGGGTCCTCCGAGGGTAATCCTTCGAATTGATGTTGCCTAATCATGCTAATTAGCATAGGCGGTATAGTGTAGTCCTTCAGTGGTTTTGTATCCGGTAGATTCACCATGAGTGGAATGAGAATCAACCTCTCCCTCTCTCTTTGTAGTCTCCTACGTCTATGAAAGGTCCTTTCGATTTCAGGGTCAATATCAATAAGGTTTCTAAGACTTAGGGATCTTTGCATAAAAGAGAAAAACACCTATAGGGGAGAGATAGATACTCTAGAAAGAAAAAGAGATAAATGAAAAAAAATGAAATATTTTTTTCTTTTTTTTTAAAAGAAATAATTAAAAAGAAAAAGTCCAGAAAAATCAATTTAAAAATTAAATTGAGATTCAAGAAAGCACAGTCCCCGGCAACGGCGCCAAAAACTTGGTGTCGTGGATTCCGGCAAGTGTACCGGATTCGTCGCCAAGTAATAAAAAGATCGATCCCATAGAAACCGTAATCTCAAATAACAACTAATTAATAAACCAATTAAACTGGACTATATAAAAAAGGATTTTGAAAAGATTTGATTTTTGAAATAAGAATTAACTAGAAAATCTGGTATTTAAGAATGCAATCAATTAAAAGAGGAAAGTAAATCAATTAGGGGTTTTTCAAATCTAAAGAGATTCCTAGGAATTGGGTTACCAACAATATTGTTCGTGTTACCAAATTGACTGCCCCTTGTTAATTATCAAAATTTGATTTGAAGGCGAATTTATCCTAAATAAGTTAATGCTCCCTCTCGGGTTACAAAAACCGTGCCCAATTAAACCAACCCCCACTCTCGTGGTAATTAAATTTAGATTGAACCCTTTAAGCTTTGTGACAATTCGTGAACCCTCGAAGGACCGCTTCTAACTCTCGTGATTTAAGTCCTAAGTTTGATTCCTATAGATCCAATACCTAAGTTCACCGCTAGGTTCCTCCTTAGAGTATCTTTGACATGCAAATAAGTGCGCACCTGATTCACAAGTAATTCATGCGATAGAAACCAAATCGAAAGCGAAATCGAAATTAGAAGAAGAAGAAGAAGAAGAAGAAGAAGATCCTATTTATAGATTAGGGTAACTTGAATCTCAAGCAATCACAAATTCTGATCAAATCAGTTTCTAAAGATCCATATATTGCACGTCATGGCCGTGATGGCCACCACCGCCAGCCCGTGACGGATTCTGCCTTGGAGGCTACTTCACTGGTTGGTCTGTCACAGTCGTGACCACCATCTCGGCCTAGCCGTGATCAGTTCTGCCTGTGAGGGTATGGTTCAGCTGGCATGTCACGACTGTGATGGACACCACGAGCTGGCCGTGACCAGTTCTGACTTTTCCATTCTTTCTTTTCAGCTTTACTCGATCATGGCCGTGATGGTTGTCACGGCTAGGCCATGATGAGCTCTGTTTGGCTCATTTTCTTCACTTTTCAAGCCCCATCTTCATGCAAGCTCCATCATGGTTAATCTTGAGCATTTTAATCCTCAATTCCTGCACAACAACACCATAAAACCGCCTTATCCATTCCAAGGTAAAAACTAACCAAAATCAAATTAGAAATGCCTAACCTATATGAAAATGCATGCAAAATGTCAATGAAATATGAGGTGAAATCACACTCATCAAGAAGAGAGGCTGAGCCTGAGAGAGAGGGGAGGGGGTCGCGATCTGGGTTTTGGGGTGAAGTGGCGAACCGCGAGGGGTCGTTTGGTGGGTGGTCGACGCGCTGGACCAATGACGGAGGACGAGGGTTATCGGTTGAGACTTGAGTGAGTGTGGAAGTGGAGAAAAATGAAGGAAAAAAAAGAAACAGAAGAGGGGAAGAAGAAGCTTGTAGAAAGTATAAACAGAGGAGAGGAGGGAGGTGAGGGACGAGAGACTTCAGTGAGTGTGTGTGGGTGTGTGTGAGGTGAGGTGAGGGGCGAGAGACTTGAGTGAGTGTGTTCCCCGCATGTGTGTGTGTGTGGGGGGGGGGGAATTTTTAGAGAGAAACCGAATTGGGTGGGGGGAATTTTTTTTTAATCAAAAAATTTAGGTGGGAAATTAATTGAGATTTGGGAATAATATAGGGAAAATTTGAGAGGGAAATAAAATATATATTGATATATTAATCTAATTACTAGTTTAGTATATGTTTAGAGTATTTATTGTATTATATGTTAATAATTGATTTGTTGTATTAAATAATTTACTGTAATTATTAATTAGATTATCTGTGTTTTGCTAATTACTAGTTTATATTAAAGTTTTTTTTTTGAAGGCTAGTTTAGATTAAAGTTGTAGGTTTGGTTGAATTATTGATTGATGTTTATTTATAAATATTGAACAGGTTGTATAAAATATACACAATACCTCCAAGAGAAGAATTTCCTACACAAAGATTAGATGGTGCTCCAAGTGATGATATTGGATGGCATTTTGGAAACCCAGTAGCCGGAAATCGTAACAATATCGAATGCAAACTTTGTCACAAGATAATAAAAGGTGGCATTACAAGAGTGAAGCAACATATAGCACATATGAAAGGACAAGTGTCTGGTTGTGCTAGAGTGAGCAAATTGGCTAGAGAAGGTATGATGAAGCTTCTTATTGAAGGAAAAGCAAAGAAAAATGACTCCAAAAAAAGAAAAGAAGAATTTGAAGGACGCCTGAGAGGAGAAGATGAAGATGAAGATGTGGATCAACTTATTGATGAACGAATGAGGTTTGCTACACAGGAAAGCCTTAGATCACATTGCGAATGGGAAGACAGGCAACAATTTAGACAACAAACAGGAGGGCGTGGAAATATATATGAACAAGGTGGGAGATCTCATGCGAGTATTGGTGGGGGTCAAAGGCCTGAAGATGTTACTCTGGAGTTGAGATCTACAAATATTGATCTTATGAGGAACAAAAGCATGAAGCAACCTAAAATCAGTAAGGGTATCATGAAGACATTGAGGAGGAAGCTAGGAGAGGCAGTAAGCAAGTTTTTTATTTATGACCGCTTACATATGAATTTAGCTAACTCTCCTTGGTTGCATAATTTGATTGTTACAGCTGCTGAGGTAGGTGAAAGGGTTAAATGTCCGACCCCTTATGAAATCTCAGATGTATATTTAGAGAATGAATATAGGGAAATGAAGAAGTGGTTGAACGTATTGAGAGGTACATGGAAAGAAAAAGGGGTGACAATAATGTGTGATGGTTGGACGGACGGTATCAACCATACTCATATTATGAATTTTTTGGTGCATAGTAGTAAGGGGACAATTTTCTTGAAATGTATTGATGCTTCTGATGTTGTTAGTAGAAACACATAATACTACTTTCAATTATTAGATAAAGTTGTTGAAGAAGTGGGAGAAGAGTTTGTTGTTCAAGTGGTTACAGATAATGAAGCAGCACTGAAAGCAGCTGGTCATAAACTGATGGAGAAGCGGCCTCAATTGTATTGGTCTGCTTGTGCGGCTCATTGTTTAGATCTTTGCTTGGAGGATATAGGAAAAAAGGAAAATGTACAGAAGTTATTAACTGATGCAAAGACTGTGACAAATTTTCTTTATAACCATATATGGACTGTCGACCTCATGAAAAAATATATTGGAGGTAGAGAAATTGTCATTCCTGGTGTTATCTGATTTGCAACACAGTTCCTACAACTTCAAGAAATTGGACAGCAAAAGCAAGGTCTGAGAAACATGTTCAACTCCGAAGAGTTTAGACGATCTAAATTTGGTAAAGCTAAAAATGGACCGTCATATGAAGCAAGAACAATTGTTAATGATGTGAATTCTGGAGTAATTCCCAAGACATATTGAAGGTGTTTGAGCCTTTAGTAAAAGTTTTGAGACTTGTTGATGGTGACGAGAAACCAACCATGGGTTTCATATATGAAGCCATTGAAAGAGCTAAACAGCCAATTAGACAAAATTCTCATTATCATTCCAGATATAATGATTTAATAGACAAGCGATGAAGATACATGCATTCCGATCTTCATTCTGCCGGTATGTTGATATAATTTATAAATTTATTTTTATCATGTAATTTTATATTTATACTTTCATCCATAATAATATATTATCTTTTTTTAGGTTATTTTCTTAATCCGCAATTTCAATACAGGGTTGAACATGTGGATGATGTCTATAAAGAAACGTTTGAAGGAACAAATAGAGTCATCTTCAGAATAGAAAGAAACATCGATGATCAGATTAAAGCTCTGAACCAGGTTAGTAATGAATATTTATATTTTTAAACTTATAATTCATTATTTATCAAATGAAGATATTTACGTATTGATATATTATGTTATATTTCACAGTTAGTACTTTTAGAGATAAGGTTGAAACATTTGGTACTCCTCAAGCTCAAGCAGCTTGGTCTAAGATGAATCCAGGTAAAATAATATTTTTTTTATAAATCAATGAACTTTAACTTTATTTTTAATATAATAACTAATAATTTGTTTACCTTTTGTTGCTCCTTTAAAAAGCTGAATGGTGGTCCTTTTTTGGTGTATGTGTTCCTGACCTTAAACATGTGGCTATAAAAGTTCTTAGCCAAACAACTTCAGCCACAAATTGTGAGAGAAATTGGAGCACATTTAGTTATATCCACACGAAGACAAGGAATAGATTGAAGTATAAAAAGCTGCAAAAGCTTGCCTTCACGCACTACAATATGAAATTGAAAATGAGGCATCAAATGAGAAAAAGTCAAGATGAAATTGAAGCAAGTTTTAATCCTATCAATCTTGATTATATATTTCAAGAAGATGCATTATCTCCATGGATTAAAGAGAGAGAAGATCCACAATTAGATGGAGTACAAAATGCAGAATGGTTGCCTCTGGTGGATACAGATGATGAAAATGTGGAAGTTGTTGATGATAATGATGATTCTAATGAAGATGGTGGTGGTTTAAGTCCACCGAGTAATAATAGTGGTGATGGGGTGGTAATGTAGAAGCTGAAGAAGGTGGTGATGATGATAATGATGGGCAATTTCAAAATGATCCATCTCAAGATTCACCCTATAATAGGCGTTATAGGAGCTTCACTGATATGGCTCCTTCTGGTAGTTCATTACCCGAGAGCAGCAGAGGTGGGTCACATTCTAGGAGAGGAAAAAGAAAACAGAATGTTCCCCTTGAAGATTCTTCCTCTTCTAGTATTACACAAAGTTTTAGTGACTTTGGTATTGATGATTCTTCTCAGAGTAGTCAACAATCTCATCCACCTTATTATCAATATCCTTATTTCAACACATATAACACATACGCAAGTGATCAAGCTCCCTCATACTACCAACCATCAATGAATTATCAAGATCCTTATCATCAACAATCAAGTGGTGGATTTTTTGATTATGTCTTTGGACAAGGAGCTACACAAGATGATAGCCAAAGTGAGAATAGAGGTTATGAACCACCACGTCATTCCACCATGTGGTAGCAAGTATCATGTAAGTTCAATTTTTATTATCTTTGATTCATATAATTGTTAATTATTATTATTATTATTACTTTAAATTTATTAATTTGTTTACTTTTATCTTCTTCTTTTTTGTAGTGAAGACGTATCTCTAAGTGGTGACAATGTGACGTTATTTTAGAATCACAATTGCAGCTGGGTGTATTCCTATATGTGACACTAATATCTTTTTATTTTTGATTCATATATATTTATGCACTTTTAAGTTTATGACCTTCTTACTTCTTTGTAATTTTGTACTTATATGTGTTTAAAAGTTTTATTTATAATTTATTTTCACTAAATTAAGTTTAAATTATTCATAAACATAATACAATGTCTTAAAAATGACTAAAAATTTATATAACATCATTAGTAAAAGATATATAAAGAATTATATAAAAAAAATGGATTTTTTTTTTCATTTTGTGAATTTTTCAAATCGTTTCACGCCGCAACAGCCATATTACGCATCGAAGCAACCGTAATGACCGCAACCACAGTGACCGCAGCCGCGACCACAACCGCAATTTAAAACCCTGCCTTGAGGAGAGGATTTTGATAACAATATGGTGAACCACTTTATACAGGAGTTCAAGAGGAAGAACAAAAAGGACATTAGTGGAAACCCAAGAGCCCTTAGGAGGTTGAAAACTGCTTGTGAGAAAGCAAAGAGGATCCTTTCATGTGATACTCAGACCACCATTGAATTAGAGGCTTTATTTGAGGGCACCGACTTCCATTCAATGGTCACCCGTGCTAAGTTTGAGGAACTCAATAGGGACCTGTTTATGAAGTGTGTGGAGCTTGTGGAGAAGTGTCTTATGGATGCTAAGATGGACAAGAGTAGTGTTGATGATGTTGTCCTTGTAGGTGGCTCTACTAGGATTCCCAAAGTGCAACAACTATTGAGTAACTTTTTTGATGGGAAGGATATGTTCAAGTGCATGCATGTTGATGAGGTTGTTGCTTATGGTGCTGCTGCCCATGCTGCTAAATTAAATGGTGTGGTCAGTGAGAAGATTAAAGACATGATTATGATGGAAGTGACTCCACTCTCTCTTGGGTTGAAGAAACAAGGAGGTGTGATGAAAATAATAATTCCTAGGAATACTATCATTCCTATAAAGATGGAAGATGTGCTCACCACACATTTTGATAACCAAACCAATATCAAAATTCATGTTTATGAGGGTGAGAGACAAGCAACCCAAGACAACAATTTGCTAGGAATTCTATAATGGATAAGGAGATTAATTCCAAGCTTTCCAGAGAAGACCAACAAAATATCAACCAAGCAATTGATTGTGCCTTACTATGGCTTGGTGAGAATGAATTTGCTGAACAAGATGATTTTGATCTCATACGCACCACTCTTTCAAGTGCCTTTGATCAAATTATTGTGAAGATGATACAAAATGAGGATAATGGTGTGGCTCCTGGTACTGTTGCTCGACCTGGTATTAAAATTGGAAAGAATCGCTGGGTATCGATATTGGCAAAATTTGCCTTCGAGGTTATATTTTCACCCATTACAGGTGATATCATAGGCTTAGCTTCTTCTGTAATTACTGCCATTTTGTCAAATTGATTGAAATTTTATATCATTTTAAAATTGTATAATGAGTCGAATCGGGTCGTGGACAAAAATCTTCCACTACAAGAAAAAATGAATTTAGCGAGGGCCAAAGGCCGTCGCAAAACACATGTTTCTGACGGATTTGCGACGGCCATAAATCCGTCACATGTTGGGTTGTCGCAAAAGTTTTCTGACGGTTTTTTAAATGACCGTCGCTAATTAGCGACGGCTTATTCCGTCGCTAACTTATGTTGATTTGCGACGGCTTAGCCGTCGCAAATTATGAGAAATTAGCGACGGCATAACCGTCACAAATTATACAAATTAGCGACGGCCTAACCGTCGCAAATCAACGTAAATTAGCGACGGAATAGCCGTCGCAAATTGCAACACATTTTTATAAAACTAAATAATTTAATTAAGTAATTTTTTATTAATTAATTATTTAAAATATGAAGTATTTTTAATTAATTATTTAATATTTAATATAAAATTCAAAATTAATATAAACATTATTTATTTTGTATATTAATTAGAATTTAGACTATATTATGATAAATGAATAATAATTTTAAACAATAAATAAAATTCATAAATAAAAGCAAATTGTTTTGACAGAGTGGGTACATCATACAAAATAAAATATAATATCAAAGAAACTAATAACCCTCTCTATAGCCCCGCATTAACAAATCTGTAAAGGATTGATCATCCTCGTCACTGGTCTGCTGATGACCCTCAGGCTGGGACGGTGGTGGTGGTATGGGTCGTGGCCGAGGGGTCTTGTGAAGGTGTTGGTCCTGCTGCGCATCGTGGGTCTGAGGGGTGCTGGTTGCTAAACGCAACATGAGCTCTCTCTGTGTAGCTACCATCATCTCTATCTGCTCCATCATCTGTGTTTGTTGAGTAAGCAGCTGCCGATTGATCTCATCCTGAGCTGCCAGTTTCTGTCGCATCTTGACCATCTCTGCAGACTCATGAGATCGGGGGGCCTAGTCTTTGGACGATGCTCGACTCTGCTGAGTGAAGATGCTTTGGAGCACCCGCGTCGATAGTTACCGGCTAGGTCTCCCATACCGTATATGCGACCCTTGTTCTTACCGCCAAAGAACCTCGACCCATGCCTCGCAACTCCAATTGGGCTTCCACCTCTGGGTCAAGTGTGGTGGAAGAAGGGGAAGATGAGAGGTCGCCCGAGACCGAACCTCCGAGATAACTTATCACGATAGTCCTCCTGTCATTAAAATTGATACACATAATCATACAAAATGACCATAATTATTAAATATAAAATAAAAATAATTTCCAACAAAGAGACATGTAAATCACCTGAGTGCGTCTAGAACGCTCATCTACATACTCGTCGGTACCCTTCCTAGTATGAGTTCGGGCATGAAGCTCAACCGGCTTGACGCTACGGCCAAGCTCCCTAGCCTGCACCAAAAAAAAAAACTTGTTCATATTTGAAGTTACACTACCTTAATAGCCAGACATCTAATGAATTAACAAAATATGATGCTGGAACTTACAAGGCGTCGAGCATGCTCCCCGATTCATCGATGCCGCCGGTGTGCAGCAGGCTCCCACCCTTTTCCGAGGCCCTGTTGAGCTTTGCCTGGCGGATTTTTTCTTAAATTCAGGTGTAGCCCAGTAAGCACATAGCTCCTCCCAAATGGGTGGGAAACACCATTTTGGACGCTGTCCCTTTTTCCGATATCTAGTCAACAACTCGGAGAGGCGTTTGCTCGCTTTTTGATGAAAAATTATCTCTACATCAGCGGAATGCTCTACTCTCCAAGCAGCCTTCTCCTGTAAATAAGGAGAATATAATATTTTTTAGGATAATAATAAACTAAAGAAACATTAAAAGTAACTAAAAAATGGAAGTAAATTCAAAAGTACAAAATACCTTAAAAGCCGCAAAGAATCGATCCCGATCCTGATCCTCAAGCTCACTCCAATGCTTCCAGGCCCGATCAAACTGAGATGTAACTGCATACGTGACGGCCTATGCAGATTTTCTCGACGGAAGGAACCTTATCAATAGAACATGAGAACAATCAATACACATACATATAAAATCCGCACTCAACAATAAAATAACAATATTTGAGATCTTTCTTACCCTTTACCGGTCGGGATAATTTATCAATTATATATTTTATAGGTAAATCACATAGTTTATTGCAAGCTACTAACCATATAGTGAATAAGGAAAAACAAAGCACATGGTGTAGTTTATAAACGATAGCACAAGCATAAAAAAATTGTCAGGTTACATGCATAGTTGATTGTGTAATATTCTTATCATGCTCATGTTTATCCTCATTTATCTTATTTGTTAATGTTACATAATAGTTCATTTTTAAAGAGCAAAGACAGCATCAATAGTAACCACTTAATAGACTACATTAAACCACAAGGAAAAAGTAATTAAAATCACTTACCAATTAGAATGAGAGCAACACTAGCACAACTAGAAATGTATATAACTTTCACAAATCAAGAACCTGCCCAACAGAAAATTGAATATAATCATAAATATAAAGTCAGTAAGAATCTATATATAAAAAGAACTTAAAAGCTAGACAAGTACTCAACAGGGAAATCATATATGGACATAACATAGCGAGACCGAGAAGTTCAAATCATTTTACAATACACTCAAAACTGATTTCATCAACCTGGGGATTGCTTCTTGGCACCCTAGAATCCTACATTGACAACCAACAAAGATTCTTCCTGTAAATTTAATACACTCAAAAAGTGATTTCACCAACCTCCTAGGTTTTCTAGGGGTTGCTTCTTGGAATCCAAGAATCACATCTAGACAACCAAAAGTGATTCCTCCTGTAATTGGGTGTTATAAATATTTTGGCCATTACACAATCGATTCGGATTCTGGAAAACATAGAAAAATTAGATTTTGGCAAAAGCATATTCGCTTCTTGTCTTTGCCAAAAGAAATGGTTCTTATATTTAGTTTTCAAACACAAGACATCACTTACATTTCCCTACACTAAACAATGTTCCAAAACACAGTTGTTTCAATCAAAACACCCTTTTTCTGGACAAGTGATTCTCTTCAAAATATGAAATCGCGAGAAACCATGAATACAAACTTGGCTCATATTTCAAAAAGTTTGGGAGATGAGAATGATCAATGCATCAAGTTAATGAAAGAATGCATTGCGGAGCACCTACCACTACCAAATTCATGTCAGCTGAAAAACTTGTCCATGAGAATCTGCACATTTCAAATTTTAAATGTATAACAACAACACCTGAAACATAAAGATGTCACATTTTAACATTTTCTGGGTTCACAAAACTACATGAGACTCGTTTCATTGACAAAATAAAAACACACATCACCTAAATCACATACAGACTAAATATGGTGGAAGAAGCACATAAAACATGACTACATAACTGCATGGTAGAAACATACATACAAAGGAAAGGTTATTTATGACTTAAACAAAAGAGAATTTGGTCTTGGAAATTTTCTTGTCGGCTAACAACTCCTTCTCAATTGCATTTTGAGCAGTTTAATAGAACACGATGAATATGAAAATTATCTGCTGGTAACAATTATCCTTGACCCTGTTAAAACATGGATATGAAAACCCATTACATAGGGCCATCTTCTAACTAAAATGAAACATATTTATTGATATAAATTTCTAAATCAGTTGTCATTTTTATCCCCATATTGTGCAAATGATGTTCCAAAACTCAGACAAATCATAGTAATACACATGCAAATCGGCTTATACAGTGATGCAAAGGCAAGTTTTTCATCCTAATAGTGTCTTTTTCTCGAAGTTCTGGACCAAAGTGACTTTTTCAAAATGGTAGCATTTGCTCAGAAAGTGGTTGTTGATAGAACAAAACAACAAAACAAATTTTAAATGACCAAGACGCGAGGTATAGAAGAAAGTGCTGTGAAAGGGGTAGTAGAAAAAACAAAGCGAAATAAAAGAAGTATAATAATGCGACAGAGACTTGTATGTTCTTACCTGAATGAGCTTTTCACAAGCTAAACAGTATTCATGTTTACAATTCCAATGGGGGAGAGGGTATGCATGAAGTAAACAGATTTGAATTCAAATCTCAAATTAAGGGCAATCTTAAAAGAAACTATTAATCAAATGAAAAAGACTTCACTTGGATAAATGAAATCAAGCATGAACTCCTAAATGGTTCTCGGGATGGCGAGTCAGGTCCCACCACCATGTTCTTAATTGGGGACATGTAGACACTGTTAGTGGCCTCAACCGAAGATTGAGGACCATTTCAAACCGAAAAGTATAATCTTTGAAATTACCACCATAATTGCAGGCCTAACTTTAATTTAATTATATTGTATAAAAATATAAATAAAAACATTCAACCTATCTTACAGATTCCCTGCTCTCCGCGGATGTTTCAATTGCACGTAAAGGTATTAGTATATTATCAATAATTTTACCAATAGATCATTACATTCTGCAAAGCCAATGGATTCTGATAAAATAAAAATTTTGCTAAAACCACATTAACACAGAGTCACAAACGTGGTAATGGGAGTTCCCAACTACACAGGCATGTCAATAGACAGATTAGATTAGACCATTCCTCTGAAAGGTGCAAAGATAAAAGCATATAATCGTGTATCATGGGAGAAATATAAAGTTTCATATTAACCACCCTTTCATGACTCAGATATATGACGGATACACAGATGAAGAACGTTAATGCAGATTGATTGGCATGTGAATAAAAAAACCACACTAACATTCTCATAGCAGAGACAGATTGGAGACAGTGATAAGAGAAAGGAATTACCTCAATTCAGAAAATCAATACAGGTGAAATGTTCATAAATTATACTATAAGCTGCAATGCAAAAGTAACAGAATTAAAAAAAAATAAAAAATAAAAATATGATATATGAGAGACATAACAATAACCCCACAAACAAGCAGCACCAGCAGTAGCAGATAAGTGCTACTGTCTTTGCAGCCCTAGAGGATTACAGCAGGAACAACGAAAAAGGAAAACAAAAAGAGGAGTTGCCATTCAAATTTATTTAAATAGGAAAATTTTGAAAAAACCTTTTTTATACGGAGGACTGATGAAAATGAGGTTGAGCACGAGAATAAAAAAAAATTAGCGTCATACACCATTCATGTAGTTGTGCAAAACTTTTAACTTCAAAGCTATCTATTTTACTTTTTGATATTTGCAAAAAAAAAGACAACATAAAAAAAACGATTGATTTTCATTTGTGATTTTTTTATTTTTATAGCCTTAAAAATATTTATATTGCCTACTTTAATATTTACCAGAATATAAAAGGCTATGAATTAAGAGTAAACAGAATTCTAAAAAAGGGGGGGAAATTGATTTTTGTTTTGTTAATACACTAGAATCAAAGAATATGACCATTTAACCACAAATATAAATCAAACACTGCAAGAAATAAACAATAGATATACTTGTTCACTATCATCATTCTTTTTTAAATCAAATACATCTACAAGACGCCTAAAAATTGCAGTATGTAAAGATTAATACATTAAGGAAAGCGTGAAAAAGGAAACGAATTCCTTCGGTGCAACATGGACATGTACATGGATTTACATCAACTAAAGGTTGTGCCTCCACCTAAAAAGGGGGTTATACCGCTAATGTTTACAGGAACTGGGGGTATTTGTATTTTGAAATGGAAAATGAACAAAGTATGAATAATATTGTATGAATAATATTCGGAAAAGTTGTCAAAACTTGTTGTATGAATAATATTTCACACCTGTTCCGGAGCTATCCAATTGTACTGTGAAGCATAAGTAACAATCCTTAGTATTTTACGCCTGCAATCGTAAAGAGAAGATGAACAAATTAGAAAGAATAAATGAGAGAAGGTAGTGTAATATTTTGAAAGAAAAATGAACAAAGTAGAAATAAGAAGTGAACAAACTCGCCATTTTTATCAACTCCAGAGCTGCAGAAGTGAATTGGAAACGCGCGGCGAAGATGACAACTGAGGGAGGAAGAAAACTGTTCGAGTTACTTATTGGAAATTAGCGACGGTCTTTTAAGATGAACAAATTAGAAAGAATAAATGAGAGAAGGTAGTGTAATATTTTGAAAGAAAAATGAACAAAGTAGAAATAAGAAGTGAACAAACTCGCCATTTTTATCAACTCCAGAGCTGCATAAGTGAATTGGAAACGCGCGGCGAAGATGACAACTGAGGGAGGAAGAAAACTGTTCGAGTTACTTATTGGAAATTAGCGACGGTCTTTTAATATTAGCGACGGCTAGGCCGTCGCAAATTACGATTCCGTCGCAAATTGTGAATGACCGTCGCAAATTACGATTCCGTCGCAAATTGTGAATGACCGTCGCAAAATTACCATCCGTCGCACATTAGCGACGGCCATGCCCGTCGCAAATTGGCGCCAGCATTTCGTATAAAATGACGGGAACGTTACTGACAGATTGCGACGGAACTTCCGTCAATAATTTCCTCTACCATTTGCGACGACTTAAGCCGTCGCAAAACATAAAATTAGCGACGGATTTGAGGCCGTCGCAAAATTTCCGTCGCTAATTAACCTTATTCTTGTAGTGTTCTTTCTTATATTCGTGTCGTGTCCTATTTTCCTATGTTTTCAAGGCTGTGCATGGGAATTATTGTGTTGATTCACGAGCTAGTCTTTGCTTCAACGGGGTTGGAAAATCTTATCTTTAACATGTGACTGAGGTTTTCTTGCCCCGAGTAGTTTTTGATAGTTAAGTTGTCTTTTCTTTTTCCTGGCCTTTTAACCCATTTGTTCACACAAAAGAAATTAAATTGATATCCCAAATTAAAAATAATAACTCAACTTTTTTATTATATAAACTAGCTGTTATTTTATTTTATTTTATTTGAGTTGGGTCTACTAACCAGAATTTAAGAAAGATAATTATTTATTGAAAAACTGAAAATATTATATAAAAATTATTATTTTAGTTTCATTAACAAGTTGTTGTAACTCACTGATACTGAATGATGAAAAAAATCTATAATCTATTATCTATCTATCATAATAATTATATTATTATTATTATTATTATTATTATTGTATATAAAAGTTGAAACGTAACTCATAAAGTTAGCACATTAGCTTCTATATTTTTGCCAAATCATCAAAAATTTAAAATCTTTGGTTTACGAAAGAGTGTCTCTTCTAATCTCTTTTTACTTTACTCAATTATGCTGATTGATATGTCTTCGTCAAAATTTCAAAATCTCTAGTTTAAGAAAGAGTGTCTCTTCTTATTTTTTTTATTTTAGAGAGTTATCTCTTTTTACCTTACTCAACTATGTTAATTGACATGCCTTCTTCTCTCCTTTCATTTTTTGACAACCTTTTGAGTACTCTTACTCATTGTAACATTAAATTTAATAACAATACACTAAGGAAAATATACAGCCTTGAATTAAAGATCACCAGCACCTTGCTAAGCTGAAGAGGGACTCTGGCTGAATTACTGAAAGAGGATCCTTCACAATGAAGGGAGCCAATGATGGTATTTTCATACAATAGTGCATTATTTTAATAATGTCAATGATCACTTGTATTTTGCAACAAACCCATTTTAAAATAGGATCTTTAGCTCAAACATTGTTTTATATTCCACTAAATTCAGACATAAAAATTAGTTCAATTTCATTTTCCTACGGCGCAACACACGGGTATATATCTAATTAAATTTAAAGGGAAGGAAAATCAACTATTTATAATGCTAATATTACATAACTGACTGATAATCACCTATAATAGATTAATAATTAATATGACTAATTGATCAAACTCTCCCTCAAGTTGGGTGGTATATATCATGGATGCCCAACTTGGACATGAGAGACTGGAACTGAGGTTGAGACATTGCCTTAGTAAGAGGACTGATTACCTCCCTACCCCTTGGTTCCATCCATGATTTTGATGAGTTAGCTTAGAGTTTCCTCACTCGCTTCACCAACAACAAAATCCAACCAAGAGTCTCTTCAGCATAAGGCAAGGAAGGCATGAATCCTTACAAACTACAAGCACATATTTAATCAAGTGTATCTTGAGGTTTGAGATGTCAACCATGTAGTAGCCGTGCATGAATTATAGGAGGATTCAAGTACATAGAGTTTTCTAAGGCATTGGCTAAGTTAAGCCCAAACACTCTCGAAGAGTTGAAGCAACATTCCAAGAAGTAAATCAACATGGAAGTGGCTTCTAGATCCAAGAGAGGCTCATAAGAATGGCGAGAAACTTTGGAGGAAGGGGAAATAAATAATCCAAATTTAGAGGTCCTAAGGATAGGGATCAACACATGGAAAATTCAGCGAATACACTCCCTGAGATTCCCCAAAGTAAAATATTTGAGAATTGAGAAGGTGCACCATACAAATCATTTTGAGCTCCCTAAGAGAGAAACCTCAAGACAACGAGTGCAAGTCCAAGTGTTGATACTACTACCACACTTATGGTCATAATATAGGGATTTCTTATAATTGGTGTTGTTGCACATGCAACCATTTTTATGGCAAGAGACAGTGATCCAACTACTCAACACGACAATTTATTAGATCTCAATGCAATCATATCACATCTCGACTAGTATATATATTTTTAGGCTTTGACAATTTGGTTTATATATTCATAGTGATAATGATACCTTTAGCGGTAAATTCTTATCTTTATTGTGGGGTAAATTTTGATAGCTTGCAATGCTCGTAACGTTGAGGTCACAAGTTCAAATCTCATCTTTGCAACATTTTATGACAAACTTGGACCTTTTTTACCCAAGATTTTAGATTTGGCAATAAAAACTCTAGATAAATTAGTACATGCATTAAGAAACAAAAGGCTTCTTATTCCATAACTATAACATCATTTTTTCATTTACTTATGAATTTCACTTGAAAAATAATGTCGCATACTAATGAATTCAGGTCTATAACCTAGTCGTGAGTTAGGGGTATTCATGGGTCCAGGTCAACCCGATGACCCAACCCAACCCGACTCAAACCGACCAAACCCGAACCAGTCTGGTTCGGGTAGCGGGTTTCCACTGGTGCAGAAAAGGGATTCCACATCTGTTATTTTTGGCTTTCCACATCGGTTTTCAAACTGCTGTTGAAAAGACCGATGTGGTTTGTTGCCACTTTTCACATCGGTTTAAAAACCGATGTTTATAGTACATTTTTAACAGCGATTTTTACATTAACCGATGTGGAAAGTTCTTTTGTCAATTGGTAAACTATTGGAAATATCACTTTCCACATCGGTTTTAAAAACCGATGTGGAAATTGAAATTTTCACATCGGTTTTTTAAAAACCGATGTGTAAAGTCTCATTTTTTTTTTGAAACTGTTATTTACATTTCTATCATTCATTTCCCCTATTTCAGTAATGCAGATCAATACCAGAATAACATACTCTAAATATTCTCAACACAATCACTTTTGTACAACAAAAACACAACTAATATATACTGAATTTATTACGAACAATACATATGTACGTTCAATTACAATCAGACAACAAAGATAATTAGAAACCAAAAAGCTACATGATATATTATAGATTTCATATCAAAATACATATGATCAGTCAAAAGTACACTATAGCTAGTACATGATAAGTTTTTAAACTAACTACATATATACAAACTATGGTTGGTACACTTCAAGAAAGAAAGTTGCCCAACGCCTCCTTATGTTGTTGATGTCGGAATCAGATAATGGAGTTGGATTGTTGAATATCTACAAGTTTAATTGGACAAAAGATTATATCTTTTAAATAATAAACTAACATAAAACATATAACGAATCTATAACTGTTACTTCTAATTGTTATCAATTAACATTTACCTCGTGCCATCTTTCAGTGATCCTGGAGGAGATAATTTCCAACATCCACCGCATCACATAGTAGCCACATTCCCATGATCCACGTTGTATACGTGACTACGTACAAATGAAACCCAATTAGAATATGAGGAATTAAATAGAAATCAATAATTATACCCACTGCATTTGATGCATTTGAACTAATAAATATCTTACGTTAGGAATAATCCATCTGATAGCTCGACGCCTTTCACCACGCGCAACATGTGGTTTGCATTAATAGAACTATCATGACAAAATAAACATTAATTAAATTATATCTAATAGATTTCAGATAATTAAAACAACTGAATTACTGATTATAAAGTATTTTAATGCTTACGTTTCGATGATCGTCTTCAGTTCATTCGTCGGCTTATTTCCAATTGAGCAGAAGAAGACCACGACGTTCATCCTAGGGTACAAGATCAACAGTTGCCAATGCTTGATGTATTTGCGGAACAGTTAGTGACTAAGTCATATATAGTTATAATTAAATAACCGGTACTTACTTATTGAGATAAGGCGCAAGGTAGAATTGATGATCGTCTCGGGCAAGTATATCACATATGGTGGTGACCCAGTCTTCTGATGCTAGGAGAACATCACCCTGAATGAACATGGGGTCAATGAACCCATAAAGGTCGAGGTTACCCTGATCAACTAACATACGATGCAGATACCTAATATATTGAAAAAACATGTTAATTATCATAGTATTTAAAAATTAATTACTTAACTTATAAATAAAATGTACTTACGTGCACCATAACGATAGGTGTGCAGAACTAGCCATTTCTTTATTGAGTACAATCTCCATAAGTTCCTTCTTTGGGATATACAGTTCATCACCTGGACGGGCATCATGTTCCAACCATACCAAAGCTGCGTCATTCTCCATGGTGACAACCTGTATAGCCAGAAGTTTAAAAACATCACCAGGTGCCCTTTTGTCGATCCCCTAAACAACAAAGATATATATTAGTAATCACATATAAGTTATTTCATTCGTAATTAATTAAATGGTCAAATGAATACCTTGGCAGGAGCAGACATCTCTGGTCTTCTTGGATCCGACCTTTTAGGCAGAATATCATTCCAACATCCTATAACGAATAAAAATAAAGCATTATCTTTAAATAATAATAAATAATTTCAACTATGAATATAGAAAAACACAACTAACTGAATACCTCATATGCAACAAGAAAGCTGACCAGTCTTCTTGGCTAGAGGATGAAGTTACCGGGGGCCTAACCCACTGTTTGAACCTCCTCAGTGGGTACAGGGACTCGAGCATCAGCATCTCAAATAATCTCAACAACGACCCTCAGCTGATCATCCGGTAATAAACGATGGTGTATGGTATTACCTAAGTTATTATGTGCCCTCCCCAATGCCACTAAGCGGCGATCATGATGATCATCAACATACAGCTCACACCTATCAGGGTCGTCATCATCATCATCATCATCATCATCATCACCACCATCATCATCATTTTTAGGCTGATGAGGAGGACCACATGAGCCCTTAGTGCTCACATGGACAGAGGGTTGGACACCGACTGTCATCTGCTGGGACATAGAAGTCAATATTACCATCTGCTGGGCAAACTGCTCGGCCATCTGCTGTCTAAGCTCATCTGCAATCTCCTGTTTTAGCCGTGCTCTATCTGCATCAACATCCATGAGTCATTGGTGTGAAGATGAACCATGGTATTGGCAAATGCCGACGCCCCATCCAACACCAATGACAAGGCCCGGGTGATCTGTTTTACCGATGGTAGCAGCTAAGATATCATCGCGTCCTCTAGGAACAAAGGTTCCTTGGGTTACCTGCTCGTCCAAGGCATCCTATCACATATAAAATATCAAGTCACATTACAATTCGGTAACAATCTTAAAATGACAATTACAATTCAAACTATACTTACAATCTTCTCAGCTACTTGGCGGGCCTCCTCAAATGTATATTGTCCCGTTTTTCTTTGTCGGCCCCTCTTCCATTTACGATGGCATGGGGGTGGAGGTGGATCAACAACCTCTGGACGATTTTCAGCGTTAGGATCCGCCTGAGATGCTGCTTCCTGACGTGCTTTCTTTTCCTCTTCCACCACTATCTGACCAAGCTTTTTATATCCCCCACGAGACATGACATGGGGGTAGACATTCTTGCTTTGGTTTTCCTGCCCCTTTTTCCTCTTCTCCTGTTATAAATAGAAGACAATTAAATTACATAAGTAAATAAAATTAATGAAATTACATAAATTTAGAGACAAATCAAATAAGTTAACCTGAAAGCCGGGATCATGTCGGCTCTGAAGAAAGCGATCCCACGTCGCCTGGTCAAGAAACGGGTACACCTCAAGTGGGTTCTTTTCAAATGTTGGATTGAATACATAGTATCTGCCCAGGTCGACCTTAAAAGCCCTCCAACACTCACCAGCATACTTTATCAATTGCTTCTTCATAACCGTCGTATCCGGTATGTCAAAGGTGAGCTACATTAAGACCAAAAGAATCAACGAATTATTGTATGATATTAGTAAGATTAAAATAAAGTAGATACAGACAAACACATGACGTAAAAGTATAGATACCAGAATACTCTCCCATATCTGATCCTTCACGTCCGCTGGTACATCTTTGCAATTATCAATGAGTATACTAGGCCTGCTCCTAGCAAGGGTCGCCACAAAAATGTTAAACTGCTCTGCCATTGGCCCAATAGGATTGAGGTTATTATCAAAGTCTATTCTTATCCTTTGATTTGAACCACGGTTGGTAGTCAAATTCCTCATTCGTGTGGCACGTCTACCCTTTCTACCCGTAGACGGGGTCTCCGACCCGCTGCATGAATGAGGGATATCCTCAGGATCAGTCATGTATACCCGTTTAAACAAAAAAAAAACTTGTTAGTATGTCAAGATAAATATCATACATAACTTATAAATATCGATCAACATACGTAAACATAACTTATAAATATCAACATAAACATATAATATGCCTTTAAACATAACTCAAACTAAACTTACTTTGTGGTCAATTAGTAAAGTTCTCCCATAACCCTTCTTGGTGATCATTACGAGTAGCATGTACATCATCTACTTCATTTTCCTCATTGAAATTAGGCACTCGTGTTGAGAAAGAAGGAGTATCAGAAATATCAAGAGTTGAATCTTGATTTCCCTCACTACCATTATACATGTTTTTTCCCTGGAGAACCACTGACCACCTTTTGTTAGAAGGATCACGGATATAAAACACTTGTTTTTCTTGGGATGCCATGATGAAAGGCTCCTCTTTATTACCTACCTTATTAAGGTCCACCAATTTGAATCCTAACTCATCGGTTTGTACACCATTATTACTGTCGACCCACTGACATTTAAAAACAGGTACTCTAAACTTCGTGAAACTAACCTCCCATATCTCTTCAATGATTCCAAAGTATGAAACGGATGCCATAACAGGATTTTTATCTTTCGAACTAGAGAAACGCATGGACTCAGCGACGACCATAACCCCACTATTTTGCATAGTACTTTTGTCATCCTGGGACTTTGTATAGAAGGAAAACTTATTGATATCGTACCCACTCCAGCATATGACATCAAAGTTAGGCCCCCGTTCTAGCCATTTTAATGTATCAGAAGCAATATCATCCTTTGCAATTTTTTCTTTAAACCAGTTCAAGAAAGTCTTGTTATGCTTGTTCAAACACCATTTTTCATTCATTCTAGGGTAAGTTTCATTGATGATGCTTTTGTGCCCACATAAGTATAGTTCAACCTCATCAGTGTTATTCAATATATACAAATGTGCTTGAAGCACTTTCTCCCGATCCATGCTCTTAACAGTGATATCTCGTGTACCCATACCATCATATCTTCCTTCGTGACGAGACTTCGAAAGCCCTACAGGTTCCGCTTCTGACATGTAGTCTGTACAAAACTCAATAGCTTCTTCTGCAACATACCTTTCAACAATAGATGCTTTGGGACAGTGTAGATTCTTCATATATCCTTTCAAGATCTTCATGTATCGCTCAACCGGGTACATCCACCTTAAATAAACGGGGCTGCACAATCTAATATCTCTCACTAGATGAACAATCAAATGAACCGTGATGTCAAAAAATGAAGGTGGAAAATACATCTCCAATTGGCACAAGATAATGGCTGCCTCATTTTCCAAGTCATCCAACTTTTTAGTGTCAATGACCTTGCTACATATAGCATTGAAGAATAAGCATAACCTAGTAACGGCATGTCTGACTTTTTTAGGCAATATGTCACGAATGGCCACCGGTAGTAGTTGTTGCATCAAGACATGACAATCATGAGACTTTAAGCCAACTAATTTGAGATCTTTCATTGAGACAAGTCTTTTTATATTTGAAGAGTAACCCTGTGGCACTTTGACTCCCCATAGACATTCATAGAAACTTCTTTTCTCTTTTTTTGATAAAGTATGACATGCTGGGGGCAAATAAGTCTTCTTATCCCCCACTTTAAGTGGAGCTAACTGCTCTCGTATACCCATCGCAACTAGATCCAGACGAGCATTGACACCATCCTTTGTCTTGCCTTGAATGTTGAGAAGTGTTCCGATTAAACTGTCACACACATTTTTCTCCACATGCATCACATCAATACAATATCTTACATCAAGCTTGCACCATTATGGAAGATCAAAGAAGATCGACCTCTTCTTCCATATTTTCTTCTCGGTAGCCTTCTTCTGGGTCTTCCCATAGATAACATTAGTGTTGTTCACCCTTTCATAAACTTGCTCTCCAGTCAAGGCCATCAGAGCAATTTCATTCTCCGGAAGTCCATTGAAAGCTTTTCTCAATCTACGATAAGAATGATTACGTCGGAGAAATCTCTGATGCCCAAGGTAAACTCTCTTCCTTCCATGTTGCAGTTGATGGTAACATGTGCCTTCTTCACATATTGGACATGCTTTATGCCCCTTAACACTATACCCACACAGGTTCTCGTATGCTGGAAAGTCATTGATGGTGCAAAATAACATGGCACGCAATCTGAATGTCTCACGGCAATACCCGTCGATCACATCAACGTCTTCATCCCACAACATTCTCAAGTCTTCAATCAAGGGACTCAGATAAACATCAATATCATTTCCTGGCTGTTTAGGACCCGAAATCAGCATACTTAACATAATGTATTTGTGCTTCATGCACAACCAAGGAGATAGGTTGTAAATTACCAGGAGAACAGGCCATGAACTATGAATACTACTTAAGTTTCCATATGGATTCATTCTATCGGTAGCAAGTCCAAGCCTGAGGTTTCTGGGCTCATTGCCGAAATCCGGAAACAAACTATCAATTATCTTCCATTGCAAAGAATCGGCCGGATGCCGAAGCTGTCCATCACACTTCCTCTCATCTGCATGCCATCTAATGTTCTTTGCGTCATTTATATTAGCAAACAATCGCTTGAACCGCGGAATCACGGGAAGATACCATAACACCTTCGCAGGAGGACCTTTGGTGACCACATCACAACTAGAAACATCATCCTTCACTTTGTAGCGTGATACCCCACACCTGAGGCACTCATGCATCTCTTCAAACTCTTTCCTGTACAATATGCAATCATTGGGGCAAGCATGTATTTTCTTATACTCCATACCCATCGGACACAATATCTTCTTCGCCTCATAGTTTCGAGATGGCAATGTGTTGCCTTCTGGAAGCATGTCTTTCAACAACTCAAGCAATTCGGTAAAGCTTTTATCGCTCCACCCATTCCTCGCCTTCACATTGAACAATCTTAACACCGCTGACAACCGTGTGAAATTAGTGCACCCCGGATACAAAGCCACTTCCGCATCACTGCACAAAGTATCATACACATGTGTGCACCGAAAAGACTCTTGCCCAACATCACGGATCATGTCCTCTAGTCCATCGTCCATTTCCACATCATCAACTTCCTCTCTATCTGACACCCTCGGCCTGTCTAACGATTCACCATGACATATCCATGTTGTATAACTCTTGCAAATCCCCTCACAAATAAGATGATCACGTATCTCCTCAGCTTCTAGTCGTCTCTCATTCAAACAGTTAACACAAGGACAATAAAACCTTCCGTTACCACTATCAGTAGCATTTGTTTTTGCAAACTGTAGAAAATCTTCCACTCCATTCTCATACTCATCACCTGTCCGTCTAGCATTCATCCAACCGCGATCCATGACTAAACCAATAACTTCGTACTTAGTCCAACATATTCATCAACCACTTCTTATGACAGGGTATGGCCCTATCCCATTCGAGAAGAAACTTTTTCAACATTTGGTTAACAATTGGTCCTTAACTCTCATGCTCATACTCGACAAAATTTCGGCAGCATTTCCCTTCGGTCTCCGACGTACACGACTTGAACGCGATGACATCCACCAAGATAAAGTATGCACCCGGAGAACGAAAGGAAATGTATCAATCCGAACTTTCATCAAGTATATAACATTAGAATCAATGAATAACTATTTTAATTGAATGAAGAAAAAGTTTTTTCCCAAACTGTCCAACTTTGGACAATTCAAGATCCAACACAATGAGCGGTACATTAAGCACGTACACGTGTGCTCATTAGTATTGCTTCTCAAACGGGAAACTAAGGCTTTACTAATTATGTAGCTTGCATGAAGATGGGGCTTGAAAAGTGAAGAAAATGAGCCAAACAGAGCCCATCACGGCCTAGCCGTGACAGCCATCACGGCCATGATCGAGTAGAGCTAAAAAGAAAGAATGGAAAAGTCAGAACTGGTCACAGCCAGCCCGTGATGTCCATCATGGCTGTGACATGCCAACTGAACCAGACCCTCACAGGCAGAACTGATCACGGCCTAGCCGTGATGGTGGTCACGGCCATGACAAACCAACCAGTGAAGCAACCTCCAAGGCAGAATCAGTCACGGTCTAGCCGTGACAGGCATCACGACCGTGACTCGTGATACCACCACTGGTGTTCCTTTCTGTGTATCCTTTGTCCATCAATTGGAAAAATCCAATCTTTGAGCCATTTCCATTATGGTGGATTAGACATAGATTCACACTTTATAACACTTCACACACAGAACAACACAAGTATACACAGAACAAGGACTCAAGACACAAACTTCATCAAAGGGGTCACAACAAGGCACTAACACACTCATGACAGAGCCTAGACATGCAGTTGTACATGGATGCAGTTCACCATTAGCCTCACAATATTTTCAGCAGAGAGAACATACCAGAGTTGTGAGATGCTAAGAGACCAGAGTGGTGGTTCTCATTTTTTTTGCGGTCGTGAGTAACGATCCTCTTCGCGGAAGCACGAACGGAGTGGTGGGTCTCCTTAAGTTGCAGGCGCAGCAACCAGTAATGATGTGGGTGGGGTGGGGGTTAGAGGTCAGGACTTTCCACTTTGATTGCTCTGAAGCCGCAACACAGAACCCTTTCCCGGCCGCCGCTGTTGGTGTAATCTAAAGTTGAAGAACCCTTTCGAGGAATGAATGGTGGCAGTGATGAGTGAAATGATGATAGCAACTGGCGCAAATATTCAAAGAAATCAAAACGAAAAGGAGGGAGAGTGAGCACAGGCATGCAAGAGGGAATTAAAAATGACAGATGAAAAGGACAGATGAAAAGGTCTCTTATATAGCAGCGCGAAAATGAAACGGAGGAATAGGGAATTAAAAAATGACAGATAACAATACACATCGATTAAACAAAAACCGATGTTATAAGGTTTTACTCATCGGTTATTACTAAAACCGATGTTAAAAGTTATTTAGATAATTTTTTTATTCGTTTTTCCACATCGGTTTTTAAAAACCGATGTTAAAACATACACATTTCCACATCGGTTATGTCAAAACCGATGTGTTTAATTATGCATTTTTAAAATTTTTTTATTTTTGATTCAATTTTCAACATCGGATTTTAAGAAACCGATGTTAAAAACTTTATAACATCGGTTTATTATAAAATCGATGTTAAAAAATTTCAATTTAATTTCAAAAATGCCACAGCCTCCTTTTTCACATCGGTTTTCTGAAAACCGGTGTTAAAATCCCGATGTTAAAAGTATATTTTGCACTAGTGTTCCCAATTTCTAACCCAAGACCTGTAGACCTGTAGATACTTGGTCTTTTTAAATTTTATTAATAAAAAATTAAAACAAACCTTCTGTTTATTACACTAAACTAGGACTCACGGTACCACTTTCAATATTTCCTGTACAAATTTCTGAAAACAGGAAATAGAATGAAAACACGGTGGCAGGTGGCAGTTTGGTAATCATTTCTGAAAACATGAAACGAAAATAGGAAACCAAAAACAAAGCAAACATGCCCTAAGAGCATCTCCAATGAGAGTTGTTTATAAAGTTCTTAAATATATGAAACAACTAAGAAATCATTGTTTATTTTTTTTCCTCCAATTGGAGTTGATCTATGTAACAATGTGGGTTGCTTAAAATAAGACATTGTTGCTTATATAAGGAACCCAAAGAATGGATTACTTATGAATAAAAAATGAATTTTTGCTCAAATTTCAAGAATGGATTGTTATTTTAAATTAAAACAAAATTAAGTGCAAATAAAAAAAATATGGATTGCTTAAAAGTTGCTTAAATAAGTATCATTGAGTAAAAATATAATGGATTACTTAAATATGATGTGGTATAGTGGGACTCACTTAACGAGAGATAAATAATCCAAAGTGTGTTGCTTAAATATCACCTATTGGAGATGCTCTAAACATGTCTCCATATTCTGATTTTTTTTCTTGTCCGAGACGATTTTTTTTATTAGTAGTAAGATGATAAAGAAGAAAAGAATAATAGCGGGAGGGAAGAAAATCTAGTAAGGGGAGGAGCATATTAATGGAATGTGGTGGCATCCTGTGTAGAGCGAGAGAGAGAGAGAGAGTAATTCACACACACACGACCCAGCAGGGCCACGGAGTATACACGGAACGGTGAGAAAGTCAGATAGATAGATACAGTCAGAGAAATACCCAAAACTAAAAACCCATTTATTTGGATCCTATCTTCTCAGATTCTCTTTTCTTCTTCTCTGATCTCCGATACCACTTTTCAATAGAGAGAGAAGGAGGGAAAGGGGTAGTAAAGTCTTTTCCTTTTCACCGATGGCAGCACCTACGGCAAGGGCACGTGCCGATTACGATTACTTCATCAAAACTAGATTAAGGTGTGGTTAATGGGTAGTTTTATAAAATTTAATAACTCAAAAAATCAGAAAATTTGGTCTGTTGGTAGTTATTTTAGAATTTTTTCCAAACTTTTCAAGTATTCAAAATAAATAAATAAATAAATAAATAGAAGACAGATTGATTAGTGTGCGATATGCCTGAGATAAGGGTCTAGTATCATGGTTAAGTATACATAAATGAAATCACCCAAATATACATATATTTCATCTTTATGCATGTTTGTCTTTTCTTTTGTATGTGTGTTAATGTGTGCGTGCATGTGTCAGGGTCCAGTATTATATGTCTTGTTTTCCTTTTCCTTTTCTTTTTATATTTCACTTGAACTGTCACTTTATTTAATAGCTTTCTGACTAACTATTACAGGTGTGGGAAAGAGCTGCTTGCTTTTGCGATTTTCTGATGGTTCATTCACAAATCACAACCAGTTTTATCAGCACTATTGGGTTTGTATCTGTTGATTTTTTCCCCCTTGTGAAAATGCTATAGGTATTACTGCCTTTTGTTTCTGTTGATATCGAGATGCTCGTATCAATGTATCCACTTTCTAGTGTGTAGTGGCTGTATTACGGTTACCTACCAAGTACTAAGGCTTCCTGGAATATTAGTCCTGTTTATTATGCTTGGGAAAACATGTCAGGGCAGGACTTAATGTCTAGACTTCATGTGGCATATTGTGCTTATCAAATCTCATCTTATATAGACATTGTCTCAATGTTACTTGGTTGTACCAGATTGGTCTATATTTTTAGTCTTTGTCTACATAAAAATTATACACAAGCAAAATATATATTTTTGTTGATGGAAATATAATTGTTGTAATACTCTATTTGGCCGCATTGATTTTAAGATAAGAACCATTGAACTTGATGGCAAACGCATTAAGTTACGAATCTGGGATACAGCTGGTGAGGAGCGATTTCGAACTATTACCACAGGTATGTGATTTATCTTAAGCAGCCTGGCTTATATAATATATACTATGTTTAAAAACACACCCACATACCCACACAAAGACACGCGCGCACAGCTACGGGTATGTGGTACGACAAAATTTCTAAATACTGGATGCGAGTACAACAGGTTATATCATATAGAAGTATGAAAACATAAATAATAATAATGTAATGTAAATCATAAGATAAATACAATTCCCATGCTGTCCTAACTCTAATGTAAAGCAAAACTTTTAGTTAGTGACAACTGACAGCCAAACAACTTAACAAAACTTGGTGTTTTGCATGGACTGACTTGTGCTTGAGTGATATTAAATACCTACTATCAAGTAAGTATTGGTACAAAGCCCATGTGGACCCAATAAGTAGCGGTATCATATATGTATTGGGTACACACGGGTCGTCGACGACCATGTAGGAGTACCCATGCATCATAGAGGGAGAGGGAGAGGGGCAGAATTTAAACTTGATCCACTGTCGGTGTAAATTTTTATACTATCATCCAAAGAAGTGTTGTTTGATAGTCAGACTTCTTTAATGATTTTACGATACCTGATTGGATGGTGGTGTATATCTACATGACTACAAATAATTGACGTGTTGTATTTGGGATTAATTGAAAATGAAATTTTGAAGGGAAATTATTAAATTAATCTTTATAAGCATTATCAGTAATTTGATTTGATTTTGTTCCGAGAATTTCCATATATTTTTTTGGGAGTGAATTTCAATTTTGAAGTGAGATTGACTGAAATCGTTCTGGATTATATGTATAAAAAATCTAAAATGAATATGGACTTCTTTTGATGCAATGGAACTTAATTTTCTTACATATGTATTATATTTTGCAGCTTATTACCATGGAGCCATGGGCATCTTGCTCTTTTATGATGTTACTGATGAAGCGTCTTTCAATAGTACTCTCTTTTCCCTGTTCACATTGGAATTTAAGATATTTTGAATCAAATTTTTCTGATGATTTCATATTTGTAGTCGACCTTTAAAATTGTATTTTCTTTTTTTTTTTCCCCATTTCTTCTTGTTCCCTTTGACCATCTTCCTTTCTTATTTAAATCGATTGAATTATGTGGACAAAAGGTTCTGTCTTTTGTGGTTATGCTTCTTTTGTCCATTTTCCCTGCATTTCAATTTTAATGCACCTTGCTTCTTTCTTTCAAGATATTAGGAATTGGATATTCGCAATGTTGAACAACATGCTTCTGACAATGTAAACAAGATACTTGTGGGTAACAAGGCTGATATGGATGAAAGTAAAAGGGTATTATACCTATGTGGTGTTAAGTTTGCTGGTAGAGAATATTTGCACTTCAAAAAATCTCCTCTGTATTACTTTTCAGATTTGGCATATATAGCCTAATACAAGTCTAAATAGAGTTAGTTGCAACTAACTAACTGATTAATCCACAACTAACTATTTTAAGCAAGGCATAACTAAAAACTCCTAACAAATCCTCCCTTAAACTGACTTGCAACAGGCAATCAATTTAATCAAACAATCTACACATTCCCAAACAATTCCTAAATTCTGCAAAAGAATCAAGTTTTACTGGTTTAGTCATGCAATCAGCCAGCTGCTCCTGAGTGCCACAATGGACAAGTTCAATGACTCCCTCCTTGCACAGATCACGAAGGAAATGGACCCTTACATCTATGTGCTTGCTTCGGTCATGGAGAACAGGGTTTTTAGAGAGCTTGATAGTGGAGCTATTATCACACAGAATGGTTGTAGCCTCCCTTTGGATGTGACCAAGTTGTTCCAGTATTCTTCTGAGCCATACACTTTGACATGCACATGAAGCTGCAGCTATAAATTCTGCTTCTGTGGTTGACAGTGTCACAACCGGCTGCTTTTTAGATGACCAAGACACTGCACCTGACCCCAAGCATAAACACATAACCAGAGGTGCTTTTTCTATCATTCACATCCCCCGCATAGTCACTGTCAGAGTAGGCAATGAGGTTCTCTGTTCCTCCCTTTTTGTACATAATTCCCAACTCCAAGGTTCCCTTTAAGTATCTAAGGATTCTTTTTGCTGCTGCCAAGTGCATTTCTGTAGGCCTCTCCATGTGTCTGCTTATCAAGCAAACGGCATACATCAAATCTGGTCTAATGGCAGTCAAATACATTAAGCTGCCCACCATCTGTTTATAACCTGTAGCATCTACCATCTTTCCATCTTCATCTTTAGAAAGCTTGCACCCTGGGACAATTGGACTTTTCACCATGTTGTTGTTCTCCATTCCAAACCTTTCCAATACTTCTTTTGCATATTTGGTTTGACAAATGAAAATCCCTTTGTCAGTTTGACTTACCTCTATGCCTAAGAAGTATCTCATTTTTCCTAGATCAGTCATATCAAATTCCCTTTTCATTGACTCCTTGAATCTTTCAAACATATTTTCATCATTGCCAGTGAAAATGAGATCATCCACATACAAGCTTACAATCAACAATCTATTACCTTCTGTTGTTTTCACAAACAATGTGTGTTCATGAGAGCATTTTTGGAATCCTTCTTTGCTGAAATAGGACTCAATTTTGCTGTACCATGCCCGTGGAGCTTGCCTCAAACCATATAGAGCCTTCTTGAGTTTGTACACCTTGTCTTCCTCTCCCCTTTCTCGATAACCTTGAGGTTGTTCTATAAAGACAACTTCATTCAGCTCACCATGCGAGAAAGGCACTCTTGACATCAAGTCAAAACACTCTCCACCTTCTTATTGCAGAAGGGCCAAAATAGTTCGATAGTATCCCATCTAGCTACAGGTGCAAACACTTCATTGAAGTCAATGCCATGTTGTTGGGAATACCCTTTTGCAACAAGCCTAGCCTTGTGCATTTCAATCTTCCCATTCTCATTGTATTTTGTTTTGTAGATCCACTTCACCTCTATCTTCTTGGCATCAGATGGAAGACTTGCTAGTTCCCATGTGTTGTTTCTTTCAATTGCACTAATCTCATTGTCCATGGCCTTCCTCCATACAGTATGCTTTGCTGCCTCCTTATAGGAAACAGGATCTTCTGGAGAGCTAAAGATTGCCAGATTATGCAGTTCATCCTCAGCACATTCAATATCATTTGTTTCATAATCATCAAGCCATGTTGGCCTTCTTCTATTTCTTCTGTCATTTGGTGTTGCTTCATTGTTTGTTTCCTGTTCTGTTTCTGTAATTACTGCAGGAACTGAATTCTCAACTGGACTTTGATTGGTTTCAGTTCCTTTTTCTGCTTCATCATCACTATTTTCAGTCTGCATATCATTTCCTCCATGTGTTGCCTCTCTTTCCTTCCATGGCCACTTGTCAGATTCAGCAAAGATAACATCTCTGCTGACTAATACTTTCCTTGAAACAGGATCAAAGAGTCTATACGCCTTGGATTCTTCACTTACTCCTAACAAGACACACTTAATGCTCTTGTTATCTAGCTTCTTTCTCTGTTGGTCAGGAATATGAACATGAGCAATGCAACCAAATATTCGAAAGTGATGCACAGATGGCTTGACTCCACTCCAAGCCTCCTCAGGTGTAACATCTTGCACTGCTAGGGTGGGGCTTCTATTCAGCACATAGACTGCCCAATTCACTGCTTCTGGCCAAAATTCCTTTGCAACTTCCTTTTGTGCAATCATGCTTCTCACCATATTCATTATTGTTCTGTTCTTCCTTTCTGCAACACCATTCTGTTGTGGGGTGTATGCATCAGTGAGTTGTCTTTTAATTCCATTTGTGCTGCAGAAATTGTCAAATTCAGTGGAAGTAAACTCTCCTCCTCTATCAGTTCTTAAACAGCATATAGATTTTCCAGACTCCTTTTCAACCATGGCTTTAAATCTTTTAAAAACATCAAGTGCAGCAGATTTTTCTAACAAGAAATAAATCCAAGTTTTCCTACTATGGTCATCAATAAAGGTAATGAAGTACCTCTTGTGACTATTTGATTCAGGCTTGATTGGTACACATATGTCTGAGTGAATCAATTCAAGTGTTTGAGGCTCTCCAAGAACTTGCCTTTGGAATGGATTCCCTATGCTGCTTTCCAATCATGCAGTTAGAGCAAACCTGAGATGTCTCCTTCAATCTTGGCAGGCCTTTAACCATTTCCTTCTGAGCCAAGGTCCTTAGACCTTTGATACTGAGGTGTCCATACCTGCAATGCCACAATTGTGTATTGTCTTCACCAGTTACTTGCATACAAGAAGCTGTGATTGCAGGGGCTAGAATTGCAAACATTCTGTTAGATGACATTTTGCTGGAGATTATAAGCCCTTTCTCATCATGATACACACTGCACCTATCATCCTTGAACACAACTGTCAAGTTCTTCTGCTGGAGTTGACCAATGCTCAGAAGGTTATTTCTCAATTCAGGGATATAATACACATCACTAATTACTTGTATTATCCCATTGATTCTCAGCTTGACACTTCCCTTTCCCATGACCACCACTTTGAGTTGTCCCCAAGCTTTACTGATTCTATGAATATTTCATCAAGATCAAAGAACCATTCTTTGTTTCCACTCATGTGATTACTGCATCCACTATCCAGAAACCATACCTTTGCTTTAAAGGAGTTTTTTTCATCTAAATGTGCCATAAGAAGAAGCTCCTCTTCTTAATTGAATTCTGCAAAATTAACATTTTCCTCCCACTCAGGGCATTCATTTTGGAAATGCCCCAATTTATGACATTTGTAACACTCGACCAGATCTTTATTGAAGGGTTGCCTCCCTCTTCCTCTTCCACCCCGAGAGCCTCCACAACCCCTTCCTCTACTTCCAGTTTTTCCTGTATTTGTGACTTTGAGAGCCTGTTCCTCTTCTTTTTGACCTCTCATTCTCTGTTCATGCACCAACAAACTGCTTTGGAGTTCATCAATGGACATAGTGATCACATTGTTGGACTCCTCTATAGAACACACTACATAGTTAAACTTTGATGTCATAGAGCGAAGAATTTTTTCAACAATTACCGATTGCTCCATCCTTTCACCATGGATCTTCATCTTGTTTGCAATTGAAAGAGTCCTTGCAAAATATTCATCAACTGTTTCTCCTTCTTTCATGGAAAGAATCTCAAATTCCTTTCTTAGAGCTTGCAATTGAGATCTCTTGACCTCTGTGGATCCCTGATATTTCTGTTTCAGAGAATCCCAAATGTCCTTCGAAGTTTCTTTATTCAAGATTGTCTCCAATATTCCCCTATCAATAGCTTGAAAGATATAGTTCTTACACTTTAGGTCTTTCAGTTTGCTTTCTTCAACTAGCTTCGATTGTTCTTGGTTCGCCCCAGCTGGAAGTGCTGGAATTCCATTCTCCACCAAGCTCCAATACTCCTTTGATCGAAGGAGGTTCTCCATCAACATTGCCCAATGATCATAGTGACCATCGAACTGTGGAATCGCCGGCTGTACAAAGTTGCTATTGTCTGCCATATCTCTCAGTTTCTTTCTCACTTTTCTCACTTTTACTCACACAGAACACTGCAGTTTCTGTATCAGGCCCCTAGATGGAGCTCTGATACCAGCAGTTAAGTTTGCTGGTAGAGAATATTTGCACTTCAAAAAATCTCCTCTGTATTACTTTTCAGATTTGGCATATATAGCCTAATACAAGTCTAAACAGAGTTAGTTAGTTTTGCAACTAACTAACTGATTAATCCACAACTAACTATTTTAAGCAAGGCATAACTAAAAACTCCTAACATGTGGGTCCTTTCATATTCACTAATCTGACATTGATCATTCTGTGTCTGTTTATAGCTGTTGTCTTTATGTTACTGTTATCCATTGATACTAACAAAAGGTCCCTTTTCTCTTCTAGGATGTGCCTACCTCCAAAGGTCAAGCTCTTGCTGATGAGTATGGTATCAAGTTTTTTGAAACCGTGAGTAGAACATAGCTGACAACCACATTCTCATTGAATTATGTGACTTCATCATACTTATATTGGAAGAACACTTGCAGAGTGCAAAGACAAACTTGAATGTGGAGGAGGTTTTCTTTTCAATAGCAAGAGATATCAAGCAAAGGCTTGCTGACACAGACACAAGGGCTGAGGTTTGTTGTTGACTGTTTTAGCTCCATCATTTTATTTTTATTTTTTTGCAAAAATTATAAGTTTATTCCTGAATGGAGCCTTTCTTTTCCTCTGTTGTATCTTGTTATAAGGCGGCTTCTAAGGTAGGAGACCTTGTCATGGCTCCCACCATGAGATACCTATTAAGTCCTTTTTTGCAAAAAAGAAAATTATTTTTTACCCATCTTTCATTTCTTTGTTCTCTGCTTTCTCTCTCTTCCGCGACCCTACCCTCTCTCTCCTCTACCAACCACCCAACCCCACCCACCCACCACCACCTCCTCACTTCCTTCGCCGGATTGATGGACCCAGGGCACTATTAATTTAAATAAACTTAACAATGGAAGATTATTAATCAAATCCTTAGTTTGCAAGTCTACACGATCCATATATAGAGGACAATATCAGGGGGGTGATCCTTTTGTTGCCTTCTTTATTTGAAACTTTGTTCCATTGCAGAAAGCTTTATGCATATTAAAAGCATAACTTTTTGTTCCTGAAAATTATCATTTTTTTCTTTGATATAGACTTTGGGTGCGTTTGGGTAAACAACTTAATTAAGAGCTTATCACATAAGACCTTATCACATGAGAGCTTATGCCATAAGCACTTAAAGAAAGAAAGGTGCATGCGAGGATTCGAATAGTGAGAAACACGGAGAGGGTGTTTAGTGCATAAGCTCTTATGATAATTCCATAAGCTTCTCCCAGTGACTTATGAAAATAAGTCAAAAACTCCTTATGGGATGGTATTAGTTATTTTTATAAGCTCTGTCAAACACACTGCATAAGAGTTTATGTCATCAGATAAGTCAAAAGGAGCTTAAATAAGCTCTTCCAAACGCCACATTTGTTCCATTGCAGAAGACTTTTTGCTTCGGAGAATAAAAAAGATGAGACCATTAACCCTGGAGGCAGTCTTGGTCGCACCTGGAGCACCCAACGGAGAAGTCGGATGACGGTGGGTTCCAGATCCACGGAGACGGCATGTGGAACGTGCTTGCCGGCACCGA
Organism: Sophora flavescens; assembly: GCA_030762895.1. NCBI lineage: Eukaryota > Viridiplantae > Streptophyta > Magnoliopsida > Fabales > Fabaceae > Sophora > Sophora flavescens. The sequence goes on along the minus strand of CM061065.1, from coordinate 26,045,976 downwards.
TTTCGCTATAAAACGTGTTGAAGGCATCGTCTCAGATCAAAAAACCAACATTAGTCGTAAATATAAACCCTAGATCTGAATAATAACATTGCATGACTTGAAAGGGGAAATGATAGGGTACCCAGCAAGCATTTCCGACTTATAAGGAAGGAGTTAAAGGAGACGGAGTTGCCGCCACGGTGCCGCTGTTTTACGTCTGTTGGAGGTTGAGGGTGGAGAAGAGAGAAAACAAGGTGATAGAGAAGAAGATAAGGATGAAATTATAAATTTAAAAAATTTAAAGTCTTTAAAATAATATAAATTTTTTTCAAAAATGGGTCTGGCCATGGTGAGAGACATGAGGCAGTCTCTCACCCTAGCAAAAGCCCTTGTTATATATGGTTTTTTATAACACTAACTTTCAAAGGTTCATAAATTGTTGCTTCTTTCCTAAATCCTAATGCTGAATGATGATATCATCTTCTCTGGTGGTCCAGCCTCAGACTATCAAGATTAACCAACCAGACCAGGCAGCCAGTGGAGGTCAAGATGCTCAAAAGTCAGCTTACTGTGGTTCATGAAAAGAAACAGTGTCTGCAGCAAGAGGGTGCAGATTCCACACTTGACATCATCTTGGTGCTGTAGTTATTTTGTGACATTAGAAGTGGGAGCAAGCATTTGTCCCTATGTATTTCCTAACTATAAACTCTATGTTTTGAAGATAGTATTTTAAATTTTTTGCTCACTTGTTGGATTTGTCGTGATTAGACTATCTGTTCCACTTTCCTCTTTAATTTGTAATCTCTGACTGCCCGGCTCATTTAAAAAAAATGTTAATTACTTGACTAGATTCAGATAGATCACCAGATATACTTTTTATCTCTACAAAAATTATTCCAAATGCTCTTATTTTAATAGAAAATAAATAGTAGTAAAAGCCATGTTATTTCACAGGAAAGGTCATATGAGATGCTTACTGAAATGGCACTTGGCTTTTAGGATTTATAGATAAAGCAACCGGGCTACCGATAATAAAATGGATGATAAAGTTGCAATATTTTCAGTTTCACCTATATCAGTCTGGGATGAGAATCCCATCAATTAGAGTATGAAACTCAAACCCCAAAGGATTAGTCTAGTAGAGCAAGATAGGATCTTATATTTGATAGGTAGTAAATTCAAATCCTTACCAATCTCCTCAGACGGAGGTAAATGTAAATCATTTTGCAAATGTTATTAGAATCCAGAGGTTTTCCTTGATTTGGACTGGGGCACCATACTCTTACCTTAGATTTTTTGTATAAAAAAAAAGTCTGAAACTCAAGTTAGGCTTCATCACTTTTGTTTTTTGTCCAAAATGTACGCTCATCTAAAAAACATTTTAGCACTCGTTTGATCAAGTGAATCATGATGAGTTTAAGCCTCAATCAAATAGGGTTATTTATTTGAATTTTATTCGACTCGATTGTAACCTAATAATATTTGGGATAAAATTGTATCAACTCGTTAAGTTGACATAATATATAAATTTGAACATTGTGTATAGTTAAATCATAAAATTTAAAAACAAAAAATTATAATTAATGTATATTTTATAATATGTATTTAAAAATAAATAATACATTATATAAAAATTTATTGATTTAACTCAATAATTTTAATTAAAAGACCGTGGTCTTATTTCTATATGAAAAATGTTCATTTCACCATATTTTTTTGTTTTTCCTATATATCTTCCGATCCGATATGTGATAGATTAGTCTCCCGAGATATCGTCAGGCACCTAAGCGGGGACCCTCCTAATAATATTTCTAAATGGAAAATGTTCATCTCACCATTTATTTTTTGGTGCTTTCATCTCACCATTTTTTTTATCACTCCACTTTTTTACATTTAATTTTTAATAATGTATCATATATACTACTACTATTATTCTTAAAGGAAAATTTTTTTAATTATGAAAAGTGGGATTGGCAGCAAAACTAAACAAATGTGAGAATCATAACTTTATAATGGCTGCTTCTTTTTACTGTTTGCGTAGTTGTCAGTTTAACCGTGATTTGGGGGTTAAATTAGTTTTTTATTAGTCATTTGTTGAAAAGGATAGCTTAACTAGCCCATTAACCATCATTTCTTTCTTTGTAGGATAGACTTTATTTTCAGTCAAATAACCAAAGCTAACAAAATAGGAAGGGATGTAAAGCTTGAAGCTAAGATAGATACAGATAGGGGCGTAAAGCTTGAAGCCATAGGATAGGATGAAACTAATGCTAAGATAGATACAATATTATCTTCCATTTCTTTTTCTTTTACATCAAAATGAAACCCTCTCCTCTTCGATCTTTCTTTCTCTCATTTCGTCCCCCTGCACTTTTCTTCTCCGGCTTGCCATTGATGTCGGTGATTGATGGTGTGGGTGGTTGCCGGGAAGATCACCAACAATGTCGATGGTGGAAGGGATCTGATGCAGATCTGTTATTGGGACACACACAAAGAAGCTAGAAGATTGTGGCGAATAGGGCGGTTATCGAGTCGATGTTGGTGGGTATGTGATTTTGTCTATTTTCTCTTCCTCATTACTAAAGTTATGTTTTTTTTTTGGAAATGGGTATGTGATTTTTTTTCCTCCTCCTTTCCTTCAACCCTATTCCCATCATTTCTCCTCCTTCTACCCATGCTTCAACTTTCGCCAAGGGATGAAGTGTTCCCATATTTGTTTTGGTTTATACCCTTTAAACTTAAAGCAATTTATCCTTCGAAATTTCTTTTTGGAATGCCATAGTTCAGCTCATTTCAAATGTTTCTTTTAACTTTTGTCTATTCATATATTTATGTTTACTTATTGATGCTTGGACTGATATACATATATTTATGCTTCATTCCCTTTTGCTTGGACTGATATAAAAAATCTTATAAGAAACATAACTATGGATCTATTTCTTATAGGTTTATTTGCTATGACCGAGTAAAAGGCTTCATGTCTTCTAGCTATTTGAATGAATGTTTAAGTGATATATTTGCTCTTCTTTTTGTACAATCTTATTGTATTTCCTATTTTCATGTTTATATTTCAGTCTTTAACTGAAGTTTAGTTCAAGTTGTAATGATTTTTTGTTCAATTTCTTTTGACATTTTGTACATTGTAGTACGATTCTCCCATTATGATTGATACTCCAAACAGAAGCATAAGACTTTGGTATTGAAGCTCTGTTTGTAAAGACAAAAAAAATACTTTTTTTGGTTGTATTTCCACTGGACCTTAGCATTCTGTAATTTGGTTCACTTCCAAATTCTATCTCAATAGAGTTGAGCACCAATTGCCCTTGCCTCCTATATAGTATGATGGTGCTCCAACATATATCGTAATGACTTCATAAGTTGGTTTTGAACTTTAGCCATACCATTGAACTTAGAGTTTTACCTGAGTGTATAAATTGACTGCAAGCTTTTAAGCTCAATAAACTATTTTTGCTACTCGTAACACACATTTCTTTCTTATCATTAGTCACATCTCTTCTTCTCATGCTTTTTCTATACGCTTGTCACCATCTTTCTCTTCATTGATTTTTTTTCCTTCTTTCTCCCATCTTTTCGCATTCATAGAAACAGGAAGGACCAAGTTTCTCCCACCAAATTTTTGGTGCTTCCATCATATATTTTTTTGTACTTCCCTTAAACATTGCATAAGTTAATTTCAATATGTTAAACACTACATACTAAGGTATAAGATGATGACTCGTTTGAGAAGCAATTTTTACACCTGAAGAATGATGCTCAGACTTACCCCACCCCTGCCACTCTTTTTTTTCCCCTTTTCTTTTTCTTTTACGAAATATGATTTGTACTCCTTTGAGAACCTGAAAGTTATAAATGTGGGATTAAAATGTTAAACTGTGTATATTAGTTGTTTTTAATCATTTCACAGTTCATGACAAATAGTATTTGAGTGACCATTAATTGTGTATATCGGAGATGATTATTGCTATTACATCTACATATTAGTAAGCTGTTTGGGTAGTAACTAAGGGCCTATATTGGTTAAGTCAAGTATAGGTGGTGGGTTTATGTGATGCAGGGTTTATGTGTGTGTGTGTCAGTGTTTGGTTATACGGTTGAACATTTTGATTTGCTAATGTTTTTTTTTTTCAGTTCCAATTGGTATATACGTGATGTGTGGACTCCGGCAAGTGTACCGGATTCGTCACCAAGTAATAAAAAGATCGATCCCACAGAGACCGTGATCTCAAATAACAACTAATTATTAAACCAATTAAACTGGACTATATAAAAAAGGATTTTGAAAAGATTTGATTTTTGTAATAAGAAATAACTTAGAAAATCATATATTTAAGAACGCAATCAATTAAAATAGGAAATTAAATCAATTAGGGGTTTTTCAAATCTAAAGAAATTCCTAGGAATTGGGTTACCAACAAGATTGTTCATGTTACCGAATTGATTACCCCTTGTTAATTATCAAAATCGCTTTGAAGGCGAATTGATCCTAAATAAGTTAATGCTCCCTCTCGGGTTACAAAAACCGTGCCCAATTAAACAAACCCCTACTCTCGTGGTAATTGAATTTAGAGTGAACCCTTTAAACTTTGTGACAATTCGTGAACCCTCGAAGGACCGCTTCTAACTCTCGTGATTTAAGTCCTAAGTTTGATTCCTATAGATCCAATACCTAAGTTCACCGCTAGGTTCCTCCTTAGAGTATCTATGACATGCAAATAAGTGCGCACCAGATTCACAAGTAATTCATGCGATAGAAACCAAATCGAAAGCAAATTGAAATTAACAAAGGGAAAACATCAATTCATAACATAAAACAAATCTTGGGCATAGCTCCAATCCCTAGAAATAAAGCTACTACTCAAGCATGGCCATGGTCATGGCAAGCTTGATTAACAAAAACATGAATGAAAACCTAAGAGGAAGAGAAATCATAATTTTGCCTAAGGTAGCAGCCTATAAAAGTCTCTTATTTTCGAGCCTAATTGCTCTATTTATAGATTAGGGTAACTTGAATACCAAGCAATTACAAATTCAAATCAAATCAGTTTCTAAAGATCCATATATTACGCGTCACGGCCGTGACGGGCTCTGCCTTGGAGGTTGCCTTGCTGGTTGGCCTGTCACGGCCGTGACCGCCATCACGGCCTAGCCGTGATCAGTTATGCTTGTGAGGGTTTGGTTCAGTTGACATGTCACGGCCGTGATGTACATCACGTCCTGACCGTGACCAGTTCTGACTTTTCCATTCTTTCTTTTCAGCTCTACTCGATCATGGTCGTAATGACTGTCACGGTTAGGCCGTGATGGGCTCTGTTTGGCTCATTTTCTTGATTTTCAAGCTCCATCTTCATGCAAGCTCCATCATGGTTAATCCTGAGCATTTAATCCTCAATTCCTGCATATAAACACCACAAAACCGCCTTACCCGTTCCAAGGTAAAAACTAACAAAAATCAAACTAAAATACGCCTAAACCATATGAAAATGCATGCAAAATGTCAATGAAATATGAGGTGAAATCACACTCATCAAACTACCCCAAGCTTAAGACTTTGCTTGTCCTCAAGCAATCACTAAGGCCAGAAAATAAAAACAATCAGAGCATGGATAGTGAACCAAGAACACGAGTAACTAATCCAAGTGACAGGCATATTCGAATCCAATTAGAAGCTTAGGTTTTCTAAATTCATATCTCTCACTGATTCGGGCACTCTTCTCACCTCACTCAAATGTTTAAGGGTATATGACGATTCGCTCAATTTCCTCAAGGGAGGTATTCTACCATAAGCTTGACTATTAACCAAATCTCTACTTTATTAATGAAAACACATAAGAATCAAGAGGTCTTTTATTTTGGTTGTAATGGGGCCATGGGATTAATTGTTAGGTGGGGAAATCAAGAAAAGGAATATTCAAGAAGGCTAAACAAAATATCAAACATTGCAAAGCATGACAACATTCTAAAATACATTTTTGGGCTTTAGTTCACTTTTCCACCTTTCTTTCTTTTTTTCTTTTCCTTTTTATTTTATTTTATTTCTCATTTTCTTTTTCTCATCCCCTTCTCCATTTTTTTTGTTTATTTATTTTATTTTATTTATTTGGAGAATAGGAGATTTTCAACTTAAGAGAAATATTTTTCTAACTTTCTCATCCCACAATTTATTTTTCAAACTACCTTTTTACCCTTTTTGCAATACTTTAAAAGGTGTCATACCAAGCATCATTCATCAAAATATTTCAAGGTACCAAGAAAAGTATTTTTATTCTTTTAGGCTCAAAACTGGGCAACTAAGGGGTAACATTTAATCAATCAAAGCTCAGAAGGCCAGAAAAATACCTAGTGCCTCAATCATTTTCAAATATGTTTTCAAAAATTTTTAAGTTTCAAAACGGTTTCAAGTCAAGTTCTAGAGAACACAATCCAAGAGGAATAAAACACTCAATCGCAAAGAATGGGGTAGATTTAGTAAGTACCCCTTTTAGGCTCAAAAATCTCACATTTAGTAGTTTAAAATCAATGAGAAACACAGATCCAAGGAACCACATGCTAATTATCAACTATCAAAAGATCATCTCAAGCATTTTTATTTTTAGCCTATCACAAGAATACAAAAATTGGGTTCAAAAGTTCATTGTCTCGATTCATTTGGCACCAAGTTCTCACAACTGGATGCATACTCTAAGCAAAGGTCAATCTAATCATGTGATCATGCAAAACTATGCCTATATGAATACAACATGAAAAATGCAAAAATGCAAAAATACCCCTACCCCAAGCTTAAAAACTTACATTGTCCCCAATGTAAATAATCAAGTCGGAGAGAGGAGAAAAATGGAACAACTCACCGAGGTGGTAGAGGGTGCTGGCTCACATGCCAGTCAAAGAGATGCTGGAAAATGTGTCACGGTCGTGAAGCTCATCACGGCTAGGCCGTGATCAATTCTGGTCTATAGGAGCTGGCCTGTCACAGCCGGGACTTCCATCACGGCTAGGCCGTGATACCTTTTGATTTTCTTTGTCCTTCTCATCACGCCCGTGAGGACTATCACGGCTGGGCCGTGATCCTTTCAGATCTTCAGTGGTTAGCTAATCACAGTCGTGACCACCGTCACGGCCAGGGCGTGATCAATTCTGACTTTATTTTTCCTTGCCTTTTTGCTCTTACTGCTTTCATAACCTGAAAATACTTGGCAAAGCCATCAATTAGTGATCTTTCTTCTCTAATATTCTCTAATTATTCAAAAACAAAATTCAAAAACAAATGGAAAAGGGAAAGAAAACTTGGGTTGCCTCCCAAGAAGCGCTTATTTATGGTTTTAAGCTTGACCATACTCCTTTCAATCAACCGGGATCGGTTGGGCTTGGAAGTGAAAGAACACCACTCTTCCATGGAAGTCCTTCAAAGAGCCTATTTTGTTCATATGGCCAATTACGCTTTCGCTTTGCTCTTTTCACTCTGAGTTTCATGGCCTTACTTCCTCCCGACGGAAGTTTTAACTCCACATGAGGAGCAACTCCAACTTCATCACCATTTGGTGCATCATTCGTCATGCTAAGTTTGGGAGTTGCTTCCATATTAGGCTCTTCCTTCACCTCTTGAGACATTATCTCGATCCTGCACACATGACTCTCAAAAGAAGGGTTGTTATATGAGTTAGTCAAATCAAAATTGACCCTACCTTCCTCTACATTCAGAGAGAGCTTGCCATTCTTTAAATCTATTATTGCTCCAGCTGTGGCCAAGAACGGCCTTCCTAGAATGATAGGGAATTTAGAATTTCCGTTCACGTCCAACACCATGAAATCGGTAGGAATGAAAAATTTCCCTACCTTTATGGGAACATTCTCTAGTATGCCTAGAGGAGTTTTAGTTGAGCCATCCGCAAATTGTAAAGAAAATTGGGATGGACTCAATTTCTTGGTTCCTAACCTCTCAAACATAGTAAGCGGCATCAAACTCGCACTAGCCCCTAAGTCACATAAGGCTTGGTCTATTTTTAATTCTCCAATTGAGCAAGCAATAGAGAAACTTCCTGGATCTTTTAGTTTAGGAGGCATATTAGTTTTTATCATGGCATCATGCTCCTCAATTAAGCTCTTAGTTTCTATTTTTACTTGCTTTTTCTTAACCAACCTTTGTGGGAAAGGTATTGGGGGTTGGTACGGTGGTGGAGGGACATACTTTGGCTCTATCTCTTCATCTTCGCTCATGTCCTCCTCACATTCCACATCCTTTTCAACTACCCCAAGCTTATCATCCCTTAAGTATATAGCATTATAGTGCTCATTGGGATTAACTTCGGGTTGTCCTGGAAACGTACCCTTGGCTCTAGAATGTGTACTAGCTTGTTGTGAAATCTGAGTTTCTAACATCTTATTATGGATGGCTAGGTTATCTACCTTAGATGCTAACTCTTTTGTACCTGAGGATACCCTGATGCGGGTTTCCTATTACCTTGGCCTTCCCGGAATTCGTGGTTCAACGTGTTGTTGTAGTTCCCGTAGGAGAGGTAAGGTCTATTCTTCTTTCCTTGGTTGTAAGAATTTAGGGGAACATAGTTTGGCAACTTCGGGTTTGTGTCATCGAAATTGTGACAAGAATTCACTTGTTCCCCCGAAGCACCGGATCTAGGAGCCATACCATGTGGTCACTCCATTATGTCATGTCCCTGCATTCCACAAATCTCACAAACAATATTAGTAGCACCTATTGAACTCACATTAGCCTTTTCAAGCTGATCAAAGCGTTTATTCAATGAGTCAAATTTAGACATAATAAGATAAGTGCTATTCATTTCAAACTTACCCCCCAAAAGCTTTTTCGGGTTATTACCTCTTTCTGAACCCCATTGGTGATAGTTGGTGGCTACGTTTTCAATGATATTGAACGCTTCAGTCAGAGGTCTGTTCATAAAGGCTCCACCAGCTACTGAGTCAAGTGACACCTTTGATGAGTAATCCAGTCCGTTGTAGAAGGTATGCACTAACAACCACCTCTCGAGTCCATGATGTGGGCAAGACTCTAGCAATCCCTTGTAACGATCCCAAGCTTCGGATAAGCATTCTCCGTCCTTTTGGAAGAAGTCGGTGATCTGAGTCCGTAGGTAAGCAGTCTTGGATGGAGGGAAGAATTTCTCCAAGAATGCTTGCTCTAGTTGGTCCCAAGTTGACAGCGTATTAGCGGGCACTTGCTTCAACCAAGCTTTCGCCTTTCCAGTCAGAGAGGAGGGGAATAACCTCAAGCGTATAGCATCAATCAGGGCACCATGAATTCTAATTGCATCGGTAAACTCCAAGAATGTCTCCACATGATCAGTCGGGTCCTCCGAGGGTAATTCTCCGAATTGATGTTGCCTAATCATGCTAATTAGTATAGGCGGTATAGTGTAGTTTTCTGCCTCGATTTCTGGCCTAGCAATCCCAGTTCGCAAACCCCTAGCATTTGGGGCTGCGTAGTCCTTCAGTGATTTGGTATCTGGTAGATTTGCCATGAGTGGAATGGGAATCAACCTCTCCCTCTCTCTTTGTAGTCTCCTACGTCTATGAAAGGTCCTTTCGATTTCGGGGTCAACTTCAATAAGGTTTCCAAGACTTAGGGATCTTTGCATAAAAGAGAAAAACACAGAGAGATAAATACTCTAGAAATAAAAAGAGATAAATGAATTTTTTTAATATAAAAAAATAAATAAAAAGAAAAGGTCCAGAAAAATCAATTTAGAAATTAAATTGAGATTCAAGAAAGCACGTTCCCCAACAACGGCGCCAAAAACTTGATGTGTGGACTCCGGCAAGTGTACCAGATTGTCGCCAAGTAATAAAATGATCGATCCCACAGAGACTGTGATCTCAAATAACAACTAATTATTAAACCAATTAAACTGGACTACATCAAAAAAATATTTTGAAAAGATTTGATTTTTGTAATAAGAAATAACTTAGAAAATCAGATATTTAAGAACGTAATCAATTAAAATAGGAAAGTAAATCAATTAGGGGTTTTTCAAATCTAAAGAGATTCCTAGGAATTGGGTTATCAACAAGATTGTTCATGTTACCGAACTGACTACCCCTTGTTAATTATCAAAATCGCTTTGATGGCGAATTTATCCTAAATAAGTTAATGCTCCCTCTCGGGTTACAAAAACCGTGCCCAATTAAACCAACCCCTACTCTCGTGGTAATTGAATTTAGATTGAACCCTTTAAGCTTTGTGACAATTCGTGAACCCTCGAAGGACCGCTTCTAACTCTCGTGATTTAAGTCCTAAGTTTGATTCTTATAGATCCAATACCTAAGTTCACCACTAGGTTCCTCCTTAGAGTATCTATGACATGCAAATAAGTGCGCACCAGATTCACAAGTAATCCATGCGATAGAAACCAAATTGAAAGCAAATTGAAATTAACAAAGGGAAAACATCAATTCATAACATAAAACAAATCTTGGGCATAGCCTCAATTCTTAGAAATAAAGCTACTACTCAAGCATGGCCATGATCATGGCAAGCTTGATTAACAAAAACATGAATGAAAACCTAAGAGAAGAGAAGAAGAAAAGGAAGAGAAATCCTAATTTTGCCTAAGGTAGCATCCCATAAAAGTCTCCTATTTTCGAGCCTAATTGCTCTATTTATAGATTAGGGTAACTTGAATCTCAAGCAATCACAAATTCAGATCAAATCAGTTTCTAAAGATCCATATATTACGCGTCACGGCCGTGATGGGCTCTGCCTTGGAGGTTGCCTTGCTGGTTGGTCTGTCACGGCCGTGACCACCATCACGGCCTAGCCGTGATCAGTTCTGCCTATGAGGGTCTGGTTCATTTGACATGTCACGGCCGTGATGTACATCACGGCCTGACCGTGACCAGTTCTGACTTTTCCATTCTTTCTTTTTAGCTCTACACGATCATGGCCGTGATGACTGTCACGGCTAGGCCGTGATGGGATCTGTTTGGCTCATTTTCTTTCTTTTCAAGCTCCGTCTTCATGCAAGCTCCATTATGGTTAATCTTGAGCATTTAATCCTCAATTCCTGCACATAAACACCACAAAACCGCCTTACCCGTTCCAAGGTAAAAACTAACAAAAATCAAATTAAAATACGCCTAAACTATATGAAAATACATGCAAAATGTCAATGAAATATGAGCTGAAATCACACTCATCAATATGGTATCTAGCATCATGTTTATGGTTCCTGCCATGAGAGGCTCTTATGTGAAGGATTTTATGTTTTTAACAAATTGAATTGCTAATTTTTTTGTTTTTTTGGTTAGCTTCATTTTATAGCAAAGTTCTTATGTGGTTAGACTGTTAGTGGGTATTGGATGATACTGTTATGGTTGTATCAACTGTGTTGTTTTGTGTCAGGAGTGACTACACTCCTGCATAAACCCTTTGTGACTTGCATACACTTTAGCATAAACTCTTCAATTGGTATGTTTATATATGTTCTAAGCCATGGAATTGGAATCATTTGACGATTCTGATTTCTCTTCAGATGAGAGTGTTGATTTTGACTCACCTGAAAAGCGATCACTAATGTCGAGGTTTGTGTGCAAAAACCAGGTAAGATTTAGATAGACTGTATCAATTTGTGCCATGATTTTGACTTGATCTTGCAAGGTAGTTTCATTTGAGTTTCGGTGTTCACCTAAGTTGTTGTCTATTATGATTGAAGGACAAACTCAGCCTCCCCCCTTGACTAAGAAACATAAGTTCCATGTAAGCATTAACCTATTGGTTACTTTGCTGGATTTTTGGATTTCAAGTTTAAGACTTGAATTTTCTCTGGTACGATCTCGCTTACCACATAATGGATCATCATTAGTTTCATTCTATGGTTGTTTATTTTATTTTATTTTTTGCCTTTGATCAGGAGAGAGCCATGTGCAGGACAGTGATGATTTTATGGCTTTATTGCTTTAATAAACATGTGCGGGATGTAGGTGTCAACTTTTGTTATCCTTTTTTTACATTATTGAAAAGCTTTTTTGTAGGGTGTTGTAATGGTGGGGAAGAGATATGTCTATTTGGCCAACTAATAAAGAGGGGTTGCCCAAGGTAATGGAAAGAGGATACGAGCACTATAAGTTTTGTCTTATGTCCTGTATTCAGTATTATAATTACTAAGGCGAACAATTTCTGCTCAGTCTTCTTTGTTAAATAGACAAAGAAAATCGGCTCTTTATCCCCTTCTTCAACCATATGGCGTTAAAGATTTCATGTTTTGGGATTTCAATATTATAAAACTATGAGAATCTACAAGCCAAGGTTAGTTTGTCTTTTCCTCAATTTTTTCGAAAGTTACATATACATATTTATTCTCTCAGTATTTCATTCTAAATATTTCTTCATCTTCTTTGATACACAAGTTCTATTTTGTACTATGTCTTAAATTAAACAATGTCATTTTTGTGTGTGAATATGATGATGTGCTAAAGCAAAGACTTAGATTAAAAAATATTGGTGAGTCCATCTTCCACATTGATCTTACAATGGGCTCTATTTCGAAGTTTTTTCATAGTTGATCCTTTCCTGTTTGCCTTTTTACTTGCATAGTTGATTCTTTCCTCTTTGGTTTTCTTGGACATGAATTTAATGTGTTGTTTATTTTATTGCACCTTTTCACAAATTCCTTTATGTTTCACATTTACTATGTGGGCCTAATTTATCAGTATGGGTTCAGCATGACAATTTATTAATCTTTTACAACAATTAGTTGAGATACTTTGTAAGTTTCTTGCTGAAAGAGGCGATTGTTGTTCAAGTTTTGTATTTTTTATTCTTTTGATTTTTTTATACTTATTTTCTTTTGCATATGATAAGGAGAAAAGCCTATTCGCTATTGGCTTTCATCCTTGAAACAAACTTGAGTTTGAAGTTGTTCTAAAGGATGTTTAATCTAATAGGTAGTATAGAAATGACTAGCATATGATTGTTGTGTTGTCCCTCCAAATCAATTTTCATATATAATTGTTTCAAGAATTGAGACATGGTTCTTTGGCCACATCCTTTAGTTTTTTGTGTTATGTGGCACAACGACAAAGTCTCATACACCAAACACCCATTTACACACTCTTCTCTGCAGCTAACCATTACCCCATGTCACTCCCTATCATTCGCTAAGGTTTATTGTTCACTGCCTATCATTCTCTAAGATTTATGGTAGTGACTGTATTCTATCATCATAGTAATGAATCTTCTCTCTTTTGGTTTTTATATAATCTTTCTTTGTGGTTCTTGCAGACTTTGCCTCCCCAAATCCTAGGACTGTTGTGATTCGATTGACTTGACAAGACTTGTGATGGCTCATGTGAAAGGAAGCAACAAGAGAAGAAGGACATAGAAGAATGTTTCTGCTGCTGCTTCTGGAACTCCAGAGAAAGAGGGGCCTTCGGATCGAATGGGTGAGTTGTCAAAGTGGACGTATGGTATATTTTTCTTTGAGTTTTCACTGTATTCAATTCCTTTGATATTTTCTCTTTCGTTTTATGTTCGATGTTGCTTTTGCTGATGAATCTTGCTATGATGAATGCCTTTGGTTTTCATCTCTATTTTACAAGATCTCAGTTTTGCTCCTTTTGCCTTCAAAATTGTATATTCATTGTGTGTATTCACGCAAATGCATTTTGATAAATAAGCTAAGGATCCCTAATTTTACTTTCAACTTGCCTTTCTTTCTGATCGTGTTATCTTAACAATCAAAGAATGTTTAATCAGATCAGTATAATCAAACTTGAACTGGTGGGTGCATTGTATATAGTACATTGAAAATATTTTGTGAACAACCATTATCGGCAACTTTAGGATAATTTTAATTTTTATGGATTTGGATTCCCTATAGTGACTTATATTATGATTTGGACTTGTATCTTAAATACGTATATATATACGATCTTGGACACCAAAAGTGTGTTCATTTATCATTACTCCATATATATTCAGAGAAATGATAAGTTGACAACCCAAACCAATAACTGGCTAATGGTGGCACTGACTATGATTTGGTGGTGCGATCGCACAGGGCCCCATTTTTTCGGGGGCACCGATTTTTTTTACTTGGTGTATATATATATATATATATATATATATAATTATTAATGTATATATTAAAATAAAAAATATATAGTTAAATTGTTTACTTAAGGGCCCAATTGTCTTTTAAAATTAAGGTCCAAAACTTAACACAAGTCGTATCTTATGGTAACTCTTTCCAATGTATTTCATTGGTATGTGTATTTTAGTCTTTTGTTTCTTATATTGTGGATTAGATGGAGTATAATGCAGCCAATATAGTAAATTCAGTTCTAAAATTTTGATGTTGACTATATCAGGGAATAAAGGTTATATTAAAGTATTAAGAAAGATGGACAAATAAGTTTTTATTTTTTTTACCAAAATAAACTTATTTCATTTGAATAGCAATAATGTCAGCTATATAATGGGCAATATAATCAAAAATATAAAAATAAGCAAAAGTGTAGCCACCATAGCAAGAGTGTGAAATAAATATCAATCATTTGAAATAAATTCATCGTGGCCCAGATTGCATTAAATTATATTCAAGATAATAAAGATATATAGCCGCCTACTTAGTTTTAAGAACGCATCTATACAAGATTTTATTCTGCTCGTCCACTGATGTGGTGGAAGCGCTCGTGCACTGATGTGGTAGAAGCGCTCCTCCACTAAAATGACAGAAGCGCTCGTCCACACAAGTGACAGAAGCGCTCGTCCACCTAAGTGACAGAAGCGCTAGTCCACACAAGTGACAGAAGCGCTAGTCCACATAAGTCTTTGGATTTGCTAAACCCTTAAGAGAAAACCCGTCCAGTGACGTGGCACTGTGGACATCTACTGAATTTTAGTTAGGCATTATGGATGTATACTTGAGTTACTGAATTTTAGTTAGGCATTATGGTTGTTAACCTTTGATATAGACTTCATTATTGTGACTTTTGCTTTTTGAATGGGGTGATTTTGCTCCAAGGTTTATGTTGATTTGATTAGCGCTTTCCATTTGCATAAATTGTTTCAATTAATCGATGCAAGAGTTTGTTAATATTTTATTTCATATTTCTATACGAAGCATTATAAATTGCAAAAAAAAAAAAAAGATTTTCAAGGATTTGAAGAGTTAGATTTTAAATTTGTAGAAGAGAAACAAAACTAACAACTGATATACTAACATGAAAAATACATAATCAATCAACTTTATGTTGGGACTTAAAGTTAGAAAGACGGAAAAATGGACTAAAAGTTAGAAAAAGGGGAAAAGGAAATAAAATAAACATTTCATTATGTTGAGTATTATTCTATTCACTAAATTAAATTTCTCTAATTTGGGGTGTTTCCTAATTAACACATATATACTATTGAATATTGAAGAGGTGTGGTAACTCATTGAGTTTAATTGGTATGTATTGTCAGTGTAAAGATTTTTTTACACTGTCAACCAATAATAAATCACCACATCATTGAAAATATTTGATTCTTATCAAAACCACCTTAGAAGTCATTAATAACATGATTTGTGATTGATTGATAGTGATAAAAACTTTATACTAACAGTGTATATCAATTAAATTCTAACTTATTTTAAATGATTTATTATAAATTAGTAAAATTCGTTGGGTTTGAATGATTTATGCTATGTAAACTAATATTTATCTCTAACCAAAAAAAATAAAAACCTACTATTATTTATAAAAAAAAATTTATTGTTATTTTAAAAAAAAACTATACCCCTGCATCCGGCACCGGTAAGCAACCCTAGAATATATGTTATTCATGGAAAATTACCGAATATGTTCCGCGAATAGTGTTGAAAATGGGTTGTGGGAGAGTGTTGTTCCCAAAAACACTCCTCACCCCCTCAAATCCAGATGAAATTTTCCTTTTCTCCAATCTACACCATAAGAGAAACACTACCCTTCAATCCACCGTCGTTTTACAAATATTAGGTTAAATTTTGTTTCATTTTCTTCACTTATCAGTCAGTTTTCACATAATATCGCCTACATGTTCGACCAAATGCTTCAATAAGCTTTTTCAGTAATTATTATGATTTCCCTTCCCTATTACTGTTTGTTAACTACGTACATGCTGCATTGCTTTCTTTTGTATGTGTTACATACATCTTTTGACATGGGATTTTTAGTTTATATTTGCAGTTATATCAATCTCTCTGATGTTGTCTTCAGAAACAAATTATTTGCCAACAAATATTGAAAAATAATGGACCCAATTCTATGGCTTTGAAACTCCTTAGCTTATCTTCCTTTACTCCAAGAAACCTAAAGGTTACAACTTGTGAAATACCCACATGCTTGGTCCTCAAATTTATCAAACGTCTTTGTTCTTCATCAGCTCTTCACCTTGATCAAGGGTTCAATCCAGACTCTTTCTATGCGTCTCTTATTGATAATTCTACACACAAGATACACCTCAATCAAGTACATAACCAGTTAGTTGTCTCTGGATTGCACCACAGTGTGTATCTCATTACCAAACTGGTTAATGGGAGTTCAAATCTTGGACAAATTTCCTATGCACGTAAGCTGTTTGATCAATTTTGCTTCCCCGATGTGTTTATGTGGAATTCTATTATTAGGAGTTACTCGAGAAACAATATGTTCACTGACACGATTGATTTGTATAGAACGATGAGATGGGCTGGAGTGCATCCGGATTACTTCACTTTTCCTTGTGTGCTTAAAGCTTGTACTGAGTTGTTAGACTTTGGTTTGAGTCGCATAATTCACGCACAAGTATTCAGACATGGGTTTGGATCAGATGTGTTTGTGCAGAATGGCCTTGTGACAACATATGCTAAATGTGGTCACATTAGTAATGCAAGAGTGGTGTTTAATGGGTTATGCGATAGAACGATTATTTCATGGACTTCCATCATTTCTGGATTTGCGCAGAATGGGGAAGCTATGGAAGCATTAAGGATGTTCAAACAAATGAGAAATACTGATGTGAAACCGGATTGGATTGCTCTCGTAAGCATTCTAAGGGCTTATACTGATGTAGATGACTTGGAGCAAGGAAGATCTCTTCATGGCTGTGTCATCAAAATGGGTCTTGAAGATGAGCCTGATTTGCTTATCGCGCTGACAGCATTGTATGCAAAATGTGGGCAGGTTACAGTTGCAAGATCTTTCTTTGATCAAATGGAGACACCAAACGTGATTATGTGGAATGCAATGATATCTGGCTATGCAAAGAATGGTCATGCTGAGGAAGCAGTGCAACTATTTCGTGACATGATCTCAAGAAATATTAGACCAGATTCTGTCACTGTGAGGTCCACAGTATTAGCCTGTGCACAAGTTGGTTCCCTTGGATTAGCACAATGGATGGATGACTATGTCACAAAGAGTAAATATGGAAGTGATATTTTCATTAATACAACCCTCATCGATATGTATGCAAAATGTGGAAGTGTAGAATCTGCTCGCAGGGTATTTGATCGTACTTCTGATAAGGATGTCGTTTTGTGGAGTGCCATGATTATGGGATATGGATTGCATGGTCAAGGCTGGGAAGCCATTAATCTTTACCGTGCAATGAAGCTAGCAGGGGTGTGCCCAAATGATGTCACCTTTATCGGGCTTCTCACAGCATGCAATCATTCTGGCCTTGTAAAAGAGGGTTTGGAGCTATTCCATTGCATGAGAGACTTTGGCATTGAGCCTCGCAACGAGCATTATTCTTGTGTAGTGGATCTCCTGGGGCGTGCGGGTTATTTGGATCGAGCTTATGCTTTTATTTTGAAAATGGCCATTGAGCCTGGTGTAAGTGTATGGGGGGCACTTTTGAGTGCATGTAAGATACATCGCTGTGTAGCATTGGGAGAATATGCTGCAAAGAAGCTATTCTCATTAGATCCATATAATACAGGACACTATGTACAACTCTCTAATCTCTATGCTTCATCCCGCTTGTGGAATCGTGTTGCACACCTTCGTGTTCTGATGAAGGAGAAAGGATTGAGTAAGGACCTTGGTTACAGCTTAATTGAAGTCAATGGGAAGCTGCAGGCATTTCATGTAGGAGACAACTCGCATCCAAGGGCCGAGGAAATTTTCAACGAGCTTCAGAGATTAGAAAGAAGGTTAAAAGAGATTGGGTTTGTCCCACATACAGAATCTGTTTTGCATGATCTGAATTATGAAGAGAAGGAGGAGAATCTTAGTACTCATAGTGAGAGGATAGCAATAGCTTATGGGCTTATTTGTACTCCTCCTGGAACAACGCTTAGAATAATTAAGAATCTTCGAGCATGTGTAAACTGTCATTCAGCAATAAAGCTTATATCGAAGCTTGTTGAGAGGGAGATAACTGTAAGGGATGCAAATCGGTTTCATCATTTTAAGGATGGTTCTTGTTCATGTGGAGATCATTGGTGAAAAGCATGGGATCAGCCTCAAACCATTGGTTGATGTATGCTAGTTTTGTGAAGTGCCATAATGGGCTGGAATCTTTATCAGTAACTTTTCCTCAAGATCAGTAGAAATAGCATGCACGTGTAGGTAGTAGGTACTAATCTCTATAGGCATTGATAAATCGTATCGTTGTCTGATGTTATATGCATCTAGAGCTGATAATGACATATTCTGTCATTGAAAGGGGAGATTCTGATATTTGAGTGTTTTTGCATCTTGATGGAGGTGGAGAAGAAATGCAGTGAGTAGTCTGTCATTTTCTTTTTGTTAAGTTCAGATGAATCATAACAGAACTAGGAAGATAGAAATGTAGGCAACTTTTTATATCGCTTCTCGAGCTTTATGTACAAGACTGAATTTTTCTTATTGTAGTATATCCTTCCACAATCTGTGAGTATTGCAACTTCTGGGTTTTGCTGACTTTATAGATGGTCTTCAGCATGCATTGGTTATCCTCGTGGAATTGGAAATAAATGGTTTGAGCAAACCTGATACTAGCGACGACAACCTTCATGCTATTCAGGAGTTTGTTTTCATTACTCAACATCTTATCCATCTTGGAACTGCCCAATTCTGGTCTTGTAATTTTAGTCAGATGGTTAGTGCTAACGGCCAAGCATAAAAAGTTTCTTATTTTTGGCATAGTCAATACATTTCTATCAAAATGTAACCCTTTCTTTCAAGATATTTAGAATTGGATTGGCAACATTGAATAACATACTTCTGACAATGTAAACAAGATACTTGTGGGTAACAAGGCTGATGTGGGTGAAAGTAAAAAGGGTATATACCTCTTGGTCTTGGATCCTTTCCTATTCACTTATCTGACACTGAGCATTCTCTGTGGCTGTTTATATTTTATAACTGTCTTTATGTTACTGTTATCCATTGATACTAACAAGAGGTCCCTTTATAACTCCTCTTGTTGATGAGTATGGTATCAAGTTTTTTGAAACCGTGAGTAGTTCATAGCTGACAACCACATTTTCATTGAATTATGTGAGTCATATTGGAAGAACACCTGCAGAGTGCAAAGAAAAACATGAATGTGGAAGAGGTTTACTTTTCAATTGCACACAAGAGAAGAGATAACAAACAAGTTGTGGGAAGAAAAAAATGTCCGAATCGATCAAAATGGTTTAGGTTGGTTCCGATTTGTCAATTTCAAGGCAAACTAACGGGTTAGTTTGGGCGAGTCATGGTGTTGCCCGATATTTTTTCTTTCTTTTTTTTTTGTGTGTAGCTCCAAACCTCTACCATGCTTGCTTGTATGCTTTGTTTAGTTCAGAGGAGAAAAGAGAAAATGAGTAGAGAGAAAATGTGAAGAGAGAAGATGATGAGAAAAACACTAAATTTTAATGATTGTTTGGTATGAAAGAACGTGAAAGAAAATGAAAGGAAAAAAATTAAGAAAATGACATAAATGCTCATTGTTAAAATATGTATATTATTTTTATTATTTATATCTAATAATTAAATAATGAATATATATTTGATTAAAAAAATAATGAATTTTTTTTATGAATACATTATTATAAAAATTATTATATATATAATAAATACGGGGCCAAAAAATGATTCATAATAAATACTAATAAAATAATGAATAAAATACTTTTTTAAATTGAAATACCCAACACCCCCCCTCCCCGATGCATATGCAACTATGACGAAGTGCGAGAACGAGACTACGACAACGTGCTGCCATGGCTGCAAGTTGGGAGGGAGAAGTGCTGTGGGTTGAAGTGGAAGAGGGTATATAATATAAATGTATAAAAGCTGAATTTTCCTCTGCATTTCCATTTTCTTCACGGGGAGAAAGAATATGATTGGGCCCCACACTTGTTTTCTTCTCTTTCTCCCGTTTCTCTTTGCAACCAAACTAGAGTAAGTTGCATTTTCTTTTCAAACTCTCTCTTCTCATCTTTCTATTTTTTTTCTGCTCTACCAAACAGAGCACTAAAGTCCAACCAACTTGAAAAATAACATTAACTTAATTCAATCATAATCTTCATCCAGGATGGAGTTTAACCTCCATCCTGAATGAAGATTATGATTGAATTAAGTTAATGGGATCATATTTTATTGGCACAAGCATGTTAAAATGAACCAATTCCTGTATTTTTATGGAAATAGTATAAGTTTTGTCCTACTTGATTATATTTTTAAGATTAGACTAACGTACATTTTGATATATATGTTTTTATTTTAATAATTAAGAGTGGGGAATAATAATAATTTTGATTCGTCATATGCAACTATGACGAAGTGCGAGAACGAGACTACGACAACGTGCTGCCATCGCTGCAAGTTGGGAGGGAGAAGTGTTGTGGGTGGAAGTGGAAGAGGGTATATAATATAAATGTATAAAAGCTGATTTTCCTCTGCATTTCCATTTTCTTCATGGGTGAGGGGAGAAAGAATATGATTGGGCCCCACACTTGTTTTCTTCTCTTTCTCCCGTTTCTCTTTGCAACGAAACTAGAGAAAGTTGCATTTTCTTTTCAAACTCTCTCTTCTCATCTTTCTATTCTTTTTCTGCTCTACCAAACAGAGCATTAAAGTCCAACCAACTTTAACATTAACTTAATTCAATCGTAATATTCGTCCAGGATGAGTCTAACCTCCATCTTGGATGAAGATTATGATTTAATTAAGTTAATGGGATCATATTTTATTGGCACAAGCATGCTAAAATGAACCAATTCCTGCATTTTTATGGGAATGGTATAAGTTTTGTCCTACTTGATTATATTTTTAAGATTAGAGTAACGTGCATTGTTAGTATACAAAATTTTACAGTGACATTTTGATATATATTTTTTATTTTAATAATTAAGAGAGAGGAATAATAATAATTTTGATTTGTCAAGATATTGGATTTTACACTAACAATGCATAAAAATTAAACTTATATTTTCATTTAAAAATCAAAAGTTCAAGATAATGAGATATGCGGATATATCTATTTTATATAAAAAAAACATATCATTTAATATTTTCTAACTAGAATTAAGATTCTACTATTTATATTAATTATAATATTTCTATTAATAGAATTAATATATAATAGAATTTGATTGATTCTCATCGAATGCATTTTTGGGGAGGGGCTGGAGTTTGGACCTATAAGCTGCTACTTGACCCTAATCGAAGATTAGTCTCATAACGGGTTAAATGATCTAAGCCATGAGGATACTTCATGGACTCACTTGGATGGCAAGGGCCCTAATTAACGTGAGCCCTCACTAGTGCAGAAAACACTTTTAACATCAGTTAATTTTGGGTTTTAACATCGGTTTTTGAACCGATGTGTATACAGGCGATGTTATATGTGCTGGTGTTAGACATCGGTTATGAACCGATGTTGAAAGTACGATTTACACATCGGTTAAAATTTTAATTGATGTCTAAAGTGCACTTTCAACGTTTTCTAACTCTTTTGAAAATAACTTTACACATCGGTTAATTGTCAAAACCGATGTGGAAAGTGTACTTTAGACATCAGTTAAAATTTAACCGATGTCTAAAGTGAAATTTCAACGTTTTCTAACTCTATTGAAAATCACTTTACACATCGGTTCCTTTATAAACCGATGTCTAAAGTCAACTTTCAACATCAGTTTTTATCAATAACCGATGTTGAAAGTTCTTTATTTGTTTTTAAAATCAGGTCTATACCAGTTACAATTCTTTCCCTGTTTCATTTGTACAGCCAAAATCCCAACAAACAGAAACTAAATATTCTCAACAGAATCCCTTATAACAAAAATTTCATTTAAAGTCCTATATTAACTAAAACTCTTAACTAAATACATAGAATGTCATAAATTCAAACTAAATAATATGACACCAAAGAAACTACACATAGATGAGTATTTGATCACCCACTAATTCCCAGTCAACGCTAGAAAGAAGTCTGCCCAACGCTTCTTTATGTCCATAATGTCCTCTTTAGATAGTGGATCCCGAGTGTCGAATATCTGTATGTAACATAAGATAAATTAAACATTACAAATAATCAGACTAAAACAAAACATAATTAATATATAACTTATTACAAATTCTATTACTTACCGTCATCCATCCTTCAGTAATTCCGCCGGATACAATGTCGAACATCCACTTCATAACATAGTAGCCGCACTCCCATGAGCCACGTTGCCTATGAGACTACAAATGAACCCGATTTGAATATAATGAGTAAACACTTAACATTAACTATATTGTGAATTGCAATTGAATCTCTGGCACTAATAAAATACTTACGTTAGGGAAAATCCACTTAATAGACCTAGACCTAGTACCATCTAACATGCAACGTGCGTCCATAGACCTATCATAAGAAAATATACACTTAAAGTATGTTACGGATTTTCGAGTAATTAATAAAACAAATGCAGTACTAAATAAGAAAATTAAAAGCTTACGTTTCAACAATGGCCTTGAGTTCCTTCGTCGCTTTTCTTCCCAACGAACAGAAGAGTACCACAACATTCGAACTAGGACATAAGACCAATAATTGCCAATGTTCACTGCAGTTGGGAACAGTTAGTGACAAATCACAGATAATTATAAATCACTTTTATACTTGTACTTACCTCTTGAGGCAAGGTGCTAGGTAGCATTATTTGTTGCCTCGACCAAGCATGTGCCGCATGCTCGCAATAATCTCATCTGGGGGAAGTGTCTCACCCTCAATGAGGCCAGGATCAATGAATCCATAAATATGGAGGTTGCCCCTAACAATACATTGGCGATGCAAATACCAAATATATTGAAAAAACATGTTAATTATAATAGTATTGAAAACTTATTTAGTTAAACTAACAAATAAAAAATATACTTACGTGCACCATAATGAGACGCACGACCAATAAACCTTTTCACCATCAAGAGCTATCTCCATAAAGTCCCTTGCGGGGAGATTGAAAGGTTGATCAGGCCCGCCATCGTGTTCCAACTCTATGGAAGCCGGATTCGTTGCAAGTTTCACAGCCATTACAGCCAGACGTTCAAGAGCATCGGAGTGATCCCCCTCGTTGATACCCTAATCAACAAAGATAAAACATTAGTGAACACGGTTAAATTAATTCAATTGCAAGTAATTGAATGATTATATGAATACCTTGCCATAAGAAGACTTCACATGTCTTCCCAGATGAGACTTTTTGGGTGGAACATCCTTTTCGAAATCCTAAACAACAAAAAAAACATTAATAAACACAATTAATAAATTTCAATTGTAAATATAGAAAAATACAAGTAATTGAATACCTTGACTGAAACAAAAACCTCAGAAGTCTTCTCGGCCAAGAGATGAAATTACCGAGGGCCTGGCCTACTATTTGAACATCCTCAGTGGGCACAGGGACTCGAGCATCAGCATCTCGAATATCTTCAACCACCACCCTCACCTCATCATTTCCTAATGTCCGATTGAGCTAAGGTATTTCCCAAGTTGTGTGCCCTCCCAAATGCCACTAAGTGGTCATTGAAATAGACGACTATAAACACGAGAAGGGGGGTTGAATTGTGTTTATCAGAATTTAAGCAAAGTTGCAATCTTTTCACAAACAGAAAGCTAGATTTGGACGAGTGGAAGAATACAGGATGGACGGGTGACTTTGGCAAATACACCATTGATAGACGCAAGAAAAACTAAAGCAATTAAAGAGTTTATGAAAGAGAGATTGACACTGTGATTTATCCTGGTTCACTCTTCAAAGCAAAGAGCTACGTCCAGTCTTTGGCAGCACCAAGATTTATCCACTATAACTGATAAGGTTACAGACTCAAGTATTATTTGCACACCTAGCCTCTTCAGGCTCAAGACAAGTATTGTTTTCACACCTAGCCTCTTCAGGCTCAAGACAAGTATTATTTTCACACCTAGCCTCTTCAGGCTCACTTAGGTTTGTTTGAGAGATTAGGTTTGTAATAAATACAACTTCTCACAAGCAGATCTTTCACCAACACTCAGAGAGTGGTTTAAATGTGAAGCTTAGGAAAGTCTGCGTAATAACTTCAAATGATTGAAGAATACAGAATAAAAGAATGAAAGAATTAATGAGCAGAGTAATGGCTTCTTTAATGCAGCCTGTATTCTCTCTTTCTTCATCTTCAATGACTTCTGTATTTATAGTCTTCAAGCATTTAGGATCCGTTAGAGACATTCTCTCAGATGTTGGCTTCAAGTAGAACTTCATTAAATACAATAGAGTCGTTTTGGGCAGTCTGGGCAGCCATTAATGCAATAGAGTCGTTCTGAGCAGTCTAGACAGCCATTAATGCAATAGAGTCGTTCTGACTTTTCTTGATAATCGTGAAACTGAGTAGGAGAGAAGGCTTCAAGTCTCTTTCTGGTTTTTGAAATACTATTCTGATAATCCTTTTAGAATTCGCGTTTATAAGATAAGTGCTTCCATCTTGAAAATATTCGTGTCTATCTAGCCATTTGAGTTTTCATTCGGGCTAGTAGACGAGCTCCATATTAAGGACTCAGCAAGTCCAAAGACTAGTGGACGAGCGCTTCTGTCACCTTTAGTGGATGAACACTTTTATTACTCTAGTGGACGAGAGCCTCTGTTACTTTAGTGGACGAGAGTCTCTGTTACTATAGTGGATGAGAGTCTCTGTTACTCTAGTGGACGAGAGTCTCTATTACTTTGGTGGACGAGCTCCATTTGCCACGTTATTGGACGGATACATTCTGACCTTAATGGATGAGCTCCATCTGATTCCTTAATGGACGAGCTCCATCTGCTTCCTTAATGGACGAGCTCCATCTGCCACGTCATTGGACTAGCAATTATGATACCTTAATGGATGGGCTCTAAATGCCACGTCATTGGACGAGCCTTTCTGATTCCTTAAGTAGACGAACTTCTGATACCTTCAGTAGACGCGCTCCTGATACCTTCAGTAGACGCGCTTCTGATACCTTCAGTAGGCCCGGCCTTCTGATACTTTTAGTAGATGCGGCCTTCTGATATTTTTAGTAGACGCGGCCTTCTGATACTTTTAGTAAACACGTCCTTATGATACTTTTAGTAGACACGGCCTTCTGATACTTTTAGTAGACGCAGGTTTCTATCTCTTGTATTTTGGACGCGCGCTTCAATCACTACAGTGCTGACTACAGTGCTGGACGTTTGTTTTAAACATTTGTGTGTTGGACGTGAGTTTTTATCACTACACTGTTGGACGAATGATTCTCTTATTTAATCTGCACACTCGATAGACAGGTTAGCAACCAATATGAAGGTTAATTAAATCATTAACCAATGTTTAGTTCTCATCAAAACTTAGGCAAATGCACATCAGACATTTTAGAGACTTAACAGTCATGATTATCATCAACATACAGCTCACACATGTCAGGATCCTCCTCCATGTCATCAGGCTGATGAGGAGGATCACATGACCCCTTGGTGCTCACACGGACAGAGGGTGAGACCCCGGTATTTTGCTGGGAAATAGCAAAAGTTTGCATCTGCTGGGCAATCTCTTGTCTAAGATCATCTGCAATCTCCTGTTTTAGCTGTTCTCGATCTACATCTTCCCTGGCGCAATGGTGTGAACAAGAACCATGGTATTGGCGAATGCCAATGCCCCATCCAACACCAATGACATGGCCAGAGTGGTCTGGCTTACCAATTGCAGTAGCCAAAATATCTTTGCGTCCTTTAGGCACAAAACTTCCTTGAGTGGCCTGCCCGTCCAAGGAATCCTAAAACATATAGAATGTCACATTAATTTGTGTAAGACAATGGATAAGATTGTTAAGATTACAATTAGAATTCAAAATAAACTTACAATCTTCTCAGCTACCTGACGTGTCTCCTTTGTTGTATATTGTCCCGATTTTCTTAGTCGGGCTCTCTTCCATGACTTATGGCATGGGGCTGGAGGTGGATCAACAACTTCTGAAGGGTTTTCAGCATTAAGATCAGTCTGAGATGCTTCTTCCTGGAGTCTTTTCTTTTCCTCTTCAATCATTTTTATATTAAGACCATCATATCCTGCACGAGTCATGACATGGGGGTAGACATTATTTTTCTGGATGTCTTGCGCCATTTTCCTTTTCACCTGTTATAAATGACAAACAACCGTATTACGTAAATTAATAAAATTAATTAAATTAACAAATGACTCAATTAAGTTAACCTGGTGGGAGGCCTCATGTCGGGACTGAAGGGTTATGTTTTTCAGCTGATAACATGGCTAGAAAGTCATTCTGTTGCTGAACAAGTAAAGAGCAGAAAATGCCATAGCACAACAAAACAACTCAAACAACCAAAATGCCACAGTACAGACAACCAAGTAATCAGTCCTAATACAGGTTGTGTCAATCCTAATATAGTCCTAAGAAGAGAGAAATGTAAACTCACCTTTGAATGGATAATGAGGTTGTGTCACTTCACTCTTTTGGTTCCTTTCTCACAAAATAATCCCTAAACGCAGAAAATTACAAAAGTGAAAATCAGCACATAAACACCTTATTTTCCTTTTCAGTTACCCTCTTAAGCACCACCAGAATTGTGATCTAATTCAGGCACTCCAAAATGACAATAATTAATCCCCATACACTAATCTTCAACACATCAACTTTATGCAGTCTTATCTTAGATTAATAGAATAAATCATGGGATCCACATAACTTAGCCAAAATATTCACCACAAAAAAAAAAGTAAACAATATGGTAATCACTGTAAAGTATCAAAGATTGGATTCTCACATAAACAGTAAGAACTTAACAAGCAAAGCATCAAACATCAACTTTACAAAAGTCAATATCTTTTAACTTTAGTCTATTTACAGAACAAGCCAATACGTACATTACAGATATCCAAACTAATATTATATTACTACAATTGGAGGTCTGGATCTCTTTATTTATAACACGAAATACCTCTTCAACCTAATCATATTTTGTCCACACTACATACCTATTTCCCAAATATGGATTTGACCCTCCAAATGCCGTTGGTGTCTTGGGGGCCTTCTTCCTCTGGTGGAGGATCACTCTGTGGAGTCTTGTGGAGTTTGCTCACATCATACCCCTCTGTCTTAGCTTTCTCAACAAGCTGGTTGTAGATTTCATCATCCAAATGGGGCTTCCTGGATAATATCTAGGGACACCAAAATTGATCCCAAGTTATGGTAGCACAAATGAGCATGCACGATTGCAAGTTTATCATCAATTTTTTTTTTTTTGATAAAAGTTTATCATCATTTAACCTAACTCTTTAATTGGGTAAAAGGAATCTCCCACTGCTTCATCCGATGAAGCTCACAATCCCTGCTCTCCAAAAATAAAAACATAAAAACAAAAAAGAAACCCAGAATTTCTAAGCTCACTCATCTTCACTTCCGTTTCAACGTGTTACCTCTGATATTTTAAAAAGTGAGAGAGAGAGAGAGAGAAGAAAACGAGGGAACGCCCAAGTTATGAAGTGGAGGAAGAGAATGGGTTAC
The DNA here is from genome assembly GCA_030762895.1 of Sophora flavescens. NCBI lineage: Eukaryota > Viridiplantae > Streptophyta > Magnoliopsida > Fabales > Fabaceae > Sophora > Sophora flavescens. Next base: position 26,018,039 of record CM061065.1, on the reverse strand, counting down.
CTATGTGATGAGAACTGAAGAGGGTTGCGTTGATGGGGAGCTTGAATGGTGAGAACCAAAGCAATGAGAACAAAGCAGAATAGAGATGGACCACCCGCGATTGCTAAAAGCAGAGATGGACCACCTGCAATGGCGACGATGGACCACCTTCGTGTTGCTCCAACCTCTGCGGACGGCGAACGACGGAGCAAGCGGACGGCGCACGACAGAGCAAGACGACGACATGCACGATGAGGGTTTAGGTTTAGGGAAGTCAAGATAAAAGAAAGGGCACGAACGGTGATATTGGAGGGAATGAATAGAACAATATTGGTTTTGGGCTTTTAGACATCAGTTCAAGAAACACCTGATGTTAAAAGTAAAGCAATTTTAAAATTTGTTTTTGATTAAAGACATTAGACATCGGTTAATTAGAGAACTGATGATAAAAGTAAAGCAGAATTTCAATTTTCAATTTTTGTTTTATTCTTACACACTGGTTTACAAAACGAACCGATGTGTAACACTTTTAACATCGGTTATTTTAATAACCGATGTCAAAATTTTTTACATTAATTTCAAAAATGTCACCATCTTGTTTTAGACATCGGTTAGAAAAGAACCAATGTTAAATCCTGACGTGAAAAACATATTTTGCACTAATGCCTGAACAAAAAAATATATATAATAGATTTTGAAATTTGAAATATCAATAATTTTTGTAATATAATATTTCTTAAAATACTTGGAATATATATTGAATTATATAATATTTTATATATATATATATATATATATAATATTATTCGAAATTTCAATTCGTTAAAAATATTGAAGTCAAAGTTTGTTACCTAAAATAAAATATGAGTTATACAAATTGTACATCCTATCTTATTCTATTCTCTTTCACGTTTGAACTTTGAACTAATAATATTTAATATACCACACTTTACCGATCATCTCTCTTTATCATTGTATTTTTGTATTACACCATCATGACAAGAATCTTCCAACATGAATCGTTTTATTATGTGTTTTAGATAAATAAGCAAATCATATAATATCACTTGAAATTAATTTTTATAGTTTTTTTTGGTATACAATTAATTTTTATAGTTACATATACTTGTTAAGCACAAAATGAAAGAGTCATAAAATCATTGCTAAAGAATTAGGCGGTGGTCACGTTGTATTTGGAAAATCTAAAGCCCACCCGTGTCAATGAGGTTGATATAAGTGGATAAAGATTCGAAGTTAAAATTCTCACTCTTGTCATAGGTGCATGTTTGAATCTTTATAACACTATTAAAATCTTTCTTGACGGGTAACTCTCCCCAAAAAGATTTCCTAATTTCTATGAACTAATTGAGTAGCCGAATCAGATGAGCTCCCCTTTCATCTTTGAAGCTTATATTTTTTTTTTAAAAAAAAAATACTGCAATTTGGTTTACTAGTGCAAACAAATGAAAAAAAAAATGTCTCTCAGTGCCGCCCATTTGGTTGAGATTTCTCATAGTACCGAAATCAATTCTAAAAGCAAAAACAAAGTCCATAGAATTGAAAATTATTTATTTTGTCTTTGGGTGGTAAATCAATTCTTTTAAACTCGGTTTTTTTAAAATTCATTCTTCTAAAATCAAATCAATTTTTTAAACTCAATTTTTTTTAAATCAATTATTCTAAAATCAACCCTATCAAAATCTAAAACAAACTGACTCTCAGCATAGTTTCTACCTTTTTCTTTTATCAGAAGGGAAGTAAACAAAGCAAGCAGAAAACAAAATAGAACTAGAATCTCACTTTGATGACCCCAAGGGCATCGGCCATCAAGGAGGAATAGAGTTGAGGAGGACATTGGGGCCAAGAAACCAAAGCTTGATAAGAAAAGGTTCATGTTTTGCTAGCCAATCAACGTACTCATTACCTTCATGCAAAGTATGAGTGAAAACTAAGGTCCACGGCCTAGACAAGAAGCTGCTAACATGCTTGATCAATGGAGCATAAGGATGAAACCAAAAAAAAAATGGAGCACACGGATGGAAAGGTATTAGAGATACAATTAGTTAGATTAGTTATTAGTTTGCTAATAGTTAGTTACTCATTTGTTAGCCTATATAAAGGCTTGATATACTCGTTTGTAAACATACTTTCTCATTCTATCAATTCTATATTTCATACTTTTCTATCTTCTCTATGGATACCATATTTTCTAATATGGTATCAGAGAGATATCATCCACCATGAGAGAAGTTTTTCCACTGCTCTTTCTTAACATTATTCAATTTTTTTCATTTTCATTTTACCCAAAGAAAACCCAAAACACCATTCTAATTCTTCTTGGACTATTACGTAGTACATGCTGACTCCTACCTAAGTCCAAGTGTCAAAGTTTCTACATTTTGTACTAGGTAACGTGTGCCCCATTCAACAGCTCCACTGACATCATGATAGCAATAAAGATTTGCTTTTTTCTTTTAGTTCTTGAATTCCCACATCCAAATAGTAATGGCTGCACAAGTGATGAGGTTTCACCTTGACTCTCACACCAAGACTGCTTCCAACAATACCAGTGATCAGGGACGCCCGCTTCCTGCGACATCTTTGATGGCACTGGGTACATGATGATGCTGAACCAGTTTATCAACACGGGACGTCCATTTTCTTGATGACGCATTCAACTGCTTCAAAATGGACGTGTACATTTCTTGATCGAGAAATATGGGTTGATTGTTTTAGTAATAAATCCATCAGAAGGAGTGTTGAATAAGTGGTGGAGAACGAGCTATGAGGAGGTTGATTTCTTTATGCATAAGAGGCACACTCGTGGAAAAGCTCTCTGTTAAGGATACTAAGAGGTAAAGCTGCTACTACTCCTCATATTAAAACCAGACCAAGAATCAGATGCAAAACAAGAAGCATCCAGAAGGAAGAAATTTTCAAGAGCACAAAGCTCAAACTTCAAATACGTGGTAATGATAGTGGAGGTCAACGCCCAAAGTTCCGCTTTGACCAAAATGCTCCTACTGCCATACCTAAGTAATAGCAAAATTTCTGGTTCTTGGTGTTTCTTTCGATGCCCAATTTTTTAACATTTTAATATTGTTGCAAGGAAGCCATTGTGGTAAAGCAACATTGATACTTGATTCTTATGCTTCTGTCCTTAGTGGTGGTTAATGGTCAAGCATTCATAATATTTTCTTGCTTCCACCGATGGTGGTGGTTAAGCGTTTTGCTTAAAATTGGCATTGAAATTCATGAGGCATAACAAGCCAATTTTGAAGCGACTTTTGACTAACGTTAATTCTAGCGAGTCAACTCATTATTGATATTTGGAGGTCTAAAGAGCCAATTTTGGAACAACTTTTAACTGATGTTAATTCCAGTGAGTTAGCTCATTTAATATGTAAATTCTATTCTTTTGCCAATGTTTATTCTGGCCAGATTCATTTGCTTTTGGAACGAATGTCGGGGAGACGCTAAAAGAAGATCAACGAAGCCCAAAAGAAGGTTGAAGACTTCTCAAATCTATGAACTTCGACCGTTACCTATATCATTGTTAGACTTTTCTTGATTAGCCAATATAATTAGGCTTAGACATCTATAATTTTCATTAATTATTCTTTCTTTTTCTCTTATTGTGTTGTTCATTCCAAGTTGGACTTGCTAAGGAGCACTTCCAGCTTGCGGGGGACTATTAGAGATACAATTAGTTAGATTAGTTATTAGTTTGCTAATAGTTAGTTACTCATTTGTTAGCCTGTATAAAGGCTTGATATACTCATTTGTAAACATACTTTCTCATTCTATCAATTCTATATTTCATACTTTTCTATCTTCTCTATGGATGTCATATTTTCTAATAAAAGGGCTAGGAACTTCTGAGATCAAATCAAGAGCAACCTTAAAATCAGGTTCCAGCACAATAGATGTATACCACTCTGCCAAACAGTTTGTAAACCATTAGAAATTACCAGAAGCTCTTCATTGAGATTTGTAGAGCAACATCATATTATTTCAGTCAAAAACTCGTTGAAAATACATTAATAAATGTTTTTTTTCTTCATTTTTTTATTCTGATTTGAAAAGCCAAACATCCATAATAAAAAGTGGGAATTGCCGTGGAATCATTTTTTTATTACATTTAGCGTGTGTTTGGTGCTGCTTCTACCCAGACGTGGACGTGATTTTGCACAAGCTACCCCATGGTAGCTTTCATGTCATTTGTAAAAAGAATTACAATAATGACACCACAAACGTGCTTTTAGACATTCTAAAGCAGAACCAAACATAGGCTTAGTCTAGAATCACATTAAGATACAATATTTTTAAAATTGGATCGATCATTGAACACTTAAAAGCACCTATTCAAGATTCAATGATCTGACCATAAGTCTCACGACCTAACCCATTCCTCCATGTTCCTATGCTTTTTTAAACAATCATCTTGTCTGCTCGGCGCTCAGGGAACGAAGCTCCCATCATGTCCGATGTTCTTTGTCCTTCTGACTGGATGAGCGAGCGATAAATAAAAAGCAAGGTTTTGAAAACCGGACCGGACCGGCCGGTCCGACCGGTTCGATCGGGAACCGGGACCTTGGCCGGTCCGGTCAGCTGGCAAAACCGGCCCTATGGTGAACCGGTGCAAAAACCGGAAAACCAGTTCAAAACCGGTAAAACCGGTCATAACCGGTAGTGAACCGGCCTGAACTGGTTTTCTAAAAAAAAAAAAATTTAGTATAAAAGGATTTGGATCATCCTAGCTAAAATCAATTCTTTTGTTTTCTAACATATGTGGGTTGGTTGTAGATTTTGGGTTGGTTTTCCCTATGAAGATGATTCTAACATATATCTTTATATTTATTTAGTTTAATTTCAAAATAAAAAAAATTGTGCTTAATAATTTTAGTTGTTATGTTGTTTTTTTGTTTAATATTGTTACCAATATTATATTAAAAATTAAAATAATATTATTTAATTATAAACGGTTTAACCACGGTTCAACCTCGGTTGGACCATTAAACCTCGAACTGCTGTCTTCACCGGTTCGATGGCCGATCTGGTTTTGTAAACCTTGATAAAAAGGAGGAGTTACGCCAACCGGCCAAACCGCCGGTTCTATCCGGTCTGGACCGGATCTTCTGGTTTCCAGGCGGTTTGATTTTCAGACGGTTTTGTGGGTGTTCCGGTTTGAAAACGTTGGTTGGTAAATGAAATAAAATACAATAATAATACCATTTTGTTTATTATTTTGGTCGGAGTTGGGACCCAAGGAAAACGGAAAAAGGTAAGAAAGTTCGCACGTTGCCATATTCTTTTGTTCGAAGCCACATTCTCTCAGCTCTCTCACACCCTTCACCGCTAATTAGGGTTCGCCCTCTTCAATTTCTCTCCCATTTTCTTCTCTTCAGGTTCTTCTTTCCCCTTAATCTCTCTCTCTCTATTCACAACAACTACTCTTTTCAGTTCCAATTCTCATCTCAATCTACTTCCGCTCATACCCCCACCATTTCTGGACTTGAATCAATTGATCTGTAAAGCCTCGATTTTTATTTTTAATTTTAAATCTTTTATAGCTGTTGGTTATATTATATATGTAAATGTTATATAATAATTATATATTTTTTTGGTCTTTTTACTTTATGGGTGTTTTTTAATTATTATTGTTACTGTTTTTTGCTGACGATTTTGTGTGTTTGTATGTGGTTGTGTCAGATGTGTTTTAATTACAAAGGTAGAGCATTGAGGATATAATATCATTGAAAATTTGGTGATTTTTGTTAATATTTTGGAGTGGGATCCATGGCATGGTTTAGAGCTGGAGCCAGCATTGCAAAGCATGCAATTAGGAGGACCCTTTCTCAGGGTGGATCCTCTTATCTTGTGTCAAGGGCAAGAGTCCTTCCATCTTCATCAAATGGTAGAAAATTTCACACTACAGTTTTGAAATCCAGGGAGCAAGCTGCACCTGTGCCCCGCCCTGTGCCCCTTTCTAGGTTAACTGATAGCTTCTTAGATGGGACAAGTAGTGTGTACTTAGAGGAGCTTCAGAGGGCTTGGGAAGCTGACCCCAATAGTGTTGATGAGTCTTGGGACAATTTCTTTAGGAACTTTGTGGGTCAAGCTTCCACATCCCCTGGGCTTTCTGGCCAAACAATCCAAGAGAGTATGAGGCTGCTGTTGATGGTGAGGGCATACCAGGTTAATGGCCACATGAAGGCCAAGTTAGATCCGTTGACTCTGGAAGAAAGGGAGATCCCTGAGGATTTGGACCCTGCCCTTTACGGGTTCACTGAGGCTGATCTTGATAGGGAGTTCTTTTTGGGGGTGTGGAGGATGGCTGGTTTTTTGTCTGAGAACCGTCCGGTGCAAACCCTTAGGTCCATTTTGACACGACTCGAGCAGGCTTATTGTGGAAGCATTGGGTATGAGTATATGCACATTGCGGATCGCAATAAGTGTAATTGGCTTCGGGATAAAATTGAAACCCCTACACCTATGCAGTTTAACCGGGAGCGCCGTGAGGCTATTTTTGATAGGCTTGCTTGGAGTTCACTATTTGAGAACTTCTTGGCCACAAAGTGGACATCTGCCAAGAGGTTTGGGCTTGAAGGGGGAGAGACTCTTATTCCTGGCATGAAAGAAATGTTTGATCGAGCATCTGATCTCGGGGTCGAGAGCATAGTTATTGGAATGGCACATAGGGGAAGGCTGAATGTTTTGGGTAATGTAGTCCGGAAGCCGCTCCGTCAGATTTTTTGTGAGTTTAGTGGTGGTCTTCAACCTGAGGATGAAGTTGGGCTCTACACAGGAACTGGTGATGTTAAATATCACTTGGGAACATCTTATGATCGCCCTACTAGGGGTGGCAAGAGGATACATTTGTCCTTGGTGGCGAATCCTAGTCACTTGGAAGCTGTCAACCCAGTCGTTGTTGGGAAAACTCGAGCAAAGCAGTATTATGCAAATGATGTTGACAGATTGAAAAACATGGGTGTTCTGATTCATGGAGATGGTAGTTTTGCTGGACAGGGTGTGGTCTACGAAACACTACATCTAAGTGCTCTTCCGAATTACACTACGGGTGGGACTATTCACATTGTGTTCAACAACCAAGTTGCATTTACAACTGATCCTATGTCTGGCAGGTCTTCACAGTATTGCACTGATGTTGCCAAAGCTCTGGATGCACCAATCTTTCACGTGAATGGTGATGATGTGGAAGCAGTTGTTCATGCCTGTGAACTTGCAGCTGAGTGGCGCCAGACTTTCCATTCAGATGTGGTTGTTGATTTGGTGTGTTACCGTCGATTTGGCCACAATGAGATTGATGAACCATCTTTCACACAGCCTAAAATGTATAAGGTTAGCCCTCTGTTTCTTATGCTTTTCTTCTTTCTGTATGCATAGTGCTTCTCTGCAAGTTGGTTATATTTGCAACTTTCTGGGCTATATAGGTCATCCGAAGTCATCCATCAGCTCTTGAGATCTATCAGAGGAAGCTTTTGGAAACAGGTGAATTGACACAAGAAGACATTGATAAGATACACAAGAAGGTCACAACAATTCTAAATGAAGAATTTTTGTCTAGCAAAGACTACATTCCAAAAAGAAGAGATTGGCTTTCAGCATACTGGTCTGGTTTCAAGTCACCTGAACAGGTTTCACGTATCCGAAACACCGGGTATGGTGAATTTAATGTTGTTTTTGCTTCACTCTTTTCTTTTTTTTTGTACAATGCTGCTGAAATATGTGTTCTTTTCTGTGCAGTGTGAAGCCAGAGATCTTGAAAACTGTTGGGAAAGCAATCACAACCCTCCCTGAAAATTTCACACCTCATAAAGCAGTGAAGAGGATTTATGAACAACGTGCCCAAATGATTGAAACAGGGGAAGATATCGACTGGGGATTTGCAGAGGCACTTGCTTTTGCTACTTTGCTTGTTGAAGGTAACCATGTTCGATTAAGTGGTCAGGATGTTGAACGAGGAACATTTAGTCACCGCCATTCTGTGGTTCATGATCAGACAACTGGGGAGAAGTATTGCCCCCTTGACCATGTTATAATGAACCAAGATGAAGAGATGTTTACTGTTAGCAATAGGTAATCTTTCTTCTATATATACATAGCCATGTTACCTGTTTCAGCTTTGTTATACTGTGTATATCACTTGTATCATAGTTTTCATAGATATATAATCTGTAACCACTCCTTGTTTGCTTTTGGATCTGATTTCTTGGTATTCCAATTTAAAGGATATACAATAAATTTTCAACTATACTGTTTCAGTAAACGAGGCATTCCCTGTTTTGTAATCGCTCCCTCCGGTCCATAATATAAGAAACAAATGTGTCCTTTTTTTTATCCAAAATATACGAAACATGTATCAATTTTCACACATTAAATGTTAATTTCCAACATTGCCCTTGTTAATTAATGTCATTAATTATAGGCCATCAAATATTAATTAAAATTAGAAGGGGTGTTTTTGAAAATTTATATGAATATTAATTACAATTAACTCATTCCAATATATTTCCTTGGTTTATGTGTTTTAAGGTTTTGTTTCTTATATTGTGGATCGGGGAGAGTATTATTTTTTGATAGAATGATATTTTTTAGTTATTACAAGCTATAATTAAAGATTCTCGTGTTTCTATAATTGTATGGAGAAGTAAATTTTTATGCATGGTTATTTTTTAATTCTACATTACTCATGAGGCTTAAGCTTCTGAATTTTGTTTTAATATCCTGCTGGTCAAGTGATCATGGGTAATTGGTTATAGTCGTTTAAGACTTTGAAATTTATCTTTATTCTGCCCATTTTTAATGCTTTCTAATGGTGTTTCCAGCTTTCCATGATTGACCCAGATCACTGAATTATAGTTATACTGTTAGGAATCTCTTTTCGAAATAGGAAAACTGGAATCCTAACAAAGAGAACTCTCTTTCACAAAGGACTAGGATGCTGAAACTTCCTCTTAATTGAATAAAGAATCAAGAACACAATAGAACCAAGGTAAACAAGTTTACCCCCAAAAGGAGCACTCTCCTTTTCACACTGGAATAGCCCAGTTAATTTAATATCAAAATTCTCTCCCTAGACTCCCCAATAGAGGGGGTATCAATAGAACCAAAACAGAAACCTAAAAACCAGAATAATAAACATAACAAACTTATCTAGATCCTATAAAACAGTGAATAACTAACTTATCTAGATCCTATAAAATAGAGATACTTTGACCCTAACAGCTACACCCTATCCAATTAGTTTCAGGGTTTGGCCTTATCTCCTATTTGCTTGGATCTTCTCTTCCTTCGATAATAAACCTGCAGAAGCTTCTCCCCATTGGGTCAGAGCCCAAAATCTTCATACCCAACAATACTCCCTCCTCGTCGAAGCAACCTTGTCCTCAAGGTTGAATTCTGAAATTGATTGTTGATGGAGGATGCATCTTCCCAAGTGGCTTCTTCCGGAGACTTTCCTTGCCAATGTACCAAGATTTCGGGACTTAGTACTGCTTGAGTGCTTGTGCGTGAGCCTGAACTCTGGCGGGCTGATAAATTTCTGCGTGCCTTGCAATTCTGTTGGCGATCGGGTTCCACTGGATGGTGACCTGCAGACCTTTTTTAATTGGGAAACATGAAACACTTTGGGTGAATTCGGGCTGATCCGGAGTTGTAACTTGAACGCCACCACTCCAACTTGCTTTAGAACCAAGTAGGGACCATAATATCTCGCAGAGATAGCTTAGGATGAAGCTTGGTAGGCATGGAGTCTTGTCTGTGAGGCTCGATCTTAAGGTAGACCCAGTCTCCTACCCGAATCGAGATTTCTTTCTATGCAAGTTTGCATAATGGGTCATCTGGTTCTGTGCCCTCTCTGCAAAATGAAACTTGAGTTGCTTCAAAGCTTCATCTCTATTCATTAGATCCTGGGCCATTTGCTTAGCTAAGGTTTCTCCGGGTACAAACCTAGTAAGGGAAGGAGGAGGTCTCCCATAAACAACCTCAAAGGGAGTACCGTGAGTCGCACTTTGGAATGTAGTGTTGTACCAAGATTCGCCCCGGGAATGAATTCTGCCCAAGCTTTGGGTGTTACAATCAAAACACCTTAGGTAAGTTTCCAAGGTTCTATTAAGAACCTCTGTCGACCATCCGATTCGGGGTGATAGGCGGTACTCATATTTAAGGTAGTACCACGCAATCTGAAAATTTCTGCGCCGAAATGACTCATGAAGATCGGGTCTCTATCACCGACAATAGAAATCGGTACTCCATGAAGCCGAATGACTTCCTTAACAAACACTTCAGCAATGGATCGAGCGGAGTATGGGTGTTTGATTAGGATAAAATGGCCATATTTGCTTAGCCGATCCACCACGACTAACACAGCATCAAAACCTTTGGACTTGGGAAGCCCAACAACAAAATCCATGCTGAGCTCCTCCCAAATTGCATTGGGAATAGGCAAAGGCTGCAAAGAACCTGCTTGGGAGAAGAAGCCAAATATTTGCTTCTTTGGCAAACATGGCAAGTCTACAAACTTTGTTATGGTCCCTTTCATGCCAATCCAGAAAAGTGATTGTGCCATTCTCCTGTAAGTTCGATAGATTTCCGAGTGCCCTCCTATCGGGGAAGTGTGGAATTCCTGCAAAAGTTTGGGAATCCAAACCGAATCAGCTGCCAAAACTAACCTTCCTTTGTAGTACAGTCTATTCTGTTCCAGAGTGTATTGAGGATGGGAATCCGGATCAACCTTCAAGTCTTCCATAATTTTTGCCAAAACTGGATCCTTTTTAACTTCCTCATCCATGTCTGCAATGTCTGGCCAAAAAGATCTTGTTATTCCCTGCAAGTCTTTGTCTTCATCCCTTCTTGAGAGAGCATCTGCAACTCTATTAGATGCTCCTACCTTATACACAATTTCGAACTCATAACCCAGCAATTTGGCCAACCAATTTTGTTGATTCTGGGTTGTTATTCTCTGCTCCAAGAGGGTACCTTAGGCTCTTTTGATCGGTGAACACAAGTGAACTTGTGTCCTAAGAGGTAAGGCCTCCAGTGTTGGATTGCTAAAACCAAAGCCATCAATTCTTTTTCATATACTGATTTGGAGAGGGTGGAATCGCCAGGTGCTTTGCTGAAAAATGCGATTGGTCTTTTATCTTGAGTTAACACCGCCCCTATTCCTTTCCCCGAGGCGTCACACTCAATGGAGAAAGGTTTTGAGAAATCGGGCATTGATAACACTGGTGCTGTGGTAATTGCTTGCTGCAGTTGTGTGAATGCCTTCGTGCTTTCCTCGGTCCACTTGAAGTTCCCCTTTTTCAATAAATCAGTGAGGGGGCGAGCTATTTGGCCATACTTGCGTAAAAATCTCCTGTAGTATCCAGTGAGACCCAAGAATCCTCTCAAAGCCTTAAGAGTCTTGGGTAGGGGCCATTGTAAAATGGCTTCAATTTTTTGAGGATCCATGGCTACTCCGTTCTTAGAAATGATATGCCCCAAGTATCCCACCTTAGTCCTACCAAAACTACATTTCTTTTGGTTGGCCAAGAAAGAATGTTCTAACAATCTAGCCAGTACAAGCCTCAGATGCTTCACATGTTCCTCCCAGGACTTGCTATAGACTAAAATATCATCGAAAAATACTAGGACACACCTTCGAAGAAATGGTTTGAGGGTAGAATTCATAGCACATTGGAAGGTGGCTGGAGCATTTGTTAGGCCGAATGGCATCACCAATGATTCATAATGTCCTTGATGTGTTCTGAATGCGGTTTTAGGAATGTCTGGCTCATGCATCCGGATTTGGTGATATCCCGCCTTCAAATCAATTTTGGAAAAGTACATGGACCCATTCAATTCATCTAGCAACTCTTCTATCATTGGGATTGGAAATTTATCCGGTACGGTAGCCTTATTTAAAGCACGATAGTCCATGCAAAACCTCCAACTTCCATCCTTCTTTTTAACCAATATAACTGGACTGGAATAAGGGCTATTGTTGGGTCTAATAATTCCTGTTGCAAGCATCTCTGCTACCTGTGTTTCTATTTCATTTTTCTGCAAGTGTGGATAGCGATAAGGCCTCACGTTAATTGGATCTAACCCCGTCTTAATCGGAATTCGGTGATCAATTTGTCTAGCTGGTGGCAGCCCCTTTGGCTCTTGAAAAATCATGGCATACTCTGTTAAGACTTTCTGCAATTGTCGTGATTGCTCTACTGTCAACTCATCCTCATCCATGTTGCTATGCTCAATAACCCATAGCATGGACATCATGTCAACTTCCTTCTTGGCTAATTTCTTTAAAGCCTTAGAGGAAATTACTGCTCGGGATAAACTGGGATCCCCACGAACCACTATGTTCTGTCCTTGATGAAGAAAGGACATGCTCAGAGTCTTCCAGTTCGCCTTGACCTCTCCCAATGTCACCAACCAAGCAACCCCAAGAATCAAATCCACTCCTCCCAAATCAAACAGAAAGAAGTCACCTTCCATTACATATGCCCCCAGCTTCACCTGCAGGTCCTTGCAGCAGCCTTGTGTGGATTTCCGGTTACCATCTCCCAATCTTACAAAATATGGCCGAGTTGGTTCAATACTGAGCCCTAATCTTTGTACCATTTGACTAGATACGAAGTTATGGCTTGCCCCGCTATCAATCAGGATCAGGATTTCTTGTCCTTGTAATTCACCTTTCAGTTTCATCGTATGAGGTTGAGTTAATCCCCCTGCGGAACATATTGAGAGATCCATCCACTGACACACCACCTCAGCAGCCTCCTCTTCCTTCTCCTCAGCTTCGGTCCCTCCTTCCATAGTGGTTATTTCTCCCTCATCATTAACCTCCTCGTCTTCGGCCAAAATTACCACCCGTATGCTCTTCTCTGGGCATCGGTGTCCTGGACCATAAGCCAAGCCACAATGGTAGCATTTTCCTGACTCTCTCCTCCGAACATACTCAGCATAGGGAATTGTTCGAGTTCCCTTGTTTCTCGGTCCTGAAGAATTGGGTTTTGTTGCCGAAAAAGCAGGTCCCTGAGAATATCGAGTCCCACCATTGGACGCTTGGGCACTGTTTGCACCACTAAACGCCCCTGCCTTGGAGATGATTGCTCCTCCCTTTTGGAAATTGAACCCCGAATTAGCACCACGCCCCGGCATGTTCCCAGAATTTCCAGAATTTCGCATCTGTTTCAGCACTTCTTCACGTCGCAGGCTATTTCCATCGCTCTAGCAAGATCCCTTGGGTCATGGGGTCTGACCAAGCTTCTGATGTCTTGACGCAGCCCGGCTAAGAAATAACCCAGAACTTGATCCTCGGCATTAGGGTTGGCTTGCGCGACCAAGAGCTCAAACTCCTGCGCATACTCCTCCACTCCTCCGGTTTGTCTTAGGGAGGCCAATCTTTCGTATACCGATCCTCTCCCTTTTCCACCGAACCTTCTCATCAATGCTTCTGAAAAATCTTTCCAAGATGGGTTCTTGGATTTTTGCCGCCAATACTGGAACCAATGCACCGCCTTCCCATCCATGCTAATGAATGCAAGCCTCAACCTTTCTGAAGTTTTGACATGCTGCACCTCAAAGAACTTTTCTGCCCTTGCCAACCAGCCCAGGGGGTCCTGTCCCTCGAAAGTGGGCAATTCCACTTTCTTGATCCAAGAACGCCTTGACTCCTCCTCTTCATCCTCATCCTCGCTGGCCTCTTCTTCTTCCCCTGGCCCCTTCTCGTCCTTGTTGACAGAATTGTCTCCCATAATGGAAGGAGGCTTCTTGTTGTTCATTTGCAACAAGAAGTTTTTGATATATTCTATGTCTGTCTTCATCTCGTCCAGCTTCACTCCGTGCTCGTCGACCGCTTTCTCCAGGGCTCCTACTTGATTCTCCATCGTGAGAGGTTTCGAATCCGGCAGGTCGGACCAATTTGTTAGGAATCTCTTTTCGAAATAGGAAAACCGGAATCCTAACAAAGAGAACTCTCTTTCACAAAGGACTAGGATGCTGAAACTTCCTCTTAATTGAATAAAGAATCAAGAACACAATAGAACCAAGGTAAACAAGTTTACCCCCAAAAGGAGCACTCTCCTTTTCACACTGGAATAGCCCAGTTAATTTAATATCAAAATTCTCTCCCTAGACTCCCCAATAGAGGGGGTATTAATAGAACCAAAACAGAAACCTAAAAACCAGAATAATAAACATAACAAACTTATCTAGATCCTATAAAACAGTGAATAACTAACTTATCTAGATCCTATAAAATAGAGATACTTTGACCCTAACAGCTACACCCTATCCAATTAGTTTCAGGGTTTGGCCTTATCTCCTATTTGCTTGGATCTTCTCTTCCTTCGATAATAAACCTGCAGAAGCTTCTCCCCATTGGGCTGTAGCCCAAAATCTTCATACCCAACATATACAATGCATAAATTAATTGAAAATGTCAGGTCAGTGCATTTTGTATGAAGGATTCATTAAGGGTAAAAATTAATATGAAACAGTTTTATTTTGGCATTTGTACTTGCCTTTATTTGGTTTTGTTGAACCTTTTTTAAACCATTAATGACTGTCATTGGATTTTTTTCCTGTTAATGTAATCAGCATTCTGGCATCTGGTGTGTTTTACATGTTCACGACTTTATTCCTTTAAGTGTTACAAGAACTTGTATATTTAGTATCGGGATTGCTGTTCCTTCTGTCCCCCATTCTTCCTCCCTATGTTATGTGCCTTCTTCTGGATGAAAATATTACATCTTAAATATTATAAAAATGGGAGTGTAATCCTTTTGAACTTTATAAACTTATTACAAAAGAAAAAAAATTATTTGATCTATTGATGGATATTTTTTTTGTCTAGTCTCTTGTCTAAGAAGTTTTTGAAACAATATGCAGCTCACTTTCCGAGTTTGGTGTTCTTGGATTTGAATTGGGTTACTCAATGGAAAATCCCAATTCATTGATAATTTGGGAGGCTCAATTTGGTGATTTTGCTAATGGGGCTCATGTGATATTTGACAATTTCTTGGCTTCTGGCGAGTCTAAGTGGCTCCGTCAGACTGGGCTTGTTGTATTACTTCCTCATGGTTATGATGGCCAGGGCCCTGAGCATTCAAGTGCAAGATTGGAACGCTTCCTTCAGGTTCTCTCGTGAATATATGTTTCTTTAAACTACTTTTGAGCTTTTGTTCCTTCTGCTTAAACCTGCTTGCCAACTTGGGCTATTGTTTGTCTGCCTCATTAATCTTTGATGGATTTGTTGATTGATGAAATTTATGGCATGCATGTTGGCGTTCCTTGTGAAATAAATGTCTATGTACATGGGAGTACTTTGTTGATTGCGTGTTGTGTCTTTTTGTCTTAAGATATATATATATATAGAGAGAGAGATCCATCGACTCCAAGAGTAAGTTTAAAAGACTTGCTCCAAATCCCACCCTTCAATTTATTATAACCCAATGGAAGTCAAGTGACTTCCTTAATGAATGAACTAATGTAAACCATTGTATTAGAATAAATTGAAGTGTGGGAATTTAGAGTAAGGGTATGTATGAAAGAGCTTATGAGAATAACTTATGAAAATAAAATTCTGTAAATCGTTTATGAAAATAGTTTACAACCTTCCTACAAGCACTCTTTAGCTTATTTCCATAAGCTTGTTAGAGAAGCTTATGAAAATAAGTTGTTTGTAGCTTAATTCAAAAAGCTTATTAAATAAGAGCGCTTAATTAAGCTGTATATCCAAACACACCATATGTCTTTTAAACTTATTGATGGAGTCAATGGATCCCGAGTGATACACACAGGGAGAGATTTATATAGATATATATAGATATGCTTCCTGCTATTACAAGTAGAATAAATACTAATTATGCATACCTTGAGTAGTTTGGGAATACCAAGGGTAATAAGACTTGTTGAAGCCAGCCACCTACAAAAGGGCGGTCCAATGCACGAGGTTCCAACTTGGTGGGGCCTAGGGAGGGTAGATGTATGCACTTACCATCGCAAGCAGAGAGGCTGTCACTGTTTCCAGGATTTGACCCCGTGACCTCTAGCTCACAAGGCAAAAGCAACCCGCCGAGGCTCATCCACCTCTAAATGTGGAAAATTTTGGGCTAATACAAGGGAGAAAAGAGAACAAAGAAACCTTTTCTCAAATTTATATTGGTGATTTGGATCTTGCTTCCGGTGTGAACAACCAGATAACTTAAACAATGCTATTATGCTGCCGGCTTTGGAGCTGCTTTTTAGTCTTATTGCACGTGCTCTGTTCATCTGTTGATTTTATTTGTATTGTATTTAAATTTAAATTAAATAATGTATGTCATTATATAACATATTTTAACTGTATTTAGTATTTAACTAACATATGTTCGCTAATTTATTGGCAGATGGCTGATGACAATCCATATGTTATTCCTGAGATGGATCCAACTCTTAGGAAACAGATTCAGGAGTGTAATTTGCAGATTGTGAATGTCACCACTCCTGCTAATTTTTTCCATGTTTTACGGAGGCAGGTTGGTATAATTAATTGATTAATGTTGGCTTTGCCTCATAAAGTTATGTTCCTTATTTTCTTATGCTCTACTGCTTTCACTCATGCAGTTACATAGAGAATTCCGTAAACCTCTCATTGTAATGTCACCTAAGAACCTGCTACGTAGTAAGGCTTGCAGATCAAATTTATCTGAGTTTGATGATGTCCAAGGCCACCCAGGTTTTGACAAACAGGGAACAAGATTTAAGCGCCTCATAAAAGACCAAAATTACCACTCAGACGTTGAGGAGGGTATTAGACGTCTTGTACTTTGCTCTGGAAAGGTGTGTAACTCATATTATAACCAGCTGTATTCATATTATCTAATTTTTATGCTGTCATTTGGTGGATTTTATAACAACCATATTTATTAATTTTATTTGATTTTTCAATTACATACACTATGTCTAGATATCCATTTTTTTCTGACATGCTGCTTATAATACCAATACTATCCCTTGCAGGTGTACTATGAACTTGATGATCACCGAACAAAGGTTGATGCAAAGGATGTTGCGATATGTAGGGTGGAACAGCTTTGTCCTTTCCCTTATGACCTTGTCCAACGAGAGCTAAAACGATATCCAAGTATGTACTTTTAGTGGTAGAAAATGTTTCTTTGAAATGAATTCTGATTTCATAATTGCTTGTTGATTGTTTGAGGAGTGATGCGATTGGCACTTCCAATTGTCTATTCACGCTCCTCATTAACAAATAATAATTTTGTAAAATTGATTGGTTAGTAGGGAGTGCGGATAGGCAATTTGGAGTATCAATAGCTTTACTTTGGTTTAAGTAAGATGTATAGTTTGTCTATTGTCATAAATCGTGTAGGAATTAATTATTTTTTATCCTTTTCTGATAGATGGTGAGATTTAAATTTTCTCCCGTTAATTTTGCATATTTTACCTTGTCAGCTTAGCAAATAGTTAAGTCAATAGAGATAATTGTTCACATTTTGCTATTAAGCAGGACTAACTGCACGGAGTGCAGGTCTCTAAATGTTAGTTGGCATGATTGGAAATTATCTAGTTTTCTCTTCTAATATAAATTTTTAGCTCCTACCAGGCAAAAGTTTACACTGAACGCTGCTGCTATTTTGTTTGTATGTCATACAAATGTGGTTAAAAACTGAAGATTCTGAAGTTTCAACTTATCTAATGTGTCTAACAGCCCCTTTATTAAAGCATTATTGAATTGGAGTTGACATCTCATTTGACCTAATCCAGAAAAGTATGAACTTTGATGTGTGTCAGTGCATGAAATAATTAGTAATATATTCTATTTCCTTTTCTTGTTTGAATATTGCGTTTAAAGCTTTAAAATAGGATTTTAATAATGTTAAGTTTATGGTCAGTTCCCTTACATTTTATTCTGTTTTGTTTCTTCTAGATGCGGAGGTTGTTTGGTGTCAAGAAGAGCCATTGAACATGGGCGGATACAGTTACGTGTTACCGCGACTTATATCTTCCATGAAAGCTGTAGGTAGGGGAGGTTATGATGATGTCAAATACGTCGGTCGCGCTCCATCTGCAGCCACAGCCACTGGTTTCCTCAAGGTTCACCAGAAGGAGCAGACTGAGATTGCTGAGAAAGCTCTTCAGCGCGACCCAATCAACTTCCCATACTGAAGGTTTTGCTGACACTTGTTTGAAGTTGCACTTGATTTATCCACTTAAGGAGCAACATTGGAAGTTGGCTTAATATCTCATTATTTGCATTTGAGTTTTGACCTTTATATTTTTCATTCTCCCTAAACATCAGGTTAGCCGAATTTCTTGGTGCATACTTATACTGAGGCATTTTTGTGTCGTTGTTGCTAAGATGTAATTACTCTAGAACACTGAAAAGCTTGTTGCCTTACAAGTTGAATTGATGCATTGATATTTTTCAAGCTTTTTTGTTTTCCCCTTCCCATACCATGTCATTCGGAAGAGATGTATCTTCAATAAATTTTGTGACATGTAACTCCAGAGGCATTGCTATAGCCTCGGGGCTCTCCAATAAATTATATTTTTCTATTTTTATTGTTGTTTTTACTATCAATACAGAATAACTCGTTTAGGTCATGAATCAAATGAATTCATCTCTATATCTATCTTATAGTTTAGTTGTTTTGAGTATCTTTTTTATTGTATTTTGCTAGAAAATTGAAGAACAGGGTCTTCCAATTCAATGGATATTGAAGTTATAAATATTGTTGGGTTACATACAACTAGTTAGAATTTGTTAGGGTTGATGTTGAATTCAATGTTGATGTTGAAGTCCTACTTTACACTCATCGTATCTCTAGATTTAAAGAACAACTTTTTTTTATTCTGTAAATAAGACACGGAATTTGCTACAAATTTGGAGAAAACAGAAAATCAAATCTTACAGATTAGGAGAGAAATAAGTGGATATAATCACTAATCAGTAATAGAAAAAATCCTACAAATATATTAATTGGTTGGATTCAGATTTGCTATTCCTAAAATATCTATATTCTATCCATGTCTCTTAATTCGACATTCTCTCTAGTTGGTGCATAAATATTTGTTATGTCCAACTTGCTTCCAAAAAGTTCATAGTGAGATTGTGGGATTCCTTTGATATTTGAAGTTTCAAGTTTCAAAATGAGTCTTTAACTTTCAAAAGTATGCAAAGAAGTACAAAATTGTGAGAAATGTTAATTTTCGGATTAGTTTGCCTGCATTTACATTGATTGATTTGAGAATGAAACTGGTGTTGTAACATCCCGGGTTTTAGAGTTTTGTTTTACGTAAGAGGAACATGTTTAGTACTTGGATTACATAGTTGGGATGTGGTTTGAGGCATAGAGACCTTTGCATGTTAAGTACGCAGCCTTATCGAGTGAGTTGGAACATAGGAACCAAAATTAGGGTTTCTCGATTACCGTCTTTGAGACGTCTGAATATGAAATAAGAATTTTGGAGTTAGAGATGATATTAGGCCATTTGATGACTTTAAGTTGTTTATTAGGTCCTAATGAGCCTATACCTCAAATTTGAGCTCAATCGGACGTCGAACGGACCCTGAACGCAAAGAGTTGACTTTTTGTCAGAAGTCAATGCTCGAGGGTGGGAGTATCCATGCTCAAGCACCCAAGTCAACAGACAAGGGCCATGCTTTGACTTGCCACGTGTAAATCAGGGCTGACGTGGCATCTTCTGATTGATTGCATGCACGGTGGTCCTACCTGCTTCCCACGCTCAAGCGTGGAAATTCCCACTCTCAAGCATGGGCATGCTCAAGCGTGGAACTTCTCACGCTCGAGCGTTGGGACGTGTTTCAACAAAAATAAAATGACTTAAGTGACATAAGTCACTTAAGTCATAAACAAAAGGATAAGAGGCAGAGACCATAGAGAGAAGACAGAGGACAACCAGAGAGTTCTAGAGAGAGAGCGGGGGGAAAACTAGAGAGAGAATTAGAGAATGAGAGAGGGAGATCACTAAAGAACCCTAAAACACCATTGTTGAGAGCTTTAGGAGCTGGAACAGTTTCAGAATCATTACCATGCCTTCTTACACCGTTGGATTGTCTCCAAATTGGATATGGAGGTTCTAGACTAGTAGTTCTTCATATCCAACGGTTGGAGTTTGTGTCATCCCCAGAGTGAGAGTTATTCAGCCTAGAAGTTGGAGTTGAGCTCAACTCGGGTAGCTCTAGACCAGTCACCTTGAGGACCATCCTAGGCTCATCCACCGTTGGATCGAGCTGAAATTTTTGGAGAAGGCAAAGAAAAGGTAGCTTTTTAATCTCACCGTTCACTTTTGTAAAACGATGTCTGGATTGTGAGATATGGGGCCAAAGCAGTGACTAATTTTATGGTGTTTGTTGTCGATTCTAAGTTCCTTACAATGTATTGTTCACAATGTGGTTTCTTAGGTGAATTTTGAGGCTCGGAGACCCTGTTTTTAGGTGAGGCAGGGTTTTAGTTCGTTTCGTCCTGTTCTGTGTAGCGCGCGACTCTCCAGGTGGGGGAAAGAAACTATTTAACGTCGGAAACGGCACGGTTGCATTTAATTCGATAATGGCGTAGAGCGACCCAAACCCTACATGAAAACGAGTAATGGACAATGTTCATATCATATTGGGGACTACCTAGTGGTACCATTGATGATATAGAAATTGGACGTGTATCGTCCTCTTGATAAACATATATATATATATATATATATATATATATATATATATATATATATAATTTTATTACGTGATGATTGCCTGGTTGACTGGTTGACTTGGACTTGGTACTTGATGTATTATATCATGAGTGTTGAAATGATTTTTGAAAGTGTTTATATTTATTATTATTATATTTTGGTATTTGGTATTGTGGAAATAATAACATGATGGCATGATTGTGATGACATGATGAGTGTTATGATTACGCTTAGGGGTTGAGTAAGCAATAAGTTATGTTGAGATATGATGATTTATTGGGGAATTCATATTATATGTGTTAGTAGTGCCTAAACGAGATGATTATTGAGATATGATGATGAGATTGACGAGACAAGATTATTTTTGAGATTGTCTATGAGATTATGATGAGCGGTTAGGGTACTAGGGGGTGACCTGAAACATGGTCTATGATATGGTGGACCTGAAACATGATCGTAGGGGTATATTCCTCGGAGGTAGAATTCCAGGGGTTTAGGCTAACGATGGACCGTCCCAGACATGATTTCATTTTAGTTGCAGCTATAGTTCATGCATTGCATGAGCACCCTAACTGTGGTTCATAGGTGTGCACCGGATTGTGTAGCTATAGTGTCATTGCTTTGCATGGGCATCCTCCATCTGCGGAAGAGGGTGTGCACCGGGGACTCTGGGTCGTGTCGATTATATTGATGTGATATCCGGATATAACCGATACCTGATGAGATGATTCATATAGTATTTGCATTGCATCATACTAGAGGGTAGAAGAAAGATCTTAGACGTGGATTGAGGATGATTTGTGTTATACACATATATTTATATTCTTGGAAACGGATGTTTAGTGTGCCGTTATTTAATTAAATCTTGCTAAACCCTTTCCACGTTTGATGTTATATGGCTTCTTATCCCCTTTTATTTTGTTGTGTGTTTGTACATATATGTTTTGTATCTCAAACCCAAACCGTGTGCATGGTGCACTGGGATCACCCACGGATGATTCAGGACCTGGGGTTCCCCCTCTCAAGGACCTTTGAGGTAGAGTGTGTCGGTCCAAACGGGTGGTTAGTGGACCCAGTCACCCGTTTCGTTGTGTATACGAGTCCTATATCCATCACCTTCGGGCTCGGACAGGGAGCGCTGATAGGTTTTGTCATCACGTTCCGCTTTGGCACTACCCTTCCCATTCCGATAGGACCGCCAGATGGACACATACTGCTGATGCCAGGCATGGCTCCAGTCCCCTTCATGGTACCCTTGAGGCAGTGGTACCAGGGCTCGCACCAGCACCTGAGCCCGAGTTAGCACCCATCCAGGAGGAGGACCCGATTGCCCGCGCCCTGGACCTAGCACCCCTTCCAGAGGTACCAGCACCTCCAGAGGTCCGGGCTACGGTTTCAGAGTCTTCTCGAGTATCTAGCAGACGGCTTCATCCCCGCGATATCAAACTTTACCGACAGAGGTTTCAGAGGCAATCGGACAGGAGCTCTTCCATTGAGAGCGGAGGAGTGTCCGGACCTGTCGGACCATGGGATGCGGACGAGGGTGGTAGCGTATGATGGCTCAGGCCAGTGCCATCAATATAGGTGTGAGTGAGGTTTTACTGTATTTTGAGAGGGGACGGGGTGTGGAGTGCATCTGTGAGGCATCTTCTTTAGATCTTTCGTGTATTTTATTGATGTTACCAGTCTGTATATATATCGGGATTTCCTGTACTTTATCGGGTTTGATGTGTATATGTTCTGTATGTATGTATATATGTTGTGTATATTTTAAATTTTTAATTTTTCGCCATTTTAAAATACTCGCTTAACGATGATAACGAAATTAGGTCTTAATATTTTGGGTTTTCTTTGATAGGACGTCGGGGTGCTCAGGTGTCAAAATTCAAATCAAGTGCTCTTACATTGTAGAGAGTGAGGCTTACATGTGCTCTAGTTACAAATGGAGTTGAGTGTAACAAGCAAATGTTGACAACAAGTGGAAAAGAATGGCAAGAGTGGGAATAGTGAGCAACAATCTTTTTGAAAGACGCTTTTGTAGAAAATAAAAAAGAAAAGACAAAAAAATTTATTTTTTAAAGAAGGAGACGATGATTCAGAGGAGGATCTGTATGTTCCAAGGATGTTCGGTTTTCTGCAAAACAAAGTTTGCAACTACAAGTGTGTTGTAAGGCCTAAATTTCTACTACTGCTCCACCGAAAATTCTCTCTGCTCCTAACGTAATCTAGCTTTGTAGTTTTCATCACATGTCTAAGGTGGCGTCCTTCGATTTGATGGCAAACTTAAAAAGCATCCTACATACACTTGCGCTCAATCATTCCAGATAACACTTGCATCATCTTTCTTATTGTGGCTGTTGGCACAGAGTTAGCCAATGCTTAACATGGTATTGAATGGATAAAATGATAACCATAAATTTGAAGAAACAAAATGCAAACGCTTTTCCAAATATAAAAGTTGGGTCTTGGTAATCAATATCCTAAAGACACTAGTTAAGGAATCCGAAAAAAGGAAAAGTTTGTGGAAAAACTAAATATCAAACTTTTCAAATAAATAAATACATTATTTTCACATAAAATCTTACTTTTCTTTATTTCTTAGCTAGTATCCTTAGAGCATTGATTAACATTCTCCATAGAAGTTTAGGGTGAAGGGAATTGTCTTTATTCTAAAGAAAGATCAAACTACCATTCTTAGTTTCGATTCATGGTGTTATTAGAAATTGTCTACCAATAGAAGATAAGCGTTCAAACCTAAATTTTGTAATTGCCTAAATCTTTTGTTTCTTACTTTCCAAGAAAGAGGGTTACCACGCATCCTAAGCTCAGCGAGATTCTATTTTTCAGCCTTCAAGGTTATGTTAATATAATAAAAAAAAGTGTACTTTTTTTATTTGCATTATATTATGATCTTGATGAAAAATGGAGAAAGATCGATCTATATGGTATTGCAATTTATAGGGTTGAACAACTTTGCCCCTTCCCATGTTATACCTCGTTCAGCGAGAGTTCAAACGATATCCATTTACACAGTTGCAAACGACAAATTTCACTTAAACTGAAGTTGGATTTCCGTAAATGTTTCGATCTCTGAAACTAATCAAAATCCTTGAAGCCTTTTTAGACTCCAATGAAACCTATTTCAATACCTTATTGATTCATAACAATATATATTTACAAATTCTACGAGTGTTCTAAGGGAAATTCCAGGTAATTTAAGTATCAAAAGACAAAGTGTTACACTGAGTAGGTATCATTCACATATTTCTAAATGTGGGATGATCGTAGACACTGTATTATCGTATTGTTCAAATGACATTTTGTTTATTATGAAGACTTCTTGCTTTGAGAGCACCTTCGAATTTCTATTGATTTATTCACATTTTCCTTTTGAGGAAGTGGCAGCTTAGTGTCAGGAAGAGCCAACGTACATGGGTGCGTATTATGGTGAAGGCTGTGGTACACCACCCACCAAAATGGTACAATGGTGCACCACCCACATGGTAGATTGTGGGCTAATTATTTTGTCACATGGATTAGGACAAAAAAACTTGACTTTTCAAAGGCAATTGTAGTCAAATGGTATTTGTGCTATATTTATAATTTTGCATGAAAGCATTGGGCACAGAGGAGCAATGGAGGGTACCAAATTTGTTGGGTGTGCCCCGTTCTATAAGATTCATCAGAAGCAGAGTGAGCTTGGGCAGAAAGCCATGCGACCCCAACCAAACTATCAAAAGGCTGATGCTTTATTTTCGAAAGCCTCTGCTTTTTGTGCAAGTCTCCACTTTCTGTTCTTGCTTTTGCGGAACAACTATTCTCTAGTCCTCTATTTATACTAGGATCTAGAACTCCAAAATGATACTCATGCACTTTACACACATTCCTAATGTGCATACTCAGACTATGCATGATGAACTTAATCCACTTGATAATCTTCTTTCCCTAAGGACCTCATTTTCGGATGCAACGGAAGTGAAGTCCGTACAAGCCCATATCGAGTATACATATAAGCCTGGGAACTTCAATAGAGGGATCTGTTTATGTCGGTATAAATCATTTTTCACTTACATTTTGGTCATTGATCTTATTTTCATCCAATGGTAAAAATTATTACTAAAGTTAAAATCATAATTACTGTTAGATGAAAATAAGATCAACAACTAAATATGAGTATAAGTGAAACTGCTTACACTGAAAGATTTGAGTATAACTAAACAAGAAAAATATAACTAAATATGAGAATGAAAAATAGTTTACACTAATATAAACAAATCCCTCCTCATCATATCGAGAAAACTGCGACATGAGAATGAATCCTCATGTATGTTCCTCGTATGACTTTGTTATATAAAGAGAGAATACAATGACTTTAAATAAATAAGGCCCTCTTAAGATTTTTGGAACCCTGTTTATGGTATTTGTCTTACGATGAAAAGTCACGACATACGTGAGAAGATTCATGTAAAAGCTATATCTATAATTGAAATCGAGAAGCAAGACTTGAGATGTTAGCACTGACTGTCAACTATTATATACATTAAAGGCATGGACCATAAGCGAAAAATTATGAAAATGGTGGCAAATTAAGTCGTTAATATTTAGCTGGATGACCAGAGAAACTAACCTCGACCTGAAGGAATAGTCGTACTAAATTGTTAATGTTTCAAAATGGCACAATGCCTAACAAAAACACAAAACAGTGATTGTGAAACACTTCGGCATATTTTTTAACAGCTCTCATTTGTTCCACATATACCAGGAATATCCAATCTCGCACATGATTCATACCACGTTTACTTAAACATAAATATACGATATGGCATGAGCTACACCTGCAAAATAGACATTGACAATATTCATAAGATCTTCTGAAAGATTCATCAAGAAACATGGTTTGCAAGGAATTCAACAAATGTGACAAGATATCAGAAAATTGTGAGGGAAAGAATCATACTGAACCACAGAATAGACATCTGCATTTCCATAAATAAAACAATCAAATTTCTACAAGAAGCTTCCGCTCAAACTTTTCAATTTCAAATAATCTTATTAAACTATTAAGCTGATATTCACTCACCATGAACATATCTTCCAATTGTGCATAACTTCCAAGGAGAAAAATGAACTCAAGATGGTACGACCACTTCATCCTTTCCATAAATACGCTGAAGCTCCCGAGTAGCAGCTTGGTATGACGCTGATAAGAGGGAAAATAGATTAGTGGTAAAACAGATTGAAGAATTTGTTGTGCTTAATCTAAAAGCATAAACAATTGAAGCGAGCACACATAGTCATCCAAATTTTAATAATAACAACCAAGCAAACTAAAAAATCTCATTACCTTTCCAGATTCGAAAGTTCTTATGGTTAATATTGGAGCCAGTCACATTTTGAATTGCATCAAAAAGCATCTCCTGAGGAGTGTTTTTCAGCTCTTGAACAACAGCATAGATGGTTTTTCCATTCTCAAAGTATATGTGATTGTTAGGGTGTTTAGTCTTGGCACCAGCATGACGCTCAAACTCATATGCATTAAGAGCCTTCACGACAGAATTTAACATGAGCAGAAGCACTTACGTCATGCAGATTATCAGTGTAAGCGAATTGAGATGCTAACCTTTGAATGCTTGCAATCATCACATGAACACAAATACCCAGTTCCTTTAATGATTCCTGTAAGATTTTTCTGCCAGGTAGAATATCTAACATGTTTAATATGAACAACTACAACATCTCAGAAGCAAAGCAAGAAAGAATGAAAACATGTTTTACCTCCCGTGACCATGAAACATATTTCACATGAACACCATCAAAAATACCAGTTGACAACAAACTTTTGACATTTGAAGGGAAGTTGTTAGTAGGAGCCTTCTTGGTTGTCTTCGGCTCTTTGTTCTTAAGGATAGTATCATTTTTCATATTAGGGCATGGAGTGCTATTTACAAGTGATTCAGAGTTCGTCTCAGTTAGATCCTTCTGGCTATCCAAACCTTGAGCTGAGTTATGGTTGCTCATCAACAGATCATAGCCACAAATGATTCCACCAGATGGATTTGGCTCAGGGTTTTCAGGAAAACCTCCAAAAGATATGGTACTGCTCTCTCCCTTGTTGTGGTTGTGACCCACAGGTAAAGAGCTAGAATCTCCTTTATTATAAGATGGAATGTTTGAACTCACCTTATCATAGGTTGGGCCCACTGACATTATATGATCATCGCCCTTGTCATAGGAAGGAGCAATGTTTATGAAATTCTCTCCCGGTTTACTATAGGTTGGACCCATTGATATAAAGTTCTCATGCCCCTTGGTATACGAGGTACCCAGAGATATCAAATTGCTGTCTTCCTTTTCATAGGACTGACCCATTGACATGAAATTCCCATCTCTCCTGTCAAAGGGCTGACCCATTGACAAGATACTGTCATCTCCCTTTCCATAATTGTGGCCCATCAACATAAAATTCCCATCTCCTTTATTGAAGGTGTGACCCAATGGAACAAGATTCTCATCCTTACTTATTCTGGTCCCCATGACGACGGTATTGGCATTTCTGTTGTTATAAGCTGGGCCCAGTGATATGTTGCCGTCATTCTTATTGTAGCCAGCACCTATTGAAATTGTACTATTATTATCTGTGCTACTATAGGAGTGCCCTATGGATGCAGGAATACAATTGTCAGAGTTTCCAATGGAAGCAGGAATACAATTGTCAGAATCTCTGACTTGATTAACTTTAACTTTTCGGATTCCACCAAAACTGAGACATGATGATGGGTCCACGATGGTCTGAGCCATTGACAAGCCTACAGATGGATCATTACCATATTGATTTTCAAAATCCTTCCTTCCCACGTTCACATTTCCACTTCCAATGGATGGCATGTTCTTGTCAACATTGATGCTCCGTACAAGATCAGATCCAAACAGACGGTCAGAAAATTGACCTGTGACTGAGTGAAATCCCGAATTGGTGTCCCATGGAGAAACGTTCATGTGTGAAACTCCTGAAACTGGTCTACCACTAGACGCTTCAACTGCTTGTTTCTTGTTGCCAAATGTTTCTGGTTCACCTGTATCCATAAACCACTGATGACTACGCTTTGGTTCAACTCTGGAAGAATTCTCATATCCCATATTTTCTTCAGCTAAGCAGCCAGCATCCTGTGATATCCAAAAGCTTTTATGCTGAAAAGACTGTAAAAAAACATAACTTAGAATGATTACATTATTGACAGAACTGGCATTATAAAAAAATGACCATCTGTAAAAGAACAAAAACAACGATCACGGAAGATATTTTTCTAAAGTTTTTACAAAGTAACCAACTTTAAAATAAAATTTCAATATCGATATCATATATAAATTATAAAACACAGACCAGAATGATGATCATATAGAAAATCAATGCATCACTTTAGATTTTTTCATAACATAAGAAAGAGTACCAAGTTGAAAGGAAAAACATATGAAGAAATAAATTCAGAAAAAGAAATTGGTAACTAGTCACTATATGTCATAACCATGGAAAATATATGCCTGTAAAGGTCCTCCAGAAGCTGTCACTATATGTCCTTTTAACACAGTTTTGAGCTCGACATTTTATGGACACGAGCTGCTCTCTATATTATATTTGTTATTATTATTATTATGATATTTAGGAAGGAACAATGCATTAAGAGATGACAAAGGTACATACGAAGGTATATATGGAATCCATTAGCACGGAACATCACGCATTCTAAATTTCTAATCACATCTAACAAGCACACTGATTGATGTAAAACAGATAAGCCGATAACCAAAACTGATATACAGAAAACTTTAGCAATTCAATCAATAATTTATTATGGCTACCATATCATCATTCCATCACATTCCATATGTGACCACCTATCTCAATCTCAAAAGAGTGATTAGTAAGCAATGGAACTAACCTTACAAATCAAACCAGAATTCTATATCATGCAAAATAACTCAATTAAATTATCATTAAGGTACTTTAATTGACAACTAATTACTTCCCAAAGGTTCTTATGAAAGAAATTTCAACAACATCAGTAAGATCACTCAACACAACAACCAAGACTTATGCCACTAGGTGGGGTATATTCTGCTTGGGTATCTGGACAAATTCCCTTGGGCCTTGGCTATTACCATAGAGTAACAACAAAATGTCTCCCTTCAAATATTTTAACATTTATTGGTTATAGGCCATAAATTAGTTACACAAAGGTAGTTACTTACTTCTCATCAATCATAAAGTCCATCATCAAAGTCAAATAATATGAGAATTTTAAACATGATTTTCAGATATAGGGGGATTAAGCTCATGAGCCATACTATGAAGCTGGGACAGGATAATTGATAGAAGATTATGACAAGGAACTCGCAGAATAGAGAACCAATTTGGTTTTACGATGGGGAGGTCGACCATGGAAGCAATACACTTGCTACAAAGATTGATCGAGAGACATCCGACGAATAAAAAAGACTTGCATATGGTTTTCATCGATTTGAAAAAGGCTTATTATACGGTGACATGAGAGGTATTATGGAAAGGTCTGAAGAAGAAAGAAGTTCCTATTGCCTATATTTGATCAATCAAAGATATGTATGATGGGGTCACGTCTAGTGTGATGGGGCCACAAAATATTTTCCTATGACTACAAGACTATACCAAAAGTCACCTATGGGCCCCTATCATTTTACCTTGGTCTTGGATGTGCTTACTAAGCATATCTACGATAAGCTTTTTGCAAATGGTATAATCCTAGTTAGAGAGTCGAAAGGGGAAATCAATGTTAAATTATAGATGTCGAGACAAGCTTTGGAAGCACGTGGATTTTGTTTAATTAGAAGTAAGATGGAGTATATAGAATATAAGTTTAGCAAAAGGCCAACTAATTCTTACTTATAGGTGAAAATTGGAGACCATACGATACTGGTGACTTGGTAGTCAATCCAAGATAGCGGTGTAGAGCGGCCGACCCCAAAACTACTAACATGTAGCCAACACCACCTACTAGGAAAAGGCTTGGTCTTTGTTGTTATTGTCATATGTCATATAGCATGTAGTTTTGTCTATCTTCAATCGAACTTCCTATATTAGATTCTTTAACCACACCACACATTTTAAAACATCAGTAGAAAGCTAGCTCACCAGTAAGCTCCCAATACAGTACTAGTGCCGTGGGGCTCACAAGAGTATTTCTTTATTATAATGACCTGAGTGAGTGCACAAATTTGTAACTTACAACAATAACAATGCAGTTTCCTAAAAATATTAATAAAACTTTCACATTGCTAAATCAAGACCCCCTTACAATTTGAATGCTTTATGTGTGAAAAGAAGAAACATTAATCTATTAACCCTAAATATCAAACACCAATAAAAAAGGGCAGAGGAAGTGTTAATGTCCACCATGCTAAAACTGGCAAAATGCAAAATTATATATCAAACACTGCATTGCATGAAAATAGCTACCTACCATTCTCTCCTTGATGTTTCAAAACAAGTACGATCTGACACAGATTCACGATTTCACCATCCACTGGTTAATGCTAATGAAAATCAACTACACCTCACCATAAAATTCAAAATCTTCGAATTTGATCAACTACACAACAAAAATATAATAAATAAAAAAAAAATCAAATCTTCGAACTTGATCAAACTAAAATCGGCAAATATAAAAATAAAAATAAACATTAAATAAAAATAGAAACAAAAGAAAAAAGAAAAGAAACCTAGAATGAGAAACTGGAACGGAGCAATTAAATCTACGATCACGCCGGCGAGTGGCTAGGGTTTGAAGCACCGAACGGAAACTATCGCCGGAGAGTTTTTCCGGTGTAGGCGCTCCGCCGGAGAAAGAGACAGTTCGAACGAAGTGATTGGATTATTACGAATGGGGTTTAGAGTTAAAGGGAACGACGATCAAAGATATAGTGCGAGGATCTGTAGGGTTAGCCTATATGCTAGACTCGTATCGACCGTACACGTGGCTTCGTTGTGGTGTTTCGAGCTTCGGGTGTATCGGAGGGAGAATCTGGACCGTTAAATCTTTTTGGAATGCGAGAAGTGTTGTGCATAAGAATGGAGCTCACAGCACTGGGATGAGCCACGTGGAGTGTGGTGATAGGTACGATAAGTGTTTGGTGTTTGTGATCTGGCATGATGTGATTCGTGCATGCGACCTCAACTTTAGTCTTCTCAAATACAAATACTATTCAATACTACTACAGTACAAACCAGGATTTTTTTTCCCAATAACCCTATTTTAAAAATTAACTACCCTATCACCCCACTCCCAAAATTATATATCTATATATCTCCTTTTTTCTTTTCTATAAGAAGTCGTGATTGACGTTCACAACTTCCCTTCTTTATTTTTTATTTTTTTTATACATTGAAAAGTCGCAATTTCAAAATGCGACTTCTCTTCATCCTTTTTTTTCGTTTAAAATAATTTAATTAAGAAATTTGTTAATTAATTTTTAACTTTGATTAATTAGGCTAGTTAAGTTAATTATTGTGTTGATTGGTATATTAAGAAGTCAATTTTTATTTAATGATTAATTTTATGAATAAAAAACAGTAATTAAAAATATTAAACATCAATTAATTAGATAGTTTTAATTCTTAATTAGGGGATTATCAACGTAATAGAGCCCATACATAAATAAAAGTTACATGAAATTTCTAGGGCTGAGAAGAACTTCCCGCACAATTAGGACAACTGTTCTTGTTATGACCTGGCATCCGGCAGAGTCCGCATCTTTTTGGCTAGCCTACTTCCCTCATGTCCATTTCAGTACGAATCCGAGAGGATCGTGGACGGCCCTTACGATCTCTCCGCTGCTCGGAATTGTGGCACACCGTGGGGCCATCATATTGTGGCCAGTATGCCTCAAAATTTTCCCGGTATACGTTGGACACATGTGTCAACCTGTACTCATCCGCCGCTTGGTTATACTAGTCTAGTGTCGTGCGTGCACAAGCAGCAAGGACATGCGAGGGATGACGCGTGGGGCCTGCCTCGCGTTACACGTGCTGTCCCGTAGCTGCCGACGGTGACATGACGATGATGAAATGAACCGACGAAATGAACAGCCTAGATCAGTCCCGTCTCCTGTATAAAATCCTCACTTCATCATGCGATATTCATTAGGTACTCCAAACCAACACTTTCTTCTTGTTCGTCCTCATCCGATGCACAACCATGGAGCTTGATATCATAGAATTCAACCTTACCCAGGAAGCTGATGTTGAACCAAGCTTAGATAGCGAGCTCGCTTTTGTTTACTTCAATGGACGAATAACAAAAGGTCCCGACGGCGTCAAGTTCCACTGCTATTACCTAAGGCGTATCCGTATCAAAAAGGACATTTCTCTACAGGAATTGAAACAGATGGTGCATGCCAAGCTCCAAGCTGGCAGCAAAATTATTGGTGATCTTTACTACCGGTGCCACGAAAAATCACCCCGGGGGGGGGGGGGGGGGGGGGGTGGTGGTGGGTGGGTGGGTGGGTTTCCAAATGACAGTAGCGAGGGATGACGATGTACGGCGCATGTTTGCTGTGTTTAATGAACACGGGAGGGCGGGCCTTATTGAGTTGTATGCTATGTTGGGACGTTCCCCTAACGAGATACCGGCCTTGCTTAGGAGGCCATCTGGATCTAGTGGGTCTGAATGACTCAACAAACACTTTGTTCCTGTCGCAGTTATCTAGTTTTCTATTGGTGTGTGTTTAAGTATTTGTTCAGGTCGCAGTTATCTAGTTTTATGTTGGTGTGTGTTTAAGTCTTGTAACTCCATCTGCTCTTGTAACTCTTTGATAAATTTATATAATATGAATGTTTATTGTCTTTACTTTAAATAAATTAAAGTCATCACCCAAAATAAGTTAATATCACGTTCGTTGACCCCACGATGACGCGTGGGGCCTGCCCTTGGACAGCGCGTGTTGTCCCGTAGCTGCCGACGGTGGCATGACGATGACGCGTGGGGAAAGTGACTGGACGATAACATTTTTGTCATTTTCTACCGATGGAAATGAACGGGCTAGATTGAACCGACAAAATGAACGGCCCAGATCAGTCCCGTAAACTCTATAAAACTCAGACGCCTCATTCATTCAGAAACAAACCATTCACCGTGGAGAGAGTCATATTCAGCAGCTACTCCAAAATTCTTTGTCTTCCTCATAACTCGAAGTCATTTCAATGGAGGCTCAACCGTTGCTCAAGCTGCAACACGTTCACCGATCAACCACCATCAGTGAAGAGGTAACTAGTAGCCAGTGATTAATAACGTTAGCTATAATATTACGCAACTTACGTTATTTATTAATCCACTTAACTTTTTTTTTCAAGAACCCTCAAAGTGTGAGCATTAAAGGCCACTTGCATACCATTTCCCCTCCGAACCATCAAATTGAATCGTTGTTGCAGGAAGCTGGGTTATTGATGGCTGCGAAAGTCGGTCACTGCAGGATTGACATGGCCTTGATAACTGCAATGCTTGAAAGGTGGAGGCCTGAAACACACACGTTTCATCTTCCTGTGGTTGAATGCACGATAACCATAGAGGATGTTGCGCTTCAGCTGGGTCTGAAAGTTAGCGGATTACCAGTTATTGGCCCCAGTTATTTGGATTTTGATCAACTCTGTGCCGAACTGCTGGGTGCAGTGCCTCCTGAAGATCATAAGAAGGGCTCTATCGTAAAGGTTAGATGGTTGGAAGAAACCTTTGCAACTCTTCCAGATGAAGCAACACCATTCGATGTTGAGGCGCATTGTAGAGCGTACATACTACGCTCGATCGGGGGGGTGTTGATACCTGACAAATCAAACAATAGAGTCCACCTTATGTACTTGCCTTTGTTGCGAGATCTTCAGCAGGCTGGCCGCTACAGTTGGGGATCGGCATGTTTGGCATGCCTTTACATAGAAATGTGCCGCGCAACCTTACCCGGTGCCCTTTCAATGGGTGGTTGTCTTCTATTGCTACAGTCCTGGGCATGGTATCGGATGCCCTTCATTGAACCACGGTGCCCCCGTGATGCGACATGGCTGCTGGCACACAGGTTAATAAAAAATTGTCTTACATTAGATCTACTTTAGTTTCTAAATAGTGGACTGACTTAAAAATACTTATTTACTAGATGGAGTGGGGGGAGGCTGCAATATACCGGAACTCCTCAACACTCTGTTTCCCATTACAGAAAAACTATTGATCACATGGGACCTGACCAGGTTGAATATGTCATTGTCAAAAATGTTCACTTGTACTTGCTGCCATCATGCTTAATATTACTGATCATGCTTTTATCTTTCAGTTTTTGTGGACGCCGTATGAAAGTTATCAGAATGTCCTGCCAACCAGAGCATTCAGAGACAGAGGATCATGGAGTGCTTGTACTGTGTTGATCTGTTTCTCTATGATTGAATGGCACCAAACAAACAGGGTAAAGCTCCAGTTTGGCATCCAACAGGACATACCCGAACCACCTAATGATTTGGATACCGAACACAACCTTGACATGAAGGGTCAACATTACACAAATTGGCTGGAAAGACACGAAGGGTATCTTCCATACTGGAGGAATCGTAGAGAGAACGTGGTTCAAGGGCAACCTATTCAGGGTCCACTGTCTCATACAGCCGAGTATATGACGTGGTTTAGGCAAAATTCTAGGCCTTACCTGTCAATTCACAACAACTGCGAAACCCATGACGAGCTGGACGGGGTCAACGTCAACCTGACGTTGGTGAAACCTCGGTTGCAGTCCACCAAGTGCCTTCACAACAGCGTGCAAGGCAAACAACACCACGACAACCAAGCCCACCGGATGCCTACACAGTGCGGTTTGAAGCCCAGTAACCTCAAACTGAATCTTTCGTGAACACTATCCCAGATCAAGAGCCTCCTCCCCAATGGACCGGCAATCGTCAACTCTCATACGCCTCAAGTGACGACGAATTTGTCAACAATTTATTCGGTGCAAACCTCAGTACACAAGCGTCGGGACAAAGATACATAGACAGCATGCACTCATTTGGCGAGCCGGCTTTCCCCCACATGAGTGGGTTTGGAAGTTCTTCGATGCCGTATACCGGAGAACAATTCTATAAATCGTCGCTGCCAGCATCAAACTTAAATCAAAATGAGCCTGTGCAGCAAGACGAGCCAACCGCCGATGACGATGATCAAGAAGCTGTCCCGCAACGCAGGCAACTTCCACCACGTAATAGACGTCGAACACGTTGTGGAACTGGACACCACCTTGGGGATTAGTTTTTTGTGTTGATGGTGTTAGGCTTTTAATTTATGGTTTTCATTATTGTTTTTAATTTAGGCTTTCGCTTCTTAATATTAATGGTTAATGTGTTTAATTCTCAAATTTATGTTGTAATCACATATTTTATTTGTACACTGTATAATTAACACATTAAGTAACTAGATTTAAGAATTAAAACTATCTAATTAATTGATGTTTAATATTGTTAATTACTGTTTTTTATTCATTAAATTAATCACTAAATAAAAATTGACTTCTTAATATACCAATCAACACAATAATTAACTTAACTAGCCTAATTAATCAAAGTTAAAAATTAATTAACAAATTTCTTAATTAAATTATTTTAAACGAAAAAAAAAGGATGAAGAGAAGTCGCATTTGGAAATTGTGACTTCTCAATGTATAAAAAAAATTAAAGAAGGGAAGTCTTGAATGCCAATCACGACTTCTTATAGAAAAGAAAAAGGGGGGTATATAGGCATATAATTTTGGGAGTGAGGTAATAAGGTAGTTAATTTTTAAAATAGGGTTATTGGAAAAAAATCCTACAAGCTAGGGTTAAAAAGACATTTGATCTAAAAATAAAAATAAGTTATGGTTTGGTTGGAATTAGATTAATTTTTATATCAATTATGAACCAATCCAATCCACTAAAAATTGTTTGGATCTGATTGGATGATTTGATTTTTATCAACATATATAGTAACTATAAAGTAAGTTAAAATAACATCAAAATTGAGTAAATCCCCAATTTGCTCCTTGAAATTGTAAAGGTGTGTAACTTGGTTCATGAATTTAATGAAATTTCGAATTAGTCTTTGAAGTTGTCAAACGTTAATCAAGTCGGTCATTCCGCCAATCCCAGATAGTTGACACTGTTAACGACGTTGAGGTGACACATTATCTATTGACATGTGGTAGATAATGTGCCACC
Source organism: Sophora flavescens (assembly GCA_030762895.1). Taxonomy (NCBI): domain Eukaryota; kingdom Viridiplantae; phylum Streptophyta; class Magnoliopsida; order Fabales; family Fabaceae; genus Sophora; species Sophora flavescens. The sequence continues at coordinate 25,982,098 of CM061065.1, read as the reverse complement.
TCAGCACCGTTAACACCGTCAACTAACTGGGGCTGACAAAGGGACCAACTTGATTGACGTTTGACAACTTTGAGGACTAATTTGAAATTATGTTAAATTTAGGGACCAAGTTGACACACCTTTACAATTTCAGGGACCAAATTGGGGATTTACTTTATCAAAATACGAAATACAACATGCTAAAAGTTAAAACATGACGAACTAACAAATATCAAATTTATGTTTGAAAAATTAAAAATAATAAAAAGTTACTTCGCATCAAACTTATAAGTATTAGTAGAAAAATAAAAACCAACAAATAAAAATGTAATGATATTAAAAGTAGAATAAATAAGCGTTAAATTTTATATGTACGGTTCGTTTTCAAAAAATTAATCTAAAAATCGATCCGATCTTATCGGTTTTCATAAAAAATTTAAAAAAATCCAATAAAAATTGATTTTGTTCGATTTTTGATTTTTCTATATTGGTTTGGATCTAAACACTCTAGTCTAGAGTAAGCGAGGGAGAGCCTATATGTTGGTGCAGAGGTCCATATACAATGCATGATGCTAAAAGTGGTGCACTCATGCTTCTTATAGAAATATCAACATTGATTGTTGACATGTCTAACTTTGAAATCCCACTAACTTGGGACATGTTTGCTTTGTTTCCAGTTTCAGTGTTTCCTATACAAATTTCTAAAAACATGAAACATAATGAAAACAAGGTGACAATTTTGTAATTATTTCTGAAAAACAGGAAACTGAAAACAAAGCAACCAGCCCCTTAGTGACCTGTTGTCCCAGTTTCTTTGATTGCTTTCTATAACCACTACCCTAACCTCAACCAAGAATCCATCTTTGTCAACCAGGACTAGATTAGACAATGCAGAGTTTGGCTGTCGTCGATGACATAGGCTCTCGGACGTGGACTCATTTCCCCTCTCTTTATTGGTGGCATTTACCTCTGCCAAGATCAGATCTCGTCAACAAGGACCAAATCCAGTGCCATAGAAACTAGGTGTCAATGACACAAGTCAAATGTAAGAAGACAACACAAGAAGGAAATATCACGAAAAGGAAACGAAAAACAATGATAATGACACAATACCTGTATATAGACAAGCTTTGAATACCAAAATGATGTGAACCTTTGGGAATCAAAGTCCCAAAAATCCAACAACGAAATTTGGATGTCCCCATGAAAGATATATAAGGTTTATTGACTCAAAAATTGTTGGAAAATTTATTCTAAAACAATTTTTTTTAGCAAGATTTTGAACCTTTTTTATTATTATTTATTATCATTTACTGTAATTAATTTTCTCCAACGTTTTCTTTATTTATTTGATTATTCTTTATTGCTCAGTAAGATCTTTTTTTTTGGGTACAAATAGGGGCTTAGAGCCCAAAGAGAAACAAACTAACAAGCTACTGATCGGGGTAACAGAGCCCCTGAGACATCACTTAGCAGGATCAAATTTAAAGAGGCATGGGGCATAGGCATTATATGGAGCCCGTAATCCTTAGTCAATCTAAAATTAGCCAACCAATCCTCCGTTGAGTTTCCTTCACGAAACATGTGAGAGATCTGAAGGTCCCACTCTTGGAGCCATAATCGGTGTATTCTTCGAAGGAGGGGGTTAGCAGCAGTGCCCAAATCTCTCTTCTTCAGTATGTTGACAATGACGTTTGAATCACATTCCACAATAAGTTTCCTGAAACTAGCATCCCAAGCAAGTGAAAGTCTTTTGACCAGCCCCCATAGTTCTGCAGTGAAGCCCGAACAGAAACCTATATGGTATGAGAAGCCAAGCATCCACTTCCCATTCGTATCCTGGATCAAGCCACCACACCCTCCATCTCCTGGGTTACCCTTCGATGCTCCATCTGTGTTAAGTTTCACCCATCCCTGAAGGGGAGGGTTCCATTTAACCTCAATGACTCTGCGCTGCAAGTCTGAACTTCTAACTGGATCAGTAGCACACATGATCTGCTCGACAAAAGTCCTTATTGAATCCTTCCTGTTTAGGGGGGAGAAAAGCCCTGGATGAAAATACTTTTGTTTCTCCAATTCCATTAGATCCAGCATGTAACCCTGAAGACATCGGCCCACTTCATTTCTTCATCCTTTCCAAAATCCTGGGAAGTACAAGTTTCAAACCAAGGAATGTGGTCCAGGAAGAAGAATTCCAGCATTTTGTCCAGGGAAACCAATTGAAGCCACAAGGAATTCGCTCGAGGACAATCTCTCAGGACATGAATGACTATTTCAGTAGAGCTCTGACATATTGGACAATTAGAAGAGGTTCCAGCCCAAGCACTCCTTCTTTGAGCAGTTAGAAGACTGTTATGGGCAGCTAGCCACATAAAGACTGTGGTACGGAGGGGCCCTGTCCATTTCCACAAAGAAGTCCAGAATAGATGCCTTGAGGATGGGGGAACCATATTCAAGTAAACGCTTCTAGAAGAGAAGTCTCCATGAGGAGATCCCTTCCATACAAAGCTGTCTTCCCCTGCAGAGCTACAAGGAGGAGGGATAGCTCTGATTTTATTGATATATTCTTCCGGGCGCATCTGTTGAAGAGCAGGGAAATTCCAATCCCCATTGCTGAGGACAAAAGAAGCAACTGAAACTTGCTGGCCCGTGTCGTCTACTTGAGATAATGCTGCCGATAACAATGGGGGACCATCATCAACCCAGGTATGCTTCCAAAAATTTGTATTGGATCCATCACCTATACTGTATTTTAAATTTGATAGGAGAGTGGGCCAGAGATCACATATATTCTTCCATAGGTTAGAGTCATAGGAGATTGCCTTACACTGGAAGGAAGACATAAGGCTTCTATCATTTTTTCCCCTTATCACCTGAACCCATAGATCATCTGGATTTGAGATAATTTTCCATCCTAGTTTCAGAAGCAGGGCACTGTTCATTGTAGTTAGGTTTCTGAAATTTAGGCCTGATGAGCCTCTGTTTGACTGGTTTATTAACTAGTAAAGACCTTGACTTTGTGCTTATTTTATATCATTTTTACCCAAATTAGACTTGATTGTCTCTAAGTAGTATTTTGAGTCTGTAAAGTGTTTTTAAGTTAATTTAGTTGATTTAGAGTGAATAAAATATTTACTTTTATTTTCTATTTTCAGGTTAATAAAAAGGAATAATTCTGGAGTTTCTCGCCCCGCGAGAAGGCCGCTCGCCTCGCGACCCCGAAGCTGACTGTTCCAAGAAAATGCAAAGTCTCTGGTTCGCCCCGCGAAGAAATGGCTCGCCTCGCGAATCATCCAACCATGAAAAGTCAGAGACGATCACGGCTTGCCCGTGTTGAAGGTCACGGGTGTTGCAGTTTGGGAATTTGAAGCGTTCGCCTCACGAAGCGATGCTCGCCTCGCGAGAAGACAAAGAGTTGCAGACCTTTCATGTTATTCGCCTCGCGAGCAATGCTTCGCCTCGCGAGGAATTGGATTCCAGAAACGTGTATATAAGCAGTCTTAGGCAGAACTGAAGAGGCTGGTCAGAATTAGCCAGTTTTGGCTAGTTTGAGTTTGTAGTTTTTTGTTTTCTTCTTAGTTTATTGTTTTCTTTTGTAATGGAGAACTAGTCTCCTAGATTAATCTACTGTAATTGGTTTCTGTTAACACTTGAGGTTCTGTATTCCATGTTTAGTTGCTTTTCTCTTTTCAATGCCATGCTGTATGTTTCTGTTTGTTATTTCAGGAATGTATAGTGTGGTATTGTTTCATTTCGGTGATGCTATGTTCCTATATATAATCGCGTTTGTTATTTCGCGTGTGTTCATTCATGTTCGTTTGTTCATGAGAGCTTAACCCCGTTTGTTATTTCGGGAATAGGAACATACATCTGTAGTAGCGGTTTTCGTTTGTTAATTGTTGCTACAACCGGGAGGGGATTAGTATCTGCTTAGGGTTTGCACGAACCAATGATAGTGGGAAACTGAGAACAGTAGGTTAATCGCTTTTGTTTATTTGCTAATTTCTTAAACTGCTTTGTTTCTTTTCTCTGTTTTTGATTTGTTTTGTTAATTTAGTTTTAATCTCAAAACCCCCAGTTCTAACTTTTTCTGATTTTCTGTTAATAATAACAACACTAAAGAGTCCTTGAGAGACGATCCGAGTTGTCACTCTATACTGCATTATTTTATAATCGCTCGTTCTTTTTGGCGCGTGGCGACAGCGCGGTCAAAAATTGGCGCCGTTGCCGGGGACTCTTGTTTTGTTGTTATTAGCAGAAAAAAAAAATTTAAAAAAAAAAAAAAAAATTTTTAGCTAATTAGTTCTGTCTGCTTTGTCTGTATGTTTGATTGCCATGGATAATTACATGTATGGATATTTGCCTAATGTTTATTATGAACCACCGCCTTGCATGTATTATCCTAATTTTAGTGAGCCACCACCATACTATCCTAGCCAAGTGACCACCTCTGCACCTTCCGAACCTTCCCTAGAGGACCTGTGCAAACAGATGACTGCACAGATAAGTGCAAATATGGAAGGACTGAGGCAACAAATGGCCGAGCAAACTCAACGGATGATAGAGGAATTTCAACAGAAGATGGAGGCTGAGTACCAGAGAGACCAAGCTGAATCTCGGAAGTTGTGGGCTCTAATTGATCAAGTTACTGCCAACTCAGCTGCAAAGCTAACTCCACAGCCCCTTGAAGAACATGCAGATTCACAAGTTATTCTTGAAAATACCTCTGAGGATGAGTCTGATCATCGATACTTCATTCTTGAATTATGTGTTGAATCCCCTGATCCTAATGCTTGTTATTGTGATGGAATTGCTTTGTGTGTAGAATGTTTTACAGGTTTATACTTTTCAGGAAAAATAGAAAATGCAGATCGTTTTGCAAGTTTATTTTTTTCAGGAAACTTAGATCAGGAGGATCAGGAGAACATTTGCTCCACCGTGCTTGAGGATAAAGAAGAATCTTTGGTCTTAGATGCATGTGTTGAGAGTAATGGGGTGGATGATGAATTAATTGCTGAATTTCCAGACATTGTAGATTTTTCTGATTCATTTTCTTGTAATATATGTACTGACTCTAACCTTTGTTTGGTGTGTGCTGAAATTTCTGCGTGTATAGCAGGTGAAAAATTTGTTAATGCAGTGGATGAAGACATTGCAGAAGTTGAAGCAGCACCGGTAACCGTTTCTAACTGTTTGCCACCTTCCCCTGAGGAACCGGTGATGGAGTTTAAGCCCTTGGATCTTGCACCATGGCCAGTCCAAGAGGTTGAACCCCAATTTTATTGGGGAGATTTTATTGAGAAAAAGGTCATCTGTGACCCCAGAGGAAGTGAAAAGTCCGCCGCACTGGGCGAGGTTACTATGATTGTCAAGCACCCACTTCCGTATAAAGGCTGCAAGTTAGGGAGGCTTGGAATGAACTTCAGTCCTTTGGCCACCATGTGGGACTTATGCTACAGGCAGTGGGATCCTGGTGGAACCGCCTCTGAATGAGTTTTCTTAACCCTTATCTCTTTTAATTTTCTTTTTCTTGTTTTATTTCTGTTTTGTTTTGAATAAAGCTCCTGAATAATTTGAGAAGCTCAGGAGTATTTGTGTGTTGAGTCTGGTAGTGGCAAGTTTATTGGATTTGATTGATTTTGCATAGATGAATTGCATGTTAATTGATTGTTTTCCCCCTAGGACTTGAAATTTTTTTTGAAAATATGATCCCCATGTGATTGGAAACTGAACTTTGAGATTTTGTTATGATGACATGATTTATGATAAGTTTGGGGTGATAGGAAGCACACACTAGGGATAGTATCACTGTTCAAATAATTTGCAAAAAAATGTCCAGGTGAGGTTTTGAGCCTCCAACATGTTTTAAATTGTATGAAATCACTTTTTAAGTTGCACTTTCCCGAATTTGATTGAATCTCTTTTTGGTTTGCATGATTATATGTGTGTAGCAAATGATTTAGGCATTTTCTGTGTAAATAGCTACTTAGCCTAAAAATAACCATCCCTAATGCATGTTCCCTAGTTAGCCCGTTGAGCCTAATTAGCCTGTTAATTCTTGTTACCCTTATGTTATAAGCTAAAATCTGGAAAACCATGTTAGCCCGATCTTAGGATTAGGAGAGCATGGAATCTTAGTAAGAAATTTGGTTGCAAGAAATTAAGTTTGGGGTGGCTACCAGGTGCAATGTGTTGTTTGGGATTGAAAAAAAAAAATTATGTGAAAAAAAAAAGAAGAAAAGAAAAACAGAAAAAAAAAATATAAAAAAAAATACAAAAATACAAAAATGCCAAAAAGAAATAAAAAGGCTGTAGCCACCCAGAAGCGTAAAGAAATTTTTTTTTTAAAGGAACTTGAGTTAAATTCAAAGTGTAAAAATGTTTCATGCTCTCTTAGTTCCTAGGGTCTTCAGCCTAGTTTCCTTTGTATATCCTACCCTTAGTCAGGCCCCATTACAACCCATAAAAGACCTTTTGATGTTGCTTGCATATTTTCTGTGGGAACCATTTTGAGATGAAAATCAAATTTATGGGAAGTGCTCTTAAAAGTGAAATTGAGTGAATTGTTGATTGGCTGACAAAAAATTGAGCGATTGAGTGAACATAAATTTCCTTTGTGAGGAAGGCAGTTGTTTGATTTTGGTGATCTCCCTTTTGTGTGTAACTTAGATCCCCTGCTTAGATTTCTGATTGTCTGAATAATTAATTTCTCAACTGTTTAGAATAAATGAATGTGGGGATTACTTTGCTTGGAAGGGGGGAACATTGAAAGAAAAATTCTTTGAAAAATTGCTTGAAATCTGTGTGAAAGTTAATTGAGTCCTTAAGCTTGCCATGTTTTGCCAGGTCTTAAGTCTTTTTAAGTTTTTGAGTGTAGTTTGCTTGGGGACAAGCAAAGTTTAAGTTTGGGGTATTTTGATGAGCCTCTGTTTGACTGGTTTATTAACTAGTAAAGACCTTGGCTTTGTGCTTATTTTATATCATTTTTACCCAAATTAGACTTGATTGTCTCTAAGTAGTATTTTGAGTCTGTAAAGTGTTTTTAAGTTAATTTAGTTGATTTAGAGTGAATAAAGTATTTACTTTTATTTTCTATTTTCAGGTTAATAAAAAGGAATAATTCTGGAGTTTCTCGCCCCGCGAGAAGGCCGCTCGCCTCGCGACCCCGAAGCTGACTGTTCCAAGAAAATGCAAAGTCTCTGGTTCGCCCCGCGAAGAAATGGCTCGCCTCGCGAGTCATCCAACCATGAAAAGTCATAGACGATCACGGCTTTCCCGTGTTGAAGGTCACGGGTGTTGCAGTTTGGGAATTTGAAGCGTTCGCCTCGCGAAGCGATGCTCGCCTCGCGAGAAGACAAAGAGTTGCAGACCTTTCATGTTATTCGCCTCGCGAGCAATGCTTCGCCTCGCGAGGACTTGGATTCCAGAAATGTGTATATAAGCAGTCTTAGGCAGAACTGAAGAGGCTGGTCAGAATTAGCCAGTTTTGGCTAGTTTCTGAGTTTGTAGTTTTTTGTTTTCTTCTTAGTTTATTGTTTTCTTTTGTAATGGAGAACTAGTCTCCTAGATTAATCTACTGTAATTGGTTTCTGTTAACACTTGAGGTTCTGTATTCCATGTTTAGTTGCTTTTCTCTTTTCAATGTCATGCTGTATGTTTCTGTTTGTTATTTCAGGAATGTATAGTGTGGTATTGTTTCATTTCAGTGATGCTATGTTCCTATATATAATCGCGTTTGTTATTTCGCGTGTGTTCATTCATGTTCGTTTGTTCATGAGAGCTTAACCCCGTTTGTTATTTCGGGAATAGGAACATACATCTGTAGTAGCGGTTTTCGTTTGTTAATTGTTGCTACAACCGGGAGGGGATTAGTATCTGCTTAGGGTTTGCACGAACCAATGATAGTGGGAAACTGAGAACAGTAGGTTAATCGCTTTTGTTTATTTGCTAATTTCTTAAACTGCTTTGTTTCTTTTCTCTGTTTTTGATTTGTTTTGTTAATTTAGTTTTAATCTCAAAACCCCCAGTTCTAACTTTTTCTGATTTTCTGTTAATAATAACAACACTAAAGAGTCCTTGAGAGACAATCCGAGTTGTCGCTCTATACTGCATTATTTTATAATCGCTCGTTCTTTTTGGCGCGTGGCGACAACGCGGTCAAGGCCTCCTGCATTTTTAGGGAGGCATAGAGTATTCCAATTGATAAGATGGATTTTCTTCTAATATTGGGAATCACCCCAAATGAACTGCCTTTGTGCCTTCTCAATTGCTTGGCAAGTGGATTTGGGTAGTTTTTCATGTTGCATTTGAAAGATTGCCATAGATCCAAAGACTGATCCCGCAAGGGTGACTCTCCCATCCATAGAGAGACATTGGTGTTTCCATCCACTAAGCTTGGATTTGACTTTATCTAGAATGTGGCTGTATCTACTTGTAGTGATTCTTCCTTGGGTGATCTGCGCACCTAAGTACCTGCCAATGTCTTTAGAAATAGAGAAACCACCACAACATAAAATAGCATTAGCTTCATTAGGGGAAACATTTCTAGAAAAACAGATACTCATTTTGTTATCATTTACTTTATGTCCAGATGCAGAAAGAACATATTTAGGCAACTAATTATATTTTGCATTTGATCTATACTAGCCTCTGCAAAAAGTAATAAATCATCGACGAAAATAAGGTGGGATATATTAGGACCTTGCTTTCCCGCCTTCATGGGTTTCCAGTTACCCTCCCTAACAGAGTCTGCAATAATATGAGATAGAAACTCTATGCATATAAAAAAAATATAAGGGGAAAGGCGATCCCCTTGCCTTATACATCTACTAGGTCTGAAGGGGTTAGATTTCTCCCCATTCCATAGAACCTTAAAGGATGAGGATGAAACGCATTGCATAATCAAGTTTATAAAGGGGCTACCTAAGTTAAGTGAAGAAAGGCATCAATGTATAAAATCCCAGTTTAGCCCCGCAAGGGTGACTCTCCCAGCCATAAAGAGACATTGTTGTTTCCATCCACTAAGCTTGGATTTGACTTTATCTAGAATGTGGCTGTATCTACTTATAGTGATTCTTCCTTGGGTGATCTGCGCACCTGAGTACCTGCCAATGTCTTTAGAAATAGAGAAACCACCACAACGTAAAATAGCATTAGCTTCATTAGGGGAAACATTTCTAGAAAAATAGATACTCATTTTGTTATCATTTACTTTATGTCCAGATGCAGAACAGAACATATTTAGGCAACTAATTATATTTTGCATTTGATCTATACTAGCCTCTGCAAAAAGTAATAAATCATCGGCGAAAATAAGGTGGGATATATTAGGACATTGCCTTCCCGCCTTCATGGGTTTCCAATTACCCTCCCTAACAGAGTCTGCAATAATATGAGATAGAAACTCCATGCATATAACAAAAATATAAGGGGAAAGGGGATCCCCTTTCCTTATACATCTACTAGGTCTGAAGGAGTTAGATTTCTCCCCATTCCATAGAACCTTAAAGGATGAGGATGAAACGCATTGCATAATCAAGTTTATAAAGGGGCTACCTAAGTTAAGTGAAGAAAGGCAGTGATGTATAAAATCCCAGTTTAGCCTATCATAGGCCTTTTCCAAATCTATCTTTATAGCCATAAATTTTTTATTACCCTTCATTTTCCCCATTGAATGAAACATCTCTTTAGCTATGATGATATTATCATGGATGTTTCTACCAGGAACAAAGCTCCCTTGAAGGGAGATATGATTTTAGCCAAGAAAGGCTTTATTCGGCTAACTATAATTTTAGTCAAACATTTATAGATAACATTACATAGGGCAATGGGCCTAAACTGGTTAATGAACTCAGGATGATCTATTTTAGGAATTAATACTAGGAGAGTTTCATTTACCTCCTGGATGCTTTCCGGATTCGACCATGGGGCACTAATGAAATTATAAACCGAAGGACCTACCAAATTCCAATTTAGGTGGAAGAAAGCAGAAGGGAAACCGTCTTCCCCGGGAGCTTTAAAGGCGCCTATACTGAAAATGGCTTGTTTTACTTCACTTTGAGAAGCCTGTTTAGAAAACCCTTCAAGGATGTGATGCTCAATGGAAGGGTAGGAACTTCTTGTAGGGATAATTACTCTGTTTTCCTCTTCTTCAGAGAAAATAGACTTGAAGAATTGAACAGCATATACCTGCATAGCAGACCGATCATATGTCCACTCACCTTCCTCATTTCTAAGTGACAAAATTTTGTTCCTTCTTCTTCTAATAATAGTCTTTGTGTGGTAATATGTTGTGTTGCGGTCCCCATCATTTATCCATTCAGCTCTGGACTTTTGAAACCATAGGAGTTCTTCCTGGGCGAGATCTGATTGGAATTTTTTTTGAAGGTCCAATTCTGATTTTTCTAGAAAGGGATTATTTCTGTTAGAAGTAGCTCTTTGAATTCCGTTTAGCCTAGCAAGGAGAGTATATTACTCTCTCTTTTTCCTACGTGGCATAACTGTAGGAAACATTTTTTTTTTTGGTGAAGTAAACTGAAGGAAACATATACTAACGTTTCTACCTTTCTTGGTTTTTAAAAGGATTCAAGAGGAATATAAAGCTGCCTCCTTTTATTTATAATTAAAAAATGAGCTTCTTGTTAGGTTAAAAAATTTGTCGAGGGAGCAAAAGCCTGCCGTAGGAGCTCAAAGAAAACTTTATCTATTCTTTCTTTTATAAACATTGGTTGTGAAGCTTTGGCTATGGGTTTTCAAATTTTTCTATTCTTTATCATTTATGAGGGTTGATGTAATTCTTGTTGTTCTTGGTACTTAGAATAATATTGTTATTCTGGAAGAGTCTATTAAATCTTGGGGGTTTCGGAATTTGATATAATTCTATTGTGGACGAAAGAATCTTTAAGGACGGTGTGATTCCACACGTCTCGGACCATAAACAAATTATTTGTGTTCCTATTTATTTTATTTATTTATTTTATCTATTTTAATTATTATTTTTACAACAAAACTTATACCCGTTGATCATAGGAATCAAGCACCTAAGCTATAAAGTAATAAACGCCACAAGGAAGGGGTCCTTAATAAGTTTGATATGAAATTTTTAGAAGAACTTGGAGATTATAGTCTCACAAGTTTTTCTATATATTTAATCTGAATTGTGTTTTTACAACTCTAAAGAAGGCATTTTAGACTTCTAAATGATGAAAAAAATACAATTTAAATAAAGAAATAGAAAAGGTTTGGAATGAATGATGCCACCCCAGTTTGTAGTGCTATTGCACCATATTTCAAGTTGAGTGTGAAGCATTCTATGATAATACATGAAGAGAAGAAGGCGAAGGAGAGAATTCCCTATTCCTTAGTTGTTGGTAGTTTAATGTATGCTAGAGTATGTAGAAGACCCTAGATAATAAATGTGATGAGTACAATTAGCCGTTTTCTCGCAAATATAGATAAAAGCCTAGAATATTGCAAAATTGATTATGAGATATATGTGGGAAACCTATAAGTTGAAACTTGGCTTTGGTGATAATAAAAAAAAGCCTGTATTAGTTGGATATATATATTGGGGAGGTTGGGTAGCTCAAGTGGTTTGAGCTAAGGGTAAAAGGAGTTGGGGGAGTAGGAGGTCCAAGGTTCAAACTTTGGTAAATGAGGAAAATTAACATAACAACTAACTACTAACATTTGCCTATCAAAAAAAGTTGGATATATATAGATGTAGCCATAGCGGGAGATGTTGATAATATTCTCACAAATCTAGTTCTTGTTATTTAGTTACATTTGTAGGGTAGTTGTCTACCATAGAGGAAATGTTTATTGTTGTGACCGAAACTTGCAAAGAGTTATAGTGGACTAAAAATCTTCTTTTGGAGCTCGCCACTCAAACATGGTACATATTACTTTGTTACAACTAAAGTGATAATTGATATTCACCTTGATAAGAATTCTACCTTTCATGCAAAGTCAAAACATATTGATTTCAGGTACATTAAGCTCAAGTTACTAGGACTTGAGAAGATCCATGCAAATGAAAATGGTCTCGATATGTTAAAAAAGTCATTATTGAGGGAGAAGCTTTGAGACTTGCAACAACCAATAGGATTGCAAGGATGAGATAGAGATAGAGACGAGGTTCATAATTCTCACCCCACGAGAATCCGAGTAATTTTTATATTAATTAACTAATAAATTAAATTTAAAATAATTTCCGTATCTGTGATGGGTTACTATAGTTTTAAAATATGAAGGCATATTATTTATGAAAAAAAAAATTATGAAGGCATATTAATTTTGTTATAAACTTTATATTTCTTTATTTTTAATTTTAGAAACTTTCTTGTATTTTTAAATTTTTCTTACAATTATGAGATTCATACAAGGCCTGCAATGAATAAGATATTGAGAAAACCCCCTTTGGTAGGATTGGGAGAAAGATACGGAAAAGTGAGAATGCAAGATTAGAGAGCAGTGTGATCATTTTCTCCCCCGCTCTGCAATATGACAAATTTAGGGATGAAAATAGGCTAGGCCAAACTAGGTCCTGACATGAATAGGTCTGGTATGCGTTCCAATCTCAAGGCCAGAGCTTTGCCTATTAGCTTGATATAAGCCGATTTTTAAGACCTGAGTCTGACCTACTTTAAAAGCATGTCGTGGCCTGGCCTAAAAGCTTATTTAAAGACCTATTTTTCAGCAAGACCTTAAAATCCTCAATCTATAAATAAGTTATAGGCTTTTACTTGTTAATAGACTTGTAAGCCTCTAGTGATAAAGAGACAGGTAGGCCTATACCAATATGAGCAATGCTAACAACACATTCTCTAACACTATTTTCAATACACTTCTCTTATTGGTTGAAACTCATGTGGATCCTACAAATTCAAGTGGGACCCACGTGTAGGAAAGTGTGTGTTGGAAGCAGAGTGTTAAAGAGTGTTTTGGTAGCACTCTTCTACTAATAAATATGTCACTAAACTTTCACAAATAAATAGGCAAGTAGGGTTTACATTTAAATAGGTCAATAGGTCTTCACTTTCAAATATTATAAATAATATGTGTATGTTAAATAGGCCATCTTGATAGGCCTAGTAGGTTTTCAAAAAGCCTTAGTCAGACATCTTTAGCTATATAGGTTTTTTAAAAAGCTTTGATCTAACTTTTTTGTTGAATAGGTAAGGTTAACGTAGGCCTTAAATAGGTTATGCCAGAGGACCCTGACGGTGAGTAGAGCCGGGTTGGCTATTTTTTAGCTCGCCAAAAAGTGAGGCGGGTTGGGTTGACCCACTTTTATGCTCAACCCGGTTGGTTCGTTTTGACAGCTATATTATTCACAGCCTAATGTCAATCATAACTTAGCCAAATTGTGTCAATTTTAAAAGGTAGCTCAATTAATTAACGTGGTATTTTTTTTTTATTAATTTAACTCATATAACATTTATTCATTAATTAATGTAGTGTAACAAATAAGATGATTATGTCCCTTTAAAAAGAGTTTAATGTAAATTGAGAAAGTAAAGATATATTCATCCTTTATTAATTAAAATAATTTGAGATCTCAATATGCTTTAACTAATTAAGGATAAATACCTATCTCTTGGGACGTCGATTCATCATTCACACAGACCAGCGGAACCTCCAGGAACTCATGACACGGGTGATCCAGACACTGGAACAACAATTTTATCTTTCGAAATTACTGGGTTATTGCTATGACATTGTTTACAAGCCTGGTACTTGGAATCGTGTCGCGGATGCACTCTCCCGGGTCCACGACTCACCATCTCACCAGTTACTGACAATCATAGTGCCACACATGATATTCCTGAACAAACTCAAGGAATCATTTCAGTCTGATCCAGAACTTCAGCAACTGCTACAAAAGATCAAACAGGAGCCGCAACACTATGACCATTATAAGATACATCAGGATCTCCCCTTCTTTAAAGGTAAATTGTTCATTCCCTCCTACTCTGTTTTTAAGCACCTATTGCTTGAAGAATTTCACTCTTCTTCGTTGGGTGGTCATAGTGGTATTCACAAAACTCTAGGCAGACTAAAAGAAAATGTTTTTTTGCATGGCATGAAGCAAGATGTGATTGACTTTGTGAACACTTGTGCTATTTATCAACAAACAAAACTCTCAACCCATCTACCTTACGGTTTACTACAACCATTACCAATTCCTGTGGGCATCTGGGAGGACATTTCTTTGGATTTTATCATAGGGCTCCCTTCCTTCCAAACCTACACAGCAATCTTAGTGGTGGTTGATAGACTATCCAAAGTAGCCCATTTTGGAATGCTACCTACTCATTTCACAACGGCAAAAGTAGCTGATCTTTTTGCCCAAATGCTGTGCAAACTTGTTTGTCTAAAAGTACAGTGTCCGATTGAGATCCTATTTTTACAAGTCATTTTTAGCAAAAATTATTCAAGCTAAGTGGCACTAAACTTAGGATGTCTACTGCTTATCATCCACAAAGTGATGGGCAAACTGAAATTGTCGACAAGACTCATCAACAATATCTTAGATGCTTTGTTCATAACAAACCAAAACAGTGGGACAAATATCTACATTGGGCAGAGTGGCACTATAACACTTCCAAGCACTCCTCCACGGGTCTCACTCCATTTCAGGTGGTATACGGAAAACCGCCACCAACTTTGGCAAGCTATATTTCAGGAGCAAGTCAGCTAGAGGCAATCGAAAATGAGCTCACCACAAGTCCTTAATTTATTAAAGAAGAAGTTAGCAAAGGCACAACAATCAATAAGATGTTTACTGACAAGAAAAGACTTCCTCATCCATTCCAAGTGGGTGACCTTGTATTTGTCAAGTTAAGGTCATTTCGCCAATCTTCTGTGGCTGGACAGCATGGAAAAAAATTATCAAAAGGTTTTTATGGCCCATATCAACTCCGGAGACAAATTGGGGACGTGGCTTTTGAATTGCAGCTGCCTCCAGGAAACAAAATACACCCTGTATTTCATGTTTCTCAACTTAAGAAATGCCATGACCCCTCTGCGAAACCTCTGGATTTACCTTCCCAAGCCATGGATAATTCCCTAGCAATCCATCCACTCGCCATTATGGATATCAAATGTAACATCCTATCTTTCGAGAATAAAAATTAGATATTTAAATTAGATGGGAATGAGGGTTGGATAAATCAAAACTATTTAAGAATCCAAATATATAGGTAAGTTTAGAACAAAATTCAAGCAACTCAAAATTTTCAATAGGCAAGCACCTTAAGCAGGCACGTCAAAATCCCCTTTTGGAAACACGTAAAATTAAATCCTTAATTAAGGTGATTTATCATTAACAAAAGTTAAAATATAATTAGCCAAAGATATAGATCTTAGTCATAGCTAGATAGTTACAATCAATTTACTCAAGTTTTACACATAATAGTGAATTAGTAATAGTCGTAATTAATTATGCCTAACTATGCTTTAGTTAAGAGTAATAAATTATTATATATAAAAAAAAATATGATGAAATCTTAAATGAATAAGGAGTGCACGGTTGGACCTCCTATTGGCTTTCCATCCATAATTTCACCACCAAAGTCTTCATGTTAGGTAAGTCATTAATTTCATGGTGGAGGTTTTACATTAAGTTAATGTAACAAAGGAAAGAAAAAAAAAAACAGAGAGAGAAGAAGATAGAATCATAGAATATCAAGAGAGAATTGAGAAAGAGAGAGAACGGGAAAGATAGAGAGAACGAGCGAAAGGAGAGAACGCGTGATAGAGAGAGAGAGGGGGGAAGGAAGAGAGAGAAAGCTTTCAGGGATCGCTGCGAGCAATCCATTCGTCCTATCGAGAAACCGAATATACCGTTATGATCCTTGCGACGTCTAATTCATCATCCTATCTTTTTTTTCTTGATTAGGATAAGGTAAGACTATGCCCTTTTTATGCCGAAATGCCTTCGACGACGGTATTGAGAATATTTTTCAATTCGTTTATCGGTTTTCAGTTCCATCTTCAGATTTGGGTTACCCGTAATAAGTGCTTCATGAATATGTGTTCAGGTGAATTTTTGGAGCCTCGAAGGTAGGATATCCTCACGTGGTAGATTTGGGGAGTTTAGAGATGGCTCGTTTCGTTGCTCTAAAGCTAGCCTACGACACCTCAGGTGGGGGAAAGAATCCATCTAGCGTCGGAAATGGCTAAGTAACATTTTATTCAATATTGGCGTAGGATGATCTAAACCCTACTAGTAGGCGAATAATGGACAATGTCAATATCACATTGGGGACTACTTAATGGTACCGATGATGATATGGAGATTGTAGATTTATCGTTGTTAGGTTAATTTTATGATATCTGAGGTTGTCTGCCTTTATTATGTTTGAGTTGCTTGCTGTGTGATGTTTGGATTAACATGCTAATTATAGTTATTATGTTTATTAGAATATGCTAGTATTATTTTATTATTATTATTATTTATTTTGATTATGGTTGATAATATGTTTTATCCGGAATGGTATGCTTAGTGACACCTAGGTGATGATTTGTGATATTTTAAGTGATGCATGTTGGGGAGTGTATGATATATGATTTTAGACGTGTCTAACCTAATTAATTAATATTTTATTATGTTGAGATTGATGAGGTGATTTTATTTGAGATATACTATGAGATAGTGATGAGAGGTTAAGGCACTAGGGCATGATTCGATATACGTCGACGAGATTCATATAGATGCATGTTGTTTATCGCAGCCGTGTGTTTGGAACACACGAGGTCAGAAGTCCTTGCGGGACTGTCCCAACTTAGCTTTAGGTTGTGCAGCTATAGTGTCATTGCTTTGCGTGAGCACCCTACCGGGAATGGGGGTGTGCACCGGAAAAATTGTGCAGATAGTGTCATTGCTTTTCATGAGGATTCTCACCGCGGATGAGAGTGTGCACCGATGTTTAGGAACGCGACGCTTGGACGACTGACTAACATCCATGAGCGGGAAAGGGATGTGTGACAGGATTGGTGGTGGCCACGTTAGCATAAGTTGCATGAGTGCGAAGGGTAGATGATGATAATGTGTCTCGAGGATGATTGTATATTATTATTTTATATATATCTGTGATGCATGTCTATGTGCCTTTATTGTGTATATGTTACGTGCCCTTTTTCTTTATATGATGATAGATAGTTTCTTATCCCCCTACTTCTTTTCTATGTATGTTTCTTTTATGTGCTCGTTTTGAGAAGACCCTGTGGATGAGCCAGCTACGGAGGAGCTTGGTGGGACACCTTATGAGCCAGATGCTGGCGAACGAGCAATGACCTCTAGCAGTTGAGTTTAGAGTCTATGGTCAGTGCATCTTTTGTGATGTTTTTAGTTTTTGTTGATTATATCATTTTGTATTAGTACGTATATTTTGGGACCCTACTGATGGGGTACCCTCTTTAGTTTATCAGCACAGTATGTTTGTATTTATATATGTGTGTGTGGTGAGATGTTTAATTTTTGTTCTTTACTTTTAAGTTTTAATACTTATGATTTTCTATAGATATGTCTAACGCTAATATTATGATTAAGTTTTAGTTAATTAAGATTTTCTTTAATGGGACATCGGGGTGTCTCATTTGGTGGTATCAGAGCCGTTGGATTCTATTCAGACTGTGAGGTTAGGCTGTACTTGCCATTTTAGTTGAATCCACATCGGATAACGACTATGCTTAGAAGTTGGGTAGTTAGTGCGAATGCGAGATTTATATGACATATAGTATTTATATTCCAGTTTTATGTAGTATTATATGTCATATTGATGTGGGCTAATGATTTGTTTTAACAGGATTAGGGATGACAATTTTACCCGTACCCGTGGATACCCGCGGATAAAATCTGCAACGGGTACGAGGCGGCTAGATTAACGGATACCCGCGTAGAAAATAAATGGATATTTTCAATATTCGTTTGTTAACGGGGCAGGGGCAAGTAGTGTGGTATTCGTACCGGCGGATACCCATGCCCGCTAAGGCACTGAGAAGATTACTAAAATACTCATTATTTATATGTTTAAATATAGTGAACCTAAGTTTCCAATCCTATCCCCTATTCTCCTTATCCACCTTCCTTATTAGAAGATTCAGAGCACGTTAATCTTCTTTCTCATTCTTCAGCAGCCGTGACTTGGTGACTCCGCCGTGACAGTGATCCTCTCCATCTTTAATCTTCTTTCTCCATCTTCAGCAACCGTGACCTTGAGCCACTCCGCCGTCAACACAGTTCGGTCGTGACTCAGATTCTCCCCCGCACATCATCACTCCACCGCGACTCAGATCCCTGTGCACCGCTGCTCCGCCGTGACTCAGTTCTCTGCAACGCCTACCACGTTCGCTGCAAGTCAGATAGTGCTCACGATTTGCGGGGGCGGGCTCTTTAGATTTGTTGTTGCTCCGTTCCTATGTGTTGTTTAGATCTATTTTATTCTCTACTCTGTTCTTTGCTTACTCTTTATTTAGATCTTAACTCTCTTCCTCAGTGTTGTTTAGATCCATCAAGAAAACCGATTTAAACGGATTAGTAACCTGAATGTTGCTGTAAATGAATAAATGTTAACTTGAAATTTTTTTGTTCACATACAACTGTTATCTTTGTTCATGTTTTTAACAGAACTTGGAAAAAATTAAAAAATATCCGCGGATACCCGTTTCCTCATGGGTATCCGTAAAACCCACTAAATACCCGTCTAGAGGGTACCCGCACGGGTAACGGGCAGGCACGGGTACGATTTTCACCCAGCGGGGCGGGGGGCGGGTGAGTGCAACCCGTGCCCACCCCTCCCCTAAACAGGATCATGGCTCGAGGCAGAGGACGAGGATGTGGCGGACGTGTTGGTGGTAGAGCTATAGAAGGATACCCTAGAGTGGGTATTGAGGATGAACATCAGCCTGAGGTAGGAGCTGGAGGTGGAGGGGAGTCATCTGAGACTCTCCAGACCATCTGGGAGTTAGCATCTGTTCTGTTGCAGCAGGCGCAGCAGAATGCTCAGGATGCAGAGAGATGCAGAGTTACAGGAGCAGCAGGACAGGAGAAGAGCTGTCGAGGCAGAGGATACAGGGTTGTCTACCTTCCTAAAAGGGAAGCCACCCCAGTTCAAAGGGGATTATGATCCAGAGTGAGCTAAGTGGTGGATAAAGGAGTTGGAGAATATCTTTGATACCATGAGATGCATAGATGATAGGACGGTGACTTATATTGCTTTCATGCTGACGGGAGGAGCAGGGTCATAGTGGAGACGCAAGAGAAGGTTGTTTGAGGTAGATGGCAGGTTGATTAGCTGGGAGCTGTTCAGAGACTGTTTCTTTGAGAAATACTTCCCGCGGTTGATTAGACGCGAGAAGGAGAGGGAGTTCATGAGTCTCCGATAGGGGTACATGTCTATAGGTGACTATGCAGCGTCGAGGCAGAGGATACAGGGTTGTCTACCTTCCTAAAAGGGAAGCCACCCCAGTTCAAAGGGGATTATGATCCAGAATGAGCTAAGTGGTGGATAAAGGAGTTGGAGAAGATCTTTGATACCATGAGATGCATAGATGATAGGACGATGACTTATATTGCTTTCATGCTGACGGGAGGAGCAGGGTCATAGTGGAGACGCAAGAGAAGGTTGTTTGAGGTAGAGGGCAGGTTGATTAGCTGGGAGCTCTTCAGAGACTGTTTCTTCGAGAAATACTTCCCACGGTTGATTAGACACGAGAAGGAGTGGGAGTTCATGAGTCTCCGATAGGGGTACATGTCTATAGGTGACTATGCAGCCAAATTTGAGGCATTGATACAGTATTCTGAGTTTTATCAGAGGTTTCCGAACGAGGATTGGATGTGCCGGAGGTTCGAGGATGGTTTGAGACATGAGCTGCAGAGAGCCATAGTGTCGCTTGATATTCAGAGCTTCCCAGATCTGGTTGAGAGATGTAGTGCCATAGAGGGCATAGACCAGAGGCAGGCTACTGAGCACATACAACAGAGGAGTGGAGGTCCTATCAAATCAGGTTTTCAGAGAAGAGCAGGCAGTGGTTCAAAGGGAAGACGGGGACCCTATACTAGACCCGTGCAGAGTGTTCAGTCGTCTGCATCAGTACCAGCTTCTACAGCACCAGTTAGTGGAGCGGGTCAGCAGCAGAGAGGCTCAGTTTGTTTTAGATGCGGGGGTCCGCATTATGTTAGAGATTGCATAGAGAGGCCTAGTTGTTTCCATTGTGGGAAATAAGGTCACATGGCTCGGGATTGTAGGCAGAGAGGGATACAACAACAGGCAACTGCTAGTAGAGGAGCTGCAATCTACAGAGGTGGAGCTGGGAGAGGAGTCCAAGCAGCAAGACAGTCGGTGGCCAGACCTTAGGCTATAGGGAGGGTGTTTACCGTGATGGGAGCTGAATCCTCTCAATCTGCAGATCTTATCCAGGGTATGTGCTTGATATCTGGTAAACTCTCGTCTGTGTTGTTTGACTCAGGTGCTACACATTCATTTATTTCGCATGAGTGTGTGGATTATTTACATTTTCCTGTTTCTCAGTTACCTTATACCCTTACAGTATCTACCCCGACCAATGATTCCTTAACTACCATGTATGCTTGCTTACAGTGTCCTATAGTTGTTGAGAATAGGACATTCCTTGTGGATCTTGTCTGTTTACCTATGCAACAGATATATGTTATCCTTGGCATGGACTGGCTTTCAGCTAACCATGTAGTGTTAGATTATTCTTGCAAGACCTTGTAATTTCTAGAGCCTTCTAGCATAGTATCTGCCAATGAAGGAGTACCTATGAGGAGTGATGGTTCTCGGCTATACGTGATGCTTTTCTCAGTGGAAGCTAAGGAGACTCCGAGTGTAGATTATATGCCTATCGTGAGAGAATTTCCTGAGGTTTTCCCTCCCGATGTTCCGGGTTTGCTACCAGAGAGGGAAGTGGAGTTCACTATAGATCTCATACCAGGAATATGACCTATATCTATAGCACCCTATCGGATGTCACCTGTAGAGTTAGCCGAGTTAAAGAAACAATTGGATGATATGTTGAAAAATGAATTCATCAGACCCAGTGTTTCACCGTGGGGAGCTCCGATGTTGTTTGTAAAGAAGAAGGATGGAAGTGCTAGGTTGTGCACAGATTACAGGCAGCTGAATAAAGTGATGATCAAGAATAAGTATCTGTTGCCTAGGATAGATGATCCGATGGATCAATTAAAGGGAGCTTCGGTATTTTCCAAGATTGATCTGAGGTCCGGGTATCATCAGATTAGAGTGAAGAAAGAGGATATACCCAAGACAACTTTTAGGACGAGGTATGGACACTACGAGTATTTAGTTATGCCTTTTGGTGTGACTAATGCTCCAGCAGTGTTTATGGCTTATATGAACAGGATCTTTAGACCGTTCCTTGATAAGTTTGTGGTGGTGTTTATAGATGATATCCTTATTTATTCACGTGCACGGGAAGATCATGAGGAACATTTGAGAATAGTGTTACAAGTGTTGAAGGATAGACAGTTGTATGCCTAGCTTTCTAAGTGCGAGTTTTGGTTGGAGGAGGTTCAATTTTTAGGTCATGTGATTAACAAAGAAGGCATAGCAGTAGATCCTGCCAAAGTAGAGACAGTACTTAAGTGGGAGCGACCTAAGTTAGTTAATGAAGTGAGGAGTTTCTTGGGATTGACTGAATATTATCGGAGGTTCATCGAGGGTTTTTCGAAGATTACGTTGCCTATGACGCAGTTAATGAGAAAAGGTACAACGTTTGTTTGGACGGAGAAATGTGAGGAGAGTTTTCAGAAGTTGAAGGAAAAGTTAACCACATCACCTATGCTGACTTTGCCAGATCGTTTAGGACATTTTGACGTATATTGTGATGCGTCATACCAAGGATTGGGTTGTGTCTTGATGCAAGAGGGAAGAGTTGTGGATTATACTTCCCGGCAGTTGAGATTTCATGAGAGGAATTATCCAACCCATGATCTGGAGTTGGCAGTTATAGTGTTCGCATTAAAGATATGGTGACACTATCATTATGGAGCTAAGTTTAATGTGTACAGTGATCATAAGAGTTTGAAGTATATGTTTGATCAGAAGGAGCTGAATATGAGACAGCGTAGATGGATGGAGTTTATTAAGGATTATGAGTTTGATCTCCAATACCATCCTGGGAAGGAAAATGTTGTAGCGGATGCTCTGAGTAGGAAATCTTAACATGTGTTGGCAATGGTGGTAAAGGAAATGGAGTTGATTGAACATTTTAGAGATATGAATCTAGGGATGGAGTTATGTGAGGATAGAATATGCTTAGGTATGATCACTATTAATAGTGATTTTCTTAGGGATCTTAAGGATAAACATGTTCAGGTTCAATAGCTGCAAGAGGTGAGTATAGGCATAGATGAGGGTAAGATTTGAGAGTTTAGTAGAGGGCCAGATGGTGTGTTGAGATTTAGGGATAGGATATGTGTGCCAGAGGACTTAGAGTTTAGGAAGATGATTTTGGAAGAGGCACATAAGAGTAAGTTGACTTTTCACCCCGGAGCCACCAAGGTGTATCAGGATTTAAAGAAAATGTTTTGGTGACCGAGGATGAAGAAGGAAGTAGCAGAATATGTTTTATCTTATTTGGTTTGTCAAAAGTCTAAGATAGAACATCAAAAACCAGCTGGTTTGCTACAGTCCTTAGATATCCCCGAGTGGAAGTGGGATAGCATAGCTATGGATTTTGTGGTTGGATTGCCACGAACTCCGAAGAGGCATGATGCAATTTGGATTTTCATTGACAGGTTAACGAAGTGTGCTCACTTCTTACCTATTGGTGAAAGTTATAGCTTAGAGAAGTTGACCCAGTTATACATTAAGGAAGTTGTTAGGTTACATGGTGTACCGTCGAGCATTGTCTCCGACCGAGATCCCAGATTCACATCTAGATTTTGGAGACAGTTGCATAGTGCTTTGGGGACGAAGTTGAGGATGAGTTCTGCTTATCACCCCCAGACTGATGGACAGTACTCAGAGAGGACGATTCGATCCTTAGATGACCTTTTGAGGGCTTGTGTTTTAGAACACATTGGCAGTTGGGATGAGTTCTTGTCGTTGATTGAGTTTGCATATAATAACAATTTCCACAGCAGTATCGGGATGACACCGTATGGGGCTTTGTATGGCAGGAAATGTAGGACTCCTTTGTGTTGGTACGAGACTGGTGAAAGCCAAGTACCCTGATGTGGTACAACAGACGACAGAACAGGTTAGAAAGATCAGGGAAAAGATGAAGGAAGCGCATGATAGGCAAAGAAGCTACAGTAACAAGAGGATGAGACCCTTAGAGTTCCAGGAAGATGATCACGTGTTTCTGAGAGTCACTCCGAAGGCTGGAATTGGCAGAGCCATCAAGTCTAGGAAGCTAACTCCTAGATTCATTGGACCTTTCCAGATTCTTCGACTGATTGGTCCAGTAGCTTACCATATTGCATTACCACCTAACCTTTCTAATCTTGATGACGTCTTTCACGTATCTCAGTTGAAAAAATATTATCCCGATCCTTCTCATGTACTTGAGCTTGAGTCCATACAACTCTGAGAGAATCTGGAGTATGAGGCGTTACTGGTTAGGATCACAGATAGAATGATTACGGAACTTCGCGGTAGACAGATTACTTTGGTCAAGGTCATTTGGGATGAGACTACAGGACATGCTACTTGGGAGCGTGAGGCAGATATGCAGCAGCAGTATCCACATCTTCTCTGAGGTATGTAAATTTTGAGGACGAAATTTCTATTAAGGGGGTAATAATGTAACATCCTATCTTTCGAGAATGGCGTGAGAGAATTGAGAAAGAGAGAGAGAACGAGAAAGATAGAGAGAACCGGAGAAAGGAGAGAACGCGTGAGAGAGAGAGGGGGGAAGGAAGAGAGAAAGCTTTCGGGGACCGCTGCGAGCAATCCATTCGTCCTATCGAGAAACCGAATATACCGTTGTGATCCTCGCGACGTCTACTTCATCATCCTATATTTCTTTTCTTGATTAGGATAAGGTAAGGCTATGTCCTTTTTATGCCGAAATGCCATCGACGACAGTATTGAGGATATTTTTTTAATTCGTTTATCTGTTTTCAGTTCAGTTTTCAGATTTGGGTTACCTGTAATAAGTGCTTCATGAATATGTGTTCAGGTGAATTTTTGGAGCCCCGGAGGTAGGAGAACCTCACGTGGCAGATTTGGGGAGTTTAGAGAGGGCTCGTTTCGTTGCTCTAAAGCTAGCCTACGACACCTCGGGTGGGGGAAAGAATCCATATAGCGTCGGAAATGGCTAAGTAACATTTTATTCAATATTGGCGTAGGGCGACATAAACCCTACTAGTAGGCGAATAATGGACAATGTCAATATCACATTGGGGACTACTTAGTGGTACCGATGATGATATGGAGATTGTAGATTTATCACTGTTAGGTTAATTTTATGATATTCGAGGTTGTCTGGCTTTATTATGTTTGAGTTGCTTGCCGTGTGATGTTTGGATTAACTTGTTAATTATAGTTATTATGTTTATTAGAATATGTTAGTATCATTTTATTATTATTTATTTTGATTATGGTTGATAATATGTTTTATCCGGAATGGTATGCTTAGTGACACCTAGGTGATGATTTGTGATATTTTAAGTGATGCATGTTGGGGAGTGTATGATATATGATTTTAGACGTGCCTAACCTAATTAATTAATATTTTATTATGATGAGATTGATGAGGTGATTTTATTTGAGATATACTATGAGATAGTGATGAGAGGTTAAGGCACTAGGGCATGATTCGATATACGTCGACGAGATTCATATAGATGCATGTTGTTTATCACAGCCGTGTGTTTGGAACACACGAGGTCAGAAGTCCTCGCGGGACTGTCCCAACTTAGCTTTAAGTTGTGCAGCTATAGTGTCATTCCTTTGTATGAGCACCCTACCGAGAATGGGGGTGTGCACCGGAGAAATTGTGCGGCTATAGTGTCATTGCTTTGCATGAGTATTCTCACCGCGGACGAGAGTGTGCACCGGTGTTTGGGGACGCGTCGTTTTGACGACTAAATAACATCCCTAAGCGGGCAGGGGATGTGTCATAGGGTTGGTGGTAGCCACGTCAGCATAAGTTGCATGGGTGCGAAGGGTAGATGATGATAATGTGTCTCGAGGATGATTGTATATAATTATTTTATATATATCTGTGATGCATGTCTATGTGCCTTTATTGTGTATATGTTACGTACCCTTTTTTTTTATATGATGATAGATAGTTTCTTATCCCCCTACTTCTTTTCTATGTATGTTTCTTTTATGTGCTCGTTTTGAGAAGACCCTGTAGATGAGCCAGCTACAGAGGAGCTTGATGGGACACCTTTTGAGCCAGATGCTGGCGGACGAGCAGTGACCTCTAGCAGTTGAGTTTAGAGTCTATGGCCAGTGCGTCTTTTGTGATGTTTTTAGTTTTCGTTGATTATATCATTTTGTATCAGTATGTTTATTTTGGGACCCTACTGATTGGGTACCGTCTTTAGTTTATCAGCACAATATGTTTGTATTTATATATATGTGTGTGGTGTGATGTTTAATTTTTGTTCTTTACTTTTAAGTTTTAATACTTATGATTTTCTATAGATATGTCTAACGCTAATATTACGATTAAGTTTTAGTTAATTAAGTTTTTCTTTAATGGGATATCGGGGTGTCTCATCAAACATTCGGCAGACCCTAATGATCCGAAGGTACTTGTGCAATGGTCTGGACTTTACCCAGAAGATGCAACCTGGGAGCCTCTAGCCGATGTCCTCACAGCATACCCAAAATTCTACCTTGAGGACAAGGTATTTGTTGAAGACGTAGGGGATGTCATGATCCCAAACCCAATCCAATAAGGAGGAGAACTTGGGCCTGAGTCAGTTGAGGAAACCCAAGATGATGCAACCATACCAATGCCAAAGACTAGGGCCAAGAGAAATAGAGTAAGGCCCAAATGGATGAAAGACTTTGAATCACTATGAGTCATCAAGAAATAGAAGTCTCTAGAAGGGGATCTCTGTACTGCTCAATGTTAGGAAGTTGCCCTTTTTTCTTTCTGTTATTTGCTTTATTTTATTTCTGTCATGAGATGGATTATTGTACTATCGTCCTTATATATATTCCCTGAGCAGTTAATGAATGATAAGAAAGGATTCAGTAAAGAATTGTTTTTGTTTAGGAGGTTGCCTTGCCTCGAAAGAAGGTGTCTTTTTTTCTTATTTTAGCCTGGTAGATACCCTGTAAGGTGAGAACCTTACACTCTCTCTCTCTGTCTCTCTCTCTCTCTCTCTCTCTCTCTCTCTCTCTATCTATCTATATATATATATATATATATATATTTATATATCTTCCTAGTTATCGTATCCCTTATTTTTTTGCTACATAACCGTAGTCCACATCTTTCCATAACCGCAGTCCACCACCATGCTTTGCCGAAGACGAGGAACTAATCCTTGAGACACATGGCACACATCTAAGTATGTAACACAGAAAGCCATACAGGCTTGGTGTGGGGAAGCAAACCTCACCGGATTTGAGAAGCTGTGGAAGGATGTGTGGGCAAATATGGGAGGGGGAAAGGGGGGATCGGAGCCGAAGTGGTGGATGGCGATGAAGAGAGAGTCGTAAGCGTAGGCGCTGAGATGGGCAAGGTGAGTGTAGAGGGTGTCAATGATGGCATTGGCGGTAGCAGAGGGGAGTAGATGGGTGGGTGGTGATGGTGTGGGGGTGGCAGCCACCATGGGCACAGACTGCACATTAATAAAAAATGGAGGATCATGTGGGAGAATGTAACACCCGGGTGCCGACGAGGGCGGGGAGTGGTCGCCGGTGCAAGAAGGCATGGACAAGGAGCGGCTCCTAGCAGGCTTCTAGGTGGAGGGACACATGAATGAACCGATTACACACCCGAATGAGAGGGATCCTGAGACTGTGTAGGTATGAGACTATACAGTTGAGGAAGGCTTATATGAATTGATTTGTACTACCTATACCAACAAGATGCATCTTCTTTTCGGGAGCTCATCACTGAAGAACTCCACAGTTAAGCGTGCTTGACTTGGAGCAATTCTGGGATGGGTGACCTCCTGGGAAGTTTTCCCAGGAAGCGTGTGAGTGAGGATAAAACACGCTGAAAAGACCCGCGTTGGTTTGTGGGGACAGTCGTCAATCCATAGAGCAGTCAGGGATGGTACAAATGGTATCAGAGCGACACTTCTCCCAGTACGGTGTGGTTCGGGGACGAACCAAGCGGAAGCTGGTGGGCATGTAACACCCGGGTGCCGACCGGGGCGGAGTGGTCTTCGGTGCAAGAAGGCATGGACAAGGAGCGGCTCCTGACAGGCTTCTAGGTGGAGGGACACATGAATGAACTGATTACACACCCGAATGAGAGGGACCCTGAGACCGTGTAGGTATGGGACTATATAGTTGAGGAAGACTTATATGAATTGATTGATACTACCTATACCAACAAGATGCATCTTCTTTTCGGGAGCCCGTCACTTAAGAACTCCACAGTTAAGCGTGCTTGACAGGGTGACCTCCTGGGAAGTTTTCCCAGCAAGCGTGTGAGTGAGGACAAAGCACACTGAAAAGACCCGCATTGGTCTGTGGGGGCAGTCGTCAATCCATAGAGCAGCCAGGGATGTTACAGAGAACGACAAGAAAGGGGGAATTAGAGATGGGAAGAAGGAGGAGGAATCCGGGAATATGAGAGAAGAAACAGGGAGTGGAATGGAAAATTAAAAATGGAAAAATGGAATAAAAAACCATATGTAATACCGTCTATACGGTGTCATACGATGTTAAAATCAATTGTCAAAATAACATTTTCGTTATAAATTAGATATGGACCAGCACAACCTTGCACTTTCCAAAATATATAAGGGTTTGTTTGCTTTTATAATTCTAGTTTCATGTTTTCATTTTTTTTATTTTAAAAAATTAATTATAAAAATGTTATGTTGTTTTTATCTCATTTTCCGTTTTGAAATATTTCTACAAGAAATATAGTAAAAATAATAATAAAATTGTTTTCAGTGTTTCCTTCTCAATTTTTTTTATATATAATAAGAAATATAATGAAAATAAAGTGACATTTTTGTAATTATTTTTTTAAAAAATAAGAAATGAAAATAGGAAGCTAAAAACAAAGGAAAGAGACCCTAAATAGATAGATATAAAAGAATCACAAAGAGTAAATGAAATGATAGTACAACTGGTATATAATATTGTTACATACAGCGGCTGAGCTTGACAAAATTTTTTGAGGGGGCCAAATAAATAAATAATAGATATATATTTATATTTCACAATCCATCATAAATTTTTCATTGGTGCAGTGGTTTGTTCCACTCATTTATTCACAAGAGCGATGTTCAACTCCTGTTGCAGCACATTTTGTGTATTATTTTGTTAAAAATCCTGAAAACAAAAAACTTCCTATGTAGAGTTTGAACTCAAATATTGGGTGTAGTATAAAGTATCTTGACCGCTGCGCTAATATAGGGATTTGACATCTATTTTGTAAGAAAAATATATATTATATAACATTAGTGCTACAATATGTATATATATACCAACAAAGGGGGAAAAAATCTTGGGGGAGCCTCAAGAAGTTCCGCCCCTGCTTACATATGAATTTGCATATTACATCATTCCATTATGCTGCATTAAGTTTGGGTAAGGGTGGCAAATGGATGGATTGGATAAATTTTTATGTGGATTGTAATGGATGGATTGAAAACGATCCATTATGATTCATTAAAAATTCATTAAAAAAAATCCAATCAATTCATTAACAATTTTTTTATGGATGGATATCAAATCCATCCATAAAAATTATTTTAAAAAGTAAATAAATTTATGATTATTTTAAAATAATATCTCTCTCATCCATTTACAAAAATATTTTTTAAAATTAAATAACCTTTACAGTTTTTAAAATATTTTTATAAACAAAAAAATTAAAAATATTCTTATACGTTGTTGTATACTGCTGACTTTATATTGAAATTTTTGAATCTCTTAAAACAATCTATACCGTTGAATATAGGTACTTAATTAACATATAAATACTTCTTAATTTGTTTTGGGTTATGTACAGGTCGCTCCGTACAAAATGCTTCGAAGAGTGGCGTTTATATCTTCCATACCCAAAAATCCGTCTGGTAAATTTCTTAGGAAGGATCTCATCAAGCTCGCAACGTCTAAACTCTGAGACTTTTATTTACGAGGTTTCCATATGAGAGATGGTGAATCCTTAATAAGTTCTCTCTCTTTTTTTCCTACTCTGTCTCTATCTTTACTCTCTCTACATTCTATCTCACGACCATTTTGTATCACGACCATTTTTCTATTACAAATGGAGATTTTTTTTTATTTGGTGAAAAATAATATGAAAAAATAAATTGGTTTTGAAATGGATAAAAGTTGATCCATTAAATTTTTGATTGTTGGTCCAATGGATTTTAAAAAATATTGGATGGATCATAAACCATCCACTAAAATAATAATCCAATCCATCCAATCCATTTATATTATTTTTTTATAAATGGATGGATTGGATGGATTTTCTCATGGATGGACTGGATGGATGATGGATAAATGGATCATTTTGCCACCCCTAAGTTTGGGGTTATAAATTGTGTAAAAAAAAAGTTTGGAGTTCTAAACAATAAAAAAAGGTCATGAATCGGTGAATCTATTTTTGAGTCACACTTGCACCTCCGACTTCTATCATGCCTTTTGTCCCTACTACGTGTGTTTTGCCTAAGAAGTGAATGGGTGAGTCTATTTTTGCCTCGTTCAGGTTGAGAATTTACTTGGGAATAGAAGTGTAAAGAGAAATGTTAGCAACACACTTTATAACATATACTTTTTAACACACTCTCTTATATTGCTTATATTGGTTGAAATTCACGTGAGTCATACAAAATTCAAGTGGGATCCACATGAATTAATTGGATACACATGAATTTCAATCAATACGAGAAAGTGTGTTGGAAAGTATGTGTTAAAGAATGTATTGCTAGCACTCCTCAAAATGTAAATAAGGGTGTCAAAAGTGTTGTTTCGTGAGGGGAGAGTGAGCTGCTGTGTAAGACGGGAGTGAGGCCAATGATATAGATGCAAATTTGTCATCTATTGGGGGTAAATGTTTTTTTATATGAGATAGTTATAATTTTTTTTAAAAGCCTCAGCTTAATGAGGGTACGCCCCAATCCGAAAGGCACAGCATGACTCTAATATTAATAATACTCGGAATGAGAGAAAAATATCAGTACCAACTACAATAACCAGGAAAACCATCATTAAATAAAGAGACAAAAGGAGAATTTGAGGTGCATCCATGTATCAACAAAACAAACAAGTCAAACAAGAGTTATGAAAGTCAACATTAATGAATGAGTGAATCATAATTTTGGTCCCTGAAATTGTAGAGCAGTGACAAGCTGGTCCATCACATTAAGAAATAGACAAAGATGTCCCCAAAATTGAAAAACAACGTTCATTACAATATGGTCCTCAAATTGAAAAATAATGCCAAATTGGACTAACACTACAACAGATTAGACTTTAGATAGCGTTTCCGTATGCCTTTTAATAGCGTTTGTAACCGCTATCTATGCTACCGCTATTAAAACTCGTTAGCAAAGATAGCATTTAGGAACTGCTATTAATAGGTGACTTTAGATAGCGTTTCCGTGTACAAACGCTATCTAAAGTCTGACTTTAAATAGCGTTTGTACAAGGAAACGCTATCTAAAGCCCTTTTTTTTTTAAATTTTATTTCTTAACTTTTACATCCATTATTCCTGCATATTGAACTACACAAAAAAACCACAATTGTTGCAGTCAACACAATTGTTCAAAATGTGTTCAAAATATAAGTGTTCAAATATAAGTGTTCAATGCAGACTTTGCATGTGTTTGTGCAAAGAAAACCAAGAACTATACAATCAAAGTGCAACACTCTATACAAAGAACTATATATATAACCAGATATAAGTACACCACTCTGTTTCTAGAGTATTCAAATTCACACGAGTAAGACAAAATCAAAGTGCAACAACTATACCAGATCTCAATCCTTAAGAAACCAAAATCAGAAAACCAACATACATCTACAATTAATTAATCTACATTTACAGCTTCTGTTTGTTTTTCATGAGACCAAGACAACACCAAAGTAATGTGTCGAAATGTGATCCAAAGCCTCTGTAGCATACATACTGCATTTCCACCACAAAGACTAACCTGTTACATTGGGATACAACAGACTAATTAGGTAAATACTACATCGTAGCAAGAAACAGAATTCAAATCAAGCATTAACAAAGTCTAACAAAAATAATAGCAAGAAACAAATCATGTATGTATAAATAATTAAATATGATCATACCATCTCAAGAGAATCAGCTCCAAGTAATTCCATGTTGCGGTGGTTGATAATATGATTATTTTCCAGATTGTTCAGTAATCTGATACATAGAAGAAAAATGATATTAATGTACCACTTAAACAAAAGATAACTAAATTACTGATACAAAGGAATTCAAATAAACAGATTACGAAATCAAGCTTAAATTACCAAATCATGCTTAAATTTCAATAGATCCTAAACATATTAAATAAGAACCTAAACAACACATTTAGTTTGGGAGAGAAAGAGAAATCGAAAGCAGCAGAGCACTCACTGGAGAAGAAAATAGTAATCAGTTGAGCGAAATACATAGATGTTGATTGAATTTGTGTGAACCAAAAAGTGCAAGTTTGAACTTATTTTCTCCTTTCCATGCACATCAACTCGAAGGCATGTACCAATGAAAAACAAATACATAGATAGTTTGGGGTTGATAAATATAAAGCATTATTCACATACCAATGAGTATTGCTGCAACTCATCGTGGATCAATTTGACATAATCAAATGAACTTTTCAACAATATAGCGACACCACTCTTCCTTGACTTGAGATAGTTGAGCGAGTGGAGTATGTGGAGCATTTGAAGTCGGGGGAAATCTCTGCGACATAAAAATTAAATAAAGTAAGTTACAATTGCTAAAACATTTGAACAGTCACGCTTAAAAAGCTAAGTAAACAACATACCGCCATTGGTATTTTAACTTGGTTCTGCAAGATAGTCTCCTTCATAAAACGCATGACATAGTACCCACAATCTGTACTGTTGGGTTGTCTTGGGCACTATAAAAAATAAAATAGTAAATCAATATAGTTTTTTTTTATCTAATTGCGCATTAAGTTTTTGCAAATATACCTGTATCTGAATCCATTTAATGTTGGTTGCCTTTAAACGCGGCACCTTAGCTCCGATATTTGCGCGATAAACTTGCAAAGCACTAATCACAAAATCAAACAGACTTCATTAAGAAACATATTTTCAATCATCACAAACACACGCATGCTTACTTATCGAATGTAATCATAGAAAATCAGAAATATAAAAACATGCTTACGTATCGAAATGCATTCTTTAATTCTGGCGATCCCTAGGATCAACATACAAGGGATCCAGATAGTAAATAATCTCTTCAACAATATTTATCGCGACAAAGACCCAATGATTCCTACAAAAATGTTGAGATAACAAATCCTAAGCACCTCAACTTTTATGTAATTCATTATTGTGAATTAAGTCCTATAGGATAAGCGACTCACCCAACATTGCACGGCGCTAAAAACAAGGGCTGATATTCTCTTTCTTTAGTTGCAAACCGGTCAGCCAGATACGTTGTCTGTGAATCCCTCCCGAAGTAGCCGTATGTATTTGTTTGGTGTGGGGACAAGAACAGAAACCTCCTCGTTATTTCCTTTGGAAGCAACAATTCTTCATACAAATACCTTCAATTAAAATATAAAAATGGATTACACCAATGACATCAATATTTAAATGGAAAGACTAAAAAAATATTGTACACTTTAAGCCTGATTTATTACTTGATATATGCGGAAATAACGGAGGCAGATACCCATTCATGATTTACAACTTCTCTGATATTTTCAGTATTGAGCATCTCAATGAAATGGTGACCAAAAATATTTTGTTCCATCTCTACGTACAATTGGTCAGCATTTTTCATATTCTTTCGTTCATGTATTTTAAGAAAATTCAAATATTCCAGAGAACTTGTAGTTGAACCAGCTGTAGGAGGGTTGACCTCAGAGTTGCCTCCTTTATTTTCTGCGGTTGTAATTGACTCCTTTGTATATCCAGACACTCTGCCCTTGCCTTTAGCTTTTGCAGGTGCCTGGAAATTTTGCATTTCAATATGCCAGTTAGTGATCAACTAATGTAATGCATATATGCCGTATATGAAAAGGTGGAAAAATACAATTACATACCATATTAATTACAACCACGAGATCAATTGGCCATGCCACATAAGTACCTATTGCATCTCTTACTGTCATCACATCTGCATGATCGATAGGTACCGGCAATGGCGCATCCCCCTCAGTTGCAACATCAACTCCAACTTTCACATGGTTAAGGGGTACTGGTCCAGTGTGCAGTGTAACACCCGGCTCATTGTATACTTTACCCATAGCAACCATATGATAGTTTGGGGTCGATAAATATAGCTGACATGAGTTGACGCCCTAATCCAATGATAGATGAATAAGCTGTGAATTAAGGCATCCAATTGAATGTATTTAACTGCGAATGCAATACTAGTAAAAAAAAAGGCATGCATTACCTCTGAAGCCTCTTTGTGCAGATGGTAGAGTGCAACTATCTTTGACGCTTGCTTGGGCTGTGAAATTAGCCTGCCTCTCCTCATCATCCTTTTGTTTCAGCTTTTCTTCCAAAATGTTCAATCTATCAGAGAGTTGAGACACCAATGTCTCCCACTTTTTCGTTTCCGAGTTATTTCTTGCACGACCTTCGGGTGGGAAGTAGTCTTTTTGTGAGACGCCGAAACTCACACCCCTAACACGACCAGGGTTCTCTGGCACACCTAGGGCTTTGGCAAGAATATCCTGGCGACCAAAGTCTTGTATCTCTCCCTCTACCGCAGACTGTGTCAGTTCCTCCTGACACATAGTTATTGGTGAAATGCAAATTTCAAAATTATTATATATTATCATAAGAAAATAACAAATGATAATGTAAACGTTAGTCTACTAACACATTTATTCCACACGGTCTGCGTATTTTTGTTGTCAATTACACCCGCCTTGTTCTCGTGGGCTTTCCTCCACACAATATGGCGTTTAATTTTCTTAACTTCTGGCCCCGCCTCCTGCATCTGTATATTGAGATAATATATATTAACCAAACAGTTTAAAAGTCATATTTACCACACATGCAGTTAAATATATATATATATATATATATATATATATATATATATATATATACATACCAATTCATCCTCAATGTCAGCATACCCCTTACGTGATGCTTTGTAAGGGCATGCAGGATCTAACGCCCTGTTGCGATTTTCATTGCTTAATTTCTATTCAGACACATATAAGTAATATTAATACATGGTTAATGTCATATGTACGTATTGCTATAAAATTATAAGGACTAACGTGATATTAAACATACCAGGAATTGAGCATCTCCTGTGCGTATTGCTATAAAATCTGTCCACTCATCCCTTGATATGTGTGGATATTTTGATGGAGGTTCCTCATTGATATTCCCGTTGGCATCTCTTAGAAATTTTTTGGTCAATCTAGTTCTGAATGCCCTATGTAGGTTACCAGCTTCCTGAAGTACAAATTTTTTCCGAGATTCATCAACATTAAAAGACATCTGCAAAACAATATAAACAACGTGTCAAAGTAAGTATGTTTACATAGTTTACAATATAATTTATAAATTTTAACAATTACCTGTACATCAGCCCATATACTCTCTTTGAAACCATCCAAAGCTTCATCCTTCCAATTAGAACAAATAATTGGGACCGTTTGCCGAACAACGGCCCCAATGTAACTCTTCAATATTTTACCATTAGCACAAATAGGTTGGTCCAAAGAATTCCATTCAACCTAATAAAAATAATAAAGTAATTAAATCTAGATATCAAACAACATTATGAAATCCTTAGATTAGTAAGTAAATTACATCAAATTTTTGTCCTTTACTCCTAGCGCGGATGACCGCCTTCATAATCAGTGGCCCACGTCTCGCCGCTTTGGCATCACTAGAATTACTTGAAGATGCCATTTACCTACAAAAATATTAGATACAAGTAAAACATCAATGGACATTAATATAACATTAATTGATGCAAAATATAAAACAACTATGAATAACAAAATCAACACTAGCATTACCGGAAGATGCTAACTATAATATAAAAGGATCGAAAAGTTCATTTAAACACAAACACTACATACATGTTTAAGTCAACCTTTTTCTTTTCTTCATTGGATTGAGATTTGTTTGTCCTTTATTAGTACGAAATGGTGGATTGACCAAAAGCCCCTCATCATGATCATCTCTCATATACATACCATCATCCCTAGTTGGATCAATCTCAAGTGATTGTAATGTCCCGACGAAAGGATCATCTTCAATATCAACATCTCGATGGTCTTGATCATCAACATTAGTAATTATTTTGTTAGTCAAAAGAACAGTGGACCTTTTCATATCAGCTGGATCAGTGACATAGAACACTTGTTGAGCTTGAGATGCTAATATAAAAGGCTCATCTTTATACCCCACCCTATTAAGATCCACCTGCATGAACCCTGACTCATCAATCTGAACACCGTTATTATTGTCAACCAACTTGAAACCAAACACACCAACCTTAAACTTTGTGTAATCCAAATCCCATATGCGTTCAATGACGCCGAAGTATGACATATTTGCATATATCGGGTTTCTCTTTTGGCACTTGAGATATGCATCGACTGAGCTACTAGAGTCACACCACTGTTTTGCATTGTACTCCAACCATCTTGTTCTTTTGTATAGAATGTGTACCCATTAATTTGATAACCGTGGTAAGAGAATACATGCAAACTTGGACCTTTGGCTAACCATCTCAATCTATTTGAAACTGAAGTAGCATTTTCTGCATAAATGTGATCTCTTAGCCACGTTATAAAACAACGATTGTGTTCTCTAGTTAGCCAATTTTGATTCTTATTTGGATACAAACTCTTAAGCATGTCCTTGTGTTTTTCAACATATGGCTCAACCTCATCGGCATTGTGCAGAACATATAAGTGTGCTTGCTCCCATTCTGTCCTTGTTATAGTCACTATTTCATTTCCAGTAATTCCTTGCCCCATCATTCTCCATGTGTGACGAGACTTTGGCAGCCCTATAGAATCAGCATTGGATAGGTATTCGGTACAGAATTCAACAGCTTCTTCGACAATATACCGTTCAACAATACAACCTTCTGGTCGTGATCGGTTTTTCACATACCCTTTTAATATCTTCATATAACGCTCAATCGGGTACATCCATCTCATATAAGCTGGCCCACACAGTTGTGTCTCTCTAACAAGGTGAATGGTTAGATGAACCATTATGTCAAAGAATGAAGGTGGAAAGTACATCTCAAGCTCGCATAAAGTCACAACAATTTCTCTTTGCAATGATGGCAACTTCCCAGGGTCAATCACTTTGCTGCAAATTGCCTTGAAGAAGAAACAGAGTTTAGTTAAGGCCCCACGCACTTTGTTAGGTAAAATAGATCGTATACCAATGGGTATCAATTGCTCCATGAGAACATGACAATCGTGGGACTTTAGACCTTTTAACTTGAGATCTTTCATCGATACGAGGTTCCTAATGTTTGAAGAGTACCCTTCCGGAACCTTAACTCCTTCAAGAAACTTACAAAAAATAGTTTTTTCTTTTCTAGATAGAGTGTAAGCAGCCGGAGGAAGATATGTACTTTTACCCTTCTTCGTCGGTCCCAATTCTCTTCTTATTCCCATACTAACCAAGTCCAACCTTGCATTGATGCCATCTTTAGTCTTCCCTGGCACATTGAGTAACGTACCAATGACACTATCACAGATGTTTTTTTCAACGTGCATCACATCGAGGAAATGTCTTACATATAATGATTTCCAATATGGCAACTCAAAGAAAATCGACCTTTTCTTCCACCTCTTGTGACAATATCTCTCGCAAAAGGTTTACCGAATTGGATATTCAAATCCTTTACCTTTTCAAAAAGTTGATCACCCGTCAAAGGTGAAGGAGCTCTACCTTCTTCCGAGTTCCCATTGAACGCCTTTCTCCACCACCGGTAATGATGACTTGGATGCAAAAATCTACGATGCCCAAGAAAGACATTCTTCTTACAATGTTCTAACCGCATCCAATCCGTACCCTCTTCACATATAGGGCATGCACACTAACCCTTGATGCTATATCCTGACAGATTACCGTAGGCTGGAAAATCATTAATTGTCCCAAACAACATAGCTCTCAAATTGAAACTTTCTTCCTTATACCCATCATACACCTCCACACCTGTCTCCCACAGTTGTTTCAAGTCTTCAATCAAAGGAGTCAAATAGACGTCTATATCATTTCCTGGTTGTTTGGGCCCAGAAATTAACATAGATAACATCATAAATTTGCGCTTCATGCATAGCCATGGGGATAGGTTATAAATCACCAAAATCACAGGCCATGTACTGTGAGAGCTACTTTGAACACCATGCGGGTTAAATCCGTCAGTAGCCAATGCAAGTCGTAGGTTTCTTGAATCTTGCCCAAAATCAGGATAATCATGATCAAATTTCTTCCATTGCGGAGAATCTGCCGGGTGCCGCAGCTTGCCATCTTTGATCCTTTCATCCTCATGCCATGTCAAGTGCTTTGAATCTTCAGAACTACGGTACATGCGCCTAAATCTGGGTATTATGGGAAAATACCACACAACTTTCTCTGGATCTGATTCTTTCTTCTTATATCGTGAGGCATTACATTTAGGACACATCTGTAACACGATGCATATTCATTCCGAAATAAAATGCAATCGTTAGGACAAGCATGTATCCTCTCGTAGCTCATGCCAATAGAGCGTAACATTTGTTTAGCCTCGTATGTCCGACTAGGAAGCACATTATCATCTGGCAACATGTCTTTCAATAGTGTGAGTAAGTCCATAAAGCTCTTATCAGTCCATCCGTTGCCCGATTTCAAGTTATACAACTTTAACATCGCCGACAATCTTGTGAATTTAGTACATCCATCATACAATGGTTGCTCTGCATCACTTACCAACCTCCCAAACATTTGAGGACAATCCCGAAGATCCTCTTCAACAGCATTTGCAATGTCTTCAAAACGATCGCCCTCATAAGTATTTGTGTCGGTATCGTATGATGAATATCTCACACGATTCCTCATTTCACTAGACTTAGCTCTTGTCTCACCATGTTTTGTCCAACATGTATAACTTTGATCGATTCCATTACACACTAAATGTTCTTCCAAATCGGCTGCACTAACTCGCCTTGCATAACAACAATCTAAACAAGGACATATGATTGTATTAGGGTTTTCCGCATGCCGAACTGCAAAACTAATGAACTCTTTCACCCCATCCTCATACTCCTTCGTTAAACGATTGGCAGACATCCATTTCCGATCCATGCTTTTCCGATCTACAAAAATATTTATTAAACATATTTACTTTGAGTTTAGAGTGGTTGAGGTCTACATGCAATGTATACAGATTAAAGGAATGAAAGGCTGCAAACAAAACACATTGTCACTGACTTAGTTTCTTTCCCTTTTAATGGGGCACATAATCTTGAGAGAGAATCCGATGATTAAATTCCTTCCTATCAGGATACTAGAGCAATAATAGTAATGACAAGAGCACCATGATTCAAGGAGGACAAACCAAAATTAAACTCCAATACTAGGTTAAGATTCCACGTTCATTATTAACCTGAGTTTGCTGAAGGAACCAACCGGTGCTTATAGTGCAGCTATGCACTCGATTTCAATCTTGGCATCCAATGGCAAGGCAGCTACTAGATAGGTTGAACGAGCTGGGGCATATCAAACTGACATATCAAAACATCCCAAAATGGTTCTTTACCATGTTTAGATTTTTCTCCCCAATGTTCTCACTAAATAACAGAGATAAAAACTTCTCAGCTCCAAGTTAATCACTACTGCTCACATGTCTAACAAAAAGTGTGGCACAAGTATAAAATGAAACCCAGAAACCCTTAAGTTTCTATAACTAAGCAATTAACATAATTAAGACTCTTATCAGCTATTCATATACTGTCATTGTGTAACTAATTCAATGCACTCATGCAGACAAACTACATAGATCTCATAACAAATTAACACCAGATAGAATACCTATATGTAGCTTGAACTGTTAGAGGCCTTCTTGTTAAAGATGGTTGCACTCTCCCTTGACGATTTAGGTGCAGTGACAAGCTAGACGGTTTGATCTTCACCGGAGAGTGGTCTGACTTATTTATGGATGATGCTGGCAAGAGTTTTTGCAACAGTAGATCAGTTAGAAAATGAGATGTGAAGAGTAAAATGCGATGTAAAAACAGAGATGACAAGATATCAAAGGATTGTAAGAACGGTTTGGCAGCAAATAAAATGTAAGTTCAATGGCAATAAACATCATTATGGTTGCTTGGTGCAACAGAAATATGAGAACTACTGGTTAAACATTATTTGACATAGTTTAAAACTGTTTTCAAGTTGGCCCTTATATTTAAAAACTCTTTACATCAAGTCTTCCTAATTGTAAACTAAATCAAAAATCAAATTAGTCTCAGCTATTAGATCAAAATTTTAAAAACATTTTACCAAGCTCAACCAAGAGCAGCTTGGATCCCATGTCCGAGGGAGCCTCATTCAAGGTTCTCCAACCATTGCAATGACTTGCATCAATATTTTCTATTAGTTAAAGGTGTTAAAAACATTTATGTGGTACGTTATCGGTGGCACCCATGTCAAAGGACAGTCACTCTCAATGTCATCGGACCAAATTGCAACCATGTTACAGGGACCATTTTGTCCCTATGTTACATGGACCAAATTACAATTTTGTTCTTCCTCCTCTCACCACCCTTCACCGTCCCTCTCCGCCATTGATCCAAATAATGAAGGGGGATTGCAATTTGGTCCCTAAAACACATTACAAAAAAAGAGGTATTTAGCGACCATCAAATTTGGTCGCTAAATATGGAAATTCGGTCGCTTTATACAAGAATTGAATTTTTCTTATACCTTAATATCTCCTAACAGAAGTACGGGTGTTTTGAGCACTATCCGTCATTTAATTGACACACAATGGGAATGAACGTCAGTGGGCAAACTTGATGGATACCTTAAATACTTTTTATACCTTAAATACTTTAAAAAGAATGAATACATACAAAATCAAAAATTTATTTTACGATACAAAGAGCGAAATAAAAAGAAAGAAAATCACAAACTTACCAAACACAAGCAGCCATCAAAACGCATCCATAAAAATAGTTACAAACTTAGGCGAGCATCTTCGTCTATGGTGACTTACAAATATGAACAAACCATATGTGAAAAATAGAGAGCAATTGAAACAAAAAGAATCCTAACTTTCAAATGACCGAGGCAAAGAGGCTTACCTTCAGCTGTGGTCATCGTGAGCGTTAGTGGAGCCTAAGAGAGTGTGGAGAGTGGGTTCCAATAAAGCTGCAAACTTGGAAGTGGGTTCAACCGGGAATGCGCCCCTGTGACTGTGTCACAGACCCTGAGCCAGAGTGTGAAGCTCTTAGTATGAGACTCGTGTAAAATAGAGGTTGATGTTGATGGCTCTTCTATAACCGATGGGGGTATGGAGAGAACTCGCGGTGGCAGTAGGAGCAGCGGCACAGGGGTTTGGGTTCGAGTGGGTTCTTTCTCTTTCGGAGTAGCAGCGGCGGCGAGCAATGGCGAAGGTGAGGGAAGAAAAAAGAGATGGCATGCAACAGAGGGAAGGAAACAGTAGAATGAAAATGAGGAAGAAACAGAGGGAAGGCCGCGGCGCGCGTTTAATTTTGCTCTGAAGACCTAAGATAGCGTTTCCGTGTGGAACCGCTATCTTTTCCTAAGTGGCACTTTTAATAGCGGTTCCACACGGAAACGCTATCTTAGGTGATACCTAAGATAGCGTTTCCTAAGGGAAACGCTATTAAAAGTCCCCCATCACTTTTAATAGCATTTCCACACGGAAATGCTATTAAAGGTGCGTTATTAAAAGTCTATTCTGTTGTAGTGTAATATGATTGACTTTTTTCAATTTGGGTGACATTTTTGCCTATTTCTTAATGTGAAAGACCAACTTGCCACCACCCAGGGACGAACCCAGAAATTTTGACTAGTGAATGCAAGGTCATATATCATAATATTTTTATAAAAAATTATATAAATGCATCAGTGATAAAATAATGATGTCATTATTATTAAGCCAAAAATTAGAGATTACAAAAACTATATCATTATATAGCTCTAAAATTGAATATACCTCAGGTTTTATAAATTATAATTGCTCTCTACATGCTTTTATAATTTGAGATCGTTGCATGTTTTTTTTTCATTTACAGCACTAAAAAATATTTCCCTATGTATGTGATCAAATTATACTGAAAAAATAAAAACTGTTATGTAAAGTAGGGATGTAGAACATTGAGAAGAAAAAACATTCTCTCTTCAATTTCAAACTCTCTCCCCTCTCTCTACACACAGCCGCGTGCCACCATTAAGGGGGTGGTTTTGAGCAATTTTTTGGCTTGGAATCACTCCTTTACTCCGTTTTTTCCTCCCATTTTATCTAAATAAGTGGTTTTTTCACATAGGTCTGGGTTTTTTTTTTCTTTGTGTTTTTCATGTTTTTCATCTTCTGTGTGCGGCGGTATTGTCGTTCGTCGTCTTGGTGAGGCGTTGTTTGATTTCCCGTCTTGGTACGGTGTTTGTTTGATTTCCCGTCTTGGTGCGGTGTTCGTTTGGTTCAGATTAACAGATTTGCTTCGATCCATCACAAATCTGATCAAGAATTGGGCGTCAATGTTACCGATCCGGAGATATGGGTATTCCGGTGACTTTGATTTTGTCACTTTTGTAGGCATTTTGATTTTGCCGTGTTATGCTCTTAACCTGGGTGTTGTGAGTTTGTTCGCAGATTCATCCTTTTCGGTTTTTAGTGATGTTGGATTTATGTTATTCCATGTATTTTATCAATTTGAATGAATGAATATCCTTTTAGTAAAAAAAAAAACAACGAGAACAACATTTTTAGTGTTATTTAGAATATGAATATAGAGTAATGGGGGCATGTAAGAAACGTGAACATATGGAATTTTTTATTGATATGGACATAATAAATAGGCTAATGTACAAGTAATTTGAAACCGTAATTTAAAAACTAAAATAATTGTTACAATATTAGCAATTAAAGCTATTGATATCCTAATCAATTATAATCAATGTAAAATATGCTATCCTTGATATGTGCCCAATATCCTAGTCAACAATTGATTTATTGTTATCCTAATAAATGAAAAATCTGATAACAATACTTGATTTGCGTCCAATACTCCCCCTCAAGTTGGAGATGGAATTGAAATGTCAAGGACACCCAACTTGTACAGTAATCGCTGATAAGCATCTCCTCTGAGTGGTTTGGTAAAAATGTCTGCCTATTGGTCATGAGATCGGAGATAGGAAGGAGCAATAAGACCTGCTTGTATTTTTTCACGAACAAAATGACAATCAATCTCAATATGTTTGGTGCGTTCATGAAATATCGGGTTTTCGGTGATGTGAATAGCAGCTTGACTGTCGCAATGAACTGTAATTGTATGTGGATGAGCAATACCAAGATCAGAGAATAATGACTTTAACCATTGCAACTCAGAAGTGAGGGCTGCAAGTGAGTGATATTCTGCTTTAACAGAAGAACCAGAAACTATTGGTTGCTTCTTGGTTTTCCAAGAAATAGGACTTGAACCTAGCATGACAAAATAACCAGTAGTAGACCGACGAGTAGTAAGACAACCAGCCCAATCGGATTCGGCATATCTAACTAAATTAAAAGAACTAGATGTAGAAAGAAATAAACTTTTACCTACACTTCCTTTAAGATAACGAAGAATTCGTGTGGCTGCATCAAGATGGGAGGAACATGGAGATTGCATGAATTGACTAAGAGTGTTTACAGCATACTGAATGTCAGGCCGTGTTACTGTTAGATATAAGAGGCGTCAGGCGTCCAACAAGACGTCGATAGACTGATGGATCAGGAAGGGGAGTGCCATCATTTGGCCGTAAACGAAGATGTTGCTCCATTGGAAAATATGATGGTCGACAACTAGTCATACCGGTGTCAGATAAAATGTCAAGAGTATATTTTCGTTGACATAAAAAAATTCCTTTTTTAGAGTGAGAGACTTCAATGCCTAAAAAATATCGAAGATTTCCTAGATCTTTGAATGAGAAAGATTGAGCGAGGAATTGTTTTATATCAGAAATGGCATCATCATTATTGCTAGTGATAATAATATCATCAACGTAGACGAGGACAAAAGCATATGCCTGACCACAAGTATAAGTAAACAGACTATAATCAGAAATGGATTGATGAAAGCCTCTTTGAATAAGAGTGGTGGAAAATTTAGAGAACCATTGGCGAGAAGCCTGTTTAAGATCATAAATGGATTTGTGTAATTTGCATACACGAGTCTCCCCCTTACGAGAAAATCCGGGTGGTAGCTTCATATATACTTATTCATTGAGTTCTCCTTGAAGAAAAGCATTATTAACATCAAGTTGGTGTAAGGACCAACTTTTAATGGCAGCAATGGAGAGAAGAAGTCGGACAGTGACTAGTTTAGTCATGGGTGCAAAAGTATCATGATAATCGATACCCTCAACTTGAGTGTGGCCTTTGGCAACTAAACGAGCCTTATA
This sequence comes from Sophora flavescens, assembly GCA_030762895.1. Taxonomy (NCBI): domain Eukaryota; kingdom Viridiplantae; phylum Streptophyta; class Magnoliopsida; order Fabales; family Fabaceae; genus Sophora; species Sophora flavescens. The sequence goes on along the minus strand of CM061065.1, from coordinate 25,938,136 downwards.
TCTCTCAATAGGTACATCAGATCGATATTTAATTTTGTAGACCCATTTACAACCAATTGGCAATTTGCTTTCAAGAAGTGGGCATAAAGACCAATTGTTGTTTGATTCAAGGGCTTGAATTTCTTTGGACATAGCTTCACGCCATTCAACTGATTTCATGGCTTGAGAATAAGATCTTGGTTCTTGATTTTCAATGATATTCATGAGAAAGGCTCGATGAGAATTACTTAGATTGGATAAGGAAAAATATTTTTCCAAAGGAAAATTTGTTTTTGATGTAACATGATTACAAATGTAGTCCTTGAGATGACTTGGTGGACGACGAAGACGTTGAGAGGGATTTGTATTTGAAGGATTTGTTTCTCCAGAAGGAAAATTATTTGATGGAGCATCGACAGAAATGGATGCAGAATTGGATGGGATATCATCCTGAGAATTAGATGGGGAAATAGTCACGGTTGTGTCTTTTGAATTATCAACCTGATTAATTTCATTTGAATTAGTATGCAGTGGTGGTGTGGTGGGTGAGGCAAATGATTCATCATCATCAATTGTAGTGTTAATGCTAGTTGCATTATTAAATGGTGAAGATGAAAGATCTTGAAATGGAAAAATAGTTTCGTGAAATTGAACATCACGAGAAACATAGATTTGACGGGTTTGCAAATCATATATGCGATATCCTTTTTGACCAAATGGATAACCAACAAATATACCAGGTTTTGAATGCTCATCAAATTTATGTTGAATATTCATATTTTTAGCAAAACATAAACATCCAAAAACACGTAGTGATGAGTATGATGGTAGAGATCAAAGTAGAACTTGATGAGGATATTTATATTGAAGAACCGGAGTTGGAAGTTTATTTATAAGATATGCAGCAGTGAGAATACATTCACCCCCAAAAGAAATAGGCAAGTTTTCTTGAAATCGTAAAACTCTTGCAACATCAAGAGGATGCCGGTGTTTACGCTCCACAATGCCATTTTGTTGAGGAGTCGCAACACAACAACGTTGGTGAGTAATTCCATAATCATGAAACCATGTTTGCATCTTTTTAGAGAGAAATTCTGAACCATTGTCGAAATGAACAGTTTGAAGCTGGGGAAGGAAAATGTCCCCATTACCGGAGTTGAGTTGATCAATTTTAGTATTAAACTGACGATGGATTTAATTAAAAAAATGAACTATCATGTTGAAAGTTTTAGATTTGTGTGTCATCAAATAGATCTAAGTACATCTTGAATAATCATCGATAATAGTTAGAAAATAACACGATCCATTTTTAGATGGTATAGAGAATGGACCCCAAATATTAACATGAATTAATTCAAAACAATGGGTAGAACAATATGTTCTTTGAGAAAAAGGTAGACGTGACTGTTTAGCACGTGGACATACTTCACAAATAAATTCTTTATTAGCATTAATATTGGGAGAATTTCTAATAATAAAATTGAAACGAGACTTAGAGGGATGACCTAGACCTGAATGCCATAGGTCAAATTTAGTACAATGCTTGAAACCAAAACAAGAGCTAGATGGATGACCAAGGGAAGAATATTCCCGGTCATGCTTATTAGGACACTTGAGAAGGAAAGTAGAATCTGATATTAAATTTGCATTGAGAGAAAATAGTCCATTTCGAGCACTACCCCGACCAATCGTCTTCTTCGTTGCTCGGTCCTGAAATAGACATTCAGAAGATGAAAAAATTGCATCACAATTAGTTGAATTTGTTAATTGTGAAATAGACAATAGATTGAATTTAAAAGTCGGAATATGAAAAACATTCGTGAGTGTGAGTGATGATGAACAATGGACAGTGCCTATGTGTGTCACAGGTGGTTGAAAACCATCAGGTAATTGAACAGAGATATGTTTATGAACAATAGAATATGAAAAAAGAAAAAGAAAAGAAAGAGATGTGCAAATATGATTAGAAGCACCTCAGTCAATAATCCATGAAGAGGAGAGAAACAAGCAAACGCTGTACCTGCCAGGTACAAGTTTACTAATGATCCAGTAGTGTCTTTCTTGGCTAGAAGTGTCAGAAGCTTGTGGTATTGTTCAAGTGATAACAGATTAGCAAGATTAGCGGAAGTAGATGGAGATGACCCTGTTTTCTTTATCGGCTTATCCTTATTTGGAAAGCCATGGATCTGAAAGCAAGTAGCAAGGGTATGACCATGCTTATTACAATGTTCACAGAAAGGATGTTGGCGCTTGCCGAAAGACCAAGATGGCAGCTTAGAAGCCTGAAGTGCGGCAGAATCAACAATAGGTGTTGCTTGAAAATTTATTTCTTGTTGTTTTTCTTCTTGACGGACCAGATTGTAGATATGTTGAATTGAAGGGAAAGGCTCCATCAGGAGGATTTGACTACGAATAGCTGAAAAACGATAATGAAGTCCTTGAAGAAACTCCATGGCACGATATTGATTTTGTTGATCAATATTGCTTTTAGCATTACCACATATACAAGGAGTGATGGAAGCAATGGAACCAAGTTCGTCCCATAAAGATTTGAGTTGTGTGAAATATAGAGAAACTGACATGCCTTCTTGCTTGAGGGCAGAAATGGATTGTTTCAATTGATAGATTTTAGGAGCATTTGATTGAGAGAAATGTTCCTCTAAATCAGTCCAAATTTGTGCTGTAGTTTCAACATACAAAATACTTGGATGGATACCAGGAGAGACAGGATTAAGAATACAACTGGGGACCAAATCATTACATCGTTGCCAATTGGGAATTTCATCTTTCTTCTTCCTAGTTGGGAGTGATCCATCAACAAAACCAAGTTTTTTTTAGCACGAAGTGCCATCATCACCGCACGACTCCATGAACTGTAATTGTCTCCTGTCAGTAAAGGTGTAACAAGAACAGTTGAAGGGCTGTCTGAGTGATGAATGACACAAGGGTCTGTGTTGCTAAGTGGTGTTTTGATGGTGGCTGATGATAGCGTGAATCTGCAAGTGAACAGCTTCGTCGTCAAGTAATAAAAAGATCGAACCCACAGAGACCGTGATGTTGAATAACAATTAATTATTAAATCAATTTAACTAAATAAGAAAAGATTTGATTTTTGAAATCAGAATCAAGTAGCAAACCAAATTTAAAGTTGCAATTAAAACGAAATCAAGAACAAAATAGGAAAGTAAATTAAATCCGGAGATTTCAAATTAAAAGAGATTTCCAGGAATTGGGTTACCAACAAGACTGTTCATGTTACTAAATTGACTACCCCTCTTGTTAATTATCGAAATTTCTTTGAAGGTGAATTTATCCTAAATAAGTTAATGTTCCCTCTCGGGATACAAGAACCGTGCCCAATTAAACCAAACCCTACTCTCGTGGTAATTGAATTTAAATCGAACCCTTTAAGCTTTGTGACAATTCAGTGAACCCTCGAAGGACCGCTTCTAACTCTCGTGATTTAAGTCCTAAGTTTGATTCCTATAGATCCGATACCAAAGTTCATCGCTAGGTTCCTCCTTAGAGTATCTATGAGATGCAAATAAGTGCGCACCAACTTCACAAGTAATTTGTGTAATAGGAATTAAATCGAAAGCAAATTGAAATTAACAAGAAGTAAAACGTCAATTCATAACATAAAACAAGTCTTGGACATAGCCCCAATTCCTAGAAATAAATTGACTACTCAAGGCTTGCCATGTTCATAGCAAGCTTGATTAACAAAAGCATAAAAAAAAACCTAAGACAAAAGAAGAAATTGAGAAGAAGAGAAATCCTAATTTTTGCCTAAGGTAGCAGCCCAAGGGAACCCCTATTTTCGAGCCTTAGAGTCCTATTTATAATGTAGGGTAACTTGGGATTAAAGCTGTTACAAAATCAGATCAAATCAGCAATTAAATTTTCAGATCTTTCGTGTCACGCCCGTGACAGATTCTGTCTTGAAAAACTTGGCATTGGTTGGCCTGTCACAGTCGTGATGGCCATCACGGCCTGGCCGTGACAATTTCTGACTTTTGCGTACTTTTCTTTTCAGCATTGCTCGATCATGGCCGTGACGGCTGTCACGGTTAGGCCATGATGTGCTTTATTTAGCTCATTTTTCTTTCTTTTCAAGCTCCGTCTTCATGCAAGCTCCATCATAACTGATCTGAACTTTTTAATCTTCAATTCCTGCACACAAACACCACAAAACCACCTTACCCGTTCCAAGGTAAAAACTAACAAAAATCAAATTAAAACTGCCTAAACTACATGAAAATGCATGCAATATGATAAAGAAATATGAGGTGTAATCACACTCATCAAACTATCCCAAGCTTAAGATTTTGCTTGTCCTCAAGCAATAACCAAGGCCAGACAAGATAAACAATCAGAGCATGAATAATGAACCAAGAACCTGAGTAATAAATCCAAGTAACAGGCTTATCCGAATAAGTAACCAAGAGACAATCAATTTCAAATCCAATTAGAAGCTTAGGTTCTCTAGATTCATTCCTCTCACTAATTCGGGCACTCTTCTCACCTCACTCAAGTGTTTAAGGACATTTGACAATTCACTCAATTTCCTCAAGGAATGTATCCTACCATAAGCTTGACTATCAACCAAAATCTCTACTTTATTAATGAAAACACAAAAGAATCAAGAGGTCTTTTATTTTGGCTGTAATGGGGCCATGGGATTAATCGTTAGGTGGGGAAACCAAGAAAAGAAAAATTCAAGAAGGCTAACAAATATAAAACAACGCAAAGCATGACAACCTTCTAAAATACCTTTTTGGGCTTTAATTCACTTTTCCACATTTCTTTCTTTCTTTCTCTCTTTCTTTTTTTTCTCATCCCCTTCCCCATTTTTTTTAACATTTATTTGGAGAAGGGGTTGATTTTCAACTTAATAGAAATATTTTTCTAACTTTTTCATCCCACAATTTATTTTTCAAACCACCTTTTTGCCCTTTTTGCAATACTTTAAAAGGTGTCATATCAAGCATCATTCATCAAAATAAATCAAGGTACCAAGAAAAGCATTTCATTCTATTAGGCTCAAAATTGGGCAACTAAGGGATAGCATTTAATCAGTCAAAGCTCAGAAGGCCAGCAAAATACCTAGTGCCTCAATCATTTTCAAATATGTTTCCAAAAAATTTTAAGTTTCAAAACGGTTTCAAGTCAAGTTTTAGAGAATACAATCCAAAAGGAATAAAACACTCAATCACAAAGAATGGGGTAGATTTAGTGAGTACCCCTTTTAGGCTCAAAAATCTCACAAGAATACAAAAATTGGGTTAAAAAATTCACCGTCTCAATTCATTTGGCACAAAGTTCTCACAATTGGATGCATACTCTAAGCAATGGGCAATCTAATCATGTGATTATGCAAAACTACGCCTATATGAATGCAACATGCAAAAAATGAAAAAAATAAAACCAAAAATAATACCCCTACCCCAAGCTTAAAAACTTATATTGTCCCCAATGTAAATATTCAAGTTGGAGAGAGGAGAAAAAATGGAACAACTCACCGAGGTGGTGGAGAGTGTTGGCACAGATGCCAGTCATAGAGCTGCTGGAAGACGTGTCACGGGCGTGACGTTCATCACAGCCAGGCCATGATCGATTCGGATGCTGGTTATTAGGCCTTGTCACGGTCGTGATATACATCATGGTTAGGCCATGATAAATTCCGAATGGCTATCACGGCCTGGGCCGATCAATGTAACATCCTTATTTTAATTATGTTGTTCAACCGGTTAAAATATAATTAAATTAAATTTTAATTTGAGATTTAGAAAGTGTTTTTGATTAAAATAAAATCATATTCATAGTCTACTTTATGGTAGAGGGTTACAGTAAAATTTTCGGTTGAAAATTCAAGCGAAAGCCGGTCTGCGTTTTCACTACCGGTACAAGTTTACTGTGCAGAAAACCTAATTTTGACCCGTGAACGAGACGGTTAGTGTTTTTAATATGTTTTCTTCAACTTTGGTTATTTTGAAAATTTTCGTTCAAAAATAGAATATAATATTTTATTCGGACGAAAACGTCGGAAGAATTACGATCGGAAAATACAACCGGGTACGAAATGGAGCAGATTAGGGATCACAAAAGAAGTGAAGTGACTTGATGGAAATGGGTTATGACACACTCCAAAAGTGTGATCATCACACTTTTCAAATTATAACATATTATATTCTAAAAACCTATTTTTCTCTCTCTTCTCAAACCAAACAAGGCACAAAGTCAAAACTTGCTCTCCAAGCTTACTCCTCTCTCCTCAATTTCGTGCCACTCTCTCCCTTGTCTATATATACACATCTCATTTTCACTTCATCATCTTCCTTCTTCAAACTCCATTAAACCTTCATCTTCTTCCTTTCTTCTAAAAGTTCAAGCTCTTAAAGCTTTAGTTTTTATTCATCTTTTCTACTTAAGTTCTTCATTAAAGTTCTTTCTTATACTAAGGGTAATGCTCTCATATGAATCTTTTTGCAAGTTTCATCTTTTATTTCTTAGTTTACTTTATGTGTTCTTTATATGCTTTAAACTTCTAAAATCTCTCTAAAATGGTAGAAAACTCCTTTTGAGTTTAAACCACTTTCTATAGTCTTGTATTAACTTATATTTTCACATACTAAGAGGTTGTGTAAAACAAAAATCTCTACCTATCTCTTCCAATGAAGGCCGAATGCTTGCATTTTTGACCTAGGAAGTTTTTGTTTCAACTTTTGGAATATGATCATGTGTTTGAGTTTCTAACTATCCATTGATCTTAAATCTCTAAATCTTGGAAGTTTTGATAGCTTGTTTATATGATGGCTGAAAATATGAATAAGTAAGCCTATGATACTATGTTTCAACTTTCCAAGTATGATCATGGATTTAGAACTCTTAATACCTTGTGATTCTAAACCTAAGAGTTATTGTTAAACAAAGAATATTTTCCTCATCATCCTATGATGGCTGAAGCTTAGTGTTTAGGTTCTAGGAAGTTTGAGTTTTTATTTTTCTAAAATGATCATGGACTTAAGCTCCATAAGATATTTGGATGCTAAGTCTAAGAGATTGGAAAGTTTAAGGATTTCTAACTTGTTTATTCTATGTTATTAAAGGTAGGATGTATTACTTTCATTTTTTCAAAATGATCATGGACTTGAGCTCCATAAGATATTTGGATGCTAAGTCTAAGAGATTGGAATGTTTAAGTTTCCATTGTTTTCCAAAATGATCATGGACTTGAGCTCCATAAGATATTTGGATGCTAAGTCTAAGAGATTGGAAAGTTTATGGATTTCTTACTTGTTTATTCTATGTTATTAAAGTTAGGATGTATTACTTTCATTTTTCCAAGATGATCATGGACTTGAGCTCCATAAGATATTTGGATGCTAAGTCTAAGAGATTGGAATGTTTAAGTTTCCATTGTTTTCCAAAATGATCATGGACTTGAGCTCCATAAGATATTTGGATGCTAAGTCTAAGAGATTGGAAAGTTTAAATATTTCTAACCTATAAATCATATGAAGGCCAAACCTAGAAGGTTATGGACCTAGGATACTTTGTTCTTATTTTTCCAAAATGATCGTGGTTTTGAGCTCCTTAATACATATGGATATTAAACCTAAGAGATTGGAAAGCTTAGTGAATGCTAGCCTATTTTACCAGCCTTGGTCGAATACCCTAAGTTTATAACTTAGTGGGATTTTAATTCAACTTTGTTACGTGATCATTGTTTATGAACTCCTAACATTTAAGGATCATAAATCCATGAGTTGTATAATTTTCGGGAATCTCTAACCCTAAGAACTAGTCTTGACCGAACCTATACCTTGTGATTTAGTGTTCTTATTTGATTTTAAATTGTGATTTTGTGTTCAGAACCTTAGACTTCCATTGCGGTGGAAACGAGGACGTTCGTGGCATACATTTTCGAGCATCTAATCTCCTTACCTTCACAGAAGGTGGAGTTAGTATTTTGTGGTGTGACAACGAGGAGCTTCGAGTTCGGGAGTCCGGTGATAACCCAGGTGGGGGAAAGAACCAACCTATCGTAGGAATGAATAAGTAGTAGATTATATAATAATTGTGTAGGGCACGACCTAAACCCTACTAGTAGTCGAGTAATCGACAACACCAAAATCACATTGGAAACATTTTCTGAAAAACCAATGGTGATTCGGGTATTGTAGGTTTATCGATATTAGGTTGATGTTATATTGTTGATGGTTGATTTGATTTTACTATCTTTATTGAATTGATTTTGTGCTATGTGGGTGATATGGGAATATTTTGATTGATATTGTGTTATGCATGATCTGCCTGGTTTTTATTATTATGCTTAGTGAATTTTAAGTAAAGATATATATGTTGTCTAAGAGATGATTGTTTTGGGTGTGAGGATAATTATGATTTAGAAGTGTCTAACCTAGATGATGTATGTTAAAGAGGTGTTATGGCATAGAATATGTGTCAAGTTCTAATGGAAGGCTAAGGCACTAGGATGTTGCTAAAACGGGTTGGTGAGATTCAAGTATAGGTGTTGTTGTCCACAACCGTGTATTGGTAATATAATACACAATGACAAAAGTGTATTGGTAATATAATACACAAGGACAAAAGTGTATTGGTAATATAATACACAAAGATGAAAGTGTATTGGTAATATAATACACAAGGACGTCTGTGTATTGGTAATATAATACAGCGTGTATTGGTAATATAATACACGTAAAACCACTTCTGTGTATTGGTAATATAATACACCGTGTATTGGTAATATAATACACCGTGTATTGGTAATATAATACACGTAAAACACTTCTGTGCATTGGTAATATAATACACCGTGTATTGCTAATATAATATACGAAAAATCAAGAGTTCTCGCGAGACCACTTCCACCTTAGGAAATAGGTGTGCAACTATGGTGTCTTTGAGTAGCATGAGATTGGGGGTAAAGGATGATATATTAACTTGAGGGTGATCTGTTAGTTATGTGCGTTGTTTGTCTGTGACAATTACTGTATGATTTACTATGACTCTTTTCCGCTTTATGATGATAGAACTGTTTCTTATCCCCTATGTTTCTGTATTCTTGTGGGTTACTTTACTTACATTAGAAGACCTGATGGAGGATTATGTTGCTGAGGAGCTGGGCGGAGCTCTGTATGGAACGGAGGTTGCTGAGGAGTTGGATGGAACTCCTTACGAATCAGACGCTGGAGGTCGAGCTGTGATCCATGGCGAGTAGAGTATAGATAGTATGGCTAGTGTGTCTAAGAAGGAGTATTTTTATATGTTTCCGCTAAGTATGGCTTTTATTTTAAGTTTATGCCTGTGAGGGATCCTACTGAGAGGATTCCCTCAACAGTGTTTTGGTAATGTAATAAATAAACAGATGTGTATTTATATATTACAACCTTGGTGTGTTTAATTTGCAGAAGTTATATGATTGTTTAAATAAAGTTTTAATTTTTACGTACTTTTCATGCTAAGCGCGTGATTAAGGAATTAATTAATAATGTTTTAAGCTAATAAAACACCGGGGCACAACGGGGTGTCTCAATCAATTCTGGTTTTCAGCTTCTGGCCCATCACGGTCGTGACCCTCATCAGGCTAGGCCGTGATAGATTCCGGTCTCCTCTTCCTTTCTGAAGTTGCTCCATCATGGCCATGATGGCCATCAGGGCCAGGCCATGATCTCCTCTGACTTTATTTTTTCAATCCTTTTTGTCTTCATGCCTTCATAACTTGAAAATACTTGGCAAAACCATCAATTTGTGATCTTTCTTCTCTTAATCTTCTCAAATTATTCAAAAACAAGTTAAAAAGGGAAAGAAAGCTTGGGTTGCCTCCCAAGAAGCGCTTATTTACGGTCATAAGCTTGACCATACTCCCTTCAATAAACCGGGATCGGCTGGGCTTGGAAGTGAAAGAACACCTCTCTTCCATGGAAGTCCTTCAAAGAGCCTATTTTGTTCATATGGACACATGCGCTTTCGCTTTGCTCTTTTCACTGAGTTTCATGGCCTTACTTCCTCCCAGCGGAAGTTTTAACTCCACATGTTGAGCAACTCCAATTTCATCATTATTTGGTGCATCATTTGTCATGCAAAGTTTGGGAGTTGCTTCTACGTTAAGCTCTTCCTTCACCTTTGGAGGCATTATATCAATCCTGCACATACTACTCTCAAAAGGAGGGTTGTTATATGAGTTAGTCAAATCAAAATCCATCCTTCCTTTCTCTACATTCAAGGAGAGCTTACCATTTTTTACATCTATTATTGCTCCAGCTGTGGCCAAGAATGGCCTTCCAAGAATGATAGGGAATTTAGAATTCCCGTTCATATCCAACACCATGAAATCGGTAGGAATGAAAATTTTCCCTACATTTATGGGGCATTCTCTAGTATTCCTAGAGAAGTTTTAGTTGAGCCATCCACAAATTGTAAAGAGAACTTGGATGGACTCAATTCCCTGGTTCCTAACCTTTCAAAGATGGTAAGTGGCATCAAACTCGCACTAGCCCCTAAGTCACATAAGGCTTGGTCTATTTTCACTTCTCCAATTGAGCAAGCAAAAGAGAAGCTTTCTGGATCTTTTAGTTTAGGAGGCATATTAGTTTTTATCATGGCATCATGCTTCTTAATTAAGCTCTTAGTCTCTTTTTCGACTTGCTTTTTCTTGACTAGCCTTTGTGGGAAACGTATTGGAGGTTGGTAAGGTGGTGGAGGGACATACTTTGGCTCTTTCTCTTCTTGTTCACTCATGTCCTCCTCACATTCCACATCCTTTTCAACTATCCCAAGCTTATCATCCCTCAAGTATATAGCATTATAGTGCTCATTGGGATTAACTCCGGGTTGTCCTAGAAACGTACCCTTAGTTCTATAATATGTACTAGCTTGTTGGGCAATCTGAGTTTCTAACATCTTATTATGGATGGCTAAGTCATCTACCTTGGATGTTAACTCCTTTATTGCCTCATTGACTGCCCTACCTTGTTGCCTAAACTCTTCATTTTGCTTTGTTTTAGTTTCAACAAAATTTCCCAAAAGAGACTCAAGTTTAGACTTTTGTACCTAAGGATACCCTGATGTGGGTTTCCTATTACCTTGGCCTTCCTAGAATTCGTGGTTCAGCGTGTTGTTGTAGTTCCCATAGGAGAGATAAGGATTATTCTTCCTCACTTGGTTGTAAGGATTTGGGGGAACATAATTTGGTAACTTCGGGTTTGTGTCATAGAAATTATGAGAAGAGTTCACTTGTTCCCCCGAAGCACCGGATCCAGGAGCAATATCCTGTGGGCACTCCACTATGTCATATCCCTGCATTCCACAAATCTCGCAAACAACATTAGTAGCACCTATTGAACTCACATTAGCCTTTTCAAACTTATCAAAGTGTTGATTCAATGAGTCAAATTTAGACATAATTAAATCAGTACTATTCATTTCAAACTTACTCCCCGAAAGCTTTTTCGGGTTATTATCTCTTTCCTAACCCCATTGGTGATAGTTGGTGGCTACGTTTTCAATGATATTGAACGCTTCAGTCAGTGGTCTATTCATAAAGGCTCCACCAGCTGCAGAATCAAGTGACACCTTCGAAGAGTAATCCAATCCGTTGTAGAAGGTATGCACTAACAACCACCTCTCGAGCTCATGATGTGGGCAAGACTCTAGCAATACTTTGTAACGATCCCAAGCTTCGGATAAACATTCTCCGTCCTTTTGGAAGAAGCCGGTGATCTGAGTTCGTAGGTAAGCAGTCTTGGATGGAGGGAAGAATTTTTCCAAGAATGCCTGCTCCAGTTGGTCCCAAGTTGACAAAGTATTAGCGGGCACTTGCTTCAACCAAGCTCTTGCCTTTCCAGTTAGAGAGGAGGGGAATAACCTCAAGCGAATAACATCAACTGGGGCACCTTGAATTCTTATTACATTAGTGAACTCCAAGAATGTCTCCACATGATCAGTCGGGTCCTCCGAGGGTAATCCTCCAAATTGATGTTGCCTAATCATGCCAATTAACTGAGGCAGTATAGTGTAGTTCTCCGCCTCAATTTCTGGCCTAGCAATCCCATTTCACAAACCCCTATCATTTGGGACTGCATACTCCTTCAGTGGTTTGGTATCCGGTAGATTTGCCTTGAGTGGAATGGGAATCAACCTCTCTCTCTTTGTCTTTGTAGTCTCCTACGTCTATGAAAGGTCCTTTCAATCTCGGGGTCAACTTCAATGAGATTTCCAAGACTTTGGAATCTTTGCATAAAAGAGAAAAATACCTGCAAGAGAGAGATAGATACTCTAGGGAAAAAAAAGAAAAATAAATAAATAAAAAATAAATAATAAAAATGTCCAGAAAAATCAATTTAAAAATTAAACTGAAATTCAAGAAAGCACAGTCCCCGGCAACGGCGCCAAAAACTTGATAGCGTGAATCCGCAAGTGAACGGCTTCGTCATCAAGTAATAAAAAGATCGAACCCACAGAGACCGTGATCTTGAAGAACAATTAATTATTAAATCAATTTAACTAAATAAGAAAAGATTTGATTTTTGAAATCAGAATCAAGTAGCAAATCAAATTTAAAGTTGCAATTAAAACGAAATCAAGAACAAAATAGGAAAGTAAATCAAATATGGAGATTTCAAATTAAAAGAAATTTTCAGGAATTGGGTTACCAACAAGACTGCTCATGTTACTAAATTGACTACCCCTCTTGTTAATTATCGAAATTTCTTTGAAGGTGAATTTATCCTGAATAAGTTAATGTTCCCTCTCGGGATACAAGAACCGTGCCCAATTAAACCAACCCCAACTCTCGTGGTAATTGAATTTAAATTGAACCCTTTAAGCTTTGTGACAATTCAATGAACCCTCGAATGACCGCTTCTAAATCTCGTGATTTAATTCCTAAGTTTGATTCCTATAGATTCGATACCTAAGTTCACCGCTAGGTTCCTCCTTAGAGTATCTATGAGATGCGAATAAGTGCGCACCAAATTCACAAGTAATTCGTGCAATAGGAATTAAATCGAAAGCAAATTGAAATTAACAAGAAGTAAAACGTCAATTCATAACATAAAACAAGTCTTGGACATAGCCCCAATTTCTAGAAATAAAAAGACTACTCAAGGCTTGCCATGTTCATAGCATGCTTGATTAAAGCATAAAACAAACCTAAGAGAAAAGAAAAAATTGAGAAGAAGAGAAATCCTAATTTTTGCCTAAGTTACCAGCCCAAGGGATCCCCTATTTTCGAGCCTTAGAGTCCTATTTATAATATAGGGTAACTTGGGATTAAAGCTGTTACAAAATCAGATCAAATCAGCAATTAAATTTTCAGATTTTTCGTGTCACGGTCGTGACAGATTCTGTCTTGGAAAACTTGGCATTGGTTGGCCTGTCACAGCCGTGGTGGCCATCATGGCCTGACCATGACAGTTTCGATCATGGCCGTGACGAATGTCACGGCTAGGCCCTGTTGGGCTCTGTTTGGCTCATTTTTTCTTTCTTTTTAAGCTCCATCTTCATGAAAGTTCCATCATAATTGATCTGAACAATTTAATCTTCAATTCCTGCACATAAACACCACAAAACCACCTTACCAGTTTCAACCTAAACTACATAAAAATGCTTACAATATGATAAAGAAATATGAGGTACAATCACACGTTGAATTTTCGAAAGAAGGATTTGGTCAGACATAATGAAGAAGCACAGGAACCTCTCTGATACCACGTAAGAAACGTGGACGGAATAAATTGGCTAATGTACAAGTAATTTGAAATCATAATTTAAAAGCTAAAATAACTGTTACAATATTAGCAATTAAAGCTATTGACATCGTAATCAATTGCAATCAATGTAAAATATGCTATCCTTGAAACGTGCCCAATATCCTAGTCAACAATTGATTTATTGTTATGGTGAGTTCTTTGGTACCCACTATAAATGTTGGGTAGAGTTTACACTTCCCATATGGACCATTGAATGGTTGACATCTCAATTAAAAAGTCCACATCAGCGCCACCTTATAGTTGACCACTTAATTATTTTTTAAACCCTCCCCACTTTTACCTTACACATTTACCCCACAGGGACCTTGGTGCAAACCCAAAATAAATTTATTTTCATTTTTACGTTTTTAATCCAAAAGGACCACCATCTGCAAATTGCCAAAGTCGTGACCCCTCACTTTCCCAACCAGGCCCGACCCAGGCAAACCCTCCCTTTCCCTCAAGCACGAACGAGCAGCCAAACCCTCTCAAATCCCTCAACCACGAACCAGCTTGTTCCAGCAAGCATCACTTCGACCCGCATAGGAGCTGTTTCGGTGAACCAGGTTGCTCCACCAACCATCACGTTCTCTTCCTCAAGCACGAACCAGCCAAACCCTCTCAAATCCCTCAAGCACGAACCAGCTTGTTCCAGCAAGCATCACTTCGACCCTCATAGGAGCTGTTTCGGTGAACCAGGTTGCTCCACCAACCATCACGTTCTCTTCCTCAAGCACGAACCAGCCAAACCCTCACTTTCCCTCAAGCACGAACCAGCTTGTTCCACCAAGCATCACTTCGACCCGCATAGGAGCTGTTTCGGCGAACCAGGTTGCTACACCAACCATCATGTTCTCTTCATCTTGCATTAGGTGACTGATAAGCCTTCGGCTTATCTAGTTTTATAACTAGATGGACCGTGGTTTTTGTGCAAATTATTCGAGTTCACTCTCGATTTCGCCCAAATTTGCCTTGTTTTGTTCTTAAGTTGGACTTTGACTCGTTTTTCGTCTTTTGTGTAGTTTTTAGCTTATTTTGGATAGAATTATGCTTTTGGTTGCTTTTGGTGTTTTCAGGTCAATAAGTGAAGCTCCGGGAGTCAAGGAAAGCCAAGAAATAGTGGAAATTACAATTCTGAAGACTCGCCCCGCGAGAGATGTCTCGCCTCGCGAGTCCCTGAAGACCCTGGAAGACAGAGACCATCACGGCATAGCCGTGATTAAGGTCACGGCTGTGACAAATTGAGGTTTGAAGACTCGCCCCGCGAGAGACAGCTCGCCTCGCGAGAAAATGAAGACTTGGAAGTCAGAGACCATCACGGCCTAGCCGTGATGAAGGTCACAGCCTAGAATTGAATCTCGCCGCGCGAAAGCATCTCGTCCCGCGAGAGTTTGAAGACCCTGGAAGACAGAGGCCATCACGGCCTAGCCGTGATGAAGGTCACGGCTGTGACAGATTGAGGTTTGAAGACTCGCCCCGCGAATACAAGCTCGCCTCGCGAAAATCCAAAATTTGAAGCGCGCCAATACTAAATTTCGCGTCGCGAGAGTAAGCTCGCCCCGCGAGCGGGCGAGAAACAGAATCCTTATTTAAAGGCTGTTTCAGATCAGAATTGGGTATCAAGTTGTTAGCCACTGTTTAGATCAGAATAGGAGTGCGAATCCTTGTTTCTGGAGCTGCGTCTCCCTTCTCTTCTCTTTTCTTCTTTTAGTTTATTATTATGGAGATTATTGCCGATTGTTTATGCGTCGTCACGGGCATGAGGAACTAATCCCCTCGTCCGAGGGATCAATGAAGCCACCCATGGCGGTGTAGTGTTCTAGTGATGTATGTTTTTCTCCCCTTCTCTTATGAATGTTTTCCAATTCTGTTTTGATTGCATTGATCATATGTGTTGCGTGATTAACTAGTTAACGTGTTTGAGACCGAACGGCGAGTCGCGTTTAAGAACTTGAATTGGAATCATTAATTGAATAATGAGCACGACCGTGGATTTATTTAATAGAATTCGAGATTAGGGTTATGAGACAGAACAAGTAATTAATCCAATTGTCGAATACGTCCTATTGAGCACGACAGTGGATATAGGAGAATTTGGGGGTCCCGGTTAACATTATAATTGAACTTAGGGAGGAATACATCATCACTTGGGTACTATACATGATTGGGTAGGTGGATTTGAGACCTTGGATATTTTAATTTCTGAATTTAATCACATTAGTTTTAATCTATTTGTTATTTGAAATTTTGATCATAATCTCCCTCTCTCAACCACTTTCCTCACTTGACCAAACGTATCGGATTTCCCGCGGATTAGTCGAATTGGTAGCCCAATCCCTGAGTTCGACCTCGGTAATTACTTACCGTGTTTCTTTTATTACTTGCGACGACCCGGTACACTTGCCGGCGTCCCAACAAGTTTTTGGCACCGTTGCCGGGGATTGGCACGACCAATTTTCCTAATTTTTAGGAAATTTGGCTGTTTGGTTAAGCTGACTTTTAGTTTTATTTTCTTTTATTTAATTGCTATTATTTTTCTCTGCTTCTTTGATTCCACTTGGTCTTTGCCTGTTTTTGTATGCGAGGTACCCTTCTACAAGAGGACTTGCTATTTGATTCCGAGATCACCAGGACCGAGAGGCAATTAAGGAAAGAAGCCAGGGAACGGAAAAGAATTGAAGGAATTAAAATAGAGGGCATGGCTGAAGAAAACCCTCCTCCTCCTCCTCGTTACAAGCCTCTCTTCGAGTACGATCTACCAAGCTTGGGAGATTGTGACTCTTCTATTGTCAGGGGCAACCTGAATACAGACTCCTTCAGAGTGGAAGCATGTGTCACATTCCAGATCCGCGAGAATCAGTTTGATGGGAGTGGCAAACAGGACCCTCATAGACACATCACTCGCTTCCTTGAAGCTTGTGACTTGCAGAAGACCAGGGAGTCTCTCGGGATGAGTTTCGCTTGCGGCTTTTCCCTCTTTCTCTTAGGGATGTCGCTCGATTGGTGGGCTGACAGTTTGGATAGGAACAACATCGAAACTTGGGAGCAGATGGCACGAAGTTCCTAACCAAATATTTTCCTCCTCGGAAGGCGGCACAAGCAAGAATAAGCCGTCACATCATTCAGGCAGACGGAGGATGAAACTTACAATGAAGCGTGGGAGAGGTACAATGGGTTATTGAGAAGATGTCCCTCAAGCATTCTTTGACCCGGTTTCCAAAGTTCAGCATTTCTTTAATGGGTTGAGGGGACGCTATCGGATGAACTGTGATGCCGCAGTGGCGGTTCTTTCTCTTATTTATCAGCGGAGGATGGATGGACATTGTTAGAGAAGATGTCATATAATGATTACAACCGTGGTAGGGAGACCTCAAGTGGAATCGGTTGGGGACAATGGAAGCCATTTTAGAGCAAAACAGACTCTTGAAGATGCGAGAATGAGGCTTTGTCCGGGAACAAGAGGGTTAATGCGATACACGAGGGAATGCCTCCGGGTTGTGCAAATTGTAATGGAGATCATGACACTCAGATTTGCCCGCTAAATTTCTCTCGGGAACATGTGGACTCATGCCACAACTTCTATGACACTCGTGCCCCAGAACAACTATCGGAGGAACAATCGAATCGGAATAGGGGCTACATGAGGAGAGACCATCCGGATTTGCTTGGAGTGATGTTAATGGTGGTCTAGCCGGTCAACAACATCCTCAATAGAATTGGCAACAACCTCAACAGGGTCTCGAGACCGAACATTGGAATTCAGCATAGAATACTCAGAGAGCTCTTCCGGGGCCTAATCAGTTGCAAATATCAGATGGTGGAAGACAACCGTGGGAGCTGGCCTTTGAGAAGATGACCGCGACAGTTGAGAAGTTGTCAACCTTTACATGCACAGCTTTAGAGAAAGTGAATGCGTCAGTTGACAAGTTGGCAACTCATACAGGGTCGGCAATTCACAATCTAGAGACGCAGGTTGCTCAGCTCGCAAGGCAACTTAATGAGCGTCTACCAGGCACTCTCCCAGGTGACACCGAGAACAACCCGAAGAACCAATGCAATGCCATCACAACTAGAAGCGGAAGGGTGTTGGAACCTAGCAGGGTTACCACTAGTTCTCAGGATGACAAGGGCCCGGAACAACTACCCGTTGAGGAAGACCAACCAGAGAAAGAAGGGTTGGCAAGTGACAAGGCACCGGAGCAAGGGGAAGGCTGAAACTTGTGGATGAAGAGTTCCGAAGGAAGAAGTGGGTTGAACCCCAAGACCTCCCGCCCTACATGAAGGTTCCGTATCCTGAAAGATTGAAGAAGCCTCAACAGGATAAGAAGGTCAACAGATTCCTTGATGTCTTCCGCAAGCTTCAGATTAACATTCCATTTGCGGAAGCCTTGGAACAGATGCCATCATATGCCCGATTTATGAAGGAGCTTCTCACCAAGAAGCGGAGGATAGTGGATGAGGAAACGGTTGCTTTGACCGAGGAGTGTAGTGCCATACTTCAGAGAAAACTACCTCCAAAGTTGAAGGATCCCGGTTCTTTTTCGATACCATGCACCATTGGGGGGATGACTGTAGGGAAGGCATTGTGTGATCTAGGGGCAAGCATCAACTTGATGCCCCTCTCTATGATGAAGAGGTTGGGGATCCAAGAAGTTAAGGATACACGGATGTCGCTCCAACTGGCCGACCGCTCTATAAAATATCCTTATGGGGTGGTCGAAGACTTGTTAGTGAAGGTGGACAAGCTTATATTTCCGGCGGACTTTGTAGTGCTTGATATGGATGAAGACGCCGAGATCCTCTCATATTGGGTAGGCCCTTCTTGGCCACTGGGGGTGCCTTAATAGATGTGCGACAAGGGAAACTCACTCTAAGGGTGCAAGATGAGGAGGTAGTCTTCAATCTCTTTGAAACAATGAAGCACCCTGCAGAGAGGACGGAAGTGTATCGATTGGATATGGTGGATCCAACTACCAAGGCAAGGGCAACTAGAGAAGCCCATGGTTCTTCGCTTGCAAAAGTGTCGGTAAAATCCCATGATGGGGACAGTGAGGAAAAAGACCCTTTGGGGGATGAGGTCTATCTCGAGTGGTTGAAAGACATGGAAGCCTTACCGAGTCTCCCAGGGGAAGAATGTGCAAAGGAAGAGCTCAGCAGCAAGGGCAAGAAAAAGAAGGGTAAGGCACCAAGGTTGAAAGGTGGCACAACCGTGGTGGTCAATGCAAACAATGAGTTGATCCCAAAAAAGACCATCACGGGGTGGAGAGTTCGTGCTGATTATAGAAGGATGCTGGACTTAAATGAGTTGTCCGGGAACAATAGGAGAGCTTATGAAAGGGCAAGAGCCTACAGAATACGGACTGAGGCATGGAATGGCAAGCAAGATCTACATCCGGATTAACCCTTAGGGGTGACTTGAGTCAGGCTCGGGACGTTAAACAAGCGCTACTTGGGAGGCAACCCAAGCTAGGTATCCTTTGGTTTTAGTTTGTCATTTAAAAAAAAAAAAAAAGGCTTGATTCGCCACGCGAATCCACATTGACCGCGCGAGACAGAAGCCCTGAATCTCTTGGGTTGCTTACTTTTCTGTCTCGCGTCGCGAGGTCTACTTTCGCCTCGCGATTCTGGGCATCAGCATCTGTGGGAATTCCAGATTCGCCACACGAGATACTACTCGCCTCGCTATTCTGGAAAGTGTGAATAACAATTTTCCAGATTCGCCTCGCGAGTTAGCTATCGCCTCGCGAATCTGCACTTAAGGTCTTAAAATTGCAGGAGTTCTTCCAGGATGCTATGCAACAGAAGGGAGGCCGTGAGACCAATATTGATGAGGAGGCAACCATGGAAATTTGATCAGGGAGTATTCTCTCCTCTCCTCACTCTTGTTTGTTTTTGTTTTTGATTTTCGTTTTGTTTTTGTTTGTCACTCTTGAATAATTTGAGAAGATCAAGAGTTGTTGTATGAGTGTCGTGTCGGCAAGCTTGTTGGATTTTGATTAAATTGAGCACAGATTGCATGAATTATTTTGATCATTGATGATTTCCCCCTAGGTTCTGAAAGTAGAAAAGTTGATCCCCACTTAAAAATTGAAAATTGAACTTTGAGATTTATTATGATTGCTTGATTTATGATAAATTTGGGGTGAGGGGGTGCACACACTAGGAATTGTATCTCGGTCAAACAATTTGCAAAATTTCCAGGTGAGGATTTGAGCCTCCAACTCTGTTTTTGATTGTGTGAATCACTTTTAAGTTGCACTTTCCCGGATTTGCTTGAATCTCTTTATGGTTTGCATGATTATGTGTTGCATCAAATGATTTAGGCAATTTTCTTTGAATTAACTACTTGGCCATAAATTGAACCAACCTTGATGAATGATCCCTAGTTAGCCACATTGAGCCTTGAAGCCTATTGTTCTTGATGACCTTACATTACAAGCCATTAACTCAGAAAAACCATGATTTTCCCCTATCCTAGGATTTAGGAGAGTATGGAATTTTAGCTTTGTGAGTGTTGTTGTGGAACTAAGTTTGGGGTGGCTACAAGTTCATGAATCATAGTTGAGAAAAAGAAAAATGGAAGTAAGGGCCGAAGGCTTAAGAAAAAAAAAATGAGTGATGAAAAGCATTGAATATATGCCAAAAAGGGTAAAGAAAAATAAATATAAAAAGGAAGAGGTGTGTAGCCACCAAATGCAAGGAAGAGAATAATATGAGAGTGAATTCAATTGTTGTGATATTAGTTTCATGCTCTCATTGATCCTAGGGATTTAGCCTCTATCCTCTGAATATCTTACCTTAGCCAGGCCCCATTACAACCTTTGAAAGACCTATTGATGTTGCATGCATGTTTTCGTGGGAACTATGTTTGAGATGAAAATCAAATTCATGGGAAGTGCTCTTAGAATGTGAAAGTGAGTGAAAAGTTCATAGCCTAGACAAACTTGAGCGAATGAGTGAAATACTAAATGCCCTTGTGAGGAAGGCAATTGTTTGAAATAGGTGATCTTCCTTTGTGTGTATCTTTGAGCCTCAACTTAGAGTAATGATGGCATGAACGATAAGTTCTCAATGGTTTAAAGTAAATGAATGTGGGGATTACGTTAATATAGGGGGGGAGATCATTGGAGAAAAACTGTTTTGATTGCATTAAATTTGTGCGAAATCGATTGATTCCTTTAGGCTTGCCAAGTCTTGAGTCGTTTTTGAGTTTTAAGCTTGCTTGGGGACAAGCAAGGTTTAAGTTTGGGGTGTTTTGATAAGCCTTCGGCTTATCTAGTTTTATAACTAGATGGACCGTGGTTTTTGTGCAAATTATTCGAGTTCACTCTCGATTTCGCCCAAATTTGCCTTGTTTTGTTCTAAAGTTGGACTTTGACTCGTTTTTCGTCTTTTGTGTAGTTTTTAGCTTATTTTGGATATAATTATGCTTTTGGTTGCTTTTGGTGTTTTCAGGTCAATAAGTGAAGCTCCGGGAGTCAAGGAAAGCCAAGAAATAGTGGAAATTACAATTCTGAAGACTCGCCCCGCGAGAGATGTCTCGCCTCGCGAGTCCCTGAAGATCCTGGAAGACAGAGACCATCACGGCATAGCCGTGATTAAGGTCACGGCTGTGACAAATCGAGGTTTGAAGACTCGCCCCGCGAGAGACAGCTCGCCTCGCGAGAAAATGAAGACTTGGAAGTCAGAGACCATCACGGCCTAGCCGTGATGAAGGTCACAGCCTAGAATTGAATCTCGCCGCGCGAAAGCATCTCGTCCCGCGAGAGTTTGAAGACCCTGGAAGACAGAGGCCATCACGGCCTAGCCGTGATGAAGGTCACGGCTGTGACAGATTGAGGTTTGAAGACTCGCCCCGCGAATACAAGCTCGCCTCGCGAAAATCCAAAATTTGAAGCGCGCCAATACTAAATTTCGCGTCATGAGAGTAAGCTCGCCCGCCCAGCGGCGAGAAACAGAATCCTTATTTAAAGGCTGTTTCAGATCAGAATTGGGTATCAAGTTGTTAGCCACTGTTTAGATCAGAATAGGAGTGCGAATCCTTGTTTCTGGAGCTGCGTCTCCCTTCTCTTCTCTTTTCTTCTTTTAGTTTATTATTATGGAGATTATTGCCGATTGTTTGTGCGTCGTCACGGGCATGAGGAACTAATCCCCTCGTCCGAGGGATCAATGAAGCCACCCATGGCGGTGTAGTGTTCTAGTGATGTATGTTTTTCTCTCCTTCTCTTATGAATGTTTTCCAATTCTGTTTTGATTGCATTGATCATATGTGTTGCGTGATTAACTAGTTAACGTGTTTGAGGCCGAACGACGAGTCGCGTTTAAGAACTTGAATTGGAATCATTAATTGAATAATGAGCACGACCGTGGATTTATTTGATTAGTGCAACCATATAGGGAACAAGGTTTAATAGAATTCGAGATTAGGGTTATGAGACAGAACAAGTAATTAATCCAATCGTCGAATACGTCCTATTGAGCACGATAGTGGATATAGGAGAATTTGGGGGTCCCGGTTGACATTATAATTGAACTTAGGGAGGAATACATCATCACTTGGGTACTATACATGATTGGGTAGGTGGATTTGAGACCTTGGATATTTTAATTTCTGAATTTAATCACATTAGTTTTAATCTATTTGTTATTTGAAATTTTGATCATAATCTCCCTCTCTCAACCACTTTCCTCACTTGACCAAACGTATCGGATTTCCCGCGGATTAGTCAAATTGGTAGCCCAATCCCTGAGTTCGACCTCGGTAATTACTTACCGTGTTTCTTTTATTACTTGCGACGACCCGGTACACTTGTCGGCGTCCCAACAGTGACCTTACTCTACCATGGTAGCTTATTCATAGGAGCTTGTCGTTGTCTTGATTTTTGAATCATTGCATACTACCTATTCGATGAAATGCTCATATCATGAATCCTTTGTTTTTTTTCCGTGATTTTTTATTTTTTTATTTGCTTCCATTAATGAGGATGATCATGAAATTTTATTGTTATATGATAACTGAGTATGAGGGGGTTGCTCCTCCAATGGTGTTAGTGCATTGTAAAGAAGGGCATGAAGATCAGCCCAATGAGCTGCTCTGTAGTTGAAACTGTCATTTCTTGTTAATATCCTGCTGAACTTCCCACTATCTGTTGCCTGGTTCTGCTTAGGAAACGAAAAAATATCATTAACTCATTGTTTTTCGTTCCTTTATTGTTTTTGAAGAAAGACTACAGTTTCCCGAGGTACTAAACATCAAGATTAAAAGAATTTATGTCCTTGGTTTACTATTATCCCTTGAATATTCCTTAACAAAGTATCAACCATGCATTCAGTTTCAGCATTCAAAAGGGAGTAAAGAGTCACAAAATTGAAATTAATTTAGGATCAGTTTATTGCAGTTTGTCCCATATTTGTTTCCATTAAGCTCCTTCTAACTTTCCATAGCATATGTATAGTGTTCTACGCTACTCAATTTGATTTTTGCTGTGTATATTGTATGTTCCGTTTTGTTTTGGATGGTTGATGTTCAGGTGGAAGACACTGTAGATCTCAGTCATGATTCAGAATGGAATAGCGAAAGAAGTACAAGTAATGTTGTTATTGGTAATAACAATGAAAATAAGGAAGATGGAGATGAAGGCTTGAAAAGGATAACTGAATTGTCGTCAGATGACATCTTTGGCTTGGAATTTGCATCTGAAGCTGAAGCATGTAACTTCTACTTTTCATATGCTAAGAGTCGTGGTTTCGTGGCTAGAAAAGATGAAATTCGCCGGGATGCGATGGGAGAGATAAACATGCGTCAGTTAGTTTGCAATAGGGAGGGCAAGAGAAATCAAAGTCATTTGGATAGACTGGACAGACGTAGAGAACACAGGCCTATTACCCGTACAATGTGCCCTGCCAGGTTTCGTGTCCATATTGATGGCATACATTCGAAGTGGATAGTTGTTGCGTTTGAGGATGCACATAACCATGATTTGACATCGCCTGAACAAGTTCATTTGATTCCGTCTTACCGGTCAATGAGCAATGTAGACAAGACACAAGTAGACACCCTTCATTTATATGGTGTTAGGACATGCCATATAATGGGTCTAATGCTTGGACAAAAAGGTGGACATGGTGAGCTAGGATTTTGTAAGAAGGACTTGTACAACCACATTGATCGTCAAAAGCGTGCTAAGATAGAAGATGGTGATGCTTTTGCCGCGCTGTCCTATTTGCAAGCAAAGGCTGATAACGATCCCATGTCCTTTGCCAAGTTTACAACAACAGCGGAAGGTAGGTTGCAGAATTTGTTTTGGGCTGATGGAGCTAGTCGCATAGACTATGAATGTTTTGGTGATGTGCTGGCGTTTGAAACTACCTATAAAAAGAACAAGTACAACAAGCCATTGGTGATTTTTTGCGGTTATAATCACCACGGACAAACTGCAATTTTTGGTTGTGCACTTGTTGACGATGAGAAGACAGAGACGTATAGATGGGTTTTAGAAACGTTTTGTGAAGCTATGTGTAACAAACACCCAAATGCAATTGTTACTGATGGAGACAATGCGATGAGGGAAGCTATAAAAATTGTGTTTCCTGATGCTACCCATAGGCTTTGTTCATGGCACCTTCACCAAAATGGTGTTGAAAATGTAAAGAACTCGGATTTCCTTGAAGAGTTGAAGAAGCTAATCTATGGCAACTTCTCTCCTGCCAGGTTTGAAGAACAATGGGAGGCTGTCATTGGTAAATATGGCCTGCATAATAACAAATGGGTAAAAAAAATTTATAAGATGAAGGAATCGTGGGCTAGTGCTTACTTGCGTGATAAGTTATTCTGCGGCATTAGAACAACCTCGATGTGTGAAGGCATTAACTCCTTCATCAAGAGATATGTGCAACAAAGGAACAGCTTAGTCGATTTTTTACACAATTTTGAGCGCGCTTTGAAAGAATACAGACACAATGAATTGATGTCCGATTTCAACTCTTCATATGCTGACCCTGTTCTTACAACTGCCCTGCATAAAATAGAACAAGGTGCAGCGAAAGTCTTTACAAGGTCTAAGTTTAGAGAAGTAAAATCTGAGATTGAGGATTGTGCAGCTTTAAATATATCTGAACGGGTAGTTAATGGAGATTTTGTGCACCTGAAGATGAATGAATTCTGCAATCCTAGAAGTGAGTTTGTCGTTGTTTTTGATACAACAGAGAGGAAATTTACATGCGAGTATCGGATGTTTGAGTCACGGGGCATTCCTTGCAGTCATATATTCTGTGCAATGAGGCATGAACACATTGATGCTATACCCAGCTCCCTAATTTGCCGACGATGGACCAAGACTGCTAAGCTTGACTATATGACAGCTGCTCCTTCTGATGATTGTGATCTAGAAAAACTTGTTATGTTACGTTCAGGTGCATTATCTGCTGTATGTAACAGATTGTGCAATCTTGCAGCCCAAAACAGGGATGATTTTTTGTATATTAGATCTGAAATCCATAAACTCACATTAAAGCTAGAGAGTCGTATTAATGGAACACCCCAACAAAACACAGGTGCTAATGTGATTAACGATCCCGAGATGGTAAAAACCAAAGGTGCCCCGCGAAAGAAGAAATATGACAAGAAGAGGAGGCGGTGTTCTCATTGCAAGATAATTGGTCACAATATTAGTACATGTCCTGTTTTATCTCAGAAGGATGTTTTGTGTAGTATGGATGAAGAGCTGTCAGGTTCAGAAGGTGATTTAGACATGGAAATAAGTGATAATGTAAGTAGTATGTTTGTTTAATTAAATGAGTAAAAGGTGAACTGTTGATAAAGTACTTGTATGATTTTAGAGCTCTAATACATTGAATAATATATAGGTGTATGTTCTGGATGATGACGTTGATGGAACTCAACAAACATGTTCAGTTCAAGCATCTACTCGTAGTGAACATGTAAGTCTGTCATTTAACTACCACCTTAAAAAACCATGTATGTCTAACTTGTTAAAGGCTGTTGTGAAGGTTTCTTGTCCACGGCAGAAGAAGCAAAAGGTGAAATGTCCAATTCCAACTCAAAAATCAGCAAAGGTATGTATAGGTAAATCAATAATTAGTTAATGTCTGGGTTTCAGTTTCCAACATTGTTGAATTTTATGCAGCAGAAGCAGGCATTGCCCCAAGAACAAGATAAACATAATGGAACTGGTAGTGGTGCACATCAGAATATACCAAATAGATATGCTCAAACTGTGCATCATTTCCCAAAATATCCTGCACTTCCAATGTTTCCCAACATGGTCCCTCCTTATCACATTTACCATCCTCTAAATCAGTCGTTCCCTATGTATCCACAGGTATATAAAATGTCCTTCGAGTTCCATTTGTATATTTGTTAATACTATTCTAAATTTGGTGATGGATTTTGTTGTAGTATTTTGGTTTTATGGGCGATCCTCCTGATACAAGGAAAAAGTGATCACTGATATTAAAGAACAGGTTAGTCTGTTTGGCAACTATGCAGCTGGTTTATTGCATATTTAAATTGATGTTTGTTTGAAAACTACAACATCTTATTACTTTTTTCACAGGGACTTTGTTCATGGGTATGAGAACATGACTATAGGACTAATGGGCAAATTAACATGAAGCTGATGGATTCTGTCGTGGGGCAACTATAGAACCACTGTTCTGATTGGGATTTTACTTTTTTAAACTGTTGTGATTGTGATTTTCATTGAACCACTGTACTTTGCAATACAACTTGGTTTATCTTTTTTAGTGAGTATTTCTGGCATTGGTGTTATGTTTTTGATTTCTCGCATGGTACAGCAACATGTTTTGGTGTTCATTCCGAATGATTTCTAATTTGATCGTGATGCAAAGTATTATGTAATTTATTTGAGATTGTGATGTATTCCTTTCTCGTCTTCCTTTGCTCTGCATGGAGTTGTTCTGTTGAATAAAGCTACTGAGCCTTTGGTGTTCATTCAGAATGGTAAGTGGCCATTTACTAATTATTTGATTCAAAGGTTTAAACTTATATATGACTTTATAATATTGTAATTATTATTACACTCATGTGATTTGCTAGTAATAACTTAAGATCAATTTCACCAGGGCATTGATAGAAAGGATGTCAGAATTGTGTGCCACTTCAACATCCCAAAGTCAATGGAAGCATTCTATCAAGAGTTAGGCAGAGCAGGTCGTAATCAATTGCCCTCTACAAGTCTGTTGTACTATCTTCTAGATGATCACAAAATAATGGTTGGCTCACCTAACTTGATATTTTGATCTTGTTCTTCATATTAGACTTGTTTCCTCTAATTACGATGTGTCAGGAATTTATATTACGTAACTCTGGAAGCAAGCAGTTACAGTCATCAAGTTCTCAAGAAGATTCATCCAGAAGGTCCCTGACTGAGTTCAATCAGGTGACATCCAAATCCCTACATACTTCTTGAACACAGAATCTATGCATTGTGCCATTATGTATTCAAGTAATGATATCTATGTGGAAATATGTAGATGGTTGAATATTGTGAAGGATCTGGGTGTCGTAGGAAAAGAATTCTCGAGAGTTTTGGGGAACAGGTAATGGAATATATAGCCTTAAATATGTAGTCTGTCTCATGTTAACCTGAGTGGATATCTTACAGTCTTTGTTCAAAGTAGGTAACTGCATCACTATGTGGAAAAACATGTGATGCCTGCAGACATCGGAACTTAGTTGCAAGGTATTTGGAGGATCTCAGAACTGCCTTTGCTCTCCGCCAGAAAATTGGTTCCTTTCGAGTTTTTATCAGCAGGTGCTATATTATTCATGTATGACAATTCCTCTTATGCTTTAGGAATTGCACTTAAAATTTTTATAAATGGACAATATTTGGGTATAGACAGTCTGCATTTTGTGTACTGTTGTAGATCCTTGTGCAAAAGATGATACAAGCAATGAACTCTCAGGCAATGCTAGATTGGAAGCTTCCCCCTGTGCTGTACTAATAGAAAGTTCTTCCTTTGATACAAAGTTGCCAGAAATACCATCCTTCTCTGAATTCGTTAATAGTAGCAAGGCAAAAGGGGACCAATTAAAGGACATGAAAAAGCATTCATCAAGAGTAGAAAAGAAGATGAGGGTAGAGTAGATTGACTCTTCTGTAGCTACTATTAATTTGTTTGAGTTTTAGTTGCAATATATGTGCCAAGTGCTGACTTTGGTTTTTGTGAGAAATTGCACTTTGTTAATTGTTTTCAACCATTATCGTCTTTTTCTTATACGAATATCATGTAAAAATTCCATTTTAGCGTTTAAAGAATTGTTGATTGCGGTTTGTTGGTGCAATTCTTTGTGCAAGTATCTTTTTCAGCATTAAGGAAACAAACCCTACAGCAACCGTTAAATGCTAATGCGCTTGTCAAGAGAAACAATCATGCTCGAGTTTTGTGAAGCTATTTTTGAAAGTTAATAACTCAAATATGTTAACTGGCTAATCTATGGTAAAGGAAGTTGTACTTTCAGGTCAAAGTTATTTATTTTATTTTTTGTGGCATTGGACAGGAACTACAGGGGGCTTCATCTTTTAGAAGTTACTTGTGCTTTTGAAATCTCCAATCTCAAAGCCTAAGATGCCTTTGAATTATACTCCACGCAAAGACTTCCAAGCCACATTCATTCAGAGTTCCCACTCCCAGTCACCAAATCCCGATAACCAGTTTGAGTGTCATCTTCTAAGTCTTGTCAGATGTCTTCCAATTTATTTTCCCTCTTTTACCCTTTAGTCCGTTTCTAACCATTATGGTTTGAATGTAACTATTTCCAGAACATTCATTCAGTCAATGACAGAATACTAGTTCCAGGAACTCACAAGACACTATAAAAAAGGAACAACAAATTTGCATAACTGGGATAGTCTTGTATTACATGAACTTGGTCTGAACCATACAAATAAGAAGGATTAAGTTCCTCTAAAATGAGTTGGGGTGTAAGTAAAGTGAGTAATAGTGTATCCACCATTGATTAGCTAAAGTATATTGAGATCTCAATCCACTTTAGTTAATCAAGTATGCTTACACCTTACTCGCTGTATATCAAGTCTCACTTTAAAGGAGTTTTATCCTATCAGAAGATGCTTCTATATCTTTATGCCACCGGAAACGTACATTTATTCAATGAAAGCTTAACTTGCTATTTACTAGTTCTATGCATTGTGCAGTGGTAATTTTCCAACGAAGTTGGAATTTAGACTACCTAGGTAAAGATTGTCCTCAAACTCCAAAGCTGAAGTCACTAATTTAATCACCTTTCCATTATTATCATCAAATCTCCTGATTATTTTACCGTCAGTTGCCACATTCACCACCGTTGCTTTCTTATGTACACCAACGATCGGGCCTTTCAAGGTCTATCCTCCTCGACCAAGTCCTAATCGACGTCTTTTCTCAAATCGGTCCAACTTGGGTCGTGCTAGTCTTATCGGGCCTAAGGGCATTCCGGAACATCACGGGTGACTATTTGTCACCCTTGGGACATTTGAGTCAATTTGGTCCATCTTGGCTGATCGGCCCTTTGAAGGTCTATCCTCCTCGACCAAGTCCTATTCGACATCTTTTCTCAATGCGGTTTGGACTTGGGTCGTGCTAGTCTTATCGGGCCTAAGGGCATTCCGGAACATCACGGGTGACTATTTGTCACCCTTGGGACATTTGAGTCAATTTGGTCCATCTTTGCTGATCGGTCCTTTCAATTAGGGGTGTTCGCGGATTGGATTGGATCGGTTTTGAGCAAAAAAGTCATCTGATCCAATGATAAAAACAATATGCGGTTTGGATTGGATCGGCTTGCTTCCTTCAAAAAATCCGATCCGATCCGATCCAATCAAATGCGGTTTGGATTGGATTGGATAATTCGGTTTTTATCGATACATATTTACATAGTTATTTACATCAAATAACAACCAATATTTCGGTTCGATTTGGATTTGATCGAGTATTTAAAGAGCCATATGAATTTGTTACTTATTTAAAATAATAATTAATTTTAAAATATTATATTGATAATTTCTAATAAGTGTTTTAACGGGATATACATGAATTGATATGCACTTTCATGTGTAAAGATATTTTACACTATCACCTAATTATAAATTGTTAAATCTTTGATTATTGTCCTAAATATATTAAAAGTCACTCATAACATGATTTATAATTGGTTAACAGTGTAAAAGTTTTTACACTAACATTACATTTACATACCAATTAAACTTTCTAATTAAGGACTAGGTGATAACTTATAAAAATATAAAGACTAATAAATACTTCTATAATATAAAGATCAAATTATTTTCATTGAACTAAATAATTTCGGTTTGGATTGGATTGGTATTACATAGAGGATCCGAAATTCGATCCAATCCAATGAAAAATTTCGGTTTTTTTCGGTTTGCGGTTTTTTCGGTTGTCGGTTTTTTGGTTCGGTTAGTGCGGTTGGCATTGGATTGGATCGGTTGATGAACACCTCTACTTTCAATATAAATTGCTCCAATTTTTTTTAAAAAATATATCAATATTTACCTTCATATATATATATATATATATATATATATATTTGTCCTTAAAAAATTATTTATATATAAGATTATAATTCCAGATTCACCATCGCTAATATTGCAACCTTTCCTCTTCCGCACAACTGGGATGCACATTAGATGCAGCAAGCTCCCTGTTTGATTATCAAACCATTCCCTTTCCCCAGATTACCTCTTCGTCAATTGCATCCAGAGGAAGAGCCGCACGATAATAATGACGCGCCGACCAAACAACGCAGTCTTTCACCACAACTCCTTCTCTTCCGTCTGGCAAAGTGTTCTATATAATGACCCACATATTGAAATCAGAAACTACTCTCTTTCAACCAAATTCAAGTATAATTTCGAATTACCAATTGGGAAAATCAACGATGAGGCAGAGGGGACGAGCAATCAGGGGAAAGTGGTCAACAAAGAGGGTACGGAGGACGAACGACCAAGAGTTTGATTCACCGGTTATAGATCTTTCTTCGAGGTTTTGCTTCTAACCCTTGTTATCTGAAATTCTTATTGTTGATGCTAGCTAACATGGTCAATTACTATATTACAGTGACGGCAAAAGGAAAAACACTGTGGTGATTGAACACTGTGGGGAAACAACACCATATCCTCAGAAGGTATCTCAAATTATGATCAAGTTTTCATTGTTACATTCAGTCATTTCATATTTGCTATCATTTTGTATTGTGTTTCGTTTGTTAAATATAACCTTTCAAAAATTGTTAGGGTGATTTGGAGAAACTAGGATCCCAAGTCAACCAGCTCACTCAATCACTGGACAAGTTTACAAACATTGCAAACATGTTGGTAGCCAATAGCCCCACTGTGACAAATTCCACAATGTCCCCCATGCCAACAGACATGATTGTTAGTCGGCTCTTCACCCCTCCTTCGAACAAGAGTGGAACTGAAAGGGTACTGAAAACAGTGGAGAGTCCAAGCGGTTTCTATATTAGAAAAGCATCAGACATCACTGGGTCTCCTTCGGCTGTTGCCCAGACCCCTCCAAACCCATATGTAACTACACTATTTTTTATGTAATTGATAAATGTTATATTAATATTAAATTTATAAATAACAATTTATGCATATTAACTGCATTTTATATGCAATGCAGTGGCTTGTGTCATTGTTCAGGCCTGCCCAGAATATGCGCCTGACTAGTGAGGAGTTAGCTGTTGCAGCCTTTATTTTTGGAAGAAATAATGCCGAGTTACTTGATCCGTAAGTGAATGGCTCAATTAACATCTTCCTAATTTTTGTTTATTATTTTACTGTTAAAATTAACCGTTTAAGTGTAACAGTGATGAGTTGCTGGTTACATGTGGTGAGGGTTTCGAGACGGCTACTAGGGGAAACATGCAAGGGTTGCTTCCTGGAATGATGCTGGATCAGGAGGTTATAATATACTATGCATAATCCCAAGAATTTAAGTTCATCTAGTATTTCAACAGGTCTAACTAAAACACCTTTTATTGTTATAGATTCTGAACTGTGTGTCATGCATGCTGACTGACCAAGAGAGGACCAAAAAATGCTTCCCTGAATTCTGGTTTTTTCCAACGATGTTTGCGGTAAAAATTTGCTTACCTTGCGCCCAATCTGTTTCTGTTTCCATTTTATCTTATTTTCTGGTTCATAAAATAATAATGTTTCTAATGAATGATGCAGCAATTTGTGGATACATGGAGCATGACTCCAACAACCATGTTTCAGCTATATGGCTACAAGTTCATGGGTATGATTGACTACATTAAGAAGGTAATACAACTTCACTTCATAAATAAATCAACTCTGTAGTAATTATACTGGTTTCTTTGGAACTGAACATGATCCTGTTATATAATGTAAACAGATTTACATTCCTATAAATGAAGATAATCTGCACTGGTTTCTCATTGTTGTGGACTTGACTGCAAAACAAATTGTCCTGTTGGACTCTTTTCCATCCCCTCATCATGCTGAGGCAAGACTCAACAAAGTACAGAAAGTGGTAATGAACCCAACCATTTATTGAATAACCCATTTATATGTGTATCACACCTATGCTGAATTTTTAGTGACTAAATTTTATTTTGCAGGCCCTGTTTCTGCAAGACCTGTTAAAGTACAGATTTGAGAGCACCATGAAAAAAACTGAACCAATACTTGTATCCAAATTTGTTGTTGTTGTGCCTGAGGGACTTCCCAAGCAATCAAATGACTCGTAAGAACAACATGGGCCTTTTTGTCTTTTTAGCATACCTATTACACTAAAATTGATGTCTGACTTGTGTGCTGGATCTGTCTTCAAAGGAATGATTGTGGCGTTTATGTGGCAAAATGGATGATGACCTATGAAGACGACAACTATATAATAGAGGTGCTCATTTAGTTTCAGTTATTTGAGCAATGAGCAATTTCCAATCGTCCCTAATTTTCAATGACATTACAGGTTAATGATGGTACTAGGCTGCTGCTTGCACTTGATTTGGTATTGAAGCCACACAATGAGAAGAGGGAGCATGTGAAGATGGGTGCTATTGAGCTGAACAAGTGATTCTACAAAGGAAACAAATGAAGCGAGGACTTAATTATACAGTTTATATATTTTAAAATGACTATGGACATTTTGGGTTTTTAATTCTAGACAATTAGCACTTCTGTTTTAGTGACTATGAACTAGTATTAATATTTTGGGTTGAATGGACTTCTTTGAATTTTGTGACTGCTACATTATGGTGTGAAATCTCCATTATGTGACTATGGATATTTTGTGGAAATTACTTACCATGCTATATATGTTCATGTGTTATTTCTTCCACTGTTTTTTATCATATTGTTGTGCAGCGTACTAGGACCTAGGACCTAGGACCTTGGCCTTTCCCATGATGACTATGAGTATGGTAATCCTAGTATTTGTGCTTTGTCATTTTTACCTTGCCATTGATTCCTAAACCACTCTACTGAATGTAACTCTGAATTTTGAATGATAGATAATAAATCTCATGAAGAGGCTTTTACTCTATTCTTTTTGATGGAGTCGCTGCCACTATATGCCCGCCGACCGTCTTCAACATCTTGCCTCTTCATCACTGGAACTGTGCTAATTAGATTACAATGATAGAAGATTGTACTTTCATATCAGCTGTTTATGCTAATGTCTTTGTAGAATGTAAATTAGATGTATTGAATTGTCCAAATTGTAACATAGGAAGTGAGTTATATGAAGTACATCAACTCTGATCTGTTGGTTTCCCAGGTTGGACAAAAAGTTGACTGTTTTTGCTGTAAATGTTAATGAATGAAATGAGCATTTCCTTATTTAAATCTTTGTGGTGAGTTG
This sequence comes from Sophora flavescens, assembly GCA_030762895.1. Taxonomy (NCBI): domain Eukaryota; kingdom Viridiplantae; phylum Streptophyta; class Magnoliopsida; order Fabales; family Fabaceae; genus Sophora; species Sophora flavescens. The sequence continues at coordinate 25,904,483 of CM061065.1, read as the reverse complement.
TTGTTGCTGTGCACACATTCTTGAACCAGGAACTTGTTGCAAAAGTCTACTAATAGCTACATTAAACCATCTTTAGGTAACATACATACAGAAATAAAACACTACCCAAAACAGTGAACCAAAATTGTGCCAAAGCACCAAGGCCAAACTCATTGAAAATGCATTGTTCTATCGAACACAACTTGCACACACACTGAGAGTTGCAGTAATTCACTCTTTTGAGATTCTACATCCATAGAAATTAGTGGGTAACTTCATAACACATCATAACCATGGACAACAATCAATTCTCAACAACTGAAGTTCTTAAAAACCTGCATATACAACCATTTCACAAATTCTCATTTCATTAATATAGTCTCAGTGATACACTTGCTAAAAAAAACAAAAGGTCTTGGAACCATCTACTACCAATTTGAGAGACATTTCATGCCAATAAACTTTCAAAATAAATACATACATCAACATAATTGCCAAAACGACCCAAAACACAACCAATGTGATACAAACATTGTCTCTTTGTTTGCGAGCTAATACAACATCAACCCTATGATTTCTTTCAAGTTCTAAAAGTTGATCAATAATTTGCTTCAGTTGGTTGTCAGCTACTTGGTTGCTATTAGCTTGGTCTTCATGGTTGTTATTTGTTTGGGTGGTAATAGCATGATTGGAAGTTACTTCAATGATAGTTGCTCGACTGCCATTTCCTTTAACAGCAATAGGCTGGGATGGACTAGCTTGATTGCCATTACCTTCCACTAGCTTGATTGCAATCAGCTTGACTGGAATTTCCATGCTATATGGGTACAACTCATCTATGAAAACCAAAAAACACCAGATAAACTTCAACATTTAGATAAACAAAGGATTCATGATATGAGCATTTCATCGAATAGGTAATATGCAGTGAGTAAAATTGAGAGTTCAAATGACCAACCAGGGCAAACATCACAAGAATGTTAATTCAGGAACTTCATCAAACAGAAGATAGGCAAAGTAAATGTGTAAACCAAATGAGTTTTCAAGATCTGAATCCTTCTAAATAACATATACAGTTGAACAGAAGAAGATGAAATTAGAAGAAAGAAACACCTGAGCTTCAAGATTTGAAGCTTGAAATCAATTTCTAATTCATAAACGAAAATCAATCAAATGATTTAAACATCCACAGATTGCAAGAAAAATGCTTCAATGATTAAAACCTCACAAATGATTCAAAAATCGCGACAACGACAAGCTCCTATGAATAAGCTACCATGGTAGAGTAAGGTCACCGAATGCAAGATGAAGAGAACGTGATGGTTGGTGGAGCAACCTGGTTCGCCGAAACAGCTCCTATGAGGGTCGAAGTGATGCTTGTTGGAACAAGCTGGTTCGTGCTTGAGGGATTTGAGAGGGTTTGGCTGGTTCGTGCTTGAGGAAGAGAACGTGATGGTTGGTGAAGCAACCTGGTTCGCCGAAACAGCTCCTATGCGGGTCGAAGTGATGCTTGCTGGAACAAGCTGGTTCGTGGTTGAGGGATTTGAGAGGGTTTGGCTGCTCGTTCGTGCTTGAGGGAAAGGGAGGGTTTGCCTGGGTCGGGCCTGGTTGGGAAAGTGAGGGGTCACGACTTTGGCAATTTGCAGATGGTGGTCCTTTTGGATTAAAAACGTAAAAATGAAAATAAATTTATTTTGGGTTTTCACCAAGGTCCCTGTGGGGTAAATGTGTAAGGTAAAAGTGGGGAGGGTTTAAAAAATAATTAAGTGGTCAACTATAAGGTGGCGCTGATGTGGACTTTTTAATTGAGATGTCAACCATTTAATGGTCCATATGGGAAGTGTAAACTCTACCCAACATTTATAGTGGGTACCAAATAACTCACCTATTGTTATCCTAATAAATGAAAAATCTGATAACAATACTTGATTTGCGTCAAATAGGGCAATATAATTTTTTAGTGGGGGCAACAAAAAAAAGTATCGAAAATTTAATAAAAAAATATTTACTTGGTGGGGACAGTGCCCCGAATGTGTTTTTAATTAGGGGTGTTAATATCTAAATCGATCCAAAATAAAACCGAAAACTAATTCAAAAAAATTGAAAATCGATGTCTATTGGATTTTGATAGATCTTGTTTTGTGAAAACCGATCAGATAGGATCGGATTTTGGATTCCTTTTCTTAAACCGAATCAATCCAAACCAAACCGCATATATAAAATTTAATATATATATTTATTCTATTTTTTGCACTATTGATTTTTTTTATTTGTTGATTTTTTTTTTCTAATAATACTTTCTAGTTTGATTTGAAATAAATTTTACTATTTCTAAGTTCCAAACATAAAAAAAGATGTTATGGAACTAGTTGATAATGATATTTATTTATTTTGAACATATTTTATGAAATGTTATTACATGAATCTATAAACAAGTATATACATGTTTAATATTTTGTGCAATTTAGCTTGTAATATTGATACTATGATGTAATATAAATATGTAATATGTAATGATGTGTCGGTAAAAACCGAATCAACCGAACTGATCCAAATCGCATTTAATCGAATCAGATTTCTTTAAGAAAATCATCCAAACCGAACCGAACCGAACCGCATACTTTTTTTATCTTTAGATCGGTTGACTTTTTTGCCTCAAAATCGATCAAAACTGAACCGCAAACACCCATATTCTTAATAGAGTTGCCCCTGCCACCACGCTACAATTTCAGAATCAAAATGATGGTTCACTCTTAATTAACAGAAATGATAATTTGACACAGTTTTTCGACACAGATACGGCGACACCGTATGAACAGTGCACTATGCAGCACTGTAGCTGCACTGTGCAGCACTGTAGCATGTCCTTTTTTTAAAAAAAAATTAATTTTTTTTATAAATAATTTTTTTGATTAAGTATGTGTAAATATCTGGTGAATCGGGTACAAATATCTGGTGAATTCAGTTCATTATCCGGTGAATGAGTTTTTTTGAGAAATAATTTTTTTGGTTAAATATGTGCAAATATCTGGTGAATCAGGTATAAATATCTGGTGAATTCAGTTCATTATCTGATGAATATGTTTTTTTGAGAAATAAATTTTTTGATTAAGTATGTGCAAATATATGGTGAATCAGGTATAAATATCTGGTGAATTCAGTTCATTATTTGGTGAATGTGTTTTTTTTTATAAATAAATTTTTTGATTAAGTATGTGTAAATATCTGGTGAATGAGTTTTTTTGATAAATAAATTTTTTGGTTAAATATGTGCAAATATCTGGTGAATCATATACAAATATCTGGTGAATTCAGTTAATTATTTGATGAATGATATTTTTTAAAAATAAAATTTTTATTTTTTTAAAAAAGTAAAAATTTAAAAAAAATGGTGCTACAATAACGTTATTGTAGCATACGAAACTAATTTTTTAGTCATGGTATGCATGGGAAGTTTGCTGCAATAATGTTGTTGACTTACCATAGTATTCTGCAACTTCCTTCGATCACTATCATAAGTTTCATTACCAATGGAAAGTGCTAAAATGGACATTCGTATTCATAAGAGTGTTGGGCCGAGTAAGTTTAATTTCAGCTTTCCACACCGTTACACTGACCCAAAATTCACAGCCCAAACGGTCAAACATAATGCCTGGCAAACGTTGTCGTTTTAGTTGCGATCATCATGCCTTGAATGATTTGGTTTAGTTCGAGTTTTGTAGAAAATTGTTTAAAACAGAACCGAGTCATTTTTAATTGGTTCGTATTTTAATACCCAAAATCGAATCAAATCGGCCTGTTACACATCTAGTTTCCCTAGAAACATATTCTTTTAAATATTTTTTCAAAACACTCTTTTTATTGGGATGAATTTTATGTGGGTCCAGGGATAGAGCGAGACTTGAATGATAGAGGAGGTTAGCTATAAAAATTAAAGTTCATTTAACAAATATATAGTATGCACATTAATATTCATATAAAATATTCACAATTATATGCTCCAAAACATTAATTATATTAAGGGTTTTACACTCTTGCTAACCAGAGTGTCATAAGACATTGGTTAAGGAATTAAGAAATATAATTATTTTATTGGAAATCACAACTTTAAAACTTTTAGTGAAATAAATAAAACACTTTTCAATACAATTTTTTTATATTGATTCATTAACTAATACCCTACGGACACTGGTTATCATTCCCATTTTATTAATGATTTATTAAAACACATAACTATTTCATGTATGCCATAGAAATCTTTCATAAATATACACTAAACCTTTCAGTAATCTTCTATTCAATATATACTAGCAGAAAGTCATGAAAAATTTATTTTACATTCTATTGCGAAGTATAGTCATGACTATACTCATAGCTGGAAAAGATCACTCTATAGTAGCTGTAAAAACACTGTGCGAATAAAGTTATCATTTATACATAAGAGGGTCTCTTTTTCTAGTTTTTACCAACCAATGACATATATCAAAAATAGTTTCCAAACCTACTAATAATTTTAGAATTAAAAAAATAGTAATTTTAGATATTTGTATGCAAACAAAAATATTAGGCAGGGCAAAGGCCCCTCCCACATAACATATAGTGTGGATCCCATATAAAATTAATTGCTCCACATAAAATGTATCCAATAGTGTGTTGGAGAAAATTTTTAAAAAAAGTGTGTTGATAGCATTGCTTTTTAGTTTATTTGTTATCATGGATTTGGATTTTATTTTTGAAAGAAAAGCATATGATATTATTTGAGGAATAAACACCAATTTTTTTGAAATATAAATGATGGATTCTACAATTATACATGAATGGGTCATTTTATAAAAAAAAAAAAATTCTCTAAAATAATGTCTTCAATATTGGAAATCCTAATATTACAAGTGGTTTACAGGGTGGACCATCACGCATATGGTTCACCACTGGATGATCTTTCATAACCATTAGATATAAAATAAGGGTTTAATGAACTTTTTAGTCACTACAGGGTAGATGAGTTTTTGTTTTGGTCCCTCCAAATTTTTTCGTTGATTTTGGTCCTTATAAATTTTAGAATTTTGGTTTTAGTCCATACATTTAGTGCTATCCGATAAGTGTTGACGTGGCTAACAGTGTGTCACGTCAGCACTGTCATGTAGGCTGATTTAATAATTTTGAATGCCACATAGGATTAGGTTTAGTAAAATTTTTGGTCCTTGTAAAGTGGTTGGGTTTTTGTATTGGTCCATGCAAGTTCCAGAACTTTGTTTTTAATCTCTTGCAGTTAATGTTCATCTGTTAAGTGTCGACATGGCCAACGATACGCCAGGTCAGCACTGCCACTTTGGGGATGAATTTTGGAAGAACAATTTTACTTACCTTCCACTCTGGGTTCTTCTTGCTCTTGGATGTCATCGGCCTCAACTTATCTCCAAAATCACAAATCCAATTATGAGTATTGGAGATTGAAGCAAATGACGGGATCTTCTGATCATCAAGTTGGCTCATCCTGGTGGTCTTGATGATGAGAAGGGAAAGAACGAGCAAAATAAAGAAGAAACAAGACAATCGAAATGTGAAGAATTAGCTTCTTCCTAAGCACGCGTAAAAGGAGTTTGACGGAGGTGGAAACGCGAAGAAGAATAACAATGAGGTTTCATTTACGAGTTTATAAACTAAAATAAAAAAATAATAATATTAAAATAAAATAAAAATAAAATATTTTAATAGTTATAAGCTAAGTTAGAAAAATTGATTTTCCTACGTGACATCCTAAGTAGCTTTAAAATATAAAAAATAGTATACATGGTAGAGCTGATGTGGCATGTCTTCGGCACTTCCCCTGTTGTCGTTGCGCTGTAGCTGTGGTACGCACCGCCGCCATCTCGTGCCACAATCCTCTTCTCCGGTCAACCCATGGTCCTGCCTCACACCATCTTCCCCGATCCGATGAAATAGCGACTTTTCGCATGGCGCGCGATTGCCACTCGATTGATTAATTCCATTTTCTTGCGATTCGACCATGACGAGTGGGCGAGTTACATAGGGTTATTAGATTCTGATTCGGTTTCATGCATGGTTGGACGATGGTTGGATGGTGGGAATGGGATGGGATGAGAGGGTATAGATATAGTTGTTGTTTACATTTTTGTTGCTACCTGTATTATGGGTAACATTTTTTTTAGAGCATTAAATTTGGACTGTTAAATTAATTTAATAATATATCTAATGACTAAAAACTGATTTGTCGCCGTGAACCACATTCCAAACTGTTTCTTCCTAGAAGCCGCCAACAAAGTGGCAATGGGATTTTGTGGATTTTTAGATTATTGTCAACTTTGTGGGTTCCAAAAAAAAAAAAGCAACTGGGTTTCTAGATTTGATGTAAAATGAAAACATAACCATTTTGATATTAGATATAGAAATAGTTACTCATTGTGTGCACAAATTTAATCTTTTTGTGAAACATGTTTTTAATAAAAATATATCGTATTGATTTTACCTCAAATGTGAATCCAATAAAAACTACAAAATTAATTTTGCCTCAAACATGTAAAATCAATTGTTTTTACCGATGATCCACCCTAAAAATTACCTTAAATATAAATTTTTTTTAATTACTAAGCAAATCTCTGATGCTAATCCAACCAAGATTTATGACGTTTCGTATAGAAGGTAATCGTAGCATAGATTGACTGGCTAATTGGAGTCTCTCGCAAGATCTAGGAGACCATGTTATGGAAGCATCTCCTTTAGATTTAACTAGGACTATTTTTTCCGATGTTTGTGGGGACTGCCCTACCCAGCGTTGTCAATATTTTGTAATTTGTTTTCTGGTCCTTAACCCCTTTGTCAACCAAAAAAAAAATCTATAAGAGGATAAAACCACAAGCACCAACATGTAAATCTCGATTCACAAAACACACTATCATTCACAAATCTGGTCGTATCAAAACTTGGAGTCTCGTTCTGGATCATAAAGAGGCATGTGTGAAACTTGAGTGAGAAGTCGCCTCGTGCTTGACGAACAAACAAAAAGTAGCATAGGATAAAGCCGCGTTATTAAAAGAAGAAAAGTAAGACCAAACTACTGCGATCACATCTGGACCAACCAACAGTGTCTTTGGAAGCTACCTACCATCTTGTGCCCATCGTGACAACACACTACTATTTCTAGAACTATAAAATGGTGTATACCTTTGACCATCTCAAAGTTCAAGTCATTCTACATTTTTTTGTTAGATCTGTTTTTGCCAATATAACTAACCAGATACATGCAAGTCAAGCCACCATCTCTAGCTAGAATAAAACAAAAGAAGAACTTCTTTAAAAAAAGTGTAAACATATATATATATATATATCCACTATCATAATTAGGACATTTGACTCTTCAGTAAATTTATTTACAGAGTATCCTACAAATTTAGATTCTTTGAATCCGCTATCTATGAGACTAATTAAGGTTCTTCGGTCATCTTTCAAAAATGTGTTATGCAAGATTATTCAAATCGAGATCCTTCTCCAGAAAAACTTTTTTTAAAAACATGTAAAATTCAAATGAAAATTTTAAATAGTCCTTTTTAAGATAAATTTTAAGAATGTTTTAATTCCTATCAAGGATTATTTTGAACATCATTAAAAAAAAATTTGGGACTAAAATGTTCCAAACCGAGTTTGAGTATGTACTAATTAGAATAAGAAAAGCAATTCAATCACAATGTTTATATTTTATTATTTTAAATATGGTAGCGTTGAAAGTAACTTGTATGACAATATGTACAAAAGATAAGAATTAATTTTTAACAAGCCGACATAATTAAATAATCATTCTTCCTTTCTTATTCCTCCTTCACTAAAATCATGTTCAGAAAGTTATGAAACTAATATAAGGGGCAAAATAGATAAATTGATCATATACGTTTATTTTATTTTTTACATCGGTTTTATAAGTTTTATTTTTTTCAAATTAGTCCTATACATTACATTTCGTTTCTTTTCCGTCAATTTTGACCTAACGTTATCAGTTTTGATATGACGTGGGTATCAAGCAAGTCTGACACATGACTTTTGGACCGATGTAAAAAATAAAATAAAAAAACGTATAAGACCAATTTACCTATTTTACCTAAAAATATATTTATAAAAAATTACAAATCTCAATTGAACCTGTTGATACATGCCATAGAAAACATACGAGCCAAAGTATTACTTTAGCCATGTCCAATGAATCTATTGTTTTTTTTTTTTTTTTTTAATTAAGAAACTTCTGCGAGGTGATGATACTGATGACGATATTGATGATGATGACTGTGAACAAAAATCTACTGTGATTAGTTATGCTATTGTACTCAAGCACACACAATTGATTTTCTTATTAACCAAGAATTCTTACGTGAGACTTTGAATCTCATCCATGATCCATTGCATATATAACGTTATTACGGTCGTCTATACAATTTAAGGCTAAGATACTTTACCATTTTCCTGTTGTTTGAATCAAGGAAATGCACAGTTTCTAGATAACTTCCTGTTAAAGGCTGGTGAACTTGTAGAAGTATAAGAAATTGTCACCATCACCTATGGGAAAATTATCCATAGAAATTCTAACGCTTAGGGCAACCACTGTGTGCCTTCTGTAACTTGTTGTAGTATCTAAAATTTGTTACCTTCACTTGTGGGGTGATATTCCAAAGAAATTAAACACCTTTGGAAATCTAAACAAAGATCACTTGCAAAATCTATAATAGAAAAAGGAAAATGGGGATGTTCAGCAACGAGATAAAAGAACAAGAAAAAAAATCTGCAATCCTTCAAGGCATGTGGTATACAATGAGTTTTAGGTTAATTAAATTTGGCCCATCAATTTTAGTCTCTGAATGCAAAAGATGTAACGGTGAATTCCGATACAATGAATAACCTTTGACTTGGTTTGCGCACCTCCAATCAAAGCTAATACAAATGTTATTTTTAGAATAATAATTTCCTTAATTCTCTTGACACATAAAAAAAGAAAGAAATTAAAGTGATTTGGAATGCAGTCAATTTTCACGCCTAGAAAAGTGCAAAAAATTGTTTTTGGAGGATGATTCTATTTGCAGACCTTCTCATTTCTTTTGGTGAGGAGGATCATCCCTTCAAATAATTCAAAGAAGAGATGCAACCTTTCATGAATACATCTTTTGATAATTTGACACATATATTTATAAAAGGACTCACACTCATCAAGAAAGATTTGAAAGTATTGGAGAGTCACAACCTTTGGAAATGGTAAAAAATGCGGTTTATGCAGAATTCTACGGAACTCTGTATAGCAAATGTTGAGCATAGGTTTATTTAAGAATTTAAGAAAGGCCACACACATTAGGAAAGATTTGAAAGTATTATTGGAGTTGAGAGCACAGTGTAAACCAACACTCTCAGCATTGGGTTTATTTTCCTGAACATTGTGTTCTCTGTGTGTCTGGCGCTGAGCGCCACACACTACAAGAAAATGGTGGCTTACCGACGACATATTACCGATGGACGTCAGTTCCGTCGGTAGTGAGATAGTTTTCGATGGACATAGCCGTCGGTAAACACGAATGCCAAAAGTCTAACCAATTACCGACAGAAAGTCTGTCGATAATGTTACCGTGGGCTGTTCCGTCAGTAAATCCGTCGGTATATAACGCGGGAAAGGTATTTTTTATGGCGCCAAATGGTACCGATGGAAAAGGCCGTCGGTAATTACCGATGGAATTTTTGTCGGAATAGCAATAACCATATTATCGACGAAAAAGTCCGTCGGTAATACATTTTTGAATTACCGACGGTTTTATCCGTCGGTAAATTCAGATTAAACCACCAGCACCAAACCCTTCCCCTCTCTTTTCTTTCCCTGTTTCTCTCTCTGCTCTCTGCCCCCTCTCCTCCTTGCGAACTCCGGTGCCCCTCCGATCCTCGACACCACCACTCCGTGAGCCACCCCGCTGCACCTCCGGCCTCCCCGTGCCTCCCTTCTCCTTTCTCGTCTCTCTCTGCTCTCCTCCCCCTCTCTCTCCTTCTCCTTTTTTCTCTCTTCCAGCCCGTCACCACCGTGCTCCACCACCACCTCTATCTTCTCCTAAGCGAGCCGCCACAGCCACCACTGCGTCCCACCACCAGCACCACCACTCTTTCCTTCCTTGCAACAGAACCTCCACACCACCACCCTCCTTGAACCAGAACCACGACCACCACCCTCCTTGTACTGGTATAGATTTAATATGTTCATGTTGTTATGTTTTTTTTTTCCTATAAATTTCTGATTGTAGTGGAAATTTTAATTTATTTTTGCTTGGGACACTGCCACCAGCTTACTCCGGCAGCCACCAGCTTCCTTGTCACCACCAGCACTGAGGTATGAATCTAACCTTCTGTTGTTGTTGTTGTTAAATTTGACATTTGCTATTCTCTTTCTGATTTAATTTTTATGCATGCTTGATATCGATCTTTACCCTTGATAAGTTGTTCATGCTTAAATTAAATATTGAAATGTGTTAGAAATTTTATTTTGTGTTCTACTTTGTTGCCATTCATTTATGTGTTTATTGTCGTTGTTGTTCCGAATTGAAGATAAAATTTTAAGGGATGATAACTTTTAAATTGGAAATAACTACAATGTTAGTATGAAAATAACCACGTATGATGTTAGTGTGGAAATAACCACAATGAGAACTTTGGTAAAACCTATAACTACATCCAAACTTCACTTCACCTCACCAATATATATATATATATATATATATATATATATATATATATATATATATATATATATATATATATATATATATATATATATAACTGCATCGGCTACGGGGGAGCTGGGACTGTGATGATAGCTGGTCATGGAGCATGAAGCTGGGACGTCATCGAATGTGATTAAAATGAGATATTAAATTTTTTTGGGTACCAAAATAGCTAATTATCGAAACAAAATTAATATTATGTAAGGAAAATAAATTTAAATATGTAAATTAAAAAAGTAAATAATTAAATAGTTACATAACAATACTAGATTAATAATTGTAGGAATAATGATTTTGATATTTAATTGATTTTGATTTAATTAAATAACTTAGGAATAATGACCGCTGTGCATCAACTTAATTGATTTGAAGCAATAAATTAAATGATCGAAGGGTTTCCAATATCCAAAGTATTACAATGGCGAATGGAATCGATGTCTAGGTGTTAGTGAGCGGGAGAGTATCAAACATAATTATTTGAATTAAGTTTTGTGATAATATTAATTATGTATTAAATAAATATTAATCAAAGGTGAGACGATCGAATAGCTACGATTAGCTAATATACTAATAATAATTTTAAAGACTTAATATCATAGGACGTCTTTATATAGTCAAGTAACGTAACAAGTGAGAAGAATAAAAAATTATTAAAATACTTAATAACTACTTTCAAGGAAGTAATTAACTAATATACTAATAATATATTTTTAAATGAGATTTAAAAAGTCAAGTATACAAACATAATCAATTAACTAATTCAAAAAAAAATGTTTCATCAATTAAATTAAATTAAAAAAATAAATGATTTAATAAAATGTTAGACAAATGATTATTCAATTTTTTATGGACAAATATATGTTTATGCTAGTTGCTTAATTATGTGTTATATAGTTTGTTGTTATTATCAAACTTTATGCAAATTATCTGTGTTACTTAAAGTTTTATTTTATCTTAGAGTATATATAATTAATACGTAATTGAGAAAAATCGTAGTTTCCCGTTCAATGTTCAATATTATTGAGCATATGTACTCGTGGTCGTGGTATCGTTCATTTTATTGAATCTTGAATTGTCCAATTGGGACAGTTTGGGAAGAAATTTTTTCTCCACTGATATACTAGTTACTCGCTGATTGTCATTTGTGAAATAGTTGATTAAATTTCGGGTCGAAGCATTTCCTTTTGTTCTCCGGGTCCATACTTGATTGTGGTATTTCACCGCGGTCAAGTCGTGTACTTGGAGACCGATGGGAGATGCTGCCGAAATTTCGTCAGTTATAAGACATGAGAAGTGATGAGTAACTAGTATAATACAATGGTGAAAAAGTTTTTCCTCTAATGGGATAGGGCCATACCTTTTAAGGAAAGGGAGCGATTCGGGGTTATAGTATCATGTTTAAAAATACTTCAATTTATCTGAAAATGCAGAAGGATGGAATATTATCCCTCGAACCGTAGTAGGGTGTATGATAGGAATGAGTCTGGGAGACGACTTCTGAAACAATCATTTGTAGCTAGAGTTGAGGAGTTTATATCCAAAGCAAAACAACATTGTGATTATGCCGAAGAGGGGGGATTAGATGTTCGTGCACAAAGTGCAACTGTATGGCGGTTTTAAGTGATGATGACGTGAAGTTACACCTATACCGACGTGGGTTCAAGCCTAATTATTGGATATGGATTGATCATGGTGAGGAGTTACCGGATAATGATTTGAATGAAGTCGGTGGTGACGATCTTGAAATGGGTGCATCAGGCAGTGGCTACCACGGTGAATATGTCGAACAACTCCAGTCAATGCATATGATGGTCGATGATTGTCTTGGGCAACATGGGAATTTTGAGGCGGATGAGTCTGATGACATGGAAGAGCCTCCTAATGAATCGGCGTAGAGATTCTACAATCTATTGTTAGAGACAAATAAGCCATTGTTTGAAGGGACGTCAGATTCAAAATTATCAATTTGTGTTAGGCTTCTAGCTTGCAAGTCCAATTGGAATGTCCCAGAGCAGTGTTTGGAGTTCTTTTGTAAAATGCTTCAAGATGTGACACCCTTCAAAGAGTTGTTGCCAAAATGTTATTATGATGCGAAGCGGTTGGTGTCGAAACTAGGCTTCGGGGCTAAGAGGATTGATTGTTGTCCAAATGGGTGCATGTTATATTATGGTAGTCAGTCTGGCACAAATGACAGTGCGTTTGAAGAATGTAAATTTTGTCAGACACCCAGGTACCGCGTTCAAAGTAGTGACCATAGTAAGAGGAAACCAGTTCCTGCGAAGGCAATGTTCTATCTGCCAATAATTCCTAGGTTGTAGAGACTGTTTGCATCAACGCAAACTGCAGGACAAATGAGGTGGTATAATGAGAATCGAAGAAACCCGGGCGTCATATGCCACCCTTCTGATGGTGAAGCTTGGAAGCACTTCGATCGGGTTCATCCTGATTTTACAGCAGATCCTCGCAACGTGAGACTTAGGCTGTGTTCAGATGGTTTTACCCCATACATTCAGGCTTTAGTCTCGCCATATTCATGTTGGCCAGTGATTGTTACACCGTACAATCATCCTCCCAAAATGTGCATGTCAAAACCATATATGTTTCTGACTTGTCTCATACCGGGACCATCTAATCCAAAGGCTGGGATAGATGTATATTTGCAGCCTCTGATCGATGATATGAAGAAGTTGTGGGATGGTGTCCGTATTTAACCTTCATGGCCGTCATGCTGGCAAGGAGCTTACTTACTGTTAGCTGATGAGGAGTATGCATCGGCCCATGTTCATGTCTTGATAAATTGCACAGAGGTGAAACCATACCATGAGTAAGTCTTAACGACCTATTTTTGAAATAATGTATCACATGTTATTATAATTTCTCCTTTAACACATAGTACACATTTTATTTGTCAGTGTGTTCCTTCAAATTAATCAATTAAGTGAACAAGATGGTTCTGCTCGTACACATGCAGATTTTCCTGAATGGTTCAAGCAACAAGTAAGTGTAATATGACAATGCAAACACTATATTAAGCTTAATTTTGCCTCTTGAAAAAAGTAATTATTTAATATGACTTACCTATTCGTAGGTGTATCAACAACCGTTAAGTGTGACTAATCAACACTTGAGAGATTTAGCGTATGAGCCATATAGTTGCGTTAGATCATGGCTTACATACTTTGTTAATGGGTACAAATTCCACACAAATGAATGGAGCGTGGGAAAAAAGACAATTAATAGCGGGGCTGTCATACAGGGTGAAGGCACCGGTGATTTTTATGGGGTCATAAAACACATATACGAGTTACAATACAATACTACTACTTATCCTAAAAAAAAATAGTCATATTTTATTGTAACTGGTTTGATCCATCGAGGACAGACACAAAAGTGGATCCCAAGTATGGAACTGTGGACATTCACATGGATAGAAGATATCAACAATTTGATCCGTTTATAATTGCTCAGAATGCAAAACAAGTTTATTATGTCCCTTATCCAGCAATGAAAACATACAAACCAGGTTAGTGTGTTGCAGTCACTACCAAGCCTAGGGATCGCATAGAAATCGATGATGCAAAGGATGAGACGCCATCCAGGTGGATGAATCGTCACATGTCAATGAGCAAATTGAGGTCGAGCGTATTACTGGCATGTTGGGATTTGCAAATGAAGGGGAAGAAGTGGTCATTGGTAATCAGGCATCCATGCATGCATCATAAGAGGAAGAAATCCAAAGTGATGACTCAATGCAAGAAGAAGAAGAGTTGGACTTACAATCATATGACGATACCAAGTCTGAATAGGAAGTTTACTATTATGTTATTTTTATTGTATTTTAAATATTTGATTATGAAATATAACGTAAGACTTGACAACTATTGTTCTATAAAAATAGTTGCTTGGATTAGACTATTAAATGTCGATTACTTATTGTTTTTACACTGATTTGTAATTGTGTTGTAAAAATAGATATGTCAGCATCAGGAGGATAGCCGCCTCGCCCCCCACCTCCTAGCGGTGATAAGGGGAAGGGGAAGGCTAAGCGGGGACGATACACCGTGAAGTCCCAGGTGCTTGCTCGCATTCCTAGAGGTCCCTCCGCACCCACCGCACCCACCCCCCATCCCTACCGCACCTACCCTATAGCCACCTACAGGAGCCTCCCCCACCCATTCTACACCTTCCCCCACCCATTCTATACCCTCACTGATCCATACTACATCATCCTCTACCCATACGACACTATCCCCGACCCACACTACCCCACCCTCCACCCATGTCCAGACCTCCACTCGCTTTGCGCCACGACGCACACTAGCTGGCTACTCGCCGCCCCCTACTGGACCCACACCACACCCACACCCAGCACTACCATCATCATCGACTGCGCCGGCCACACACCTAGCAGGATTATCATTTATGCCGACTCCTGGGATGATGCCACAGTCGAACACGACCATTCCATCCTCATCATCCGGGGCTGCATATAGTCACGACACGACCATACCATCATCATCGTCTGTGCAGCAGTCAGTTGCGCTGAGGACTTGCCTGAGTGGGCCAGGGTTCCAACACCTAAGGATCGACCATGGATCCGTCGTGTTTCTGGATCGTAAGTTTAGTTTAATTTAATGTTGTTTAAAAATAATTACTATTTAATAAGCATATATTTGTTGGTTGTCATATTGTTGATTTAATTAAAGTATGACGTTTTCAGCTTCATCCCATCGAAAGTGGGATCGAAGCATGTTACCTTCGCCATCAAGGCGCAGTATCATCACTTCTGGCCATCATGGGGGGTGATCCCCGGGGAGGATCGGGATCGTATCTTCAAACGTTTCGGGGTAAGTTCTTGTTTATTAATTCATGTAATTTTTCCTTTATTTTTTATATTCTTTTGTATAATGTTATTAATATTTTTTTTCTTTGTTAACAGGAGCTTGTGCGCCGGTTACCGGAGCATACCTCAGAGATACGTGATATCTTTGACGACCGAGCAGCTGCTCGACTGAGGGACATGCTCCGGGAGCGTAGGGAGAGCCGGATACGTTCGGATTACATCGGGCCCAACATCTGGGCCCAACTGTGTGCGTACCGGGACACTCCAGCTTACAAGCTGAAGTGTGAACAGACGAAGAGAAATCGTGCTTCCGAGAAGGGTGGGAGCATGCACACTGGTGGTTCAATTAGCCACATGCAGCATGCCATTTACATGGTATGCATATATAAATAACATTATTTATAAACTGTATATTTTTATTAAAAATTTGTTTTATAACTAATTGATTTTATTGGTGTGCCGGTTGCAGGTAGGAGAGCTAGCTCGGTCCGTTGATGTCCCTACGGTCTTTGAGCAGACACATATTAGCTCGGACACCGACGAGTTTGTTGATGAGAGGTCGAGGCAGACAGTGGTGAGCTAAAATGTTTTTTTTATATTTAAACTATTGGTAATATATATATATATATATATATATATATATATATATATATATAGTTTAATGCATATTGATTGTAATGTATTGATCGCAGGCGGAGTACAACGCCAGGATTAGTCAGGTAGCATCTGAGGCTGCCTCCTGCTCTGGTGCCTCAGATCCTTCTCAGCTGGACCCCGTCGAGGTTGAGCGACTAAAGACCCAGGCCTGGATGGATATGGCGGGCAGGAAGAACAAGAGACGGATTTACGGTATTGCGACCCTATCCAGGTCGATCCATCGGGGGTCGACGCCGAGCTTGACCATTAGGGAGCCTACATCCTTCGGCTCACAAGACACGGAAGAGGTGCAGCGTCTGAGGCAGGAGGTGCAGCAGGAGAGGGAGACGAACGAGCGCATCATGCAGCAGATGGAGACATTCTCTACGGTCATGACGGCTGTGCTCGATTTCCTCCCACCAGACAGGTGCAACGCTCTGCAGGGGGTCGTCCATGCCACCCAGCCCCAGCCCTCCAATGCTACTACTGATCCACCACTGCAGCCGCATGATGACGGTCTGTCTACTGAGCCGCAGCTTGATGGTCATGTGACGCCGGCAGACTCCCCCCGATAGGACGACGATGACGGATATTATGGTGATGGGTATTAGGATAGTTATAGGTGTAGTAGAAATTTGTAGATAGACAGATATTTTATTTATGGATTATATGTTGAGTTTGTTTTTATTTTAAAATAATTTTAATTTAATTGCTTTTTAAATTTTATTTTTAATTTCAATTTTATTTTTTAATTGATAATATAATAATATTTAATTAAAAAATATAATAATTAAATTATAATTAATTATAATAAAATATAAATTAATAACTAAATTATAATAATAATTAATAAATAAAATATAATTAATTAAAATAAAATATAATAATAATTAATAAATAAATTATAATATTTAATATTGAATATAAATTTTAATAAAAATAATTAATAATTAATTATTAATATAAAACAAAATAAATTAAAAATAATTTTAAAAATAGAAAAAACCTTGTTTCTGTTTCCGTCGGTAACTGTTGGTTACAGTTTCCGATGAAAAATTCCGTCGGTAACTTCCACATAGAGTTACCCACGGAAGTTCCGTCGGTAACTAGGGGTTTTGTGTGGCAAGTTTTCCCACGGTTAAAGCGGTCAGAAATTTCCGACGGACGAACAAGATCCGTCGGAAAGGCTTTCCCTACGCGCCTATTAACGACGGAACTGTGTCCGTCGAAAATTCCGTCTGTAATGTAGTTTTCCGACGGGATTTCTTCATTTCCGTCGGTAATTCGTGTTTTTTTTGTAGTGACACATACCCTGTACCAAGCACTAACTCATCACGCTAAGCACGGGTTCTCGTGTATTGAGTGCTAACCCTCTTTTTTAGATATTTTAGGAGTTCTACATTTTGAAAATCCCTCAAAGACTAAAGATAGAGATCACAAAAAAAATGCTAAACACATCGTTAATTACTTTGCTTTTGTCTAACTTACATGGTCGGCCTTTAGGTTTACTCAACTAACTCTAGCTGCCTACAATTTGGACGTACGTATTAAATTATTTAACATATGTTACATTAAGAGTATTGAAGAAACAAATTGATTATAGTAGATGATAGTGTAATTTTACATGATATTTTCTGTATACTTTTGCATGCATTTTGCATATAGATTAGGCATTCTTTATTTGGTTTTTATTAGATTTTCCCTTGGAATGGGTGAAGCGGTGTCTTGGTGTTGTTTTGCAGGAATTCAATGTAAAAATGATCAAAATCAGCCATGGTGGAGCTTGGATGAAATAGAGCTTGAAAAGTGAAGAATATGAGCCAAACAGAGCCCATCACGGCCTGGCCGTGATGACCATCACGGCCGTGATCAAGCAGAGCAGAAGGCAAAAGTCAGAGACTGTCACGTCCTGCCCGTAATAGACATCACGGCCGTGACCAACCAGAAAATTAGGGTTTCGCGACGCGAAACATAGCTCGCCTCGCGAGACTTCATTTTGTGCAAACACGCCTTGGACAGAACGCGTCACGGCCAGCCCGTGATGGCCATCACGGCCGTGACGCGCAACAGACCTATAAATAAGAACGCAGCAGACAGAACTAGGAGAGTTAGGAGGGTCCATTTGGAGGCATTTGGAGGCTGCAGCTGGGCTAGGGTTTCAACCCTAGAAGGGAGCCAAGAGGGATTGCTTTGAAGAAGAAGGAAAGCTCACATGGAGCCTCTTCTCTCCTCTTCCTTCCTATTTCTCTGGTTTGGTTTTCTTTGTTTTATGAGTAGTTAAATCCCTGTGTTGGGATTAGATGTAATCAAACTTATGTTTATGTATTTATCTTGACTGATTATTCTATGTTCATGTCTTCATATTAGTGGTTATTTTTCTGTGCTTAATGCTTGTTGTGGCTAGCACCCCCATGACTTGATTTGTGTTTTGGTATGCAATGGGAACGTTCGTATCATAACCGGAACTGAATTTAATCACCTAGTAAGCCTTGTATCTAGGAATGGAACTAGGTTTATTAGTAATCGCGTAATCCCTAATCTTAATGCAAATTCATTAATCTAGGCTACCTAAGGAATTAGGGTCTATTAGTGGATTTAGGCTCTTGCCATCCGAGGAATCGGGGTTTGAGTAGTTTAGTGGATTGATTTTAATATCTGAAGCATGAATGGGAGGTATCTAGTCCTGATAGTGCATGAGTTAGAGGTTTGGTGAAGTTTAGTCCCAACATATCCTTCTGCACTCCTAGTGTTTGTTAAAAGTCCCCAAAGAACTTTTCCCTTTTCTTTTGTTTGTTTTACTTTCTCTTGATCAATAGTTTAGTCTAGATAGTTGCCGAGCTTGCGAATTGGTACTTGACATCCAATCCCCGTGGATACGATAAACCGGTCTTACCACCGTATTACTTGCACGACTGGGTATACTTGCCCAAAATCGTCAAACAGTAGAACTTCAAGATGGCAGTTATTAAGATTGATGTATTTCTTTCTATATTGAAGTGCACGACACTGGTAATAGGAAATTTCCTTCCAGACTAAATGACCAAGGAAAATGGAAAATGAATGTGTGTACATATCTATATATAACTAGTGATTTGAAACACACACGCGCGCGCGCGCACATATATATATATATATATAATATAGTTTATTGAAAAAAGATATTAATCAAAAATATCTTTTTGAATAAGTGTCATTTTAGCTGTGGCAGCCTGATGGTTCATATTTTTAAATAAATTGATTTTCTATAATAAACACAAATATAAAACCTTTTTTAAAATTAAAATCAATCAATTCAAGCAATTTTTTTTTTAAAACAATATGTGTCTTTATGTTTTCTATTGTGCCGCGGAATAGTAGGAGCAAAATTTTCATTTTATCATGCCAAAATTAAATTTTTATAATTTATGTTTTCATTTCATTTTCTATTTCTCAAAAGGATATAAAATTAATATTTTAAAAGGTTATTAAGAATTTACATAATTAATTTAAGGTATCATTATTTAAATGGACGATATGATGTAGGTCGCTAAATCTTTCTTACTAGTAATTAAGTAACTCACAGACACAGATTTTTCTTAAAGAAGGATTTTTTTCAATGTTTCTCCTAAAATAAATCTTATGGCGTCTTTCATGTTTTTCCCCCCTTACCGCCACTATTTGGGACAAGTGTGAATTTTGCCTGAATAAATTTAGCATAAGGAAAACAAGTTAGTTTATATAAATTTTGCACATTTTTTTTACTATGAGATAAACATGAAGTTCCAAATTCCAATATATATATTATGCCCAAGAAATGTACAAATTTATATAGTGTATGATCACCAATTAAATTAAGGTAAAATATTAGTGACAGATAAAAAAAAACACTCATATTACCTATGAATATACTAACTACCTCCCACAGTTTAATTTAAAATACTCAACCATTATTTACAAGTAATCAACCAAAACAATTGCCTTTCCAATCTTCAAAACTCCAAATCATTCTCAAAGGGTGTCAAATTCAAATCCAAAACCAAAACTCTCTTATTGTTGCCAGCTTTCATCCTATTTGGTGAAGAATCAAGACTGCTTATACCACTACCACTACTACCACTCATAGTAGTCATAGAATTCTGCATGTTCCCATTCAAATTTGCAGCTCTGTGCCTCCTCATGTGGCCACCCAAGGCTTGCCCTATTGCAAACTCCAACCCACAAATGGAACACTCATGAGTTTTAGCCTTTTGGGGTGAACCATGAAGCAATTGGCCATCCATGTTTGCATCTCCTGCCATCAACCTTGGCTTCTTGTGGCTAGCCCTATGGCCACCAAGTGCTTGAAATGAATGGAACTTTCTATTACATGTCTTGCACTCAAATACACGGTTGTTGGAAGAGTTAGTGTAGTTATTGGCTTCATATTCACCAACACGAGAGAGCAACATCAAACAATTTGCCATGGTTATGCTATCAATCTCTCTTTCTCTCTTCATGATAACAATATTGGGTGTGTTAGTTTTTGAAGGTGTGGAAATGGATGTGAATGTTTGAAAAGAAAAGAAAGCAGTACTTAATGCAACTCTAGGAGACTTGGAAAGGTAAGGTATTTATAAATAAAAGGTGCTTCTTGTTTGAGAGTGTTACACACTTTTTGATTGTTGACATTTTCTGACATGAAAGTAAACATGATATAGGGAGATGATTTGTTGTCTCACTTTGACGTACCACATCCTGTTTATATCAATAATATCTTGTTATATATTTTATATTTTTTAAATTAAATGAAATTTTAACTTATGTGATAAGATATTATTGGTGAAGATATGACGTGGTACATTAAAATGGGACAACATATCTTCATCCCATAAAATAATATTATTATTGTCACATTAATTTCTTGTAAAATAAGCAACTGTGATTGCTGCAGCAATTAAAGCAATTAATTTGATGGGTTGAACCTAGAGGGGGTTTTACTTAGGAGTTGTTTGGTGTGAAAGGGACTGCTGCTGAAAACGTAAGCATGACAGATATGCTGAGCCAAACAAGGCGTAATGATTGGCTAAGGGGCCAAGTAAGTATTGAGGGGCGGCACTACTATTACTAAAACCGTGTTACATTGTTCAAAGTTTTGATGGAAGATTCTAAGGAAAAGGTTTTTTTTTTTTGATAAGCAAGGAAAGGTTGTTTTATTTTATCATTGCTGATAGAATGGTGTGAAAAGGGAAGCAATATGGGAAGCAGCAGAGGAACTGACTTGAGGAAGCAAAAGCGGCACAGTTCAGAATAATCAGACCAACATGTGAAGCTGACTTCCAATCATCTAGAAATTATATGCTCATGCTTTGAACAGAATTAAAAAAATGAAAAACATGTAAAATAAAATAAAATAAAAGTAATTGTTTTATTGTCTTATTGTTTTAGAATTGTTTTTCATATTCCAAAGTATAAAATGTTAATAAGGTATGTTGGCAGGTAATTAAGAGTTGAAAATGGAGCACAAAAAAATAAATAAAGAGTTGAAAATGAAGACACGTTAGTCTAGCTATAGTTTATTTTCTCTTTTTTCACTTGTTATCCATGATATATATCTCCACTAAACACAAATAATAAAAGAATAGAAAATGAAATAACAAATGGAAAAAGAAAAAAAAAACTATTTCAAGACTAATATGTTTCCCCATTTTAACCAGAGTCATCAAATTGTGTTAAAATATGTAATGGATTGGATAACTACAAAATCGACTCATGAGAACTCGTTATTGATATGTTTTAAATCACATAACCCCCGTTAAAACGAGAAAACATTAGTCTTAGAGTCCGTTTGGTTAAGATTAAAAAATAAATGATTTTGTTATAAAATTTGATTATTTTTAGAGATTTTTAAAAAAAAGCAGAAACAGATTTGTGTTTATAAAAAATCATTTTTTAAGTAGCTAGTTATAAAAACTGATTTTTTTTTCTTCAAAAGCAAGTGAAAGTTGCTTTTCATTTTAACCCTCAGAATGATTTTTTTTGCTTTTGATTATTTTCAAAAGCAAAAACAAACACACTAAAAATTTTAAAAAATGATTTTATGGTTAAAAAAATGATTTTTTTTTGGGTAAAATAAACAATAACAAACGGACTCTTAATTAGAGACAATTTCAGAAAACATCGAAAGGGGACACACATATATATACACACACTATTCATTTTATATTGTTGGATGAAAATAAAATCAATAGTTGAGATTGAATGTAAATGAAAAATAACTTATACTAATGGAAACAAATGAATGGATGACAGGACAATAAATTTTAAAAACAGTTAAGAGGATCCGCTCTCTCCTTATAGACGTGTTTGCAACTTTTTCTGTAACTAGAGCTTTTGTAAAAGGATCAGCAAGATATTCACATAAGACACATAAATAGTAGTATTACCCAAATATGATCACAGCAGACTATGCTTCCTCTTTATATGTCTAGATTAACCGATAACTTAACAAATTTGTACTCTACCAATTGTAGCAATACTATCATAATGTATTAAAACGAGTGGAATGGCCTTTCCCCAAAAGAAATTCTAATTAATAAACATTCCAACCAACTAGTGTCCTGCAGGAGTCATAAGATGGTTAAGATGATTTGATAAGTGGGACAAAGATGTTGAAAGATACGAGGTACAAGGTTCAAATCCTAATCCCTGCTAACATAACAAACTAACAATTAACATTTACCTATTAAAAGAAAACAACTAGCATTCTCGCTAGCTGAATCTAAGACAATTAGATCAGATGGTTGATTTTGCTACAACTTCTTGTTTTAGATTTCCAACTAATAGCACGATCATCTTCATTTGTATCCACCTAACTCATACTACAAGAAAAAACGATATTATTGAGGGCCAAAAGCCGTTGGAAATCCCGAAAAGGCGTCGGTAATTCAAAATTACCGACGGATCCAAGTCGATAGGAAAAACATGCGTCGAAGGTAATTACCGACGGCTTAGGCCCTCGGTAATTATCGACGGCCTCGCAGGTAGGTAATTACCGACGATCCTAACCCTAGGTAATCACCAACTGGAAGTATCCTAGACTTTCAGTCGGCATCTAAATATCCCTAAAGTACACTACCAATTGTAGAAATACTATAGTAATGCATTAAAATAGGTAGAATTGTATTTTTTTCCCCTCTTCAAAAAGGAATTCACTTAATAAAAATTTCAACCAACCAGTCTTCTCACTAGCTAAAAGAAAGCAATTAGATCAACTTCCATGGTAGATTTTGCTATAATTTAATTTGTTGTTTTTAATATTTCCAATTAGATCAAATATGCTCTTGTTAAGGACTGTTTTAACGATCCTGCAAAAATTGGTTCCTTGAATGAAACTATTCTAACTTTTATCCCTAAGAAAACACGAGTATCTCAAGTGAATCAGTTGTGACCTATAACTCTTTGCAATTTAAGTTATAAAATCATTACTAAAGTGCCGTCTCAAAGATTAAGAACTGTGCTTCCTTATATTGTTGCAAATTCTCAAAGTAGCTTTATACCACGAAGACTTATTATTGACAATATCTTAATTTTACAAGAAACCATTCACTCCTTCACATGATAATTAAACTTGACTTAGATAAGGCATATGATAGACTTGTGTGGAATTTCATTATTGAAACTCCAAGATTGTTAAATCTGGCTGAGAACTTGTGATATTTTATCTACCATTGTATCTCTTCTACCTCTATAAGTATTAATTGGAATGGTGATAAAACTCCCTCCTTTTCTTCTTCTAGGGGTTTAAGACAAGGTGACCCCATCTCTCCTTATTTATTCATTTTAGCTCTTGAAAGACTGAGTCATAGAATCTGTGATTTAGTCAATTCTGGTGTTTGGAATGGTTTTAAATTTGGTAGAGGTGATGGACCTAAGATCTCTCATTTATGTTTTGCTGATGATTTGATTTCTGTAGTTGAAGCTAATTAATATTTCTCAAGTGCAGATGATCAATAATTTGTTGGCTGATTTCTGTAATAGCTCAGGACATAAAGTCAATTTGGCCAAGTCAAAAGTGTTTTTCTCAAATAATATTGATCCTAACTTAGCTTCTAATTTAAGCAGGTTGTTAGGTATTGAAAAAACACAAGATCTTGGAACCTATCTAGGTTCTCCCATGCTGCACCAAAGACTCTCAAAACAGAACTTCTCCTTTGTGCTAGACAAGATGAGGAAAAAACTATCAACATAGATGGCTTCCACCTTGTCATTTGCTGGTCGTGTAACCTTAACTCAAGCCTCCCTATCAAATATACCTAGACATGTGATGCAAGCTTATGCAATCCCTATATCATTATATGAGGAAATAGAAAAGATTTGCAGAGATTTTATATGGGGAAGCTTCATGGATAAGAAGAAATGTCATCTAGTCTCTTGGGAGAAGCTTTGCAAACCTAAAGAGAGTGGTGGTTTAGGATTCAAAAGTATGAGGATTCTTAATCAAGCTTATATGATGAAACTTGCTTGGCAATTAACAAATGACAGAGATAAACTCTTGGTGCAAGTTATGAGGGCTAAATATCACAACAGTTCTCAACTTCTGCCCAAAGTAACTGTGAAATCAAATTCCTCATATACTTGGAAAGCTAGCTATTACCAGAGCCTTGGAGTATATGAAGAAAACTATTTATTAAAGTATTAGAAATGGCCAAGACACTAGGTTTTGGAAATACAATTGGTTACCTGACTTCTCTAGCTTAGATCAATATCTGTTAGTGTTACTGATCCATGG
This sequence comes from Sophora flavescens, assembly GCA_030762895.1. Classification (NCBI taxonomy): domain Eukaryota; kingdom Viridiplantae; phylum Streptophyta; class Magnoliopsida; order Fabales; family Fabaceae; genus Sophora; species Sophora flavescens. Next base: position 25,879,525 of record CM061065.1, on the reverse strand, counting down.
ATGAGTGATAGGAAGATCATAGTAAGTAGAGAGGTAGATAGCATATTGATAATACTCATGAGGCAACATTGAAGTTGATTGATTGAAAAAGATAGTGAATTATACAATAAATGCACTTATTTATAGAGTTTGATTAGGCTAACCAAGTGTAACTAACTCCTAACCAACTAACTAACCATATATTCTATTACCCTCCCGCAAGTTGATAAGTGGTAACACCACAATCAGCTTGAACATACAAGCTTGAAAAAAAAACATTACTACAACTTGTAAAAGAATAAAAGGACAATAAAGCAACAAAGGGAAAAATACACAGCAAGGCCCAACAATCCAGCAGCCTAAACCAAAAAAAATAAAGGAGAAATAAAGAGAGAGAAAAACGAGGTCCAATCAGTTGGCAACCAAATCAGAAGAAGAAAGCAGCCCAATCCAAGCTGATCAAGGGCTAAAAAAAAAAGCCCAGCCCAATTGCTATGTGTAATGCAACACTCCAAGGGTGCCTCCTCCTGAGTCAGTCATGGGAAGCTTCTGGAACTTTCGAGAGGTTCCATTTCTCCTCTTGCATCCTCTTTCAAACCAAGTTCCTCAAGGTGCACCACCGCTCTCGGCGACACTTCCGATCAGCGTCAACAGCGCTGGCTTCGTATCAAACGCGTCGCACCTCAGAAGCCTCTGCAACCTCGGCAATAAGGAGGATGGAATCAATGCAGGGACTTGGAATGGTGACCGAAAACTCGAGATCGAAGGCGGAAGATGAGACTTCTGGAATGTTTGATGGTGGGGAAGGCGCCTACGGAGGAGTTGTAGACGGCGGCGAGAGCTCCGCCAGGATCGAAGACGGTGATCCATACGCGGGGGTGACCAAATCCAAATCGGAATCCGACGGCGAACACAGTGTCTGTCAGAGCTCCACCGGGATCAAAAACGAACTCAGAACAAGGTGGTGGCGGCGCCGGCGCCAGCGCGGTGGAGTTGTAAATGGCGGATCGGAATGCGACGGAGCTAGCTGCTGGCTTGCGAAAGTTGAGGAGGATTCCCCCAGGATCGAAGACAGTCAGATGCTCGCAGAAGAGGTTGACGAAGGAGGCGATGCCGAGATCGGCGCGGCGGCTGTCGAAGGCCGATGAATATGATTCTGGTGCCAGATTCACCGGTTTAGGAGCTACCAAATCTACCTTCTCCTTTTTCGATTTCTCAACGGCTTCAGAGATCAGATCGACGATGATGGAAGAATTAGTACCTGATTCAGGATCCAGATTGCAGTTGACGAAGGTGGAAATGACGCGATCTGTGAACTCCTTCGATTTCTCAGCTGCTTCAGAAACGTCAGATTCGGATGTAAGATTGGAGATGTTGGAACTTGAATCGATGATAATGCATGTAATTTCTCCAATATTGATCGCAGAACCTTCTATCTCTGGCTTGATCAACTTGATCGGAATTGCTGGAGCCACATCAAGATCCGAGTCTCGTCGGAAACTGCCGAAAACAATTTCACTGTGACCGTTCTCCCCTGAATCAGAATCATGTTCTTCTTCCTCCTATGAATCTGAGTCACTGAGATCTTCATCCATGTCTGCGGAAGCACGATATCTCTCTGATACCATGTTACTGATCCATGGATGAGTGATAGGAAGATCACAATAAGTAGAGAGGTAGAGAGCATATTGATAATACTCATGAGGCAACATTGAAGTTGATTGATTGAAAAAGATATTGAATTATACAATAGATGCACTTATTTATAGAGTTTGATTAGGCTAACCAAGTGTAACTAACTCCTAACCAACTAACTAACCATATATTCTATTAGTTAGATTCCATTCCTCAGCTTGAACAAGAGTATCATGTTGCCTTCTATGCAGACCAGACATGCTGGAAATAGGATATTATTCAGCAAGTTGTTCCTGAGTTTCTCTATGAGAAAATTATAACTATTAGAGCTTCAAAATCAGATCAATTTGATTCCCTAAGCTGGAAACCTGAATCTAATGGCATGTTCTCTATCAAGTCAACTTACTCAATTTTATCTCTTCCTTATCAAAACCATATTGTTTCTAATCCTCTCTTTGAGAAAGTTTTTTATTGGAAAGGTCCAGCCAGAATCCAGGCTCATCTATGGAAACTAGTTCATGGTTGCTTGCTTAACAATGAAGAAAGATGTAAAAGAGACATGACTCAAGATAATATATGTCCTAGGTGTTCTGCAGCTCCTGAAAGTCTTATGCACATGTTGAGGGACTGTGATTCAGTGCAGAGTTTCTAGAATCAGTGTATTGACCCTTGTTATGGAGCAAATTCTTTTGCATTGGCTTGCATCAATGGCTAGATTGGAATCTCTCTTAAAAAAATATGAGTTCTTCCCCTTGGAATTGGAATATATTTTTTGGTGTGGCTATGTGGGGCATTTGGAAAGATAGGAATTCCTTAGTGTTTTCTGAGATGTCCCGATGTCCCATTAAAATAAAACCTGAGATTATTAAAGCCTAATTGTGATATTAGCATTAAACGGCTGAATATAAACAATGGGAGAAATTTAAAAATTAAAATAAAACAACCAACACGCATATATATATATATATAAACATATACATCATATATGTACTGTAGAGGGAATCCCATCGGTAAGATCCCAAATATGTACAAACTAGGACATATAAAAAATACATCAAAGAACCGAACAGAAAGATGCCTCACCGACTCTCAGCACCCCAGTCCCCTCTCAAAAGTAAATCAAAAACCTCACTCACACCTATACACACCTAAATGGATGGCGCTGGCCTGTACCATCACAAACTTCTACCCTTACTGTCACCCCTGAGCCTCGACGGTCCCTATAACATCCATGGCTGCTCTATGAATTGACGACTGTCCCCACAAACCAACACGAGTCTTTTCAGTGTGCTTTGTCCTCACTCACATGCTTCCTGGGAAAACTTCACAGGTCACCCATCCCAGAATTGCTCCAAGTCAAGCACGCTTAACTGTGGAGTTCTTAAGTGATGGGCTCCCGAAAATAAGATGCATCTTGTTAGTGTAGGTAGTACCAATCAATTCCTTTAAGTCTTCCTTAACTGTACAGTCTCATACCTATACAGTATCGGAATCCCTTAACCATGCGGTCCCAAATCTACACAGTCTCAGGATCCCTCTCATTCCGGTGTGTTATCGGTTCATTCATGTGTCCCTCCGCCTAGAAGCCTACCAGGAGTCGCTCCTTGTCCGTGCTCTCTTTGCACCGACGACCACTCCCCGCCATCGTCAACACTCGGGTGTTACAGCCCCACTACTCCTCTGTTACCGCTAGAAGAACTCCTGTCTGAAGACCTCTGGAACAATCGTCGGTAAGCTCCGCTGTCTCTGGATGACATCCAGGAGGACTCAGATCCTGACGCTTTAACATCGGGAAGCGCGGGTACCTCCGGAGTAAGCATGTGATCAATATCTGGTACCACCTGATCCTCCTTAGGAATAGGTACAATCATAGGTACTGGTGCTGGTTCTGGTGCAGGTGCCTCAGCTGGCACCAAAGCGGGAACTGGTACAGTAACAGGCATCAGCGGCAAAGGTGCATATGGAAATCCAATTGGTAATGGGAAAGTCTATCCCACTCGGAAAGTCCCCACCATCTTGAATGGGGCTCCATTCCCTACACTCGACGCCACCAAAACTGGACCCATATAAACAGCAAAACGAGTGACTGTGTCCACAAGCCACCCGTTTGCATCCACAAACTCAAACTCAAATGTCCCCGTGAGGGGGACCCCCCCGACTGTGCCATCCACGGATGGTCCCAATGCACCATCAGCGTTATACGGGTCTAAGTACAACATTAAAGAAAACAAAATACAAAAGAAAGAAAAACGGGGATAATAACCCATTTAACATCTACATGGAAAGGGTTTAGTAACATTTAAATCAATACAACACACATAACATGCATCACCACATATCGCTGCATACATACATATACATACATATATATATATATATATATATATATATATATATATATATATATATATATATATATATAATCATCGAAAACATATTATTTTCCTCTACCCTTCATCATGATGCAATGCAATGCAATGCAATACGTATGATAATGATACGGCCATCAATCCGGATATCCACATCTCAATCAATCAAACGACACGTCTCTAGAGTCTCCGGTGCACATCCTCATCCGCGGTGAGAATGCATATGCAAAGCAATGGCACTGCATTGCACACTACACGTAGGTGCACACCCTGTTACCATCGCGAGGTGCTGATGCAATCCATGAACTATAGTTGCAACTCAATAATAATAATGTCTAGGACGGTCCTGCAAATCCTCTGGAACACGGCTATACACCCCTTGGGAATAAATCCCTATGCATATGAAATATCACCAACCATCTCTCGGGTCGTCCCCTAGTGCCTTAACATCTCATCACTATATCATAGATAACCTCGACAATAATCATATTTCATCATTCCCATCATAATATCATACTAATTATCTCGATTAGGCACCTCTGAACACATGTATCATGACCTCCCACATACGTCACCATATCTTATCATGAATCAACACTTAGAAAATCTCTAAGTACAATAATCACAATCATAACATCATTTTCAATCATCTCCAAATTATATTCAAATAATATATAATTATAACCAATAATCAAATAATAAATAATTCCAGGCAACTCATCAAATATCAACAATATACCAAAAACAGTCAAGCAGTCAAACCAGCCAACTTCAAATATAATATATTTAACCTAACGGTGATAAACCTACAATTCCAATATCATCATTGGTACTACTAAGTAGTCCCCAATGTGATATTGGTATTGTCTGTTACTCGCTCCTTAGTAGGGTTTACGTCGCCCTACGCCGTTATTGAAATAAATGCCACTTCGTCGTTTCCGACGTTAGATGACTTCTTTCCCCCACCTAAAGTGTCGTAACTAAAATCGAGACGACAAAACGAGCTCTCCTTCTAACTCTTCAATTCTGCCACGCAAGGAAACAAGGCCTCCAAGCCTATGAAAATTCATCCGAACATCACATTATGAAGCGTACGTTACAAGAAACCCTAATATGAAGTCGGAATTGAAATCCGATAACCGAAACGAAAGACAAGTCGAATACCGACACTGACGGCATTTCGACATAAAAAGGATAAAGATTACCTTCACTAGAGAAGAAAAGAAAGGTAGAATAATGAAGGCGTCGTTGCCACGAACACAATAATGTACTCGGAATTGCGTCTGGATGATCGATCGAGTCGATAACAAAGTCGAGACCCTTTATCTCTCTAACTCTCTCACTCTATCTCTCTCTACACTCTCCTTCTATTCTATGCCTTTCTCTCAACTCTCTGCTTTCTGTTTTATGGATTATGGCTTGAGTAACTTAAGTCACTTGAGTCTTTTATTTTTGCAGAGTCACGCATCAGTGCTCGAGCACCGGAACCCTAGCGCTTAAGCGCTCAAACACTTGAGTGTTGGCTCTTCCACGCTCGAGCGTTGGTGGTTGATACGCCACCGCGCCATGCAACCAATTAGGTGATGCCACGTAAGCCCTCTCTTGACACGTGGAGTCAACGCCAGAGATGATCTGGTTGACCCTAGCGCTCGAGCACTGAGAAGTCCACGCTTGAGCATTCTGTGGATGCTTGAGCATTGGGTTTTCCACGCTCGAGCGTTGACCGTTGACCAGGAAACCTTTTGGTTGCGTTCTGAATCCGTTCGACGTCCGATTGATCCCAAATTTGAGATATAGGCTCATCAAGACCTAATAAACAACCTCAAATCCTAAAAAAATGCCTATTCTCATTCTTAAAACAAATTTTCTTATTTTAAACCCTTACACTCTTTTGAAACGATATACGGAAACCCTAGTTTATACGTACGTCCGATTTCACTCCAGATGATTCCGTACTTTGGATGAAAAGGTCTCTAAACCTTAATCAACATCTTAACCATATAATCCAAGCCTTAACTTAAACATCATATGTAAAACAATTCAAAAATTAGGCTGTTACATTTCTACTCCCTTTAAAAGAAATTTCATCCTCGGAATTTATGTATCTGAAAACAAGTGTGGATACTGCTGCTGCATGTCTGCCTCACGCTCCCAAGTAGCATCTCCGATAATAACAGCCCAAACGACCTTAACCAAGGGAATATGTTTACCACAGAGTTCTTTAATCCTTCTATCTGCAATCTTAACCGGTAAAGACTCACATTCTAGATTCTCTCGGAGTTGTATAGACTCAGGCTCATTTACATGAGAAGGATCTGGATAATATTTTCTTAACTGAGAGACATGAAAGACAACATGAAGGCTAGAAAGGTTTGGTGGTAAGGCTATGTGGTCGGGTACTAGACCAATCCATCGGAGAATCTGGAAAGGTCAATTGAATCGGGGAGTAAGCTTTCTAGACTTTATAGCTTTCCCAATTCCAGTCTTCGGAGTGACTCTAAAAAATACATGATCATTTTCCTGGAACTCTAAGGGTCTTCTCCTTTTGTTACTGCAACTCCTCTGCCTATCATGCGCTTCCTTCATTTTCTCTTTTATCTTCCTGACTTGTTTCGTTGTCTGCTGTACCACATCAGGACCCAACATTTGACTCTCATCAGTCTCATACCAACACAACGGAGTCCTATACTTTCTGCCATATAAAGCCTCATACGGTGCCATTCCGATACTACCGTGGAAACTATTATTGTATGTGAACTCAATCATAGGTAGGAACTTATCCAAACTGCCAATATGTTCCAACACACAGGCTCTTAAGAGATCCTCCAATGGTTGAATTGTTCTCTCTAACTTCCCATCCGTTTGAGGATGATAAGCAGAACTCATCCTCAACTTAGTTACCAAAGCATTATGTAACTGCCTCCAAAATCTAGATGTAATTCTAGGATCTCGGTAGGAGACAATACTTGCCGGCACATCGTGCAACCTTACAACTTCCTTGATATAGATCTGGGTCAACTTCTCAAGACTGTAACTCTCACCAATAGGTAAGAAGTGAGCACACTTTGTTACCCTATCAATGATAACCCAAATCGCATAAAACCTCTTCTTAGTTCGTGGTAATCAAACCACAAAATCCATAGCTATACTATCCTACTTCCATTCTGGGATATCTAAAGATTGCAGCAAACCCGCAGGTTTCTAATTCTCTATCTTAGCTTTCTGACAAACTAAACAAGATAGAACATACTCTGCCACTTCCTTCTTCATCTTTGGCCACCAAAACATTTTATTCAAGTCATGATACATCTTGGTGGCTCCTGGGTGAAAACTCGACTTGCTCTTATGTGCCTATTCTAATATCATTTTCCTAAGCTATAAATCCTCTGGCACACATATCCGATCTCTAAACCTCAACACACCATCTATACCTCTGCTAAAATCAAGAAAACTTACCCTTATCTATGCCTCAACTCACCTCTTGTAGATATTCGTCCTGAACCTGTTTAACTTTAAAATCTCTCAGAAACTCACTACTGATGGTGATCATACCTAAGCATATTCTATCCTCAATCAAATTCACACCTAGGTTCATATCTCTAAATTGTTCAATCAATTCCATTTCCTTCACCATCATTGCGGATACATGCAAAGATTTCCTACTCAGTGCATCCGCCACTACATTCGCCATCCCAGGATGGTATTGAAGATCAAATTCATAATCCTTAATAAATTCCATCCATTTACGCTGCCTCATGTTCAACTCTTTCTGATTAAACAATTACTTTAAACTCTTATGAAAGCTGAACATGTTAAACTTAGCTCCATAGAGATAGTGTCACCATATGCGACACCCCTTCTAGGGTCATCACATATTTACCCAAAAGCAAAAAATAAAATTATTAATTGCTGGTTACTTTCAGAAAATAAACTTTAAATTAAACGTCTTATCACGAAAATAGTGATAATTTTTTTTAAAACTTCGAGAACATAAACAAACGTATATATATATATATATATATATATATATATATATATATATATATCTATATATATGCATCATCAGTTAAATACACACTATATCACTAATAGGAGATTACAAAAAAACCCTCGTAAGTATAGGTCATTCTCCATAAAACTAAGTAAAGAAAATAAAGACATATACATATAAAGTAACAACCAGTCTAGAACCATACAAAAACTCATGGCTCTCAGTAGCCAGATCAAAAACTGACAAGACTCGCTACCCCAAAAACTATACCTATAACTGGTCAAGCTAATGAAAACCATTGGGGAGATCATGATGATCACCCCCACCTACAGCAGGTGTATCTGGTGAAGATACCTCTGCTCCCGCTCCCTCGTCGGGAGAATCATCATCATCAGCAGCAGGAGGGTGAAACTCAGGATCATACTCAAAGTACTCATCTGGGTCCTCCTCAACCTCATCCAAGACCACCTCGAAAGGAGGTACTGCTGGTCCTACTATCAGACGATGCTGAATCGGATGAGGTGGAATATCAAGCAACCCATGCTCAGTCAAGTACTATAGATATAGCCAAACTGGAGGTAGAGATACCTCGACGGTCTCCACGACATGCGTCCTTTACTGTGGTCTCGCAGCTACTGTGCCGGTGACCTCTCGACTAGGACCAAAATAGGTGGCGCTAAGTGCTCCCGGATTAATCTCCCAAGCACCATCGTAATGTGCGTGATCAAACGTGATCGAGCGCAGCCTCGAATATGCCAGAGGCAAATCCGGGTCCATCTAATCTCAGATGTAAACATATATGCACAAGTAGAAAAGCCACAAATAAAACATGCAAGAGTGAGAATCCAATATATGGATTTAACTCGACAACTACATGCGCGACACAACAGAAAACACATACACATATACATGTTATACCAACATAAGCATTCATATCAAAGCAAATAGTTTATCAATGGGTTTAACACCCCAAACATCATCATTTGAAAAACTATGCATCAACACTTCATGTACATCGTCTAAATTCGCACTTAATCTCATGAGATATCCCAACAAGTGATGAGTTGATCAGGCTCGACTGTTACACTAGGTTCGCAGCCATAGGCACACAGCCAAACCCATTGCACACTGTCCAAAACCGAGGCACGGTGATAAAACCGTAAATGTGGTTTCATTGTCCAATCAGGGCACAATGAAGAAAACAATAGTATGAGATACCTGAATCCGCAAGGTATTGATACATAAAACCGCAGGCACGTCTGTCATATGCATGCAAAATTACTTTGTTCTTGACATTTTTCTTTGTGTTCCATCTTTCCTTGCCGAAGCTCAAAATGGCTTACGAATAATTTTAGTTTTAAACATCTTAAAACTTTCATTAATAACACAGGACCTCAAAGTCCAAGTGCTCAATCACGACATCCCTAGACCGATGCATCAGGCTTAGGGTCGTGGTAATAGAAAACATTACAAAGTTTTCAAACAGCTTTATTACACTGTAAAGTAAACACCATGTCTATGGGACATCAAGTCCGAAGGACAACACATCCATAACACAGTAAGGAACCTTAGTACCCCGACGTCTCGGTTACTAAGTTGCATATCACTTTTAACACAGTTGAGAAAACTTGATTTCGGAAAATCATTTCAAATGGGAAATTCTTTCATAAAATCATTGGTTACTAAAAATTTAGTTTTCAGAAAAGAGGGTCACTTGAGGTTTAAACTTGCTTAAAAAACGTACTGCTGCTTTAGAATTACTTGCCGTCGATACTTTTCCAAATTGCCGTCGTTAGTCTTTTTAAAGTCATTTAAGCCAATTCATAGCCTTTTCCACTTAAGCAATTTTCTAAAATCATAATTAAGTTATTTTCAAAGATTAATTTCATAAAATGACTTTTTATAATATTATGGAATTTCTTACGTAAAAATTAGTGGTTCAAAAATAATTTCACGGTTACGTCCTCACCGTTACTCATAGTTCACTCTTACACCGATAAATCATTAAAATAATGATATTTTCCAACATTCCTTATTTTTCCCAAATAAAATTTTCCATTAATATTATATTCCAATATTTTAATGTTAAAACATTGAATATAATTTATAAAGTTTTTTAAAGCTTTTATCTGGTTAATTGATTGTGCACTGACCACTGTCAGGCTTCTCAAACAACAATCAACAACAACATCATAGCAATATTCCCAGGCAGATCATGCATCACAACATCATAATATATAACCGCAGATAAACCATCACAGATAAAAATAACACAACTTAAACCAACTCAAAACAGACTAAACCAAACACCACAACCATAGATAAATATACAGACCAACAACAGATAGCACGTAGCCATCGGATAAATCCCTCAGACAATCCCCTCTTACCACTCGAAGAATTTAAACTTCCAATTAAAACTTTGACACGAATCCGGAAATCGACGACAAACGTACAAGGCACAAGTCTTTGTCCTTCATCAACCACAATCAAACAATTACTAATCAAGCAAAACAAATCACCTATGCACTACATATAGGTCACTGCCTCAATAGGGTTTTGTGACTAAAAATTTCTAAAAATGCTTAAGTTTTTGGATTTATGATCCTTTAATACTTAAGTCTTAAGACAAGTGATTAACATAAAAGATTGAATCAAAACTTCCAATCCCTCTAATACCTAGCTTCAGCCATGAAGGAAAAATGAAGCTAGATATTTTATTTTAATGAAATATCTTGGATTCAACATGAATACATACTAGAAAGATGATATACAAGATCATTTGCAAAGGAAATGAACAAAAATCTTCTTCCAACAATACCCATAGGGTTCGGCCATAAAAAAATAAATGAGGAGGAAAACTTTGTTTACAACAATCTCTTGGATTATGATTATAGGGATGATAATAGGAACATAGAAATTGGTTTCATATTTTAAGGATTTTTCTATGATTTTCTATGAATTATCAAAGTCAAGAGCACATGAATAGAAAATGATGAATAAAGTTTTGAATCATGAAATGAATTGAAGAAACTATAGCTTAAAGATGATGAGGATCATAGATTACCTCTTGGAACTTGAATAATGTCAAGGAACGAGCAAGTTGCTTCACAAACCAACAACGGAAGCTTAAGAGAAACGATGAGAGATGAAGAAGATGATACTACGTTTAAGAGTATTGTCGAAGACTCTAGTTGCTTCAAGAATTTATGATCAAGGCAAAAAGCCTTGGGCCTTGCGCATGGGCTTGAGGAAGTCCACCAAGGTCCAATTGTTTTTGAAGTTTGAAAATAGCTTAAAGCTTAATGTTAACCAAGGAAACTTAAGAGCACAAAAATGACTTTATGGAAAATGCATTCATTACCATGATATTGGGCTCTATGGCCGCAGCCCTTAATGGGTTTGGATGGCAAGAAATTGGCCTAAATGTCAAAGACAACTTGAAGAATTAACTTAGGACTAAAAAGCAATTAAGAGAAAGTTTAAGGACTTAATTGCAAAATCCTTAAAATGTCATCTTAACCATGTGAAAACTTAAAGACTTCACATGAGTGACTCATCCACATGAACCACCTAAAAAACATAAGATAAATTCTTTATCTGCTCCTGGAAACTCCGTGTTTCCCTCCGTCGTTTACCCGATTGAACACTACACCTGATTATAATATATTATTTTGCTTTTTGTGAAATATTTCAAAATAATCAAAGTTGTTGGAAAATAATTAAAAATATTAAGTTTTTTGTTCACGAATTAAAATTAGGTCTTATGATCAGTATAAATATACTGTCAGTGAAATTCGCAGACCGGGTTTCGCCTGACTTTTCAACCTAAATTTTAATTGTAGCTTTCTACGTTCAAGTAGAATGAGGTGATAAGCTTAGATTATTTAAAATAATTTTCTAACACTCCAATAAACACATAAACATATTCAAACACATTTCTGTTATTAGAAACAGTGAAAAATCGGGGTGTTACGCCATATCTTAAATGCAAACACTATCGCTGCCAACTCCAGATCATGGGTCGGATAATTCTTCTCATGTATCCTCAACTGATGGGAAGCCTATGCCACAACTCTTCCCTCTTGCATCAAAACACAACCCAATCCTTGATATGACGCATCACAGTACACGTCAAATTGTCCTAAATGATCTGGTAATGTCAGCACTAGAGATGTAGTCAACTTCTGTAAACTCTCTGCACACTTCTCTGTCCAAACAAATGTCGTACCCTTTCTCGTTAATTGTGTCATAGGCAATGCAATCTTCGAGAAACCTTCAATGAACCATTTGTAATAACCAGCTAAACCTAGAAAACTTCTCACCTCACTTACTGACTTAGGTCTCTCCCACTTAACCACTGCCTCTACCTTACTTAGATCAATTGCTATCCCTTCCTTATTGATTATTTGACCTAAAAACTGAATCTCCTATAACCAAAATTCACACTTAGAAAGCTTAGCGTACAACTACCTATCTTTCAACACTTGCAACACAGCTCTCAGGTGTTCCTCATGTTCTACCTATGAACGGGAATAGATAAGGATATCATCTATGAACACCACCACAAACTTGTCGAGGAACAGTCTCAAGATTCTATTCATGTAATCCATGAATACTACTGGAGCATTAATCACACCAAAAGGCATACCAAGTACTCGTAGTGTCTGTATCTTGTTTTGAAAGCTGTCTTAGGTATATCCTCATTCTTTACCCTAATCTGATGGTATCCGGATCTTAAATCAATCTTAGAAAACACCGAAGCTCCCTTCAACTGATTCATCAGATCATCTATCCTATGCAATGGATACTTATTCTTGATTGTTACCTTGTTCAACTGCCTATAACCTAGAACTCCCATCCTTTTTCTTCACAAACAATATCGGTTCTCCCCACGGCGAAACACTCGGTCTAATGAATTCTTTTTTCAACATATCATCCAATTGTTTCTTCAATTAAACCAACTCTATAGGTGACATCTGATAAGGAGCTATAGATAGAGGTCATGTCCCTGGTATGAGATCTGTCGTGAATTCAACCTCCCTCTCTAGTGGCAAACTTGGAACATCAGGAGGAAAAACCTCAGGAAACTCTCTCACAATAGGCATAGAATCTATACTCGGAGTCTACATAGATTCCACTGAGAAAAGCATCACATATTGTTGAGAATCATCACGCCTCATAAATACTCCTTCATTGGCAAGCACTATGCTAGAACGCTCAAGAAAATATAGGGTCTTTCTGGAACAGTCTAACACTACATGGTTAGCCGAAAGTCAATCCATGCCGAGAATAACATCTATTTGTTACATAGGTAAATAGATAAGATCCACAAGGAATATCCTATTTTCAACAAATATAGGACACTTTAGGCACACATACATAGTAATCAGGGAATCCTTGGTCGGGGTAGATACTGTAAGAGTATAAGGTAACTGGGAAAAGGGTAAATGTAAATGATCCACACACTCATGCGAAACAAAGAATGTGTAGCATCTGAGTCAAACAACACAGACGAGAGTCTGCCAGATATTAAACACATACCTTGAATAAGATCTGCAGATTGAGAGGATTTATCTTCTCTCACAGTAAACACCCTCCCTGTGGCCTGAGGTCTGGTCGTCTGTCTCCCTGCTGCTGGAACTCCTCTCCCAGCTCCACCTCTGTAAGTACGGCTCCTCTTCCTGCAGTTGTCTGCTACTGTACTCCTCTCTGTCTGCAATCCCTAACAAAGTGACCTGGTTTACCACAGATGAAAAAACTAGATCTCTCCTAACACTCTCTGATATAATGCGGACCTCCGCATATGAAACAATTGGGCCTCTCTGCTGCTGATCCTCTCTGACAACTGGTGCGACTGTAACTGGTATTGGTGCAGATGTCTGAGCACTCTGCACTGGTCTAGTGTATGGTCCTCTCCTCCACTGAGAACCTCTATCTCCTCTCCTTTGATAACCTTCTCTAGTAGGACCTCCACTCCGCTGCTGCCTCAACTCTGCAGCCTGCCTCTGGTCCATACTCTCAATGGCACTGCATCTCTCTACAAGCTCTGGAAAACTCAAAATATCTAAGTGCACTATAGCCCTCTTCAGCTCATGTCGTAACCCCTCCTCAAATCTTTGGAACTGTTAGTCCTCGTCCGGAAACCTCTAATAGAACTCAAAACTGTATCAAAGCCTCAAATCTGGATGCGTAGTCACCAACACTCATGTCCCCCTATCAGAGACTCATGAACTCCTTCTCCTTATCGCGTCTGACCAACCGCGGGAAGTACTTCTCAAAAAAGCAGTCTCTGAACAACTCCCAACTAATCAACCTGCCCTATGCCTCTAGCAACCTCCTCTTGCCTCTCCACCATGACTATGCTCCTCCCGTCAACATGAAAGCAGCACAAGTCACCTTCCTGTCATCTCTGCACCTCATGGTATCAAATATCTTCTCTAACTCCTGAATCCACCACTGGGCTCGCTCTGGATGATAATCACCTATGAACTGGGGTGGCTTCCCTTTCAGAAAGGTAGTGAACCCTGCATCCTCGGCCTCAGCAGCTCTCCTCCTGTCCTGGTGCTCCTGTAACTCTGAATCTATCTGCATCCTCTAAGCATTATGATACGCCTGCTGCAACAGAACGGATGCTAACTCACTGATAGTCTGGAGAGTCTCAGATGACTCTCCTCCACCTCCAACTCCTACCTCAGGCTGAGAGGTCTCACCATCCACTCTCTCTGGGGTCCTACTACCCCCTCATCTACCACATCCTCTGCCTCTGCCGTAAGCCATGATCTTGATAAAATAAATCATTAACCGACATTAATATGACATATAATATTACATAAAACTGGAATATAAATAATATATGTCACATCAATGTTAACTATCTCGCATGGACTCACTACCCAACTACTAAGCATAGTTGATATCCGATATGGATTCAACTAAAATGGCCAGTAAACCCTAACCTCACAGTCTGAACAGAATCAAACTTCTTTGATACCACCAAATGAGACGTCCCGACGTCCCATTAAAAGAAAACCCAAGATTATTAAAGCCTAATCGTGATAATAGTGTTAAACGGTTAAATATAAACATGAGAAATAAAAAACTTAAAATAAAACAACCAATACACACACATATACATACATACACACACATATACATACATACATATACATACATACATACATACATATACATACATACATACATATATACACACACACACACACACATATATATATATATAAGTATATATATATATATATATATATATTATATATATATATATATATATATGTACAACCTGGAACATAAAAAAAATACATCAAAGAACTGAACAGAAAGATGCCTCACCAACTCTCAGCACCCCAGTCCCTTCTCAAAAGTTCATCAAAAACCTCACTCATGCCAATACACATCTAAATGGATGGTGTTGGACTGTACCATCAAAAACTACTACCCTCACTGTCACCCCTGAGCCTCGACGGTCCCACTACTCCTCTGCTACCACTAGGAGAGCTCCTCTCTGAAGACCTCTGGAACAGTCGTCGGCAAGCTCTGCTGTCTCTGGATGACAACCTAGATGACAACCAGGAGGACTCAGATCTTGATGCTCTAACATTGGAAGCGCTGGTACCTCCGGAGCAAGCATGTGATCAATATCTGGTACCGCCTGATCCTCCTCAGAAACGGGTGCAATCATAGGTACTGGCAAGTGTTGGCTCTGGTGCAGGTGCCTCAGCTGGCACTGGAACTGGAATGGGAACTAGTACTATAACAGGCATCGATGGCAAAGGTGCATCTGGAAATCCAATCGGGAACGGGAAAGTATGTCCCACTCGGAAAGTCCCCACCATCCCGAATGAGGCTCCATTCCCTACACTCGACGTCACCCAAACGGGGCCCGTATAAATAGCAAAACGAGTGACTGGGTCCACAAGCCACCCGTTTGTATCCACAAACTCAAACTCAAATGTCCTCGTGAGGGGGAACCCCGCCGGCTGTTCCATCCACGGATGGTCCCAATGCGCCATCAGGGTGATCCGGGTCTAAGTATAACATTAATAAAAACAAAACGCAAAAGATAGAAAAATGGGGATAAGAACCCATTTAACATCAACATGGAAAGGGTTTAGTAACATTTAAATGAATACAACACACATAACATGCATCACCACATATCTCTGCATATATATATATATACAACCATCCTCGAAAACATATTATTTTCCTCTAGCTTTCACCATGATGCAATGCATTGCGTATGATAATGATACGGTCATCAATCTGGATATCCACATCTCAATCAATCCAACGACATGTCTCCAGAGTCCCCGATGCACATCCTCATCTGCGGTGAGAATGCCCATGCAAAGCAATGGCACTATAGTTGCACAATACACGTTGGTGCACACCCTAGTACCATCGCGGGGGTGCTCATGCAATGCATGAACTATAGCTGCAACTCAATAATAATAATTTTTGGGATGGTCCTACAAATCCTTGGGAACACGGGTATACACCCCTTGGGAATAAATCCCTATGCATATGAAATATCACCGACCATCTCTCGGGTCGTCCTCTAGTGCCTTCACCTCTCATCACTATCTCATAGATAACTTCGACAATAATCATATTTCATCATTCCCATCATAATATCACAGTAATTATCTCGGTTAGGCACCTCTGAACACATGTATCATGAACTCCCACATACGTCACCATATCTCATCATGAATCAACACTTAGAAAATCTCTAAGTATAGTAATCACAGTCATAACATCATTTCCAATCATCTCAAAATTATATTCAAATAATATATAATTATAACCAATAATAAAATAATAAATAATTCCAAGCAACTGATCAATATCAACAGTATGCCAAAAATAGTCAAGCAGTCAAACCAGTCAACTTCAAATATAATATATTTAACCTAACGACGATAAACCTACAATTCCAATATCATCATTGGTACCACTAAGTTGTTCCCAATGTGATATTGATGTCGTCCGTTACTCGCTCCCTAGAAAGGTTTAGGTCGCCCTACGCCGTTATTGGAATAAATGCCACTTCACCGTTTCCGATGTTAGATGGCATCTTTCCCCTACCTGAAGTGTCGTAACTAAAATCGAGACGACAAAACGAGCTCTCCATGTAACTCTTCAATTCTGCCTCGCAAGGAAACAAGGCATCCGAGCCTCTGAAAATTCACCTGAACATCACATTATGAAGTGTACGTTACAAGGAACCCTAATATGAAGTCGGAATTGAAATCCGATAACCGAAATGAAAGATAATTCGAATACCGACATCGACGGCATTTCGACATAAAAAGGATAAAGATTACCATCACTCGAGAAGAAAATAAAGGAATAATAGTGAAGGCATCGTTGCCACAAACACAATAATGTACTCGGAATTGCGTCTGGATGATCGATCGAGTCGATAACAAAGTTGAGACCCTTTATCTCTCTAACGCTCACGCTATCTCTCTCTACACTCTCCTTCTGTTCTTTGCCCTTCTCTCAACTCTCTGCTTTCTGTTTTATGGATTATGACTTAAGTCACTTAAGTCTTTTATTTTTGCAAAGTCTCGCACCAACGCTCGAGCGCTAGAACCCTAGCGCTTAAGCCCACAAACGCTTGACCATTGGCTCTTCCACGCTCGAGCGTTGGTGGTTGGTATGCCACCACGCCTTGCAACCAATCAGGTGATGCCACGTAAGCCCCCTCTTGACATGTGGAGTCAACGTCAGAGCTGGTCTGGTGGACCCTAGCGCTTGAGCACTGAGAAGTCCATGCTTGAGCGTTCTGTGGACGCTTGAGTGTTGGGTTTGTTAAGTCTCTAAAATGTCTGATGTGCATTTCCCTAAGTTTTGATGAAAACTAAATATTGGTTAATGATTTAATTAACCTTCATATTGGTTGCTAACCTATCTATCGAGTGTGCAGATTAAGTAATAGAATCATATGTCCATTGCAAATGTTTGAAGATTGAAGCTCACGTCCATCGCAAATGTTTGAAGCGCACGTCCAAAACGCAAGAGAAAGAAACTTGCGTCCACTAAAGTGATGAAAGCCAGCGTTTACTAACGTGTAGGGATGGCAATTTTACCCGTACCCGTGGATACCCGCGGATAAAATCCGTAACGGGTACTGGGCGGATAGTTAAACGGGTACCCCGTGGGTAAAATAAACGGGTAATTTCAATACCCGTTTATAAACGGGGCTGGAGCGGGTATCACACTATCCGTGCCCGCGGATACCCGTACCCGTTACTTAAATTATTAAAATGCCCTTTATTATATAGATGTAGTAATTGCTAAATGTATTTGATTACTTTTGTTAGTAACTTTTGTAATTGGATAATGCTTTGATGCTTACTTAACATCTATTTGTTTGAACATGGTTATTTTAAATTGAATTACGCATATTTTAGCAATTTTTCAAGCAAAAAGAGTATATATTTTTTCTGGAAAAAATATTTCGCGGATACCCGCAAACCCGCGGATATCCGCGAAACCCGCTGGATACCCGCCCGAAAGATACCCGCGTGGATAGCTGGCGGGGACGAGTACGGATTTTACCAGACAGATACGGGGTCGGGGGGAGTGCTACCCGTGCCCGCCCCGCCCCGTTGCCATCCCTACTAACGTGGCATTTGGAGCGCGTCCATTAAAGTATCAGAATAGCGCGTCCATTAAAATATCAGAACAACGCGTCCATCAAAGTATCCGAATAGGCCGTCCATTAAGGTATCAGAATGGTTCGTCCAATGACATGGAAATTAGAGCTCGTCCATTAAAGTCAGAATGGCTCGTCCAATGATGTGGCATATGGAGCTCGTCCAATAAGGTCAGAATGTATCCGTCCAATGACGTGGCAAAAGACTCTCGTCCATCAGAGTAACTAAGACTCTCGTCCACCGGAGTAACAGAGACTCTCATCCACTAAAGTAATAAAGGCTCTCATCCACTAAAGGTGACAGAAGCTCTCGTCCATCAGAGTAACAGAAGTGCTCGTCCACTAAAGGTGACAGAAGCGCTCGTCCACTAGTCTTTGGACTTGCTGAGTCCTTAATATGGAGCTTGTCTACTAGCACGAATGAAAACTCAAATGACTAGATAGACGTGATTATTTTCAATATGGAAGCACTTATCTTATGAAAGAGAATTCTATAAGGATTATCAGAATCTCAGTTCAAGAACCAGAAAGAGACTTGAAGCCTTCTCTCCTACTCAGTTTCACGATTATTAAGAAATGTCAGAAGTTACTCTCTCAAGCAACGTTGGATAATCAGAACCAAAGACCAGTTAAAGAATGCTTCCAACGTGCGTTTTCCCTAGTACCTCTGGTCCTTACACGAAAAGAGAAGTGTACTCAGTAAAGTACAAAAAGCTCTCTGCACAACTCTGATATGGCTGTATCACGATGCATAAAGCCATGATCCTTCATGTTATAGTACAACCAATGACTCTATTGCATTAATGGCTGCCCAGAACGACTCTATTGCATTAATGGCTTCCCAGAACTACTGTATTGCATTTAATGAAGTTCTGCTTGAAGCCAACATCTGAGGGGATGTCTCTAACGAATCCTAAATGCTTGAAGACCATAAATACAGAAGTCATTGAAGATGAAGTAGAAGAGAATACACATTGCATTAAAGCGCCATTACTCTGCATTAATTTCTTCATTCTTTTATTCTGTATTCTTCAATCATTTTGAAGTTATTACACAGACTTTCCTAAGCCTTACATTTAAACCACTCTCTGAGTGTTAGTGAAAGATCTGCCTGTGAGAAATTGTATTTATTACAAACCCAATCTCTCAAAGAAACCAGAGTGAGCCTGAAGAGGGTAGGTGTGAAAATAATACTTGTCTTGAGCTTGAAGAGGCTAGGTGTGCAAATAATACTTGAGTCTGTAACCTTATCAGTTATAGTGGATAAATCTTGGTGCTGCCAAGGACTGGACGTAGCTCTTTGTTTTGAAGAGTGAACTAGGATAAATAACCGTGTCAATCTCTCTTCCCTTAAACTCTTTAATTGACTTAGTTTTCTTACGTCTATCAAGTGGTGTGCTTGCAAAAGTCACCCGTCCATCCTGTATTCTTCCACGCGTCCAAATCTAGCCTTTTTATTTGCAAAAAGATTTCAACTTTGCTTAAATTCTGATAAACACAATTCAACCCCCCTTCTTGTGTTTATAGTTGTCTATTTCAGTTGGTATCAGAGCTCAGCCTCTGGGTTGAGCATCTAACACTGTAGAGGTAAAATGTCCTGAAGAATAGACATGACGACTGGAGCTAGTACAAGTGGAAGTCATCAGACTGAAGGAGCCTCCCTAACCAGACCTCCTTACTTCAATGGAGAAAATTACAACTACTGGAAAGATAGATTTCAATGGTTTATTCTATCCACAAACTCTTATCTTTGGGATGTCATCACAGATGGTCCATTCATTCCCAAAAATGATGATAACACTGTCAAACCAAAAGCTCAGTGGATTGGTGCTGAAAAGACAAAATGGGAGCTTAACCACAAAGCCAGATATAACATCATTTGTGCTCTCAGTCCGGAGGAGTTTGAGAAGGTTTGTGCTTGTGACTCTACGAAGAATATATGAGACACTTTGGCTGTCACTCATGAAGGAACGGCTAAAGTCAAAGAATCAAATATTGCCATACTTGTCAGAAAGTATGAACTGTTCATCATGGAGGAAGGTGAGTCTGTTGCTCAGATGATAGGAAGATTCCAAACTATAACCAACAGTTTGAAATCTCTTGGCAAAGTCTATACCAATGCTGAGAAGGTTGGAAAGATTCTGATAAGTCTACCTAAACAGTGGAGACCTTTGGTCACTACTATCTCCCAAGCCAAGGATCTCCCTACCTTGAATATGGATGAACTTCTTGGAACACTCACTGTTCATGAGCAAGAACTTGGAGATGAAGTTGCACCAAATAAGGGCAAGTCAATTGCTCTGAAAGCTGGTCAAAAGTCAGCAAAATTTTCCAAGGCTCTGAAGGCAGATGAGTCATCCAGTGATGCTGACCTATCAGAACTAGAGGATTCTGAGAGTGATAAGAATTGTCTCTCCTGACCAGGAAGATAAATCTTCTTCTATAGAAAGAGAAGTTCAAGAGGGATAGGCCATTCAGAAGGTTCAACAAGGACAAGAACTTCAAAGAATCCACCTCAACAGACAAAAGTCCAATTGTTTGCTATGAGTGCAAGAAGCCCGGTCACTTCAAGGCTGAATGTCCTCAACTCAAGAAGGCCCCTTTTAAGAAATACTTCAAGAAGAATAAGAAAGGAATGATGGCTACTTGGGAGGATCTGGAGTCAACATCTTCTGATGAATAAACTGAGGAAGAAGCCAATCTCTGTTTGATGGCCAACACTGAATCAGACTCTGATGATGAGGTACATCCTGACTATGAGGAATTACTTGATGCCTATGAGGAGTTGTTGGAGGAATCCAACTGCTTATCTAAAGCCTTCAAATCCCTCAAGAGAGAGTATGTAAATCTCATTGACAGCTGCGGCGCGCGAGCGACGCGCGCGCGATTCTGGTAAGTGTACCGAACTGTCGCCAAGTAATAAAAGATATCGATCCCACAGAGACTGTGATCCCGAATCGCAACTGATTTTCAAATCGAGTAAATATGGACTGTGTAAAAAGGATTTTTATATTTTGAAATGGTTTTGAATTTAGAGATAGATAAAACAGAATCGAATAAAACTGAAAACAAATCTTTTTGGTTTTTCAGATCTAAATGGGTTCCTAGGGATTTTAGGTTACCAACAAGATCGTTTACGTTGCTAAGTCGATTTACCTTTGTTGATTACCGAAATTGCCTTGAATGCGAGTTTATCCTTTAATAGTTTAAGCTCCCTCTCGGGTTACAAAAACCGTGCCCAATTGACCCGACCCCTACTCTCGTGGTAGTCGATCCCAGATTGGACCCTTTGCGTTTCGTGACAACTCGTTGATCCTCGAGGGACGGCTTCTAACTCTCGTGATTTCAGTTCCGAGTCTGACTTCTATAGATCCGACACCTAAGTTCACCGCTAGGTTCCTCCTTAGAGTGTCTAAGTCATGCAAATAAACCTAAGTTCACCGCTAGGTTCCTCCTTGGATCATCCACGTCTCGCAAATAAGCGGCCGCCGAATTTTACGAGTGAAAAACTCTAGAAATCCTAAGTTCACCGCTAGGTTCCTCCTTAGAATATCTACGTCTCGCAAATGAGTGGTCATCGAATTTTCAAGTGAATAAAACACTAGAAATCAGATCTAAAGCAAAATCGAAATAACAAAGATATTACATCAAATTCAACATCATAAACAAAACTCGGGCAAAGCCCCAATCCCTAGAAACTAAGCTACTACTCCAGCCTTGCCATGGAGATGACAAGCTTGGTTGACAACATCATGAAAATTACAAATCAGAATAGAGAAGAGGAAGAAGAAGATAGATCCTAAAATGTAGCCTAAAGTCTATGTTGTTGTATCTCTATGTGTTGATGGATCCTTCTGCATCTGCCTGGTCCTTATTTATAGAATTGGGGAGTTGGAGTCCCAATCTAACTCAAATTCTGATCCAAATCGGTTTCTTCAGGTCCAAGTAATGCACGTCACGGCCGTGATGGCCATCACGGCTAGGCCGTGACGGCTTCTGTTTCTGGCATTTCTGGTAGAATCCAGTCTCTCGCGACGCGAATGTGGACTCGCGACGCGAGCCTTCATTTTCTGGCCGTGCTAGTAATTACGGCTGGGCCGTGACGGTCTCTGACTTGTGGGGGTTTTTGGTCACGGCCGTGATTTATATCACGGCCAGGCCGTGACAGACTCTGACTTCAACCTTTCTTCTTTTTCAGTTTTGCTCGATCATGGCCGTGATGGGCATCACGGCTAGGCCGTGATAGGCTCTGTTTGGCTCATTTTCTTCAGTTTTCAAGCTCCATCTTCATCCAAACTCCATCATGGTTGATCTTGAGCATTTTACCCTTGATTTATGCAAAACAACACCACACAAACCGCCTTACCCTTTCCAAAGGAAAATTAACCTAAAATCTGATTAAAATATGCGTAAACTACATGAAAATGCATGCAAAATGATAGACAAAGATGATGTGAAATTACACTCATCAAATCACCCCAAGCTTAAAACTTTGCTTGTCCTCAAGCAATTACTCAGGCCATAAGATATAAATCAATCAAAGCATGGATAGTGAACCCAGAACCCTAGAAACTAATCCAAGTGACAGGCATATTTAATAAGCACCCAAGAGATAATCGATTCCAAGTCCAATTAGAAGCTTAGGTTCTTCAAGTTCATATTCTCACTGATTCTGGCACTCGTCTCACCTCACTCAAGTGTTCCAGGGTATATGACATTTCGCTCAAATCCCTCAAGGAAAGTATTCTACCATATGCTTGACTATTAACCAAATCTCTACTTTGTTAATGAAAACACATAAGAATCAAGAGGTCTTTTCCTTTGGTTGTAATGTGGCCATGGGATTTATTGTTAGGTGGGAAAATCAAGAGAAGGGAAGTTCAAGAAGGTTAAACAAATTATCAATCATTGCAAAGCATGACACCTTCTAAAATACCTTTTTGGGGCTTTGATTTACTTTTTCCACCTTTCTTTCCTTCTTTTTATTTTTATTTCTCACTTTATTTTGTCATCCCCTTCTCCATTTTTTTTACTTCATTTTTATTTATTTGGAGAATGGGAGATTTTTCTAGCTCAAGAGAAATATTTTGTAATTTTCTCATCCCATACTTTTTCAAACTACCTTTTTACCCTTTTTTAATACTTTAAAAGGTGCCACACAAAGCATTATTCATCAAAACATTTCATGGTACCAAGAAAAGTATTGTATTCTTTTAGGCTCAAAATTGGGCAACTAAGGGGTAGCATTTAATCAATCAAAGCTCAGAAGGCCGGAAAAATACCTAGTGCCTCAATCATTTTCAAAAATGTTTTAAAAAATTTTCAAGTTTCGAAACGGTTTCAAGTCAAGTTCTAGAAAATACAATCCAAGAGGAATTAAAACACTCTATCACAAATAATGGGGTAGATTTAGTGGGTACCCCTTTTTGGCTCAAAATCTTACATTTAGTAGTTCAAAAATCAGTGAGAAACACAAATCTAAGTAACCACATGCTAATTATCAACTATCAAAAGATTATCTCAAGAATTTTTATTTTTAGCCATGTCACAAGAATAAATAAAAAATTGGGTTCAAAAATTCACTATCTCAATTCATTTGGCACCAAGTTCTCACAATTGGATGCATGTTCTAAGTGAGGGGCAATCTAGAGAATGTGATCATACCAAACTATGCCTATGTGAATGCAATATGAATGCAACAATGCAAATGCAAAAATAAAAATACCCCTCTAATCACCCCAAGCTTAAAAACTTACATTGTCTCCAATGTAAATAATCAAGTCGGAGAGAGGAGAAAAATGGAACAACTTATCGAGTTGGTTGCGGGTGTTGGCTCACATTCCAGTCAAAACTTGGGTGGAGATTGCATCACGGCCGTGATGGCTTCTGACTTTATTAGTCCTTGCTCTTCTTGCTCTTCCTTCCTCTTTACCCTGAAAACACTAGACAAATCTATTAATTTATGATTTTTTTTTCCTCTTGATCTTCTCAAATTATTCAAGAGATAAATTCAAAAACAAAAGGAAAAGGTAAAGAAAACTTGGGTTGCCTCCCAAGAAGCGCTTATTTATGGTCTTAAGCTTGACCATACTTCCTTCAATCAACCGGGGTCGGCTGGGCGGAGATGTGCCGGAACACTTCTTTTCCATGGAACTCCTTCAAAAAGCCGATTCTGCTCATACGGCCAGTTACGCTTCCGCTTCGCTCTTTTCTCTCGGAGCTTCCTAGCCTTCCTTCCTCCCGACGGAAGTTCTGTTTCCGCATGAACAGTAACTCCAACTTCGTCACTGTAGGGTGCATCATCATCCATGCATATCTTTGGAGTGGCTTCCATGCTAAGTTCTTTCTTTACCACTGGAGATGTTACGTCAATTCTGCACACATGGCTTTCAAAAGGAGGGTTGTTATAAGAGTTAGTAAATTCAAAATCGACCCTACCTTCCTCTACATTTAGAGAGAGTTTGCCATTCCGTACATTTATTACTGCTCCAGCGGTGGCCAAGAATGGCCTTCCTAAAATGATGGGGAATTTAGAATTCCCTTTCATGTCCAATACCAGGAAATCGGTAGGGATGAAGAGTTTCCCTACCTTTACAGGAACGTTCTCTAGTATGCCTAGAGGAGTCCTAGTTGAGCCATCCGCAAATTGTAAGGAGAATCTGAACGGACTCAACTCTTTGCTTTTCAACCTTTCCAAGATAGTGAGGGACATCAAGCTCGTGCTAGCCCCTAAGTCACATAAGGCTTGGTCTATTTGTACCTGTTCAATCGAGCAATTGATAGAGAAACTACCTGGGTCTTTCAGTTTAGGAGGCATATTAGATTTGTTCATGACATTTGGCTGCTCAGTTAAGCTCTTAGTTTCTTCTTCCACTTGCTTTCTCTTGACCAACCTTTGTGGGAAAGGTATCGGGGGTTGGTACGGTGGTGGAGGGACGTACTTTGGTTCTGGCTCTTCATCTTCGCTCATGTCCTCCTCTGGTTCCACATCCTTTTCCCCCACCCCAAGCTTATCATCCCTCAAGTGTATGGCATTACAATGCTCAATGGGATTAGCTTCGGGTTGACCCGGGAATGTACCCTTAGGTGTAGTGTATGTGCTGGCTTGTTGGGCAATTTGGGTTTCTAGCATCTTGCTATGGATGTCTAAGTTGTCTACCTTAGATGCTAGCTCTTTTATTGCCTCGTTTACTGCCCGGCCTTGCTGTCTAAACTCCTCATTTTGTTTTGTCTGAGTTTCGACAAAACTTTCCAATAAAGACTCGAGTTTAGATTGCTGTACCTGAGGATACCCCTGCGCGGGTTTCCTATTACCTTGGCCTTCTTGTAACTCATGGTTGAGCGTATTGCTGTAGTTGTCGTAGGAGAGGTAAGGGTTGTTCTTCCTTTGGTTGTAGGGATTTGGGGGAGCATAATTGGGCAACTTCGGGTTTGTGTCATAGAAGTTGTGACACGCGTTCACTTGTTCCCCCGAAGCGCCAGATCGATGAGCAATTCCACGTGGGCACTCCATGATGTCGTGTCCCTGCATTCCACAAATCTCACAAGCAAGGTTAGTAGCACCTATTGCACTCACATTAGCCCTTTCAAGCCGATCAAAACGTTTATTAAGTGAGTCTATTTTTGACATTATAAGATCAGTGCTATTTACTTCAAACTTACCCCCCGAAATCTTGCTCGGGTTATTACCTCTTTCCGAACCCCATTGGTGGTAGTTGGTGGCCACGTTCTCAATGATGTTGAAGGCCTCAGTCAGAGGCTTGTTCATAAAGGCTCCACCAGCTACAGAATCAAGTGACACCTTCGAAGAGTAGTCCAATCCGTTGAAGAAGGTGTGCACTAGTAACCACCTCTCGAGTCCATGGTGTGGGAAAGACTCCAGCAGTCCCTTGTAGCGATCCCAAGCTTCTGATAAGGATTCTCCATCTTTTTGGAAGAAGCCGGTGATCTGGGTTCGTATGTAGGCCGTCTTGGATGGAGGGAAGAATTTCTCCAAGAATGCCTGTTCTAGTTGGTCCCAAGTAATCAAGGTGTTGGCGGGCAATTGCTTTAGCCAAGCCTTTGCTTGTCCAGTCAGAGATGAGGGGAACAACCTCAAGCGAATAGCATCGACCGGTGCACCATGAAACCTAATTGCATCGGTGAACTCCAAGAATGTTTCTACGTGATCAGTCGGGTCCTCCGAAGGCAATCCTCCGAATTGGTGCTGCCTAATCATGTTGATTAGCATAGGCGGTATAGTGTAGTTCTCCGCCTCTATCTCTGGCCTGGCAATCCCAGTTCGCAAACCCCTAGCATTTGGGGCTGCATAGTCCTCCAACGGTTTCGTATCCGGTTGATTCGTCATGAGTGGAACGGGGGTCAACCTTTCTCCCTCTCTTTGTAGTCTCCTACGTCTATGGAAGGTTCTATCGATTTCTGGATCACCCTCACTAAGGCTCCCAAGACTTAGGGATCTTTGCATATAACACACAGAGAGATGGATACACTAGAACGAAAGAAATTTTGATGTTTTTTTTTTCAGATATAAAAACTAAATGAATAAATAAAAATAAAAGGTCCAGAAAAATTAATTCAAAAATTGAATTGAGATTCGAAAAGGCACAGTCCCCGGCAACGGCGCCAAAAACTTGACAGGCACTCCGTGCAGGTGCACGTCGCGTGCGATTCCGGCAAGTGTACCGGACTGTCGTCAAGTAATAAAAGATATCGATCCCACAGAGACTGTGATCCCGAATCGCAACTGATTTTCAAATCGAGTAAATCTGGACTGTGTAAAAAGGATTTTTATATTTTGAAATGGTTTTGAATTTAGAGATAGATAAAACAGAATCGAATAAAACTGAAAACAAATCTTTTTGGTTTTTCAGATCTAAATGGGTTCCTAGGGATTTTAGGTTACCAACAAGATCGTTTACGTTGCTAAGTCGATTTACCTTTGTTGATTACCGAAATTGCCTTGAAGGCGAGTTTATCCTTTAATAGTTTAAGCTCCCTCTTGGGTTACAAAAACCGTGCCCAATTGACCCGACCCCTACTCTCGTGGTAGTCGATCCCAGATTGGACCCTTTGCGTTTCGTGACAACTCGTTGATCCTCGAGGGACGGCTTCTAACTCTCGTGATTTCAGTCCCGAGTCTGACTTCTATAGATCCGACACCTAAGTTCACCGCTAGGTTCCTCCTTAGAGTGTCTAAGTCATGCAAATAAACCTAAGTTCACCACTAGGTTCCTCCTTAGATCATCCACGTCTGGAAAATAAGCGGCCGCCGAATTTTACGAGTGAAAAACTCTAGAAATCCTAAGTTCACCGCTAGGTTCCTCCTTAGAATATCTACGTCTCGCAAATGAGTGGTCGTCGAATTTTCAAGTGAATAAAACACTAGAAATCAGATCTAAAGCAAAATCGAAATAACAAAGATATTACATCAAATTCAACATCATAAACGAATCTCGGGCAAAGCCCCAATCCCTAGAAACTAAGCTACTACTCCAGCCTTGCCATGGAGATGACAAGCTTGGTTGACAACATCATGAAAATTACAAATCAAAATAGAGAAGAGGAAGAAGAAGATAGATCCTAAAATGTAGCCTAAAGTC
Source organism: Sophora flavescens (assembly GCA_030762895.1). Taxonomy (NCBI): domain Eukaryota; kingdom Viridiplantae; phylum Streptophyta; class Magnoliopsida; order Fabales; family Fabaceae; genus Sophora; species Sophora flavescens. The sequence continues at coordinate 25,851,268 of CM061065.1, read as the reverse complement.
TATGTTGTTGTATCTCTATGTGTTGATGGATCCTTCTGCATCTGCCTGGTCCTTATTTATAGAATTAGGGAGTTGGAGTCCCAATCTAACTCAAATTCTGATCCAAATCGGTTTCTTCAGGTCCAAGTAATGCGCGTCACGGCCGTGATGGCCATCACGGCTAGGCCGTGACGGCTTCTGTTTCTGGCATTTCTAGTAGAATCCAGTCTCTCGCGACGCGAGCCTTCATTTTCTGGCCGTGCTAGTAATTACGGCTGGGCCGTGACGGTCTCTGACTTGTGGGGGTTTTTGGTCACGGCCGTGATGTATATCACGGCCAGGCCGTGACAGACTCTGACTTCAGCCTTTCTTCTTTTTCAGTTTTGCTCGATCATGGCCGTGATGGGCATCACGGCTAGGCCGTGATAGACTCTGTTTGGCTCATTTTCTTCAGTTTTCAAGCTCCATCTTCATCCAAACTCCATCATGGTTGATCTTGAGCATTTTACCCTTGATTTCTGCAAAACAACACCACACAAACCGCCTTACCCGTTCCAAAGGAAAATTAACCTAAAATCTGATTAAAATATGCCTAAACTACATGAAAATGCATGCAAAATGATAGACAAAGATGATGTGAAATTACACTCATCACTCACCAGTGAACATAAACAGAAATCTCAAGTGTGCGAGAAGCTGACTGAAGAGAACAGTGAACTGAAGACTGAAAAGGCTAATGAAGCTAAGATCTCAAGTGAAACATCACCATCTGAAGAAGTTGAAAAACTTCAACAGAAAGTCGAAGAGCTCAATTCTGATCTTGCCAAATTTGTTAATGGTAAAGACAATCTGACTAAGCTACTTGACATTCAGAAGCACTCTTTTAACAAAGAAGGTATTGGATATGTCCATCAGACACATCATAAAGTATCAACTAAAGCTTCTACAGTATCTGTTAAGTCAACTGTAACCAAATCAACACCTATTTGTAACTTCTGTGGCAAAACTGGGCATGTTATGTCTAAGTGTATCCATAAGAAGAGAAGGAAGTCTTTACAGACTCCTAGAACTAACAGAAAAGGACCCAGAAAAATATGGGTACCTAAAGATCAAATAATTTTTGTTGCAGATGTCCTCAACAAGACAAAGAAAACACCACTGTTGGTACCTGGACAGTGGCTGCTCGCGTCATATGACAGGAGAAAGGTCTATGTTCCTAGACCTCCAACTTAAGAAAGGAGGACATGTTGCCTTCGGAGGGAATCAGAAAGGGAAAGTTATAGGAATTGGTACTATTGGTGGTAAACCCCCTCTTCCCTCTATATCTAATGTTCTTATGGTTAAAGGATTAAGACACAATTTGCTTAGCATAAGCCAATTATGTGATAGTGGTTTTGTTGTTTCCTTTACCAAGGATGTATGCATAGTTAAAGATTGTTGTGGCAAAACCCTCTTTTCAGCTAAAAGGCAACAAAATCTTTATAAGATTGAACTGTCTGATCTCTCAGATCAAAGTGTAACCTGTCTGATGTCTAAAGAGGATGAGAGATGGTTATGGCATAAGAAACTAGGACATGCTAGTATGAAACTAATTTCTGAATTAAAAAGGAATAATCTCGTGAGAGGATTGCCTGATATTAGTTTTAAGAAAGATGTCTTGTGTGATGCATGTCAGAGAGGTAAACAGATAAAATCAAGTTTCAAATCTAAAAACCAAGTATCAACCTCTAGACCTCTTCAGTTGTTACACATGGATCTGTTTGGACCAGTTAGTGTTGCCAGCCTGGCTGGAAGAAAATATGGATTTGTCATAGTTGATGACTATTCTAAATACACATGGGTACTCTTCCTAACACACAAGGATGAGTCTTTTAAGGCTTTCTCAGTATTCTGCAAAAGAGTAAAAAATGAGCAGGGTTTCTGTATTTCTACCCTTAGAAGTGATCATGGGGGAGAATTTGAAAATGAGCAGTTTAGACAGTTCTGTGAGGAGAATGGAATCTCTCACAATTTCTCTGCACCTAGAACTCCACAGCAAAATGGAGTGGTTGAGAGAAAGAACAGATCTCTGCAAGAGATGGCTAGATATATGCTCAATGAAATTAATCTCCCTAAGTAATTCTGGGCAGAAGCTGTAAACACTGTTTGTTATGTACAAAACAGAATACTTATTAGGCCTTTTCTAAAAAGGACTCCTTATGAATTGTGGAAAGGAAAAAGTCCCAACATATCTTATTTTCATGCTTTTGGATGTGAATGTTTTATTCTGAATACCAAAGATAATCTTGGAAAGTTTGATTCTAAGGTAGATAAAGGTATTTTCGTAGGTTATTCTGAAAAGTCTAAGGCTTTTAGAGTTTACAATTCAAGAACTTGTATTATTGAAGAATCTGTTCATGTTAAATTCAATGATGGATTAAAGACTGATAAAGAACTATCAGATCTAGAAGATGATCTTGCAGGTCTTGATATAAACAAGCCAGAAAGTCAACAACCCGATCTAACCAAAATGTAACCTGTGCTCGAGGTCGAAAGACAAATGGAGCAGACCAGTCAGCAAACAAGTCAAGATCTTCATGATGATCTCAAAAGGGATTGGAAGTTCAACACTCATCTTCCTAAGGATCTTATTATTGGAAATCCTTCTGAGGGAGTAAGAACCAGATCCACATTAAGAGAATCAAACAATGTGGCCTTTATTTCAGATTTGGAGCCTAAACGCATTGAAGAGGCTCTTGAGGATGAAAGCTGGATTCTTGCTATGCAAGAAGAACTTAACCAGTTCACAAGAAATGATGTCTGGAATCTTGTCTCTAAGCCTAAAAACAAGTCGGTTATTGGAACAAGATGGGTCTTCAGAAACAAATTAGATGAAGATGGTAAAGTTGTCAGAAATAAAGCAAGGTTAGTAGCTCAAGGCTATAACCAACAAGTACTGAAACCTTTGCACCTGTAGCTAGAATAGAAGCCATACACATTTTAATGTCATATGCTGCACAACACCAAATTACCCTGTTTCAAATGGATGTAAAAAGTACTTTTCTAAATGGTATAATTGAAGAAGAAGTGTATGTTAAACAACCCCCTAGTTTTGAGGATACTGATAAACCAGATCACGTTTTCAAACTTAAAAAGGCATTATATGGTTTGAAACAAGCACCTAGAGCATGGTATGATAGACTCAGTTCTTTTCTCATGCATAATGGTTTTACTAGAGGACAAGTAGACACCACTCTGTTCAAAAAATGCTCTAAAGAGAACTTTATTATAGTTCAAATATATGTTGATGATATTATTTTTGGAGCAACTAATGAAAAGTTGTTCAAGGAATTTTCAAATCTAATGCAAGCTGAATTTGGGGGAGCATGATGGGAGAATTGAAGTTCTTCCTTGGATTACAAATCAAGCAAACAAGTGATGGAATTTACATTCATCAACAAAAATATACCAAGGAGATACTCAAGAAATACAAAATGGAAAATTCAAAGCTCATGAAACCCCCTATGCAACCCAATGCAAAACTAAGCAAAGATAATGAAGGTAAAAAGGTAGATCAAACTGTCTACAGAGGTATGATTGGCTCTCTACTGTACTTAACTTCAAGCAGACCTGGCATTCAATTTAGTGTTTGTATGTGTGCTAGATTCCAATCTGATCCTAGAGAATCTCATCTTAAGGCTGTTAAAAGAATATTTAGATATTTGCTTGGAACTACTAATCTTGGTTTGCTGTATTTAAGATCAAAAGAATACAGATTAGTGGGATATTGTGATGCTGACTTTGTTGGAGACATAATAGAAAGAAAAAGAACCAGTGGAGGATGTCACTTCATTGGAGCAAGCTTAGTCTCATGGTCAAGTAAGAGGCAGACAACCATTGCCCTGTCTACTGCTGAAGCAGAATACATCTCTGCTGCTAGTTGCTGCTCTCAACTCTTATGGGTAAAACATCAACTTGGGGATTACTCTATTTATGAACATAACATATCTGTATGGTGTGATAATTCCAGTGTTATATGCTTAACTAAAAGTCCAATTCAGCATTCTAAGGCTAAGCATATTGAAATCAAACATCATTTCATTAGGGATTATGTTCAGAAAGGCATCTTTGATATTAAGTTTGATAAAACTGAAAATCAATGGGCTGATATTTTTACTAAACCCCTCGCAGAAGAAAGATTTTTATTTATTAGAGATAATCTAAACATGCATTGCATTGCTGAATGACATGTATGAATGTTAACAAGTCTATGATAAATCTGTCATTACTCCTATATACATGTTCTTTTAACTAAGCATTAGTTCAGGGGGAGTAATGATGCAATAGTTTAAGTGGAGTATGTCTACTATGCTTGCTGCATTACTATGATCTTCTTAACATGTTATCTTGCCCTTAACATATCTCATAAATAAAACTTGATAACCCTTTTTGATGTTGACAAAATGGGGAGAATGGGAGAAATTGAGATTTGTGATAGAAATATGTTATAGGAGAATGGGAGAATGAATATGATATGAGTTGTTCGCTTAAGAAAATTTCAACCTGTCTATATATGCTATTTTCTTTGTTGATATTTTCTGAGGTTCATTAAATCATCTCAATGTTTGTCATCATCAAAAAGGGGGAGATTGTTAAGTCTCTAAAATGTCTGATGTGCATTTCCCTAAGTTTTGATGAAAACTAAACATTGGTTAATGATTTAATTAACCTTCATATTGGTTGCTAACCTATCTATCGAGTGTGCAGATTAAGTAATAGAATCATACGTCCATCGCAAATGTTTGAAGATTGAAGCTCACGTCCATCGCAAATGTTTTAAGCGCACGTCCAAAACACAAGAGAAAAAAACTTGCGTCCACTAAAGTGATGAAAACCAGCGTCTACTAACGTGGTATTTGGAGCGCATCCATTAAAGTATCAGAATAGAACGTCCATTAAAGTATCAGAACAACGCATCCATCAAAGTATCAGAATAGCCCGTCCATTAAGGTATCAGAATGGCTCGTCCAATGACGTGGCAATTGGAGCTCGTCCATTAAAGTCAGAATGGCTCATCCAATAACATGGCATATGGAGCTCGTCCATTAAGGTCAGAATGTATCCGTCCAATGATGTGGCAAAAGACTCTCATCCACCAGAGTAACTAAGACTCTCGTCCACCAGAGTAACAGTGGCTCTCGTCCACTAAAGTAACAAAGGCTCTCGTCCACTAAAGGTGACAGAAACTCTCGTCCACTAGAGTAACAGAAGTACTTGTCCACTAGTCTTTGGACTTGCTGAGTCCTTAATATGGAGCTCGTCTACTAGCACGAATGAAAACTCAAATGACTAGATAGACGTGATTATTTTCAAGATGGAAGCACTTATCTTATGAACGCGAATTCTATGAGGATTATCAGAATCTCAGTTTAAGAACCAGAAAGAGACTCGAAGCCTTCTTTCCTACTCAGTTTCACGATTGTCAAGAAATGTCAGAAGTTACTCTCTCAAGCAACGTTGGATAATCAGAACCAAAGACCAGTTAAAGAATGCTTCCAATGTGCTTTATTCCCTAGTACCTCTACGAAAAGAGAAGTGTACTCTGTAAAGTACAAAAATCTCTCTGCACAACTCTGATATGGCTGTATCACGATGCATAAAGCCATGATCCTTCATGTTATAGTACAACCAACGACTCTATTGCATTAATGGCTGCCCAGAACGACTCTATTGCATTAATGGCTGCCCAGAACGACTCTATTGCATTTAATGAAGTTCTGCCTGAAGCCAACATCTGAGGGGATGTCTCTAACGGATCCTAAATGCTTGAAGACCATAAATACAGAAGTCATTGAAGATGAAGTAGAAGACAATACACATTGCATTAAAACGCCATTACTCTGCATTAATTTCTTCATTCTTTTATTCTGTATTCTTCAATCATTTTGAAGTTATTACGCAGACTTTCCTAAGCCTTACATTTAAACCACTCTCTGAGTGTTAGTGAAAGATCTGCCTATGAGAAATTGTATTTATTACAAACCTAATCTCTCAAACAAACCAGAGTGAGCCTGAAGAGGCTAGGTGTGAAAATAATACTTGTCTTGAGCCTGAAGAGGCTAGGTGTGCAAATAATACTTGTCTTGAGGCTGAAGATGCTAGGTGTGCAAATAATACTTGAGTTTGTAACCTTATCAGTTATAGTGGATAAATCTTGGTGCTGCCAAGGACTGGGCGTAGCTCTTTGTTTTGAAGAGTGAACCAGGATAAATAACCGTGTCAATCTCTCTTCCCTTAAACGCTTTAATTGCCTTAGTTTTCTTACGTCTATCAAGTGGTGTGCTTGCAAAAGTCACCCGTTCATCCTGTATTCTTCCACTCGTCCAAATCTAGCCTTTTTATTTGCGAAAAGATTTCAACTTTGCTTAAATTCTGATAAACACAATTCAACCCCCGCTTCTTGTGTTTATAGTTGTCTATTTCAGGGTTTTCCATGCTCGAGCGTTGACCATTGACCAGGAAACCTTTTGGTCGCGATTTGAATTCGTTCAACGTCCAATTAATCCCAAATTTGAGATATAGACTCATCAAGACTTAATAAACAACCTCACACCCTAAAAAATGCCTAATATTATTCTTAAATCCAATTTTTTTATTTTACACCCTTATTCTCTTTTGAAGTGATATACGGAAACCCTAGTTTAAACGTACGTCCGATTTCACTCCAGATGATTGCGTACTTTCCATGCAATGGTCTCTAAACCTTAATCAACATCTTAACCATATAATCCAAGTCTTAACTTAAACATAATACGTAAAACGATTCATAAAATCAGGCTATTTTATTTTCCTCCTCTACCTCAATGAACTCAAGTTTTTGGGCAGAAATTACTTCTCAGGTTCAAATAATTGAGAAAGAGTTGCAGAATCCGAGTCATTTATACTGTTGTCAGGTTCCATCTCATAACATGAATTGGATAAAACCGGAAGCAGACTGACTGAAGTGTAACTCAGATGGATCACATCTTCAACATAGTGGAAGCTCGGCTTGTGGTAGAGTTATTAGAGATGAATTTGGTAAATTTGTTAAGGTTTTTCCCTATAAGATAGGTCCATGCAATGCCTCAGTAGGAGAAATGAATGGTCTGATCTATGGACTGAAGTTAGCAAAACCTGTTCAAGTCAGGAACATTGTGTTTGAAGTAGATTCGCAGATTGTGTTTGATATAATCTCCAAAGGCTCTACTCATATTTCTTTCATTAAACCTCTACTCGCAGAGGCCTTTTCTCTCATAAGATCTCCAAATTGGCAGGTCTCATTCTCGATAACAAATAGAAATGCAAATTCAGTGGCAGACATGTTAGCTAATAGGGGGCATCCTTGCTCCTTTTACTTGTACAATTATTGATAATCCATGTCCTCTTTTGAATTTGCTTGTTAGTAAAGACTTGATAGGGGTCTGTCCTCCAATCCTTGATGTTTAATTAACATATTCCGGTTTATATAATATAAAAAAAAAGTTAGGTGTGCATTTACTGGATGGTTCTTTAGTTCCTAGTCATGTTGGCCTACCTCTCTGCGGCTCTGTTATTTCTCTCCAATGTTTGTTATTTCTCTCCAATGAATGTCTATGTGGTGTGTACAATCACTGGGTTATTTTTGGGATGCCACCGACTTATTAAAGAGGGTCATGGTACACTATTATTGAAATATGTTAAAATAAGGTTCTCTGGCTAGATATACTTGCTTGACTGAATATATGGAGCTTATAATGTAGCTGACATTTTTCTTCGTTCGATACTGCTTTTTAATTCTATGGATTGAAGATATTTGTACAAAAGACCTTATTCTTTTGGCGAGTGGTTGTTTTGGAATTTCTTCTCAAGCATTTAGATCTTTTTTGTTGGTGCTATATAGGAGATGTTGTCCCATAGTACAGGGAATGTAGTTTCATTCTTGGTGTTGTTATTTGGTTTAGGTTGTTGCCAAAGTTTTCAAGGTTGTAGGCTTGTGTAATATGCATATTTTTCTTTAAAAAAAAATATTCTAGTAATATGTGGTTTTTTTCATTTGTGTTTCTTCTTATATACAGGTTATAGTACTCCTTGTGCTCTTATTAATATACTTTTGGCTTATTAAAAAAAATTTGAAAGAGAATTACTTGATGGAGTATTCTAGTCAGCATCTGAACATTCCTCAAGCACAATACAATCTCTTGTAAAATCATCCTTAATTTTTAGTGCCTTTTAAATATTTCTTTAAGCGATGAACAACTATTCAGTGCTTAATATTTAGTTGATTAGTAAATTAGTAAATATACTAAGTAAATATATCACATATCCAATGTCATGTTTAGTGCAATCAGATATTCTCATGCTTCCAATTATATATATATACCTTTTCATTCACAACAAAATCATGTCTAGAGTTGGTTCTAAATAAGAATTTGGAGCAGTTGGGAATTTCAAGTGTGAGTGAGGTGTGGATGAAGAAGTCTCACATTGGAAAGAACTTGAAAGTTGAATGCTATATAAGTGAAGAAGGCTCATAAACACATTGTCGTAATGTTTTGGGTTAATAAACCCATGGAAGGAGATCTCTTGGTGTTGACGCTCCCCCAAATCACTAACAAGTGGTATGAAAGCCGAATGTGGAGGCTAAGCGACGTGTTTCATTGTGGATGATGGACAACAGCGGTACAGGTATGTGTAGCCCAATTTGAAGACAGGTTGGGCTCTTGTGACACCGTCAAATACTCAAAAAGCCCTCCGCTCGAGGGAGAGTGAATCCAAATTTGTTCAAGACTAATATGGCAATTAACATTCACGTCAAGAATATATTTTCTTTCCAAGGCCTATTGTTGAAATACCTCTATAAACTATAAAATAATATATGTGCAACACTCATAAACTATGGCGATAAACCATTAAGCCTTAAAGCCTAATTTTATGGCTACAGATTCCAACAACAACGGTAAAAGTATGTGTAGCCCAATTTGAAGATGGATTGGGCTCTCGTGACACCGTCAAATACTCAAAAAGGCCTCCGCTTGAGGGAGAGTGAATCCACGTTTGTGCACGACTAATATGGTGGTTAACATTCACGTCAAGAATAATATTTTCTTTCCAAGGCCTATTGTTGAATACTTTTATAAACTATAAAATATTATTTGTGCAACACTCATAAACTATGGCGATAAACCGTCAAGCTTTAAATTATTTGTGCAACACTCATAAACTATGTCACAGACTCATAGGTATATGAGTGTTCTTTTATCTTCCATTAACAATTTTACTTTATTTGGTGATCATATAGTATATAAATTTGTACATTTCTTGGGCGTATATTAGAACTTCCTATTTATTTAATTGAGTAAAAATATGTGCAAAATGTGCATAAACTAAGCCATTTTCCATATGCTAAATTTATTTAGGCAAAAATCATACTTTGATTCTTTTCAGTTTCTTTAATTAAATTTACCTTGGATTTTGGTATTTGTTTTTGAAATTTTAGTTTCTCTGATCAAGTTACTTTAGGTTGAAGGAGTCATGCGTTACAAAGGAATGATATCCGACTTTCTTGCAGGTTTTGAGGAATTTTATTTAATGGGTTGAAGGAATCATGCGTTTCATAGGAATGATGCTATTGTTTTTTGCAGTTATCAGCGATTTTTTTTGTTGTTGAAGGAATTGCATGCTTCAAAAGGCTATTTTATCATAAAAATTAATTAACAAAACATTTTTTTTTCAGTTTTTGAGGAATTGTCTTATGGGTTGAAGGAATCGTGCTTTTTATAGGAATAGTGTTATTGTATCTTACATTTACGTGCCGAGAGGAAATTTGGCTTTTGATTGAAGGAGTTGTGCGTTTCAAAATACTATTTTATCATAAAAAATAATTAACAAAACACTTTTTTTCTTCATTTTTTGAGGAATTTTGTCTTACGGGTTGAAGGAATCGTATGCTCCATAGGAATGGTGCTATTATTTTTTGCAGTTCGAGAAGATTTAATTTTTGGTTGAAGCCCGCAGGAGTTGTGCGTTTCAAAAGATTATTTTATCATAGAAATTAATTAACAAAAACAAATTGTTTTGAAATTAATTATCATACTTAGATTCTTTTCAGTTTCTTTAATTAATTTTACCTTGGATTTTGGTATTTGTTTTTGAAATTTTAGTTTCTTTGATCAAGTTATTTTATGTTGAAGGAGTCATGCGTTATAAAGGAATGATATCCGACTTTCTTGCAGGTTTTGAGGAATTTTATTTAATGGGTTGAAGGAATCATGCGTTTCATAGGAATGATGCTATTGTTTTTTGCAGTTATCAGCGAAATTTTTTTTTGTTGAAGGAATTGCACACTTTAAAAGGCTATTTTATCATAAAAATTAATTAACAAAACACTTTTCTGTTCAGTTTTTGAGGAATTGTCTTATGGGGTGAAGGAATCGTGCTTTTTATAGGAATAGTGTTATTGTATCTTACATTTACGTGCCGAGAGGAAATTTGGCTTTTGATTGAAGGAGTTGTGCGTTTCAAAATACTATTTTATCATAAAAATAATTAACAAAACACTTTTTTTCTTCATTTTTTGAGGAATTTTGTCTTACGGGTTGAAGGAATCGTATGCTCCATAGGAATGGTGTTATTATTTTTTGAAGTTCGAGAAGATTTAATTTTTGGTTGAAGCCCGCAGGAATTGTGCATTTCAAAAGATTATTTTATCATAGAAATTAATTAACAAAAACAAATTGTTTTGAAATTTTTTAAGATTTTTGTCTTGTGGGTTGAAGGAATCGTGCGTTTCATAGGAACAGGTTATTGTTTCTTGCCTTTTTTTGGAAATTTGATTTTTGGTTGAAGGTGGTGTGTGTTTCAAAAGACTATTTATCATAAAATTTAGTAAACAAATTGCATTTCTAAAATAATAAGTAACTCGGTAATATCATTATTTAGTGGGATTTAATTCCGGAATAAATTAGGCTTTCCTAGCTATAAATTTTATTGATTCAATGTTTTTTATTTCAGTTAAATATTCAATATTCTTTGATTTCATTAGAATATTTTTATTCAATATTTTCAAAAGAATGCGATTTCCAGGAAGGGAGAAGAAGGGTGAAACAAGGGATAAGAAGATAGGGTGAAGAAAGGGGAACTGAAAATGGAGTTGTGGAACCGGAAATTGATTTAGGGAATTTAGGGGTATTTTGGGGTTTTAAAATTTTTCATGGTGTATGTGATTTATGTGTGGTGTAAAAAACATCACCCTAATATTTAGACTACAATTCACCATATTTAAGTTGATTAAAATAATAGCAAGCAACTGGTCGGTGCTTCTTAACCCTTGTATTTGGTTGCGTGTTCAACACCAGTATACGTTACTGTGAGTATAAAAAATAATAATAACAATAACCAATTGAAAACTTGATTATAAAGTACATTCCGTCTCATTTTTATGTGGTCAGTATATATAAGTCGATTTCTTAATTTCAATAATTCGAAATTCTAAATGGATTAAGATAATATGAGGTGTGTAGCAAGTAAGAATATTACTAGATTTTTTACCCGTGCGATGCACGAGCATATTATGTATGATTATTCTACAATATTTTGTATTTTTAAACATTGAAATAGCAATTCAAAAGAGCACCAAATAAGTATTCGTGTATTATTTGAAATAAAAAAATATTGCATGATTTTTTTGTTTGAACTTCTAAATTTGAAAACACTTATATGATTAAAAGTTGTGCACGACCGTATTATGTGTGATTGTTTTACACTTTTTATATTTTTAAATGTTGAAAATAACAAATTAAAAGACCAACGAATAAGCATTTGTGTATTATATGAAATGAAAAATCATCGCATATATATTTTTTTTTTTGGAACTTCTAAATGTGAAAATATTGATATCATTAAAACTTTTAAAATTTGATATTGCGGCTACCATATAAGCATTTAAATACGAAAAACTAATATTTAAAAACAAAGGAAAAAAGTGTGAGATACAACAACGGATTTTTTGTTTAATGTAATTGGTATTGAGAAGATTATTTATTTGAAGCATGTAACTGAATGCTATTGTAACACCCCCCCCCCCCCCCCCTTTTTTTACTGTTTTTCAATATCGGTAGAATTTTAATTGTTTATATTTTTTTTATCCGAGACCTAAAAAATGATTTTGGATAAAAAAAATCATTATACTCTACCTTATGGTAGAAGGTTGCGATGAAAATTTATGTTTAAAATTCAGACGGAACCTGGTCTGCGTTTTCACTGACAGTAAAATTTTGCTGATCATAAAACCCAATTTTGATCTGAGAAAGAAACAGTTTAGATTCTTATCACTTTTCAGGTAATCGACGGAATCGGGAACGGATGTGCAGAGATAGAACCAGGCACCGGGTGATGTAACAAATTGCCACCTAGGGATGGTGAGTCATGGGATAAGTCACCACCATGACTCACCAATTAATGATGGTGTTTAAAAAAAAATGGCTAACCTCCTTAAGGAAATGATAACAAAGCCCTTTGTCTTGCCATCTAGTTACAAGTTTGTCCCAACATTTTGTGACCAAAATGCCCCCAAGGTACACGGCCCTCCCCCCTCTTCAATAACTTAGACAAGTTCATTTTCTTCATTTCACAAATACATCAAGTTCATTTGCTCCAAGAACCCTAAACTCCATTGTTGACAAAGCTTGCATATTGGATCAATTTCTTCACTTTCCTTCAATCATCTGGAGGTAAACTCATATGGTCTATGAGCATAAATATTTTTACATTCATTTATCTCCTCTCCTTGTAGTCAAGAATTCCATATTTCCTTTTTCATGGATTTGGTTCAAATAATTCTATAAAATCATAGAATGAGAATTTTTTAAGTATGATAAATTTTCCTAACTCTCTAATACTCTAGGATCATGGATCCAAGAGCTTGAAAAATTTAGTGATACCTAGCCTATTTTTCTTGTGTTGGTCAAACCCTATACAAAGTGGGTTAGATGGTTTTGTTTCAATTTTTAACTTGATTGTTGAAGTATTAAGTAGTAGTAGGAAAACAAAATCCAAGGAGACAAAGTTCAAGAGGAAACTCGAAAATTCCAAGGTAAGGGGAGCTTACCTGAAGAGTTTTGATAGCTACATGCTATCTGTTTGATGTGTGTAAATATTAATTGTGACTATATGTGATGTGATTATAATTGATTATAGAATTGTTTATGTGATTTTACCTTAATCTATGAAAACATGTTATAAGGACAAAAGCATTTTAGAAATGATTTCAATGATTTGACGTTTTTAGGGAAAAAAAGGGATTTCAAAAGGAAAAAGGGATTTCTGAAAAATTGTGTTGAAAAGAGCGAAAATATTTTCTGACAAAACATTTTATACTCTTGAATTTGATTTTGAATTAGTTTTCACAGAACGAAAACTATAACAGCCTATTTTTAATTACGCTGTATTACCGGAAAAAATATATTTAATTATATTTTTATCTGAGACCAAGAAAAATGATTTTGGATAAAACAAAATCATATCATACTCTACCTTATGGTAGAGGGTTACGGTGAAATTTTGGATCGAAAATTCAGACAGAAACTGGTAAGCGTTTTCACTGACAGTAAGAATTTACTGATCAGAAAACCTAATTTTGACTCGTGAATGAAACAGTTTAGGTTTAAATCATATTTCCAATGACTTTGGTTATTTTGAAAATTTTCGGTCGGAAATGAAATAATATGTTTTATGCGGGTGAATTAGTAATAATCGGGTAAACGACGGAGCCGGATACGGAGCCACAGTGCTGCCAAGAGATAAGAAAAATGAGTCGTGGACGACTCATGGGGGGTGAGTCACCATGGTGAGTCATGGTGTGACTCACCATGTAATAAATGATGTTAAGGGTGAAAAGTCCTTTATGTCCCTGGTCTTTTATGAAATGCCAAATTGGTCCCTAAATGATTTTACTCTTTTGTCCCTAAGTAACAAATTTTGGACTAAATTACCCATCATTTCAGCCATATGTGCGCAGCCGCTTCGCCCCTCCCAATCTTCACCATTTCTTTCTTCATCATCTTCACTTTCTCTCAAAAACAAACTCCAAACTCCATTTGTGTTCTTGCTAAGTTCATCAAATTTCTTTATGTTCTTATCAAACTTTTTCATTCCAAGGTGAGGATCATGGTCCTCATCATATTAGCTTCATTAATCATCCATCAATCTTCATTTTCATCAACTATTTCACAAAATTCTATTCTTAGATCTAGATTTTCAAATAATCCAAGAAAATTGTAGAAAAATCATTTTAATGTGAAACCAATTTATATGATATTTATATGACTTCTACTTTGATTATCTAAGAGCATGGAAGAAAAATAATTTTGCTTCCTATTTTTCTTTACATGACCGAATTGATGCTTGAATGGGCAAATGTGATTTTGTTCAACTTTTATATGACATATAGTATTTATATTTCAATATAATGTGGTATTATATATCATATTAATGTGAGCTGATGATTTCCTTAACAGGATCATGGCTAGAGGTAGAGGACATGGTAACCGTAGTGGTGATGGATCACCTGCGTGACTTGCTGGAGTTAGCAATGTTGAAACTGGTCACACTAGTGGTGGAGGAGAGTCAGTTGGGACTCTCCAGACTATCAGGGATTTAGCTACTGCTATGTTACAGCAGACACAACAGAACGTAGAAATGCTGCAAATGACCAAAGAGCAACAAGAACTGCAGAATCAGAGGAAAGCTGCAGAAGCTGAAGATGCGGGAATGAATACTTTCCTGAAGGGAAAGCTACCACAATTTCTAGGAGATTATGACCTATAAAAGGCAAAGTGGTGGGTGCAAGAGTTAGAGAAGATATTCAGTGCCATGTGTTGCAGAGAGGATGGGAAAGTGACTTATGCAGCCTTCATGCCGACAGGAGGAGCAGAGTCTTGGTGGAGGGACAAGAGAAGACTATTGATGGCAAAAGGTAGACTGATAGGCTGACAGCTATTTCGTGACTGTTTCCTTGAGAAGTATTTTCCGAGACTAGTTTGACGCTAGAAAGAGAGGGAGTTCATGAATCTGAAACAAGGCAACATGACTATTGGTGATTATGTGTCACGCTTTGAGGCTCTGATTCAGTTCTCGGAGTTGTACCAAAGATTTCCCAATGAGGATTGGCAGTGTAGAAGGTTTGAAGAGGGATTGCATCATGAACTACAGAGAGCAATTATGTCTCTTGAAAGCATAGATCAGAGGCAGACTACTGAACAGAAACAACAAAGGAGTGGAGGTCTTATTCGACCCGGTTTTCAGAGAAGAGAAAGTAGTGTTTCTCAGTGGAGGCAGAGACCATATGTAAGACTAAGCCCTCATTCATGTTTTGATGTATGACAAGCAAAGTGTATTTTGCATAAGATTTTTGATTTTGACTATGTACTTATTATGTGTTAAGTTGCTTGCAAGATCACTCATGAAAAAGATAAATCAAGGATTAAAGGATGGAACCAAGGACACAAAGCAATGGACAAGGACTAAAGCGTCAAGCAATGGAGATCTCATACTTTAGATGCTATCGTAAAGTGACAAAAGTGCTCGTCTACTAAAGTAACAGAAGCGCGCGTCTACTAAAGTAACAGAAGCGCTCGTCTACCATGTGGAGCTCATCTACCATATGGAGCTCGTCTACTAAATAGAGCTCGTCTACTATCCCATCCGAATGTAAAATCTTAATTTCTAGATGGAAATGGTTATTTTTCAAGATGGACGCGAATTCTACAAGAACAATCAGAATCTTATTTCAAGAACGAGAATCAAGTAAACAGATTTTGTTAAATCAGATCCAAATCTATTTTAATTGATCCCAACGACTATAACTTGTTTTCTATATAAAGAGGGATCAAAGGAACACTTAAAAAAAAATTACCTTACACATTCTGAAAGTGAAAATACGAAAGATTCAAAAGCTTCCAAAAAGTGCTTCATCTTTGAGAGAAAAGTGTGATATTTCTTAGAACTTCAATTTGTATAATCAGACTTTTAGAGTCTTTCTTCTACTCAACTCTTTCTGTGAATTAGTATGATTAAGAGAGGGTATCTCTTAGGATTGAACACGGATATAAGGGATCCTTGGGCATAGAAAAGCAAGTGTGCTTTTTTTGGGTGTGTTCTTGAGCAAGGAGGTTATCCTTGTGAATGCTGTAATTGGATATTGTAATTTCTGGTTATGTTGGAGAAAACAACAGAGGTGTGGGACTGGATGTAGGCTTACCAGAGGAGGTAGCCGAACCAGGATAAATCGGTTTGCGTGTTCTTCTCATCTCTAAACTCCATATACTTGTTATATGCACTTGTGTGTTGTGAATGAGTTTTAAGAATGCTTGTTAACTTGAATCTTTGATCTACAATCTGTGTTAAACTTGTTATTCCTTCTTATAATTCTTCTTAACATCATTACTTGTTACATAACCTAATTCTTGGGAGTTAAAATTGAGTGAAAACCAATTTTCTTTAAGAAAACTCTGTTTTGCTTTAAATTGTTGAAAAAGTTTTCAATATCCCAATTCCCCCCCCCCCCCACCCCACCCCTTGAGGTTGTAGCCATTACCAACAAGTGGCATCAGGGCTAAAACTCTTGTTACAAAGCTTAATAGCTTCAAGAGATGGCTACAAATGATATCCTGGGTGATGGGGCTTCACTCACTAGACCCCCTGCCTTTAATGGCTCCCAATACATGTGTTGGAAAGAGAGAATGCTTATCTTTCTTGAGGCTGCTGGTTTAGATGTATTAGATGCTGTTGAAAATGGTCCCTATGTTCCATTTATTCTTGATGCTAAGGGAAATAAACAAACTAAACCCAAATATTATTGGAATGATGATGATAAAAGAAGAGTTGGTTATAATGCTAAGGCAAAAAAATATTATAACAGCTGCTCTGAATTATGATGAGTTTTTCAGGGTCTCCAATTGCAAAACGGAAAAGCAAATGTGGGATACTCTTCAACTCACTCATGAAGGAACCAACGATGTGAAAAGAGCAAGAATGAATGCACTAGTCCATGAATATGAACTCTTTCACATGAAGAATGGTGAGGAGATAGATGAACTGCAAAAGAGGTTTACACACATTGTGAACCAACTAGAAGGACTCGGACATACAATCACAGATGAGAAAAAGATTAACAAGATAATGAGATGTTTGAGTCGTGAATGGCAGCCAAAAATTACTGTAATTGCTGAAGCAAAGGATCTAGACACTAAGCAAATTGCTACTTTATTTGGCAAGTTGAAAGAACATGAATTGGAACTCAATAGATTGAAAAGTCATGAAGATAAGGAGAAAAGGAAGAAATGACTCTCACTCAAGGCTCATATCTCCAAAGAATCAATAGAAAGTGATGAAGATGAACACCTTGATGAAAGTGAAGAATCCGAAGAAGAAGACATAGGATTGCTTGTGAGGAAATTTAGAAGATTCATAAAAAAGAATAGAAACAAGAAGCAATTCAGTTTTCCTACCAAAAAGAACACGAACAAAGGTGAAAGCTCTTCCTCAACAATCAAATGCTTTGAATGTGGAAAGCTTGGACACTACAAAAATGAATATCCAAAGCTTCAAATGAAAGAAAAGTATGAGAAGAATGACAACAAAGAGAAGAAAGGAAGAAATCCTAGAAAAGCATACATAGCTTGGGAAGAAAATGATATGGATTCCACTAGTAGTGAATCTGAAAATGAAGAAGCCAACCTATGTCTCATGGCAAATCAACAAAGTGATAGTGAAACCGAGGTAAATGATTCTTCTCCTACCTATGGTGAGTTATAAGATGCTTTTGATGAATTGCATGAAGAATATGTTAAAATTGGCAAACAACTTATATCTTCTAGGAAGATCATCGCAAAACAATGTAGTGACTATGCATCTTTACAAATAAAGCTTAAAGAACTAGAAGCTAAAAATTCACAATTACTTGCATCTAGTTCAATTTGCACCAAATGCACTACACTAGAAAAGGAAGTTGAAAAACTGAATACAACTCTATCTAAGTTTACTTTGGGTAGAGATAACATGAATGCCATATTAGGACAGCAAAAGGGTGTTTATGATAAAGCTGGAATTGGATATAAGCCAATGGTATATGAAAAATCTTTCAAGAAGCTTTTTGTTGCACCTAGTTCTTCAACTAGTCCTTTTGAGAAATGTTATTATTGTTTAAAGAAAGGTCATACAGCTGCTACTTGTAGACTTGGAAAGAACATACATGTTGGCCTTAAACAAATTTGGGTTCCAAAAGGAACTTATGTTGCTACTAACACCAAAGGACCCAACCAGATTTGGGTACCTAAAGAAAAAGTATAAAAAAAAATCTGTTTTGAAGGTGTGTTTGAAGGCCAAAATCTCAAGCTGGTTTTTAGATAGTGGCTGCTCCAAACACATGACCGGAGACATCACAAAATTTACATCTTTCACTCCCAAAGAAGGTGGAAATGTCACCTATGGAGACAACAACAAAGGAAGAATTCTTGGTGTTGGAACAATAGGAAAAAGTCTAGCAATAAAGATTGAGTATGTTCTCTATGTGGAAGGGCTCAAACACAATCTACTAAGTATAAGCCAATTACGTGATAAAGGCTACAAGGTAAACTTTAACTCAAATTTGTGTATGATTGAATCTATTCATGATAATAACATAAAATTGATTGGAAATAGAATCAATAACATCTATATGCTAGACTTAGACAATTTAACTTCCAATGATGCATGTTGCTTAATTTCCAAAGAAGATGAAAATTGGCTTTGGCATAGGAGAATAGCTCACATTCATATGGATCACTTGAGTAAATTGATTTCCAAAGAAATTGTAATTGGTTTACCAAATAAGAAGTTTGTTAAAGAGGGCTTATGTGATGCATGCCAAAAGGGTAAACAAGTGAAAACCTCATTTAAGGCTAAAAACATTGTTTCAACTAGTATACCCTTACAATTGTTGCATACAGACCTTTTTGGACCTTCTAGGATAAAAAGCTTTGGTGGAAATCTTTATGCTCTTGTAATTGTTGATGACTTCTCTAGATTTACTTGGACCTATTTTTTGGCACAAAAGAATGAAGCCTTTAAAGCTTTTAAGAAAATGGCTAAGGTTGTTCAAAATGAGAAAGACATGAAAATTGTTTCAATTAGGAGTGACCATGGAGGAGAATTCCAAAATGAGGAGTTTGATAAATTTTGTGATGAACATGATATAAAACACAATTTTTCTGCACCTAGAACTCCACAACAAAATGGAGTAGTTGAGAGGAAAAATAGGTCACTTGAAGAAATTGCTAGAACCATGTTAAGTGACTCTAATTTACCAAAGTATTTTTGGGCTGATGTTGTGAGTACTGCATGTTATGTTTTGAAGAAAACTCCATATGAACTTTATAAGGGAATACAACCTAACATTTCTCATTTTCATGTCTTTGGTTGTAAGTGTTTTGTGCTAAATAATGGCAAGGATAATCTTGGGAAATTTGATCCCAAAGCTGATGAGGGTATTTTCCTAGGTTATTCATTAACTAGCAAAGCATATAGAGTGTTTAATAAGCGTACTTTATCAATGGAAGAATCTGTTCACATAACATTTGATGAGTCTAACCCCAAAAGTTGGGAAAGGACATTTTTATGATGTAGAAACTCATGAAGATGAAGTGAAATCTGATGAAGGAAAAGAGCACAAGGAAAAGGAAGCTGAAGGGAGCAATAAAGAACCTTAAGCAGAAATCCAACAAGAAAATCTTCCTAAGGAGTGGCAAGTTTCAAAGAATCATCCCCTATACAATATCATTGGTGAGATCACCAAAGGGGTAACCACTAGAAACTCTTTAAGGAATATTTGAAATACCATGGCATTTGTATCTCAAATAGAACCAAAATGTGTTGATGATGCTATTAATGATGAACATTGGATGATTGCAATGCAAGAGGAGTTAAATCAATTTAAAAGGAACCAAGTTTGGGATTTAGTTCCAAAACCTAAAAGTAACCAAATAATTGGAACTAAATGGGTGTTTAGAAACAAAATGGATGAGAATGGAATAATAGTAAGAAATAAGGCTAGACTAGTAGCTAAGGGATATAATCAAGAACAAGGAATTGATTATGATGAAACATATGCTCCCGTAGCTAGATTAGAAGCCATAAGAATGCTATTAGCCTATGCATGTATAATGAACTTTAAACTGTACCAATGGATGTGAAAAGTGCCTTTTTAAATGGAATAATACAAGAGGAAGTGTATGTAAGCCAACCCCCTGGCTTTGTTGATAGTGAGTTCCCAAATCATGTATATAAACTCACTAAAGCCCTCTATGGACTCAAGCAAGCTCCTATATCTTCGTATGAGAGGTTAAGCAATTTTCTCCTAAAGAAAGGCTTTAAAAGAGGAAAAGTTGATACAACACTTTTTACTAAAACAAAAGCACACAATATCTTACTTGTTCAAATATATGTTGATGACATTATTTTTGGTGCTACTAATGAGTCTTTATGCAAGGAATTTGGTAAACTAATGCAAATGAATTTGAAATGTCCATGATGGGAGAGCTTACCTTCTTTCTTGGACTTCAAATTAAACAATGCCAAGATGGAACCTTCATAAGCCAAACAAAGTATTGCAAGGAACTACTAAAGAAGTTTGGAATCGAAAGTGCAAAGGAAATGGCAACACCAATGAGTCCAGCCTGCTACTTGGACAAAGATGAACATGGTAAATCTATAGATGTATCCAAGTATAGAGGTATTATCGGATCCTTACTTTATCTCACTGCAAGTAGGCCAGATATAATGTTTAGTGTGTGTATGTGTGCAAGGTATCAAGTTAATCCTAAAGAATCACATCTTACTGCAGTTAAAAGAATCATGAAGTATCTTTTAGGAACAAAAGAAATGGGGTTGTGGTATCCCAAGGGATCCACTTGCATATTAATAGGATATTCCGAATCTGACTTTGCTGGATGCAAGTTAGATAGGAAGAGCACAAGTGGAACATGCCATTTATTAGGAAGTTCCCTAGTGTCTTGGTTTAGTAAAAATCAAACTAGTGTGACCATATCCACAGCTGAAGCAGAATATGTTGCAGCTGGGAGTTGTTGTGCTCAAATCCTATGGATGAAACAACAATTAATTGACTATGGTGTTCATCTAGATCATGTACCAATAAAGTGTGATAACACTAGTGAAATTTATCTAACAAAGAACCCCATTATGCATTCAAGAACCAAGCATATTGAAATTAGGCATCATTTTATCAGGGATCATATTCAAAGTGGTGATGTTGTGATTGAACATATAGATACAACCAAGCAATTAGCTGATATATTCACCAAACCACTAAATAAGGAGAGTTTCTTCTTTATAATAAGGGAACTTGGCATAATTGATCCTCAAAATAATTGATATCAGATGTTATTTTTGATAATATAGTCAATATGGCAAACGAGGCAGCACAAGTTGCTGAAAATTATGAAGGACATGGGCAAGATGCTTTTATCTAGTCTCAGTTTAGACTAAGTGTCCTTAGGTGTCTGTAATTACTTTTTTTTTTATTTCAGTGTTTTGATTGTTTTGATGTATTGCATATGCTCTGTAATGATTTATTATCAATGAATGCAAGACTTGTTTTCAGTTTGATTTCAATATTCTCCATAGTTTCTTTTTGATAATGACAAAGGGGGAGAAAGATGAACCATACAACCATTAATTCTGTCTTGCATTTGCTGTAAAAAAAATTTCTCTGATACCTAACTATGAACTGCATTGAAAATAAATACTTGAATTAATAATAAATGCAAGATGACTTTTTCATGATAATGATATGATAACACTTGATTTTTGAAAGATATCAATGAGACAGGGGGAGAATGAAAATGACTAAAGAACCATGCTTACTGAACAGCTGCACTCTGATTTTTAATAACTAAGGTTAAGTATGGCAAGGTTTGTCATAATCAAAAAAGGGGAGTTTGTAAGACTAAGCCCTCATTCATGTTTTGATGTATGACAAACAAAGTGTATTTTGCATAAGATTTTTGATTTTGACTATGTACTTATTATGCGTAAGTTGCATGCAAGATCACTCATAAAAAAGATAAATCAAGGATTAAAGGATGGAAGACCAAGGACACAAAGCAATGGACAAGGACTACGGCATCAAGCAATGGAGATTTCATACTTTAGATGCTATTGTAAAAATAGCACATTTGATTTCTTAGGTGAAGCACTTAAATTTAAGAAGAAACTAATTTTTACAAAGGATTATATAAGCGCTCGTCCAACACTGAGATAATATAAGCGCTCGTCCAACACTGGGATAATATAAGCGCTCGTCCAATACTGGGATAATATAAGCGCTCGTCCAATGAAGTGAAACAAGCAGACGTCCAATATAGTAAAACAAGCAGACGTCCAATGAAGTGAAACAAGCAGACGTCCAATGAAGTAAAACAAGCAGACGTCCAATGAAGTGAAACAAGCAGACGTCCAATGAAGTGAAACAAGAAGACGTCCAATAGAGTGACAAAAGTGCTCGTCTACTAAAGTGACAGAAGCACTCGTCTACTAAAGTAACAGAAGCGCGCGTCTACTAAAGTAACAGAAGCGTGCATCTACTAAAGTAACAAGAAGCGTTCGTCTACCATATGGAGCTCATCTGCCATATAGAGCTCGTCTACTAAATAGAGCTCGTCTACTAGCCCATCCAATGTAAAATCTTAATGGCTAGATGGAAATGGTTATTTTTCAAGATGGACGCAAATTCTACAAGAACAATCAGAATCTTATTTCAAGAAAGAGAATCAAGAAAACAGATTTTGTTAAATCAAATCCAAATCTGTTTTAATTGATCCCAACGACTATAACTTGTTTTCTATATAAAGAGGGACCAAAGGAACACTTTTAAAAAAATTACCTTACACATTCTGAAAGTGAAAATACGAAAGATTCAAAAGCTTCCAAAAAGCGCTTCATCTTTGAGAGAAAAGTGTGATATTTCTTATAACTTCAATTTGTATAATCAGACTTTTAGAGTCTTTCTTCTACTCAATTCTTTCTGTGAATTAGTGTGATTAAGAGAGGGTATCTCTTAGGATTGAACAAGGATAGAAGGGATCCTTGGGCATAGAAAAGCAAGTGTTCTTTTTTTTGGTGTGTTCTTGAGCAAGGAGGTTATCCTTGTGAATGCTGTAATTGGATATTGTAATTTCTGGTTATATTGGAGAAAACCACAAAGGTGTGGCACTAGATTTAGGCTTACCAGAGGAGGTAGCCGAACCAGAATAAATGGTTTGCGTGTTCTTCTCTTCTCTAAACTCCATATACTTGTTATATGCACTTGTGTCTTGTGAATGAGTTTTAAGAATGCTTGTTAACTTGAATCTTTGATCTACAATCTGTGTTAAACTTGTTATTCCTTCTTATGATTCTTCTTAACATCATTACTTGTTACATAACCTAATTCTTGGGAATTAAAATTGAGTGAAAACCAATTTTCTTTAAGAAAACTCTGTTTTGCTTTAAATTGTTGAAAAAGTTTTCAATATCTCAATTCACCCCCCCCCCCCCCCTTGAGATTGTAGCCATTACCAACATCATACACCAGACCAGTGGAGACACCTGGTCCAGTACCAGTTACTACAGCACAAATGGTTGGAGCAGGCCAGCAACAGCAAGGCTTAGTTTGTTTCAGATGCAGAGGACCACATTATGCTAGAGATTGCATGGCGAGACCCAGTTGTTTCAACTGTGGGAAACCAAGTCATATGGCTGGAGAATGCAGACAGCGGGCTATGTAGCAGCCAGTAGCTGCGTGTAAAGGAGTTGGAGGCTATAGAGGGGGAGCTGGAAGAGGAGTTCCGACAGCAAGACAACAAATATCTAGACCTCGGACTACTGAAAGAGTGTTCACCGTGAGGGGAGCTGAATCATCTCAATTTGTGGATCTTATACAAGGTATATGTTTGATAGCTGGTAGACTCTCGTCTGTGTTGTTTGACTCAGGTGCTACACATTCCTTTATTTCGCCTGAGTGTGTAGATAATTTACAATTGCTTGGTTCTAAATTACCTTATACCCTTACCGTATCTACTCCGACTAGTGATTCTTTGACTACTATGTCTGTTTGTTAATAGTGTCCTATTGTGGTTGAGAATAGGACATTTACTGTAGACCTTGTCCGTTTGCCTATGCAACAGATAGATGTTATCCTTGGCATGGATTGACTTTCTGCTAACCATGTAATGCTAGATTGTTCTAGTAAGACCTTATCATTTCTTGAGTCTTCTAGTGTAGTCTCTGCCAATGAAGGAGTATCCATGAGGAGTGATTATTCTCGGCAATACGTGATGTTGTTTGCAGTGGAAGCTGATGAGACTCCTAGTATAGATTCTATGCCTATTGTAAGAAAGTTTCCTGAAGTTTTTCCTCCCGACGTTCCAGGTTTAACACCAACGAGAGAGGTGGAATTCACCATAGATCTTGTACTAGGGACGGGACCTATATCTACAGCGCCCTATCACATGTCACTCGTAGAGTTGGCGGAACTAAAGAAATAATTGGATGACGTGTTGGGGAAAGAGTTCATAAGACCGAGTGTTTCACCGTCGGGAGCATCGGTGTTCTTTGCTAAAAAGAAAGAAGGAAGTGTTAGGTTGTGCACGGATTACCGACAGTTGAATAAGGTAACGATTAAGAACAAGTATCCATTGCCTATGATAGATGATCTGATGGATTAGATGAAAGGAGCAGCAGTGTTTTATAAGATTGATTTGAGGTCTGGATACCATCAGATTAGAGTAAGGAAAGAAGATATACTTAAAAAAGGTTTTAGGACATGGTATGGGCATTGCGAGTATTTAGTCATGCATTTTGGTGTGACTAATGCGCTAGCAGTGTTCATGGATTATATGAACAGAATTTTTAGACCATTTCTCGATAAGTTTGTTGTTGTGTTCATCAACGATATACTTATCTATTCTCGTACGCATGAAGATCATGAGGAACAGTTGAGAGTGGTGCTACAAGTTTTGAAGGATATGCAGTTTTATGCTAAACTTTCCAAGTGTTAGTTTTGGATGGAAAAAGTCCAGTTTATTGGACATATGATTAACAAGGAAGGTATAGAAGTAGATCCATCTAAAGTTGAGGCAGTTCTTAAGTGGGAACGGCCCAAAATCAGTAAGTCAGATACGAAGTTTTTTAGGGTTAGCTGGATATTATCGGAGGTTTATAGAGGGTTTTTCGAAGATTGCGTTGCCTATGATGCAGTTGACGAGGAAAAATACAGCTTTTGTATGGACGGATAAGCGTGAGCAGAGTTTTCAAAAGCTGAAAGACAGGTTGACTACATCACCTGTGTCGACTTTACCCGATCCGTTAGGACAATTTGACGTATACTGTGATACGTCATACCAAGGTTTAGGTTGTGTTCTAATGCAAGAAGGAAGATTTGTGGCTTATGATTCCCGACAATTGAGAATTCATGAGAGGAATTATCCTACTCATTATTTGGAGTTGGCAGCCATAGTGTTCGCATTAAAGATATGGCAACAGTTTCTATATGGAGCGAAGTTTAATGTTTACAGTGACCATAAAAGTCTGAAATATATGTTCGATAAAAAATAATTGAATATGAGACAGCGGAAATGGATGGAGTTTATCAAAGACTATGAGTTGATTTACGGTACCATCCGGGGAAGGCGAATGTTGTAGCATATGCTTTGAGTAGGAAATCATTGCATATATCCACAATGATAGTTAAGAAGTTGGAATTGCTGGAACAGTTCAGATATTTGAACTTAGGAATGGAGTTGGTTGATGATAAAATTTTCTTAGGTATGATCACTATTAGTAGTTATTTTATGAAAGATCTTAAGGATAAACAAGTTCAGGATCTATATCTTCAGGAGATAAGTAGAGGTATAGACGAGGGTAAGATTTTTGAGTTTAGTAGAGGAACAGATGGTGTGTTGAGGTTTAGAGATAGGATATGTGTGCCAGAGGATGTAGAACTTAGGAAGATGATTTTGGAAGAAGCACATAAGAGTAAGTTGAATTTTCATCCTGGATCCACTAAGATGTATCAGGATTTGTAGAAAATGTTTTGGTGGACAAGGATGAAGAAAGAGGTAACAGAGTATGTTTTATTTTGCTTGGTGTGTTTGAAGGCTAAGTTTGAACATCAAAAGCCGGCAGGTTTATTACAATCATTAGATATCCCATAGTGGAAATGGGATAGCATCGCTATGGATTTTGTGGTTGGATTACCACGAACTCCAAAGAGGCATGATGCGATTTGAGTTATCATAGATAGGTTGAGGAAGTGTGCTCACTTCTTACATATTGGTGAGTTATATTCTAGAGAAATTGACCCAAAATTATATCAAAGAAGTTGTTAGGTTGCATGGCGTGCCATCGAGCATTGTCTCAGACCGAGATCCTAGACTCACATCTAGATTTTGAAGACAGTTGCACAATGCCTTGGGGACAAAGTTGAGGATGCGTTCTGCTTATCATCCCTAGACAGATGGACATTCAGAGAGGACAATTCAGTCATTGGAAGATCTTTTGAGAGCTTATGTGTTGGAGCACACTAGCATTTGGGATGAATTCTTACCATTGATTTACTTATAACAATAGTTTCCATAATAGTATTGGAATGACACCATACGAGGCTTTGTATTGCAGGAAGTGTAGGACCCCGTTATGTTGGTATGAGATTGGTAAAAACCAAGTTTTGGGTCCAGATGTGGTGCAGCTGACTACGGAACAAGTTAGGAAGATAAGGGAAAAGATGAAGGAAGCACATGATAGGCAGATGAGCTACAGTAACAAAAGAATGGGACCTTTAGAATTCCAGGAGGGTGATCACCTGTTTTTGAGAGTCACTCCGAAGACCGGAATTGGCAGAGCTATCAAATCTAGAAAACTTACTCCTAGATTCATCGAACCTTTCCAGATTCTTCGAAGGATTGGTCCAGTAGCTTACCAAATTGCTTTACCACCTAACCTTACTAACCTTCACGACGTCTTTCACGTGTCTCAGTTGAGAAAATATTATCCTGATTCTTTACATGTTATTGAGTATGAGTCTATACAACTGCGAGAGAATCTATAGTATGAGGCTTTACCTGTTAAGATAACAAATAGAAGGATTAAGGAGCTTCGCGGTAGACAAATTCCTTTGGTTAAGGTTATATGGGATGCGACTACTGGAGATGCTACTTGGGAACGTGAAACGGATATGCAGCAACAGTTTCAACTTCTATTCTAAGGTACGTAAATTCCGAGGACGGAATTTTTTTCTAAGTGGGGTAGTATTGTAACAGCCTGTTTTTAATTACGATGTATTATTGGTAAAAGTATATTTAATAATATTTTTATTTGAGACCAAGAAAATAATTTTGGATAAAACAAAATCATATTCATACTCTACCCGATGGTAGAGGGTTACGTTGAAATTTTGGGTTGAAAATTCAAACGGAAACTAGTCTGCGTTTTCCCTGACAGTAAGATTTTAATGATCAGAAAACCTAATTTTGACTCGTGAACGAAATGGTTTAGGTTTAAATCATATTTCCAACGACTTTTGGTTATTTTAAAAAATTTCGATCGGAAATGAAATATTATGTTTTATGTGGGCATATTAGTAATAATCGGGTAAACGACGGAGCCGGATACAGAACCGCAGAGCCGCCAAGAGATAAGAGCAATGAGTCATGGAAGACTCATGGGACTGAGTCACCATGGTGAGTCGTGGTGTGACTCACCATGTAATAAATGATGTTAATTAAGGGTGAAAAGTCCTTTATGTCTCTAGTCTTTTATGAAATGCCAAATTGGTCCCTAAATGATTTTACTCTTTTATCCCTAAGTAAAAAATTTTGGACTAAATTACCCCTTATTTCAGCCATATGTGTGCAGCCCCTTCCCCCCTCCCACACTTCACCGTTTCTTTCTTCACAACTTCACTTTCTCTCAAAAACAAACTCCAAACTCCATTTGTGTTCTTGCTAAGTTCATCAAATTTCTTTAAGTTCTAGATCAAACTTCTTCTTTCCAAGGTAAGGATCATGTTCCTCATCATCTTAGCTTCATTAATCATTCATCAATCTTCATTTTCATCAACAATTTCACAAAATTCTATTCTTAGATCTAGATTTTCAAATAAACCTAGAAAATTGTAGAAAAATCATTTTAATGTGAAACCAATTTCTATAATCTTTATATAACTTATACTTTGATTATCTAAGAGCATGGAAGCAAAATAATTTTACTTCCTATATTTCTTTTCATGGCCGAATTGATGCTTGAATGGGCAAATGAGATTTTGTTCAACTTTTAACTTAGATGAGGTTGGTTATAAGCTATCTAGGGTTTCTATGTTCTAAATCTAAGAGTTTTAAAACAAAATAAATTTCTAACTAATTTTTCTAGCCTTGGCCGAATTTGTGTTCATGTAGGCTAAATGAGTTTTCTTCAATCTTTAAGTGGATAATGATTTGTATGAACTATTTAAGGTGTGTAGGTTTTAGATCCAAGAGCATGTGAGCAAAAAGAATTTCTAGGCAATGTTACTATGTATGACCGGAACCCTAACCCTAGAGGTTAGAGGATTTTGTTTCATATTTTTGAATTGTAACACTTGATCTATGCTAGTTAATACTCTAGTAACTAGGATCGAAAAGAAGGAATTGAGAAAATAACCCTACCCTCATTTTGATTAGTTGGCCGAACCGAGCGTAATATGGCCATAGTTGGATTTGTTTGATTAATATATTTGTATGTTGAATTGGTTGAAGGTTAATTGATAATCGTGGTGTAGTGACAAAGATCAGAAAGTTTGTGAAATCCGGTGATAAGTTCAGGTGGGGGAAGAATCAACCTATCGTTGAAATGGATAAGTGGTGTATTTTATAATAATGGTGTAGTGCGACCTAAACCCTACTAGTGGTTGAGTAATCGACAAGACCAAAATCACATTGCAAACTTTTCTGCAATACCAATGATCATTTGGGAATTATAGGTTTATCGCCTTAGGTTAATTTTAGAATATTTGAATATGCCTGACTTATTTATTATTAAATTGTTTGTGATACACTGGTTGAGGTATTCTACTGCATGTGACATTTTATTTTGGTGTTTAAATAGTTTATGAGTATTGTGTTATGCATGATCCGCCTAGTTTGATAAAGTGCTTAGTTGATTTTAAGTAAAGATATGTGTTGTTCGGAAGTATTTTGTCTTGGTGAGAGATTGAATGTGACTTAGAGATGCCTAGCCTAAAGTTATTATTTTATAGATGAGATGTGACCTAGAATGCGAGTTGAGGCTATGATGGAAGCTTGAAGCACTAGGTTGTTATTGATACGAGCCAGTGAGGTTCATATGTTTGTATTGTTGTTCACAACCGTGTGTTTGGAATACACGAGGTCCGAAGTTCTCGCTAGACCGTTCCAACTTAGATATTAGGTTGTGCAGCTAAAATGTCAATGCTTTGCATGAGGACCCTCGGGAGTGGACAGGGTGTGCACCGGGTAAAATGTGCTGCTATAGTGTCATTGCTTTGCATAAGCATTCTCACCATGGAAGAGATTGTGCACCGGGATTTAGGAACGTTTCGTTTGGACGACTGACTGACATTCCCAACGAGGAATGTGTGAAAGGATTGGTAGTGGCCACGTCAGCATAAAGGATAGATTGCATGAGTTTGAGGGTAGAGGATGATATCGTAAAGTAAGGATGATTGTTGATTTTGAGTGATGTGTGTGTGACTGTTGTTATATTATATACTATGATTCTTTTCGGCTTTTGATGATAGAGCTGTTTCTTATCCCCTATGTTCTGTATTATGTGTATGTTTATTTTATTCCATGAGAAGATCCGATGTAGGAACCTGTTACCGAGGAACTAGATGGAACTCCATCTGAACAAGATGCTGGAACACGAGTGGTGGATTCGAGTGTTAGAAGTTTGTATGGCCAGTGTGTCTTAAGACATTTTATATTTTCCGCTAATAGAAGTTTGTATAAGCATGTACTTGCAAGGGATCCTACTGAGAGGATACCGTAGTTAGTGCTTTAAATTTCATACGATGTATGTTTATAGTTAAGTTTTTAATATTTTCATATTTTGGTATATACGTTTAATGTTAAGCGCATGATTTGGAAATTAATTAATAAAGTTTAACTTAATGGCACAACGGGGCACAATGGGGTGTCTCAAAAACTTTGCTGAAAAATTAAGAAAAGATGTAATGACCTAGATTGCCGAGATGTCAGATTAGTGTTCCTATGAGAAAGTATTGTGGTCGTGGATTTGAAAAATCCTACGCTAGCGACATTGACTTCGTGTCAAATATCGGTAAACCTAGGACCAGTGCATTGACCTAGAGTTTCGTCTAATGAGCACTCGGACTGTGTCTCCTGTGTTGAATGTGAATGGGCTTTATGCCTGAGTCAGAATAGTCATGAGCTTTGATCCTCGACATGAAAGAACGAACGAAAAAGGAAAGCAGCGAGAACAAATGTTTTACATGCATGAGCTGACAGACGTGCCATTGTGTGACAAGCTACAATCTATGAGCGGATTGATAAATTAAGGAAGTCAAGACCTAGGTAGGTTTATAGGGACATCTGGGTTCGTGAGCTACAAAGGCTGGAGTCTCGCGACCTCGAGCCGTGGACATAACGATGCAAAACGTGGATGTATTCAATCAGGGACTACTCAATATTATGTAGGTGCTTGAGTGTGATACCCTTGAACAATTGGGGTTCGGGCCTCGGTGAATAGGTCGAGCTCACATAAATGATTGTGTTATGGGGATATTGCAGCCTATTCTACTCGATGAAGGGAAGTTAGGATCTTTGGAGATTAAGAAACAGATAGTGGACATTGAAGTGTCATGCATTTTTACAAAATAACGATGATTGTCGGGTATGAATCCCATTGTTTAAAATATTAAGATTATTGTTGAGGATTCACATGTTCTGTTATGTATGTACTGGTGATTTTTGTTGTTATCTATGTGTCGTGCATGTAGTTATCGCAATAAAAATCATATGTCGTTATCTCACCCTTGCGTTATATCTGTTTGTGGTTTTGTTGTTGTTCCTTGGTACGCGGGTACAGATGATGCAGAAGAGTTCCTGGTTTCACTTAGATATACTAGTCCTGATCTTTGAAGAGGACTTGTGTAGATGAGATGACCATATAGTTCATTCTCGGTGGATGTTTTGTAAAACGACCAACTTACGCTCTTGAGATGTGTTTGTTTTGATGATAGTATGTATGTATATATATATGGCTCGAGGAGTCTTTCTTTTGAATGGAGATCTAAGACTTTTCTCTTTGGTCATGTAAATATTTTCAGAAAACTCGTACACTATAGTGACTTATAATGTTTAATATTACTGTGAAGGATGAATGTTTGTATAGTACTTTGTTTTATTTTATTGGTTACATATTAATGTTTAGGATATCGAAAAAGAAAATTTTTTACATCATTTTCGAACATAGCTAATACGTAAACTATTTTCCGAAAGTAACCAGTTTTATTTTCGTTTTATATTTCCGTAATGAGTTAGACATGTAATACCAATGGAGGGTATTATAGCTATCTATCTATCTATCTATCTATCTATCTATTTATCTATCTCTCTATATATATATATATTCCTTATCCAAACAAAATTATTGTCAATTTTATAGTTGATAAATTAAATATATACCAATCTTATTTGAACCAACAACGTATGATTACATGCATTTTTGGAGACTAAAATAATTATTTAATCTTTCTATTTTGTTGTTTATGACGTCTTTCATAATTTTTTTAGAACTCATTCTTACTCATATTATTAACAATGAACGTTAAAATGAAATGAAAGTTTGGAAATAAAATTTAAAAATAAATTTAAATTAAATTAAAATTACATATTGAAAAATAGATAAGACCCAAAAAAAAGTACTGCTCACAACAATATAGACCCATTAAATAATGACTTAAGGAGACTCATTTTTAAGAGAATTACATAAAGAAATATCATACAAAATATATATACATAAATATCCTTTATTAGGCAAAGAAAATAACAAATATACCGCAGCTAGTATGAAGTGATTTTATAAATTTATCCCAATCACTACCTTACTTTTATATATAAAGATTACATTTGATTTTTTTTTTTGTTGCTAAAATACCGTTTTGGTACCTTAACTTATTTTTTTAGATTCAATTTGGTCCCTTAACTTTTAAAAGGTTCGTTTCGGTCCCTTAATTTGTCTTTGCTGTCCCAAGTTAGTCCTCTCCATCAATAAAGTCAATAACTGTGTTAAATGAGTTTCAATTTGGTCCCTTAGGACCTGTTTACTTTCTAAGAACATTTTCGGTTTTCATTTTCTAAAATCTATATTGACTTTAGTATTTCTCTCATCATTTTCTTTCTCATTTTTTGAAAACAAATCTAGTATTTCTAGAAATTTTGAAAATGTCAAAATATTTTTTTCATAGTTTTTGGAAATGCATTCTCCATAATTAGCCTCTATCTTTTCTTTGTCATAATTGTTTATTGTAAGAGTCCTCCATCTTCTTATTAGCAATTTAAAATTACTATAGATTTTAGAAAATGAAAATTCAAAATGTTTATGAAAAGTAAACAATCCCTTGTGTTTTAAATGAGTTTGAAATTGGTACTTTAAATTTTTAACGAAATACAAACCGATCATTTAAATTGTTAACGAGTTTCAACGTGGTCCTAAAAAGTTAACACCGTTACTAATTCATTAACGAAGAGGACTAACTTGAGTCAATAGAGACAAATTAAGGGATCAAATTGAACCTTTTAAAAGTTAAGGGACCAAATTAAACCGAATCTAAAAAATAAGTTAATTGATCAAAATGGTATTTTAGTCTTTTTTTTTTATATGAACAAAAAAAAAGGGCCTTAATGATATTAGTTTAAATTAATCAAATAGTTCTAACATATGATACTGGTTTTCAATTTAATCCTTATATAAAAAAAATTGAAATCAGCCTCTATATATACAATTATTTTTAATTTGGTCATCACCGTTTATTTGTGTTATAACATCAACAGACCCGCAACGCAACTTCAGCCGCAACTCAATGATGCCATGTTGGGCCAAGGGGGACTACCACATCGGGAGAGTATTCTATGGACGAGTATCAACATTGGGTCTCCTAGAAGGGTATTCATCAACTGATCCAAACCAATTAATACCACAAAAATCAAGCTGAGAAAACGAAAATCGAACAAACCGAGAACCGAAAAAACAACAGTTTTTTTCATTGGATTAGATAGAATTTTGGATCCCTAGTGAAAATCAATCAATCCAATTCAAACCGGCCTACTATATACATATTTTATTATTTTTGAGATTATAGTATTACTCATACTTAAGCATTGTTTTTCATACTTTAAGAACAAACACCCTCGTTCTCTTTAATATTTTTGTTAGAATGACATATATGAGACTAATTGTTAATGTCTTGAAGTTATATTTTGCTAAAAGTTTTTATGTATATCATCATATATATACTTGATAGAGTAAACATGAAAATAGGAAATCAATTAAGTAAATTTTAAAAATAATTATGTACAATTTATTTGCAGCTGATTCAATAAGAAGAAAAAAAGGATAACTGAAAGTAGATACATAAAATTAACGTAAAAGAACATCTAACATGAAAGAACGCGTTAAAAAAATATCAATAATTATTTTTTCTCAAACTTCTTAAATTGGTCAAGAATTCTCTAGAATTTGAAAGGAACAAATAGTGATTAATAAGGAATAAATAGTTGCTGCTTTTTATAAAGGTTCTATTTTTAGAGAGCTTAGAATTTAGGTGTTGAACACCCTAAACTAGCTCCCTTAAATGAAAATTATCTTTTGTTCACTGTTAAGTTTAAATCGCATGTTATTTCCATCATTGGATTAGATAAATTTTTTTTTTCTAAAAAACAATTCCAACCGATCCACGAAACCGTTGGAGGTTGGAACGGACGACGGAACAAATTAAAAACACATGCAAGCTACACAGACAGATAAAGTAATGAACAGCTGTACAATCGGCAACAAAACGCCGAGCTCCACCGACGGTTGTGAGCAAGAGTGACCAAAAATTGATAGACTTTTTTGCTTTGGAGGAGATGTTTTTACCTAATTGTTAATGTGAGAGAATAACTTGTCACAGCGGTACAGCGACCAAAATGATGATTCACTCTTATAGAAATGGAGGATTGTTGTTGAGATAAGAATTCTCCTTGATGTGATTTTAATGTAACAAATTTTCTGTTTATCCCAAAAAAAATTAACAAACCTTCTGAAGCAAATTTAAGTTATTCTGAAAAGGAAAAGACTAATGAATGATTTTACTATAGATGTGTCAAGAAGGATCATGAACACATTGATCTGCATCAAGACCATCTCAGAATGCAAGCTTGAAGATAGTATGACAACTCAGAAAGGAAGTATGAACTTTCAGAAAGCTGCAAATTGATCAGAAACCTCAAAGACATAAGTTCCTAATGTTCTGAATAAGCAAATGATTAAAATAATATGTACAATGACATTTCCTATAAAAAAGAAATAGACCAGTAGGATTAGATAGTGCTCAGAATATGAAAATATGAACTGATCATCAAAAGACAAACAGAAAGGTTCAATTGAAACATATCTGGTTCTGATCAGAGAGGTTTTATTGGAAGATTATAAAAGGAGTAACAGAAACAACAAAAACCTCTCAGAACAGGAACACATGTGTATTCATTGAAGGACTCACATGTTTAGATTAATTCAAACCATGGAGAACTAAAGATAAAAAACTAAAGTGCAAGTGAAAGCCTTAGCCTTAGCCTCTTTCATCTTGGAATCCCTTTCGTGGGTGCTCTTATTTCTTGTTCTGAAACTCGTTTTAACTGTATATATATTTTCTCTCTGTTCCATTCACTCATATGCTGTCTAGATAGCATAAGAATCTCCCTTGTTTAATAATTGTTAGTTAACACGTGTATGCATCACCCTAAATCCGAGAACAGCCTTGATCGATAACGAGTTACCTAAATCTGAGTACCACGACATGAATTAAGTTAGTAGTTGTTCTGTGATTTTGCTTGCATTTATTCTGTGATTTTGCTAAATTAAGTCATTCTAATAATTTGAATGAATTTATGCATAATTTTCTTCAAGACTCTAGCTATTTTTCTAGTAAGGAATATATTTTTTTAATTTTGGGTACATATGTTGAGTGTTAATTATGTTTGAACTTTTGGATTGCAATTTAATGTTTTACATTCTCTCTTGAATGTTTGATTGACCAATGTAATTCTTTGTGCAATAATAATGTTAATATTTGATATTATTTGTGTATATATTGTTAGCAATTTATATAATGTAGCTACAACATGGACTAAGTATGGTTCAAGACCACAGAAAGTGAAAAAAACACAAAAGTAATGAGGCTCTAAAAGAAAGTGAGTTTATCTGTAACGTCATACTTCCATGCTTTTGGACATCACTTGTCTGTATCCATGTAACTCCCATCTGATGTCTTTATCTTAGGAGGCTTTCCCTTGGCTAGCTGAATTATTTTTTTTGCCAATGAGATTTCACCCTCTGGACTTGTAAACCCCATAAAATTTATGAGCTTCAAATGCTCTAGTTCTGTACATTGTGTTGCATCATATATCAAGCATGAATCTGACCTTTCGGCTACATAACATGTAGGATCAATCTGAACACCAATAAGTGACAAAACAATAATATGTCAGTTAGCTTAATTAAAAGAAAAACAACAAAGAATTTCAGATACACCTAAAAAAGGAAACCCACAGTCACAAAAAGTTGCTCTAAGGCAGGGCATAATCTCAAGAAGCAGAACAAGTCATCCATGTTGTGTTCATCCTTATAATTGTCTATCCACCATAGCTCTCTTAATTTATATAATTTGAATCTGCCAGATAAAGGAGAAATCGAGGGCCAAATTAATTCCTGCAAGGAAAACCTTTGGAGTTAAATCGTGCATTAAAAATTGAGACATTATTATAACCCCCAAAAAAATTTACATAATTTATGCTTCTTTCTTCATCAAATCAAAGATAAGGTACATCTTTTGAACTGGGTTTCAAAATGAGGACCGCAACCACAATTGCGGTCGTATTTGCCTGCAAATGTCTGTTAATGACAAAAAGTACTACAATGACCACAACCGCGACCACAAGTGCACTTTAATACCTTGCTTTTGAATATAACCAAAAGGTAAAAATAAACAAGGTAAATGCATAAGATCCAGCAACAGCTGATGGGAAGAGCAAACCTCAAAAGTCCAACCACAAAGAGTGAGAACTTCAGAATTCTTTATTGTTAACAGAGTTGCACCAAAATCTTTAGTCATGAAGTTACTGCAGCTTGGACCAAGTCTAAAATCAAGCATGGCCTCACTCAGGTTGAAATGATATTCAGGCATAATCCAAGGAAGCGGTCCACGATATCGAAAAGACCTGAGTTTAGAAGTTCTAAGATGGAGAGACTTCAACTGTAAGCTATCTATGATGGTTAACATGTGAAGCTTTGATTTAGATTCAATACTCAAAGATTGCAACCCACTGCACTCAATGATCACCAATTTCTCAAGATGCTCCAAATTTGAAACAATAGAGGAAGCTACCTCACTTGTCAAATAGTTCACTGATTTCAAATACAAAGTTTTGACTAAGAAAGTGGAAGGAAAAGACAGGAAATTAGTTATGTGTTGCTTATTGAGCTTGAACTGCAGTTCATACTGCATTTGAAGCACTTTCTTCCAAGGTGAGAAATCCAAAAGAAGCTTACCATTATTTGCAATAGTTGCCAAAACTACATTGTCTTCAGAAAGGTGAAATTGAAGCCTTCTGGGGTGTCTTAATGGATCATGCACTTCAAAATGAGTCAGAAATGAAGCAACAACACCAGTGATATCTTCTACAGTTCCATATCTAACTAGAGCTTCATTCCACAGGTCTCTCCACCTAGTAGAAAGGAGGATGGTTTCTAGAGCATATTCATTAGGAAGAAAAGAAACTATGTGGCCCAAGATTTCATCTGGCAAATTGCTAAACTGATCCTCTATAGTATTATTATCCTTCATGGATAGTTAGAGAGAAAGTATAGTTCTCACTTTTGAGCTTTTTGGGTCTCAGAAAGACAGATACTGAGGGTTGTCATCCTCTGATGTGTGCCTTATGGATTATATAGACCTTCTAGTCTATAATATTTCTAATTAAATTTTCTTTGTTTTTGTTCCTCATTTAAGAAAAATGTATTTTTAGTCGTGTACATTATTTTTTACATTTGTTGGGACTAAAATTTAACTAATAATCAAACCCAAACATCTTAGAAGAAGAAAAAAAATCTATTTAAACAAAAAAATTTGCCATTCCTTTTATAGAACTTTGTCAAACAAGCTAGCTTGCATCTTTGTTTGAACTAAGATTTACAATGACACATCTCTATTAATTATACAAAGACAGATAATTGTCCTTTTCTTTGAATACCCAAGTCTTGGAGGATACTAAATGCTATTTGAAACCGCTTCAAGTGAATCAATACAACTTCCTTTAATCAATTAAAGACACACATGTGTGGTCACATGGGACCCCATTTTCTGCAATGTATTTTGGTGGCTTTAAGTAAGCAGCTTTAAAAATTGGCAAAGTCATCGTCTTTAGAAATCATGATTCAATAATTTACCTAGTGAGTACACGTTTCAACAGGGCAAGCTGCCTTAATATTTATTTGATTTGAATTGAAGCAAGCTTGTAGATATAGATAATGGACCAGACATCTTTCTTATTCTTCCCAATTCCCATTGAGGTTTTCCTTAGGATAGTAATAATTAATAAAAAAGTTACCAAGTGGTTTTCCTGAGAAAAGCATATACAAGTTAATTTGCTGATGGAGGGGATGGATTTTGAACCTTTCGTGACCCTCTTGGAATTGATTTCTTGTTGAATTAGATTCATGCTGAATATATGACTCCAGACTGTACGGTGACACATACGTAATAGAAAGTAAAATATTATAGCAACTTATATCTATACACTCCTGACATATTTTCATGTGATCTGTTAGATAACATTGTCACATAATTCTTTTTTATTATTATTATATTATTAACAAAAGTTTAGGTGAGTTGGGTTCAGGTGGCTCATCAGGATCAGGGACAGGCCTCACGGCTCAAAGAGTGCTTATAGATGTACTTACATATTACCCACCGAGGTCTTCATATCGGCAGTGGGATTCGAACTCACGACCTTGTAGGTTACGAGCCGTATCATTACCAAACTAGACCAACCTTCGTTTACGAATGTCACATAATTCTTCCTTCAAATTAATCTAGTCTTATTTGATAACCATATCTTTTAGAGACATCTTTCTTATTTTCAGGAATGGAGTTGACACTCAAATACATCTTTATACTCCAAAATTTTAAATTTTATTTGTACGCTTTTCAAATTGAATATAGCTTTTTCTTTCAATAGAAGTCAATTTTTTTTTTAATTTTATAATTACCCTTTCTTATTTCAAACTTTTTTTGGGTGCATTTCTTATTTCAAACTTATTACAACTAGTTATAATTTTACTCAATTTATCTAAGTTATGTCTTTGTGAAATTCACGTCTATTTTTGTTTCTTTTTTACATTTTTTTAAATTTTTATTTTACATGCATGTATATCTTTTAATAATGTAATGCCAACAATATTTTTATATATCTAGGACTAGAGACAAATACTGATTTATGTTTATTATGTGCCATGTGGTGATTATTCTCAATCCTCCAAACTAGTCCATTTCGTACAAAATAAGTTCAAGTCATTCATCACAATTATATATTATATATTTAACATAAATCACCATTTATTTTCCCTATTTAACATCTTTCGCGTGAAATAATTTAATTTTGATCTAGTGACCTACTGATGTCAAACGGTGGTTTAAGTTTATTATGTGGTAGTTCATAAAAATAAAAATAAAAGAGTTTATTATGTGGTTATTATCAACTTCTCCATTTCAAGGTGCAAAAGCATTAACTAATTAAGTTCAATTCATTTACCACTGTTACTTACACTTGAAACACCATTTATTTTCTCCTTGTTCAACATTTAAATAAGGGTTTTAAAAATAAAAGTACACATATAACATATTACTGGAAAAAATAAAAAATAAAACAAGTCAACCAACAAGAAGTTATTTCATGTACAATAGCATGAATACTCAAAAAAAAAAATTTAAGTGGACGTTCTCCTTATTATGATTAAGAAAAATGTGTTCTAGAGAGAGTGTCTAATAAGAGCTTATAAATAGTGAGCAATCATCATTCCAATAGCTAGCTTTTGGAATTGAGTTATGCTCAAAAAACTAATATAATAACAGAGTTATCCTAGATCCATTATTGGGTTATCCACCATATTATCCACGCATCAAATCCAATAGTACTGGGCGTGAGGGGATGTATTGAGAAAAACTAAGTCCTACATTGACTAGAGATATTGTCTAATAAGAGTTTACAAGTAGCGGACAATCCTCATTTTGAACTAGCTTTTGAGATTGAGTTAAGCCCAAAAAATTAATAGTTTCTTTTTTCTTTTTTCATGTTATTATTATTTAAACAGGGTATATGATACCTTGAAAAGGCAATTGTTAAGAAACCTTTTTAGTCACAACACAATATTTGGAGATTTATCTCAAAACAAATTCATGTGAAGATAGCTATCAACATATCAAAGAGAAAAAAAGAGTCTAGCTATATATGGTTCATTTAATGAGTCATATATAGCTTCTAAGATTTCTTCTTCTATCATCTATCTTCTCTGTCATGTGTGCTGCATTGGTTGATTTTGGTTTTTTTTTTTCTTTGTTTCTTGTTCTCTTCGTCCCTCCTAGTTTTAATACTAATATGATGTTGGTTCAAGTGATAAGGCAGTTTTGGTCCCTTGAGTATATGGTCTTGGATTCGATCCTGGCCTGGATCCGTGTGTATGGAACAAATATTCATGGGAGGGATTGTCCGTTTAGGTGCGTCACAGTATCCCGAGAGATTAGTCTCTCATCTATCGAGCGGGAGTGCATTATAGAAAAACTAAAAAAAAAAATATATGGTTCATTTAATTGAAAGCGAGTTTTGTATCTATGTTAGTTTTTTTTCTTTGGTACGTATCTGTTAGCTTAAATCTAAGTTGATGCCCACCGAAAAGACAGAAAAGGAGAATATATGAAATCCAGTCGGGCTACTTGCTCCCACCGCCAACCTTAATTAGAGGTGATATATATCTGTCCACTACCATCTGCAGATGCAAATCCATGTGAGGTTTTGATGAATGAAAGGTGGGTTATCACGTGGATTATAATAGACTAAGTGTAATTTTTTTTTAGGTTTGATTAATTTGTTGGTTTCTTAACTACCTGAAAATTTTCAAATATGTCCTTAAATTTTAAAAGTTTATATATAACCGAATCCTTGAATATATAAAAAATTTATAATTAGATCCCTAATACATTCTTTTGTTAGAGTTTTGTTAAATTTTCTCAAGGTTCAGTAAAAAAAAATTTATCCTTTAGGTTCACCCCACTATTGGGGTTGACATCAAATGAACGATGATATTTATTATTTGACCATTCATAGTTTTTTTTATACCGAACGAAAAAATATAAGATATAAAGGAAAAAAAAAAGCAAGAGGTGAAAAGCATTTCTCAAATAAAAATTATTTTTAAAAATGAGAATAGAAAATTGGATGTTTAATTAACGAATTCCTTCACAAAAATTTAAAAATAAAACAATAAAGTAAAAACAAGCTAAGTTTTTTTATATTTGAAATAAAAACATATCAACTAAAAAACAAACAAACCAAACATGCTTATATTTTCAATCCACTTTTACAATTTGGTACACAAACATGACCAGATTAATAAAGGAGATACTAGAAGAAATTAAGAAGAAAAGACTACCGAGTTAATAAAGAACATATTCATTGGTTTAACAAGTAAAAATTACATTTAGAAATTGATCATCTCGATTACATCAAAGAGAGAGAAACCTTAATTTCTATCACAAAAATATAGGATACTCAAAATCTTTTTAATTCCTAACCATCTCTAAAGGAGCTGAAACCTTCAATAATTTATTCACTCCTCAATATAGAGAGGACAAGCTTACATTCATTTAAAAAAATATAATAATTCTAGAAGTCACTGCTTGAAAGGGGTTCATGACCATCATCACCAATGAAGATATTATCATATATAATGGCAGCAATTGCTGCACCAATGAATGGCCCAACCCAATAGACCCAGTGATGAGTCCATGACCAGCTTACCACAGCAGGGCCAAAAGACACTGCTGGGTTCATGGATGCACCATCAAAAGCACCACCAACTAAGATGTTTGCACCTACAATAAAACCAATTGCAATTGGGGCAACAATGCCCACATTCCCTTTCTTTGGGTCTACTGCTGTTGCATAAACTGTATATACCAAGCCAAAAGTCATCACAATTTCAAAAACTAGTGCATTCCAGACTGACACCCCTGAGGATAGAGAGAAACCTGCTGTTTCCTGCAATGTGCACATTACAAAAATAGAGTATCAATCATGAAAGGAGTGCAGAAGGTTACCCTCAAAGGTTTAACTATTCTGTTCATCCTGAATTATTTGAAAATTTACAAACAGATACTTATACTTTAAAAGTTTATAATTGGATAGCTCAAACACTTTTTTCTAGGGTTTCATTAAAGTTTCTGAAAGTATAGAGGTCTATTTGAGTTTTCCTAAAAAGTACACGGATCTATTTGAATTTTTCCAAAAAGTTAAGGATCCACAAATGATGAGTGAATGAATCACTTAACGGATACCTAATGAAACCCTTACGAAAAAGTATAGGAGTGGATCAATTATAAATTTTCTATATATTCAATGACTCAATTACAAGTATAAAGACCTACTTAAAAATTCTCAAATAATTTAGGGACCAATAAATTAATTAAACATACTTTCAATTATGAGTACTAGTGTCTAAAGCTGAAGATGAATGGTTACCATCCCACCAGTAGCAGACTTAAGAAGAATGCAAGCAACAACTGAACCAAGCAACTGTGCAATCCAATACAAAATACTCCTCAACAAGGTTATGTTTCCTCCTATGAAAGCACCAAATGTGACTGCAGGGTTCACATGACCACCAGAAATGTTTGCCCCAACAGAAACAGCCACAAAGAGCCCAAATGCATGAGATAATGATGCAGCTATGAGACCAGCAGGGGTTGCTGGTCCACCATTGGTAAGTTTGTCTGCCACAATAACAACCAATTAGTCATTTTACTTGCATCCTAAAATTCTCAGATTACTAACCCAAATTAAGAACAAAATATCAGAAGTAGAGAACAAACATCATGAACCAAATTTTGAAATTTTCAAGTTTTGTTTAAAATTTGAGAAATGTTATGTAGCAAGAATCAAGTATTCAGAATGAAACTATTAATAAAGTTAACAGTTATTCTCCACAACTTTCGGATGAGTTTGCTTTTATATGGCATAGTAGTACAATTTACACAAAATTGTCTCAAAGTTGTCCGAAATGATTGTACAAATAACATCTCTGTAAAACTATTAAATCCATAAATGATTTGTCCCCTTGAGTCAGCTGAGTTTGTTAAACTGTAGGACATGAACTGTGAGTGCGTAGATTCAAATCGTGCAATACGCTACGTCTCTTTCTGGGTCCAAAATTGCAATAGAGGCCGTAGCGTTGTGATTTTGGTAGTTTCCGAAAATGCAATTGTGATCGCATCGGCTGCATTTTCCTGCAATTGTCCGCAATAACAGAAAATGCAACACAACCGCAACCACAACCACGATCGTAATTTAAAACCTTACTTTAAATTATTCTAATATTTCAATTAAACCATATTTTTGAGTGATAAGGTATCATGCAAAGTGCTCACTGTAAGCCATGCCAGATCCTTCACCAGCAAAAACAAAAATCATCATGGAGAAGAATTCAGCAAATGCTGCTCTAATTGCATCAGGTTGGCCAGCCTCTCCAGGGGACCCAATTGCAATTCTATAGATTGCCATTAGCTCAAGAATAAGAACCTAAAGAAACAGAAGAGACAACAACTTGTGTTGTGTGCTTCTTAATTTTCTTTTTCTATGATTTGGTTAAAAGTGAGGGAAAACTGTGAGAGCTTTG
Organism: Sophora flavescens; assembly: GCA_030762895.1. Lineage (NCBI taxonomy): Eukaryota > Viridiplantae > Streptophyta > Magnoliopsida > Fabales > Fabaceae > Sophora > Sophora flavescens. The sequence continues at coordinate 25,808,026 of CM061065.1, read as the reverse complement.
TTTGGTCTTTAAATATCAAAATGAACTGCTGAGGAAACGGTCAGTGAGACTGTGTTGTGTACAATTTTATGGATGCATGCAGCCTATAAGGACTAAGGAGTGGGGTCTACATGAAGCCACTTGTAGGTGTGACTTGGTCATGGTTTTGCAATGTATGTGGCTGTGATGTGATGTAGCTTCTTCAGCTGAAATGGGAGATCAAAGGATTCATACAAAAGGCAGTGATTGATGATTGTGCTATATTTCCAGTCACTAACATCGTGAGAAGCGAAAGTCCTGGCAAGCCTAACATTTTTTTTGAATGCCAGAGTACAACTACAGATGTATATAGACACGCACACACTCTCTTTTTGTACCTGAGTATCTTTTTATACAATATAACGGATCGTTGAATTATAACTATCTATCATTTAGATAGATTATTTATCTCAAATTTTAGAAAATCTGAACATTAATATAAATATTATCAAATAACTCTTATTTTTATATATATCATAAGCATATAATACGTTAATCTTTATGTATATCAATTAAGTAGTAGTAAGGATTTGTTTGTTTCTTTTTATCAAAACTCTTACGTTGAGTTTACTAAAAGACAAGCTATAATAATTGCTCATAGCTTAGTTAGGGTGGTTATTTCTTATGCTAGCTTTCGGTTCTTTTCTGATATCTATCTTTGATTTTAATGAAATTCAGTAGTTTTTTTGGGTAAAAAAAAAATTCAATTAAGTAGTAAACAATTTAGATTGGTATGAAATTTATCTCGTAAAAAGATATTTATAGGAGTAAATAAGCCTTTAATTTTACACCATTGTAAATGGATCACTCCTTGCACGTGTGTGTGTGATTTTCTACTTACACCCATTTTTAGTCATCGATCTTATTTTCATCCCACCATTATTATAATTTTTCACTCACTTTAATAATAATCAATACAAGAACTGTTTTACCAACGAAAAATTTACTGACAAGTTCAACTCCATTGGTACTTCTTAAATTGCGGATGGAATTAACCATCGGCAAAGTGGGTAGTGGATAATCATCTGCATCGATAAAATTACGAATGACCAAACCGTCTATAAATCCATTTGTATTGCTCGCATGCTTTTGTATGAATTTATTAGCGAGAATTTACCAATGGAAAAGCCATTGGTAACTTTACCCATCGCCATTATGTCGGCATGGTGGGTGAGTTTCATATTACATTACTAACAGCCTTTTTCTCGGTAAGTTCAACAGTCAACATTAATTTGTTTAAGTGATTTTGAATTAATGATGGCCTAGTCGTCAGTAATGTCAACGGTCAAGTACCAACAGGCCCTCAGTAAGTTATATATCGTGACTAGGAGCCCCTTCCCTTCACGTATCTTCCTTCTAAATTTGATAACTATGCATCTAAAAGTAAGTTTGAATAATACAATCAAAACAAAGTTTATTCTACCAAAACTACTTATCTCTGAAGTCTAAATTGTTGTCCAATATGTTAGTCTCTTCGTGCTCTTTGAGATGGATATCGCCCTTCTTGTCCAACAAAGTGTTATGAATTTTCCCAAGACAATTGTTTCATTTGAACAATGTTTTATACAAACAGCTCTTGTACTTGGTGCATGTTTGGATGCACGTCCAAACTCCCTGAAAGTGCTTTAATGTTGAAGCTACTATTAGTAGCTTCTGAAGTTTGAAATCAATTCTACAACGGTTTGACGTGGAAATAAACACACTATTAATTCTACTATATTTTTTGTTAAACTTCCCACAATCAAAAGAGTGATGAGTAAAGAACTGGTGGTGTACGAGATGAGTTTGGTCTGTTTTAATTCATCATTTCAGATTTAAATGATTGTTTAGTTGGACTTCAACTCCATCCCTTCTCTCTTGCGATCCGAAATCGCTCCAATCCTCTTCGATCATCTCTTCTCTCCCAACCTCGTTCCAATTTTTCGGTAGATAAAGAACACAAATCATGGATTTTGTCGTCCATCGCAGAAACCAGAACACAACCACGATCTTGCCAACCCAACGCAAAAAAGAAAAAAAAAGAAAAAAAAACTAAGCAATTATTATGGAAACAAAATTAATTATTAGGAACTCATACGGAAACTAACTTATGGAAACATACTCAATTATTACGTAAACTAACTTAGCATGTGAAAATTATGTGTTAGGTACCAGGGTAAGGTAATGATATTACGTAGCTAAAATAAAGATGAGAAACTTTTACTAAATGGAATATTATTATAACATGTCTCTAAATACAAGAAGAGAACATAACACTCATTCTTGTAATATAGGATAATACATAACCTTACATGAGAAACAATGTTTTCTCACTATGGATTTCTCTCTCTGAAGATGGGATGAATAATACTAAGAACTTACCTCTATTTATACATGTCTTGTTCTTGTTGCTATTCTATTTGTTAGTTTAAGAGAAACATATTCTCTTTCATAGACTTCCTACGACAACTATTTCACCACCTTTTTATTTAGTAAAAGCTTTGTGGTATTGACCCTTTCAAACAAACAAAGGTGACTTTACATTCTCACAATCTCCCACTTAAAGTCACTTTTGTGAGCTTTATATCATGCCAACTTCTTATTGCTCACGTTTGTAAAAGGCCAAAGGAGGATTGACTCCACGTAAACTTGTCAGTATTGATTGGCTTCGTCATAACATCTGCTAGGTAGTCTTTGGTGTGATTTTTTTTTTGCATATCCACACTCCCTTCCTCTGCCACTTCTCTAACAAAGTGATATTGAACACCTATGTGCTTTGTCCTGGAATGAAAGGCTGGATTCCTTGCAATGCGCAAGGCACTCTGACTGTCACAATACACAACAATTTGTTGTTGAGTGTGCTTGAGTTCTTCCATTAATCTTTGTATCCAAATAGCTTCCTTGCAAGCTTGCGTAGCTGCCATATATTCAGCTTATGTAGTAGATAGAGCTACGACAGTTTGTAACTTGGATAACTAGCTTACTGCTCCTCCTGCAAGTGTGAACACATAGCCAGTAGTAGATTTTCTTTTGTCAAGATCACCTGCAAAATCTGAATCAACATAACTGATCCAAGGCCATACATGGGTCAAAATAATAGTAATTAAAAACTGTAGTATAAGGCAAAACAACCTTGGTCGTCTCACGAGGATCTTTAAAATTATTAGCCAATCAAGAATGTTAGAGAAAGAGAATTTTCAAACTTTTCAAGGAGAAAACAGTTTGCAATAAACAAATAAATTCAATTAATTATAAACATCAATCCAAGACATCAAGTTCTTTGGTAGAATTCGTCATTGTTCCAAAATATATAAATTCGTTTGCCCTCCTCCTCTGTTAATTTGAAATTTACTACATGATCATGTAGGGTTTAAACAACAAAATCGGAGTCACAATCGCAATCCCTAATAATGTTGATTTATGCACAAATTCAATTAACCTAGGTTACCAATCGGTTCCCTAATCTCTATTAGATTTTTGGATTAGCCAATCCTGATTCATAATTCCAATTCAATCATGAAAACTGAATCTACATCTAATCAGACATAGATCAAGCGTAATCACACTCACAACACAAATCATAATTGAAAGAAGAGAAAAGGAGAACAAGCAATTGAAAAACAATTAAAAGTAAGGAACTCGGAATTCAAACCAAATTACTTGAATGTCTAGGATTGATAAAAGGTTTAGCCTTCCATAGTCATCACCATCGGAGAAGCTTTAACAACAAAACATCTAACAAAGTTCAGAAAACTAAAAAAAGGAGAAGAGAGGGGAAGAGAATTCTAAAACTTGCATAAACAATGATTGTAAAAGTTATCTAATTTCGTGTCTCTCTTGTGCGGCAATAAACTGCTAATTATACTTATTAATCATAATCTAACCCTTTCCCAAATTAAGACCCTCTGAATGAGCTTTCCAACAAGGTATCATACGCCTTAATTGGGCTTAATATGAGTAAGTTATGGCCATTTAAGTGAGGGAACATCATGGACTGCGAACTGATCCGTGTCAGAGATTTCGGGACCCAGTTTGGCCTTGATTTTGGTCTAATTTGACAATTCTTCCTTATATTTCTAGGGACAAAAATATAACCAAAATCCGATATCTGTAGCTCTAGTTATGCTCTGCGCAAGACAACAAGGTCAGGATGAGTGAAAAATCCAAAAATTAACAATGTTTAACAATTAAGCCCAATAATGCAAAACTCAGCCAAATCACCAATATTAAACACATATAGAAATTAATTAGGCCAAGTATACAATACTAAAAGGTGACTCAAGAATGATTTATCAAATTCCCCCACACTTATTTTTTTGCACTCCTGGGCAAAACTCAAAAACTGAATTCCCAGAAACTTGATGAACAAAACAAGCACACTTATCAATGAATCCCAAGAATGAACAAAAGTGAGCAAGATACAAACATTCAAAGAATCGAGGAATCAAAACAATCATGAATACGTCCTTAACATCTCGAGGAAACAGGGAGGCAATTCAAATCAAAGATGAATAAAAAGTGGTAGAGTCCTCACTAGGCATACTCTCCAACTCTCAAGTGTTTAATGTTTGTGTTTACACTCAAAGCACATCATGAATTCTAACACTACCATAAACTTGACAAGCCTCTAACTTCCACCACTTGAAACACATTCACATAAAGATCAAAAGGACTTTTTCAAGGTTGTAATGGGGCTAAGGTATGGGTGGATACAAGAAGGGATGCTGGCTATAAACCAAAGAGACTAGATGACCAATAGGGAATGAGTTTAAATAAGCATGCAAATTTATCTCAAGAAACCCAATTCAATGCCAATGAACACCACTTTGTCTCTTTTGAACTTTTTCTTCCTTTGCACTTCCACTCATTTGCACTTTTACATTGCATTACAATCTACTTTCTTTTTTCTTTTTTCTATGTTTTCTTTCTTTATTTTTTCTTTTTTTCTTTTTTACTTTTTACTTGCCACTTTGCTACTCCAACCAAATAAGTAACAAAACTTTTGGGTAGACCCCACACTTATTTAAGAACTCATTCCCAAAACAATTCCAAAGCTCCTTTACTCCCTAGGGTTAGGGGAATCATGGTTTTTCACTTCATGAGCTTGTGATTAGCTACAAAAAAAAGGATGGCTTAGACAAGCTCAAGGGGGCAAGCAATGGTCATAATGCAAGGTAGGCTAATTTGGCTAGTAGCTTAAAAACAAAGAGGGCCTAACTCATCTCAATACATGCATGTGAACAAGAGGCTTCAAAGAGTCAAGTCAAGTTCTAGAGTAATTAACAATCATGAGCGTAATCACACAAGAAAGGAAAACCATGGAACAATGTAATCCATCCATGTATAGGGCTCAAAAACTCACAAGGGTTAAGCCTACCACAAATGATTCCCAAATTAATTTTTAATGCCCACTTATTATACTAGAAATGCAAGAATTTCTCCATATCAAGTCATGAAACCTCTTAACTAAGAATGATGCAAATCACTCACAACTTATACAAACTTAAGAATTCACTGAGAAGCACGCAACAAGACTCAAACACAAATATATTTTTTTAAAATTTTTTTGAGACCCTAAAAACAACAAAGAAAACAAAACAAAAAAGAAAAATCCTAAGATACTAAAACACCAATAAAAAAATACATATTTTTACGTTTTATTTTAAAAATAAATAAAAATAACATAAACAACAAAAGAAACAGATGCCAACAAAGTTCAACACACAATTTAAAAACATCATAACATAGTATATCTCCCCCACACTTGAAATCTACATTGTCCTCAATGTAGTAGAACATATTAAAATCAAGAACAAGAACAAATTCATTCACATAGAGGACACAAAAAATAAAATAGAAAGGAGGAGAAAAAACCTTATAGAATGTAGTGCAATAAGTCTCATTGTAGCTCAAGCGCTTCTCCAATGCATGCTCTGAGAATTTCTCACCAAATTGCTTGAGCCAGTCTTGATCAACCATGAAAGCCTTAGTGGGTGTCTCTAACATAAGTAGTCTTGCATCATCCATCATGACATGATCACCATCTTTTATGGGGATTCTTTTTGTGGGTAGCATGTCAACGTGATCCTCATTTTCTACATTTCTTGGCAGAACAAGGTCCTCAACCTCATGTGTCTCATCCTCCATATGCACTTTTTGTTCCTCATACCCTAAAAAGGATGAAATTTCAACACATGATGCACACAAAATAATGTCATTAAAATCAACACATGAAGTATATAAAATAGAATCAGGAAAATTTTGAATATCTCGAAATTCAACACAAAGTTCATCAATAATAGTATTCTCAATATCATTATCAAAATTATGCTCAGAAGAAGTATTATCAAGAATATCTATTTGTGAATCTGAATGTTGTTCAAGTAGATATTGTGATTGCAGTGCAGTCAATGTGGAGGCAATGTGACCAATTTGACTGACCAAATTATGAAGACTTGCTTCTGTCCTTTGTTGGAGTTCAAAAGTGTGTTATGTCATTTGTTGCACCAATTCTTCCAGACTAGGTTGGACAAGTGTGGGGTCAGGCTGATATTGCTGCTGACTTATTGTCAATTGATGCACCAAAGAAGCTAATTCGTCCAAGCTGCCATGTTCTCCCCCATGTTGGTCAGAATAAGAAAGTTGCACCCCATTCACTCCAATCATGCCAAAATCACTACTAAACTCATAATCACCAGTAATGTCAGGATAATATATGCATGGTGGCTCAACCTCTTTCTCTACATAATGTATGCATGGTGGTTCATAAAATGTGGCAAAATCTCTCAAAGTGCTATGAGACAAATAATTATCCAATGTATGCATGGTGGTTCATAAAATGTGGCAAAATCTCTCAAAGTGCTATGAGACAAATAATTATCCATTGATGCAGACATACTTGAATCTATATAACCTCTTGCAAAATGAGCAAAATTGGCTTGAGGATAATATATGCATAATGGTTCATAATCAACATTAGGCATATAATTTTGCATACAAATAATATCCATGGGAAGTACTAAGATTCACAACCACGACAATCACAATCTGCAATGTCATCAATATGATATAAACATATGAGCTCAAGACACTCACATATAAGCTCGAAACAGCAAAATAAAAATAAAAAAATAGCAAAAAACAAAGATGAATATGATGGGACTAAAAAAACAAAAACAAAAACTAGTCCAAAAAAAATATGAATTCCTAATATGGCTAATAAAAATCAAAGATCCCCGACAACGGTGCCAAATTTGATCCGAGGCCGTACATGGGTCAAAATAATAGTAATTAAAAACTGTAGTACAAGGCAAAACAACCTTGGTCGTCTCACGAGGATCTTTAAAATTATTAGCCAATCAAGAATGTTAGAGAAAAGGGGTTTTCAAAATTTTCAAGGAGAAAACAGTTTGCAATAAACAAATAAATTCAATTAATTATAAACATCAATCCAAGACGTCAAGTTCTTTGGTAGAATTCGTCATTGTTCCAAAATATATAAATTCGTTTGCCCTCCTCCTCTGTTAATTTGAAATCTACTACATGATCATGTAGGGTTTAAACAACAAAATTGGCGTCACAATTGCAATCCCTAATAATGTTGATTTATGCACAAATTCAATTAAACTAGGTTACCAATCGGTTCCCTAATCTCTATTAGATTTTTGGATTAATCAATCCTAATTCCTAATTCCAATTCAATCATGAAAACTGAATCTACATCTAATCAGACATAAAATCAAGCGTAATCACACTCACAACACAGAAATCATAATTGAAAGAAGAGAAAAGGAGAAGAAGCAATTGAAAAACAATTAAAAGTAGGGAACTCAATTCAAACTAAATTACTTGAATGTCTAGGATTGATAAAAGGTTTAGCCTTCCATAGTCATCACCATTGGAGAAGATTTAACAACAAAACATCCAACAAAGTGCAGAAAACTAAAAAAGGGAGAATAGAGGGGAAGAGAATTCCAAAACTTGCATAAACAATGATTGTAAAAGTTGTCTAATTTCGTGTCTCTCTTATCGGGAAATAAAATGCTAATTATACTCATTAATTCTAATCTAACCCTAGTACAAATTAAGTCCCTCTGAATGAGTTTTCCAACAAGGTATCATATGCCTTAATTGGGCTTAAGATGAGTATGTTATGGCCATTTAAGTGAGGGAACATCATGGCTGCGAACTGATCCGCGTCAGAGATTTCGAGACCCAGTTTGGCCTTGATTTTGGCCTAATTTGACAATTCTTGTGAAACCTGAAATTGTAGGTATCTTCCTTATCTTTCTAGGGATAGAAAGATCACCAAAATCCAATATTTGTAGCTCTAGTTATGCTCTGTGCAAGACAACAAGGTCAGGATGAGTGAAAAATCCGAAAATTAACAATGTTTAGCAATTAAGCCCAATAATTCAAAACTTAGTCAAATCACCAATATTAAACACATATAGAAATTAATTAGGCCAAGTATACAACACTAAAAGGTGACTCAAAAATGATTTATCAATAACCCCTGACAACGAATTCTGATCCTCCAAAACATAATGCGACACCCGAGGTTCCTTTAATATATCTCAGGATCCTCTTAACAGCATCCCAATGCTCTTTTACCTGGATCTGCCATAAATCGACTAACCGCTCCCACTGCTTGCGCAATGTCTGGTCTTGTACATATCATGGCATACATAAGGCTTCACACCACTGATGCATACGGTACTCGAGACATTTCCATCCTCTTTGCTTCACTGCTAGGACTCATACCTGAGGATAATTTATAATTGACAGGAAGTGTGGTAGATATTGGCTTACAATCTTGCATGTTGAAGCGCCGCAAGACCTTCCTTTGATAATTCTTTTCAGAAATCCAAATCTTCCTATCTTTTTTGTCTCGGTGAACTTGCATCCCTAAAATCTTGTTTGCTGGTCCCAAGTCCTTCATATCGAACTCCCTAACCAATTGTGCCTTAAATTCTTGTACTAGATCTTTGTTGGGGCCTACCACAAACATGTCATCCACATACAACAGCAAAATGATAAAGTCATTATTACCAAACCTCTTGTAGTACATACAATGGTCTGCACTCAACCTGTTGCATCCAAGGCTAATAATGAAGGAATCAAATCTCTTGTACCAACATCTCGGCGCCTGCTTTTAACCGTACAGAGATTTGGTCAACCTACAAACCAAGTTTTCTTTTCCTTGTTCTTCACAACCTTCTGGTTGGAGCATATATATTTCTTCTTCAAGCTCTCCATGAAGAAAAATAGTTTTTACATCTAATTGTTCAAGATGTAAATCAAATGCAGCACACATAGCCAGAACTACTCTGATAGTAGTGAGTCTAACAACTGGAGAGAATATCTCATTGAAATCAATACCTTCTTTCTTAGCACATCCTTTGACCACCAGTCTTGCACGATATCGTTCTACTTGATCATTACCATCTCGTTTGATCTTGTATACCCATTTGTTCCCGATGGCTTTCCGACCTTTTGGAAGTTCAATAAGTTCCCATGTTTGGTTTCTATGTAAGGCTTCCATTTCTTCATGCATGCTGCCATCCACAGAGAAGCATCTGAGCTGCTTACAGCCTCCTGAAAGGTTGATGGCTCCCCTTCTTCTGTTAGAAGACAATATACATCGTGGCTTGTCATTACATAGTCTGAGTGTCATGATGGTGTTCTAATCTGACGTGATGATCGTCAAACTTCTATATTATTGACCTCATCTGGTACTCGTTCCTCGTGCACTATTTCTGCTTCAGAAGAATCCTCTTCTTTAGATTTTCTCTTTATCTCAATTGCAGTAGTTTCTTTGGTAGTGCTGTCATTTTTCTGCTCATTATGCAGTTCATTTTATGCAAAGACTACATCCCTGCTAACAACAACCTTGCAGGCAATGGGATCCCACAGGCGATACCCCTTAACATTGTCAGCATACCCCCAAAAATATACATTTCCTGGATTTTGGATCCAGCTTTGTTCTTTGTTAGGAGTTGTTCATCACATACACAGGACATCCAAACACATGCAGAGAAGAATAATCAGCTGGTTTTCCTTTCCACGTCTCCATTGGCGTCTTCAAACCAATCGCCGTTGATGGCGATCGATTTATCACATAACAAGCGGTTTTGACTGCTTCTACCCAGAACGATTTGGCCACTCCCGTTGTTCTTAACATGGCTCTTGTTCTCTCTAGGAGAGTTCTATTCATCCGCTCTGCTACACCATTCTGCTGAGGTGTATGTGCAACAGTGAATTGTCTTACAACACCTTGTTTGCAAAATGCTAGAAAGTTGCCATCTACATATTCTCCTCCATTGTCTGTCCTCAAGCATTTTATTCTTTTACCAGTTTCAAGCTCCACTTGTGCCTTGAATTCCATGAACACTGGAAACACATCTGACTTCTTCTTGATTGGGTACACCCATAATCTTCTGGAATAATCATCAATGAATGACACAAAATATTTTCTCCTCTCATAGATATTTCCGGTGATTCCCACACATCAGAATGGATCAAGTCCAATATGTGTTTGCTTTTAGTAGTTACTCTAGAAAACTTCAATCTATGCAACAACTTATCACACAATGCTCACAGAAGGGTAAATTTGCCATCTTGAGTCCAGGCAGGAGATTTCGTTCCTCAAGAACTTTCAAGCCACGTTCTGACATATGGCCTAGTTTGCGATGCCACATCATTGCTATTTCTTCTTAGCTCGCTGTTACAACTGATGCATCTGCTACTTGTAATATATCTCCCAAAAGCATGTATAGATTGCTTGTGATCTTCTCTGCTTTCATTACTACAAGATTTCCTTTCACTACTTTTCAGATCCCACCTTCAATATGGACCTTACACCCGAGGTCATCCAATTGCCCAGTGGACAATAAGTTCTTCTTCAATCCCTTTACATGTCGTACCCCTTGCATTTTGTGAACAGTACCATCATGCATCTTTAATCTGATAGTACCGACTCCAGCAATTTCTAAGGCATGATCATTTCCCATGAACACATATCCTTCTGAGATAGGCTCATAAGTGCAAAACCAATCGCGATGTGGAGTCATGTGCCATGTCGCTCCTGAATCCATTATCCGGACATCATTGAGTTGTTTTCCGCCTTTAGAATTGGTTGCTGCTTCGCTATATAATATTTCTCCTTCATCTGAGGTACTTGCAACACATCCTTGAGAGGTTGTTGCTTCGTAATTCTTTTCTCCACTCTTCTTATTATGCCAACACTCCTTCTTCAAGTGCCCTCTCATGCCACAATTGTAGTAACATTTGAGATTCTTCCTTCTTTGAGATTTTGATCTACCATGATTTTGACTCCCACTGGAGCCACGTTCTGTTGATCTGCCTCTCGTCATCGTTAATGCCTCTACTTGCTTCAAACTTTCTGATCTTTCTTCCTTATTCATGTGCCTTGATTCTTCTTCAAGAATAGCACCAGCAACATCATCAAAGTGAAGAGAGTCAACAACATTGTTATTTGTGATGTTGATGATGAGTTGATCATACGAATCTGGTAAACTCTGAAGTGGAAGTTCTGCACGTTCATTTTCTACTATTATGAAATTTGATGTTGTGAGCTGAGCAAATACGTATTTAGAGTGTTGATGTGATTCGTCACCGACGTGGATTCACTCATTCAAAGAGTGTAAAGCTTCCTTTTTAAGAATATTGTGGTGTGAAGAGACTTGACCTCGTCCAGTTTAATAAGAGTATCCCATATCTCCTTTGCAGTCTTCTTTTCTGCAATACTTGATAATACCGAGTCTGCCATTGCTAGGTGCAAATTGGCAACAGCATTATCATCCATCTCTTTCCATTTTTGATCGGTGATATCTGAGGGTCTGCCGTCAATTGCGTTTAGGCAATTATCCTTCCTCAGAACCGCCCTTATCTTCAATTTCCATAGGGAGAAATTACTCCCATTGAATTTCTCAATCTCAAATTTTGCTGCCATCGTTTTACACCAAATATTTTTTTTCCCAAGTGAACCGACTTACACAATTTCACCGTGAATAGTACCGTGTACGTGAACAGTATTGTATGTATTATGGCACACTAGAACAAATCCAGTATACGTTAACAATCACTGTAAAAGTATACAACCACACGCGTGAATAGTAACCGTGAACAATAACTGCAACGGAGTAGTGATCGAACCAATGGCTCTGATACCACTGTTAGGTACCAGAGTAACGTAATAATATTATGCAACTAAAATAAAGATGAGAAACTTTCACTAAATGAAATATTGTTATAACCTCTCTCTAAATACAAGAAAAGAACATAACACTCATTCTTGTAATATAGGAGAATACATAACCTTACAGGAGAAAAAGAACTTACATCTATTTGTACATATCTTGTTACTATTCTATTTGTTGGTTAAGAGAAACGTATTCTTTCATAGACTTCCTACGACAACTATTTCACCGCCTTTTTATTTAATAAAAACTGTGTGGCATTGACCCTTTCAAGCAAACAAAGATGACTTTACATTCTCACGTTATGTTTCCTTAACATATTCACCTTCCGTAAGGTAATTAAAATTAAATGTTACAAAGAACTTTTCCACAAGGTAAATACGTTATGCAAACTCAGTTTCCGTAAGCTAAGTTAGTTTCGTGGGGGCTGGGGAGAAGGGGAAGAGGAAGGATATTTTGGTGAAAAAAATTGGAGGAAGATGGGAATAGTAATAAGAGAGGTGGAAAAAGTAAAAGCTTCTTCTAAATTCCTTCATGTGCATAAAGCTTAGCAATCATTTCTATTTGTTACTGCTATTGGCTTGCAATCAAGCATGTCAAACCTCTACACGAGATACTTTACATACTTTTGTTGACACAACAACCTTTGGTCCAATCCACTTCGTGCCCAAGAAAATGCTTAAACTCTCCAAGATCCTCCATTTGAATATGTATCGACAGATTCTCCCATGTATAACCAAAATAAGTAAAAGAAAAGGAAGAAAAAAGAGAGCACGGTTTGTTTGTACAGAACTCGGGACATCCTTCCCACGTAACGTAGAACCGAAGACATTTGCTTCGGCACCTGCTTTATTAGATGCGAAGCAGGTCATGAAATGCTCTATAAAGCTCCCATGCCATGTCTAGATAGAACATGCTCTGAATTGTCTGTTTATACAAGAGTTGAAACAAAATTGAAAGAACGAATGTTAGTGAAAGACTAAAAGAATGTCGTCAAGAATCTTTGGCAAAATACACCTAAAGATTTGCATCCATTATATTAGAAGGAAAAACACTCATGGGATTCAAGCAGCAAAAGGAATGCCTTCTAAACTATCGCTATATATATACAGAGGTTACAACTCTTCAACTAAAATTTCTACAATTTTCACAAATTTAGAAAACAAAATTACAGTTATGAATAAGTTCATCATCCACGCTTGAGTTAGGGAGAGTGAAAAGGAAGTCCAATAAAAGAGTCACCTCAGCAGAATTAGTGTTGATTCCACCCTCTCTTGAGAAACAAATCAATACCATGTATACAAAACAGCATCAGTCTACGCTACTTACCTCCAAAAGAATCCAGCCAAAATCTGCAAACGAACTTTCGCATTGCCACCCACGATTTCCACCTGACATTCTTGGAAAAATCCATCAGGTGCAGAGCCACCGGTTATTCAACTCAAGGAGAAATCTGCCAAAAGAACTTTCACATTGCCACCCACGATTTCCACCTGACATTCTTGGAAAAATCCATCAGGTGCAGAAGCCACCCGATATTCAACTCAAGCAGAAATTGAAACTATGCTCACGAGCCAACATTAGTAGCAACTACTCACATCACATACTCCCTACCTAAACAAGCCGATGCTGACGCATAGCCTTACCAAAATGAGGTTGCATCAATCGGACATATAGACCATTCTTTGCCACCAATGAATCATGAGTCCCCTCCTCCACTATCCGTCCTCCATTAAGCACTACAATATTGTCCACATGCCTCATCATTGCAGCCCTATGCGCTACTAAAAAAGTGGTCTTGTTTCCCATTATTAATGTGTCTAGAGCCTCTTGCACCACTCGGCTCGACTCAGATTCAATTGATGAACTAGCTTCATCCAACAAGAGGATAGGAGCATTTTTCAGCACTACTCTCGCAATCGCAATTCTCTGTTTCTGTCCCGGGGTTAAGTCAACACCTCTCATCCCAACATGTGTGTCATAACCATGAGGCAAGCTGCTAATGAAATGATGAGCATTTGCTATTCTTGCAGCCTCTTTCATCTCAGCTTCACTGGCATTATGCCTTGCATATATAATGTTTTCCCTTATGGTTGTTGAGAAGATAATAGGTTCCTGCTGAACCAGACCAAGGTGACTCCTCAACCATCTCAAGTTATAGAGCTTTAAATCCCTCCCATCTAGTAAAACTTGGCCAGCAACTGGATCATAAAATCTCTCAATCAAAGATATTATAGTGCTCTTTCCTGACCCTGAAACTCCAACAATAGCAACTGTCTGTCCCCCACTGACTTTGAGACTAAAATTGCTCAATACCAACACTTCTGGACGAGATGGGTAACAAAAATCAACATTCTTTAGCTCAATGCTTCCATATACATTGGGTGGCTTCAATGCCGAGCTATCATCGGGATCAATTTGAGGCACACGATCTATAATTTCAAACACTGATATGAGAGATTTTCGTCGTTTAAGTATATAAGGAGCCAATCCAAATGGCTCCACAAGTGCAAATGTTGCAAATGAGAAAACCATGTACTCCTTGAGTGCAGTAGGTGGATCCATATAACCATTTTTTATACATATCGCAGTGTACCAAAGTAGAAGGGCATTACAAGCAAAAAGAAGAAACTGTGAAAAGCCAAATGCAAAACCAATTGCCATTCCATGAAGAAAGCTCTGCTTAAATATTTTCTTTAACTGCAGCCTATAGAGCTCCATTACCTTATTACCAGCACAAAATGCAACTACTGTGTAAATGTTTCTAACTGCATCTTCAAGAACCAAAGATGCCTTTCTGTGCATTTCCTGTATGCCCCTTGAAAATCCAGCAAGCCACAATTTCTGCAATATTCAAGCAGGGTGTGCTTAATATTTGTTATGAAAGAGATTGGACCAAATCAACTAAAATATCCAAACACCCACACCCACACAAGACCTACAAAATAAAATTACATTGTGTGTTGCAGATCTTACTTATCCAGAGCAGGTCCACTAATTTAATTAACAAAACTCAACATTCAATGAGGTAAATAAAGACTGATAGCCAACCCAACACAAAAGGATAAACTAGCATCCAATCATGTTACCATTGATGCTGCAAGGAAATAAATGTAACAAAACTCTGATCGGATTTCTTTCTAGGGGCAAAAAAATCTGATGAAGATTGAAGAATAAAATTAGCCATTATAAACCATTAATAAGCTAACTGAAATATCAAAATCAAGATATATTACAATTACTGCAAGGCCACATCAATTTCAATATCAGAATTTGTTAAAATAATCACAGCTGAATACTCATGGAGCTTTCATGCAGGACGACTCTTAACCTTAATTTAAGAGAGAAAGAGAAATGGATTTCAATCAAATGAAAAATAGCCCTTTTTCCTTTCTCTACTTTTCCTCTTTTAAGTATTGGTATGTCTGACACATACCCAGACATCTCTTAGTTAAGACATTCTTGGTGTAAAGGAGACGCCAATTATATATTAATAACAATTGTTCAATGGAATATTATCCGGTTGACTTGGTTCGCAATGAATGAACTGAAAGAAAAAACAAGATTGAAGGCCACCAACATAATATCTATGAAATAACGTCACACAATTTTGGATTAGCATCCATAACCTAAGAATTTCTATAGAATGAAATTTCAAATTTGCTGAATTTTGCTACAGGCGTAATTTTCCACAAACAGCATTGACATGATAAAGAAACAAAAGCTCAAACCAATCCCCGGTAAAAACAGTTATATTTACAAAACCAAAAGAGCAGGTGCAAACCTGGGCAATGGCAGACACACAGAGAATTGGAAAGGTTGCAAAAGCAACAAGTGCTAAACGCCAGTGCAGCAAAGCACCAATGAGAAGGCCAACAATAACTGCAGCACTGTCCTGTATAAATATGGAAAGTCGGTTGCTAAAAGCAGCTCGTACAAAAGTAGCATCATTGGCCAATCGCATTGATAAATTGTCGGCGCTGTTTTCCTCATCATCAAACCATCCTACTTCATTGCGTAGCATGGCTGCCAAATTATAGAAACAAGTCAAGTACTGCTCAAAATTCAACATTTTTGAAAAGAAAAATACTGCAAAAGGAGGAGTTATGCACCTGAGAACATCATTCTCCTAACTCTTTCTGTCATTTTCTCTCCCATAATACCAAAGTAGAAATGCTGCAAAAAGTTGGCAACAACTGTCACAATACCCATGCAGCCAATGATCAAGCACCACTTGTTTACCTCCCTCTGTAAGTGATGTTCATTATCAATTCTATAGTAAGCTGTCACCACAAGGCCTATTACATAAGCAAGAAGAGGATTGAAAGAACCAAAGATAGCAGCACCTATGCTTCCTAACACAGCATAAAGCCACTCAGCATAACTAAGCTCGGCCAGCTTCTGAATCGATGGTGGTTTTCGACGCCGTGCATCCTTTGTTCTCATTTGAACTGAAACATCATCAGAATGACTATGTGGTCTACTGAAAGTCTGTGAATGGGAGCGTTCGTTTTTAGGATCAGATGTTAAAAGAGGTGAAACTGGGGATTCTGGGCCAGAATCATTTGATGTTTGTCGATGCACAGACTGAACGTCAATCTTGGGTAACTCCGGCAGTCTCAATTCAAAACTATCCTGCCTTCTTATTGATGGCTCCTTATCTGCTGCATCCAAAGGCTGACCATTTTGCAGCATCTTTTCAGGTGGTGGGCTCTGGACTTTTGGTGATTCTTGCAAGTTAAAGATACCATCTGTAGCTCGGGATACATTAGAAATTCTTTGTAGAGAAGGTGACTTCATCATTTTAGGGGATGGTGGTTCTTTCAAGCTATGACTTGCTGAAGAATCCTTCTCAATTTGGAATGCTGAAGTATCCTTGCAGTTTCGAACAGGCATCCTGGATGTCAAGAAAATAACATTTTTTTTAAAAGTACGATATCACCCTATATACCAGTGGGAAAATCTTGCATATTATTGGAAACACAAAATATAAAGGGAATTATAACGTGGATGGGTTGATTTGGGGGGAGGGACATGGGTTTGGAGTGATAAGGAGGTCATGAGTTCAACTCCCCCCCCCCCCCCACCCCACCCCCACCCCCCACCCACACCAACAACCAATAACATAACATACCAATTACTAACATTTGCCTATCAAAAAAAAAAAAAAAGAAAAGAAAAGAAACACAAAATTTTAAATGTTGTAGTTCAGTGGGTATACAAATGTACTAAAAAAAGTATTCATAAAAAATAAAATGTACTAAAGAAAGTGAAACAAAATTAGTTTATTATTCTAAGAAATCAGTTTCTTAACAAATCCTTGTCATTTTCACCAATCCAAAATTTGTTACTGAAAAGAGCTGTATTATGCATTTATGCTCTTGGAAGACACAAAACACAATGCATTGCAGAGGAAGAAGCAAGATTTTTCTAGTATTAGACCTCTTGGGAAGTTTTGTTGCCTCTTCGCATCGAAGAAGCTCTGCATATAAGCCACCCAGGGACAATAATTCATCATGAGTACCCATTTCAACAAGCTGACCTTCCTCCATGACAGCTATATAATCAGCATTTCTTATGAAACTAAGCCTTCGAGCAATTATTATTGTTGAGCGTCCCAACATAAGCAAATCCAGAGCCTCCTGAACAGCCCTCTCAGCCTCAAAATCAAGTCCACCAGTGACCTCATCAAGCAGAAGAATTGATGGATTTAGAAGCACAGCTCTTGCAATAGAAAGTTTTATTTTCTGCTCTTCGTTCAAAGCTAGACCAGCCCTGCCAACCTAAAAGACAGGAGGCCCAATGTTGGAAATGAAAATGAGATTTCCACTTGAAAGAAAAAGAATCATAGGCATATATAATCATGTCAGTCAAGCTTCACCTGTGTGTCATAACCTTTCTCTAACGAGCTGATAAATGTATGTGCATGAGCTATTTTAGCAGCCTCTTCAATTTGATCCATGGTGACATCCCTCCC
Organism: Sophora flavescens; assembly: GCA_030762895.1. Lineage (NCBI taxonomy): Eukaryota > Viridiplantae > Streptophyta > Magnoliopsida > Fabales > Fabaceae > Sophora > Sophora flavescens. The sequence goes on along the minus strand of CM061065.1, from coordinate 25,789,831 downwards.
ATAAGCAATGTTGTCTCTTATACTCAAACTGAGCAAAGCAGGCTCCTGGGTGACTAGTCCTATTTGGCTCCTCAGCCATTCCAGTTTCAAATTCTTGATGTTTTTGCCGTCTAAAAGAACTTCACCTGAACCAACAGATTGGCAAATCAATTTAAATCTGCAAACGACCAATAGAATGCTTTGAATGCAACAGAAAATTATACACTGTCAAGGGGGGAATTATTACCTAGTGTAGGATCATAGAAACGTTCCATGAGTGGAATAATACTACTTTTTCCAGAGCCATTTCTGCCAACAAGTGCCACAGCTTTCTTGGCAGGTACAGTGAGATAAAATTCACTCAAGATAGGGATTTCAGGACGAGATGGATAACTGAAATAAACATTCCGAAACTGTATATTTCCTTGCACAGAATCAGGGGCAGTGCCATCGTGATTAACAGATGAGGATGACCGGCTTATCATCTCAAATAGTCTATAAGCAGCTATTCGTCCTTGATCGAATGAGTAGAAATTTGTTGCTGCTTGATTCAAACCCCTTAATAAAAGTAACAAAATTATAAGTAAAGCAGTTAACATACAATGAAAATAAAGAAATTGGGAATGATGCTCACAAGCCACTTAGAATTACAGCAAACAGAGCTGTTATAATTTCACCACCATGTGCTTTTCCATGTATAACCAAGAACCTTCCAACCCAAAGTTGTAATGCACAAGAACATATTGCAAGCCCATACGTAAATCCAAGACCAAGCCCTTGAACAAGACTTATTAATATACCATATCTCAGAGTAGCTTGAAGTGATGTTGCATATGAATACTTGGCCAATGTTTCATTTGTAAATGCATACAATGTCTTTATATAGGAAACTGCCTGCATCACAAGAAATTATCCACACTGAGAATCAGTTGCACTAAAACCAAATAAAGAGAACTTCACTATCATGTTGAATGGGCCAAACGGTACACCCCCAATCTTTGACAAAACACAAAACCAAGAAAATCTTTCACCAAACGAAGAATAAAAATAACGACACTAACAACAACTATAGCAAGTTTAACTGAAGAGGGAGATCCCATTCAGCTAGCAAAGTGGGACACTCGTTTTTTATCCTAACCAGAAAATATGAAGCAATAAGACTCTTATGGTTAAAGATATAAGCTTGAAAGTTAAATCAGAACTAAATACTAAATGATTCTCATGCCAAAGGAACAGGAATTTGATCCCAAATTTTCCAATGTAAAATTCTGGCTACATCCCCACACAAGAAACAAATTAGCAAGATATTTAATTAAATGGAACAAAAATGTGGATCCTTTCTAATTTCAAAATGTAGCTACAAGCCTAAAGCAATATTTTTAATTCCCAAGATACTTGCTGCTTATGATTTCAGGAATATTTTAGGAAATCATGAACAAAATCACCTTAAGAAATGCCTGATTCTGCATTCCCTGTAGAACTACTATCAGTAAAGTAATGTTATTTGTACACCTGGGTTACACCTGCGATATCTGGTTAACGCATTTCAAATATGTGGTTAATAACGTTCAGTGGATGGCTAATGAGTTGTGGCACCTTGTTACATTTATTAACCATCCACTGAATGTGATTAACCACATAGTTAAACTGCATTAACCACGATTTTTCAGGTGTTCAAATATACATGGGGTCATGTATATTTAAACACCTGAAAAATCGTGGTTAATGCAGTTCAAATATGTGGTTAATCACGTTCAGTAAATGGTTAATGAGTTGTGACACCTTGTTACGTCCATTAACCATTCACTGAACGTAATTAACCACATATTTGAATTGCATTAACCAGATACCGCAGGTGTCGCCCAGGTGTACAAATAACATTACCCATCAGTAAAATATAGACATAGTTCAACCTGAGCACACCTTGCCATCATTTCATTATTGGTAGGCAATGAACAGTCCAACTTTAGCACCCAAAATGAAGATCCAATACACATAAATCATAAATGTACAAGGCACCAAAAGAAACAAATGAACCCTCAAAACCATCTAAAGAATTCAAAGCACATAATTAAGATTGAACCATTCTACATGTCGGCTTTAAAATTCATCACTTATAAAGAACCAGTGTTATGCTAAATAGATAAGGTGATCGATCTCATCGAAAAGTTCGACACAGAAGAGTACAAAAACGGCATCTCAAATTCATCTATATGTCTATCTCACAGATAAACACAAAAAAGGAGATGAAGAAAGCACTTCATTCATTGTAAAACACATTTAAAAGTCAAAAAGATGAATACCAAAAAAAAAAGTCAAAAAGATAAACAACCTGTTCAGCAATGCTTGCTGCTTCTGCATAAGCATCTTGAATATTCTCTGCAAGCCTATGGAGAAATATATTTGATATTCCTCCAGCAGCAATAATAAATGGACCTGTGGCTAACGTTATCAAAGCAATCTGCCAACAATTGATAAGTCCAATGACAAGACCACTGAAGAAAGTAGCCATATTATGAATATAATTTCCGACCTGTATCGTCAAAAGCAAATAAACATATTATATGAGACATTTGTGGAGATATTATTTGCAAAGAAGTTAACATTTTCAAAGGAGCAAATATAGACACATGACCAAAGAAAGACATACTTTTTCACTAAGGGCAGACTGAATAAGCAGCACATCACTCAATACTTGACTCACTATGTCTCCATTATTCCCGTAAGTATCAAAAAAACTCATATCTTGGTTTAGTAATACTTGAACATATTTTGATCTGATGACAGCAGTCTGTCGTTCTCCAGTCAAAATCCAACATGAAACCTCTATTAAACAAAAAAGGCAGCATTAGCATTCAAAGAGATTTAAATGCAACGTCTAATATAATAAAACACATTTGATTAATTTCAATAAACATTTAAGTTTACCGATCCAACCAGCTGCGAAAACTCCCGCAGCAATATAAACAATGGTTAAAGCAAGCTGCAGAATAAACAACAGAAATAAGTTAGCACAAATCCACTTTTAACAACTGGCTCGCAAGTTGTATGCCTTGCAGAAAACTGGAGATATGGAAATTTCTTCTTTTCAAAATCTCAAATAACAACAGGTATATCAAAAGTAGACCAAGAAAGAATAAAATAGACAAAATTATGAAGGAGTTAAGAGAAATTATGACAACAGTAGAAAATGGAGTAAAACTTCAGCATGCTCATATATAAAGAGGAAAAGAGTGTTCACCTGAATTCTATCATTTTATGCTCTTCTATCTCAAAGGTTATCTAATAGTAGATAAACCAAATCAAATATATATATATATATATATATATATAGAAAGGGGAAAAAAAAACTTTTAAGCTTTCTATTCTCTCTCGTACATAAACTTAAATGCAAAACACAAGATGAATGTAATTCAAAGTTTCACACACAATGCAAGAATCATAGATAACAGTAAACCAAATATGAAGCTGTGAAGGGTAGTTACCCACAATAACCTGGTAAATGTAATCGGTGGCACACAAAACACCCAATAGCAAGTAACTCCCATAATCGTATAATTCTCTGAAGGCCAACAGACCCGTTAAGACTATCACAATTTCAGAAGCTACAAGGGAATGCAAAATCTAGAAGGAAAAAATGACAGCATCGACATTCCTTAGAAGGAATGTGTCTAAGGAATGACCAAACGTATAAACTGCTATAAACAGAAGGTATCTGATAGTAAAACTAGCAATTAGTAATTCTCTTCTAAATTGTGTACACACGTAATGCAATCAAATCATAGATGTGAAGTGTGATGCCTAGATTCAACGGAGACAATATCCTGCTTTCATGAAGTTTTGTACTCTATCCCTATTTCTTTTCCTCGGGCAGAACAACAACAACAAAGCCTCTTCTCACTGGCCACAAAGTGGGGTCAGCTACATAGATTAAGCAACGTCGTTGTATGCTGTCACAAAGACCTAAACCATGTCCTCATAAAGACCATTTAAACCTAAGTCTTTCATAATGGTTTCACCTGTAGTTTTTCTTGTTCTCTCTCTAACTATCAAGCTATCCTCCACCAGATCTATTCTTCTTAGTGGGGCCTTCTAATGATCTTCTTCTCACATGGCAAAACCACCTAAGGCGAGATTCTAACATCTTTTCCTCAATAGGTTCTACCCCTACTTTCTCTCTAATGCATCATCCCTAATTCTATCTTGTGGACTGTTCACTCATCCAACGCAACATCCTTATCTCTAAAACACTAAGCTTATGCTCTTACTGATTTTTTACTGCCCAACATTCAATACCATAGAGCATAGCAAGCTTAATAGTTGTGCGGTAAGTTTTTCCTTTAAGCTTGGTAGGCATTTTCTATCACAAATAACACCCAAAGCACTTCTCTATTTCATCCACGAATCACCCAAATTGAATCCTATAGTTTACTTCTCCCTCTATTTCTTAGACATTTTTAATTATAGAACCGAGATACCTAAATAGTGTGGCTTGTGGTGTGGTATAATCTTCAATTTTCACCTCTAGGCTATTGTTAGCGTGCTTCTTGCTAAACTTATATTCCCAATGCAGACAACAATAAAAATCAATCTCATCAAAACCCTAATTATTACCATTGGTAGGTATTTCAATCGAGATACTGGAAAGGCACATTACTCTTACATCAAAACCCTAATCTCATCAAATTTTCTACGTTTCAATTCACCCTAGAAGACCCTAATCCAAAAAATCCTAAGTTCCCAACCATTACACCATCCTTTATGTTTTTGGGATTAGTAAAGTTGTAATTCACTCTAAGAAAATGGTTTAAAAATGCAACATAGAGGAGAGCCCACTTCTGAATGCCCGGCTGATAAGAGGGAAGAGCATCTTTAAATGGTAGCTCCATGACTCAACCAACTGATGTGGGACTCATTCCAGTATCGAGTTGAACAAACTACGGGTTGCTCAAGTAATGAAATTATTTATGACTAACCATTATTGACAGTGGCCCGATTAGCCAACATATCTCAAAAGTACCAAATAATCTATCCTTAAATGTTTATGGACCAGACACGGCTAAGAAGTTCTATGAGAAATTAATTGCGCAATTACCTAAAGCTACATTGTGCCAATTCAATGCAAGAGGTGCAATTATGAAAATAAGGAGCATGGCACAGCCAATAAGAATGATCAGTTTTCAAAAGCAACCGATGCCGCGACAAAATCAGCAGAACCATCTGCTTTTCTTGAACTCCTGATTGCCCAATCAATTGCTCTAAGAACCAGAATCAATGATCAAGAGAATTCAGCTAGGAAAAGTTTTTACCTATCAAATCGAAGTTCCCACGTGTCAACCAGATTATTTTCAACACGAAACTAAAAACCTAACAGAACTAAATGAGTACTTTCCTAGAAGACAACAAGAACAAGAAAATAGAAGACATGTTTGATAAACAGTTAAACAGTAAACACTAAGCACAACTTCCTCAATTACCTGCTAGCCAATTGAACCAAACCAAAATCATTAGAAATGAAAAAAAACCTACATGCTATGCTTATATGCTTCATCATTTCAACAAGATTCCAAGCTTCAATTACCAAAAAATAAATAAATAAAGTAAACCTAGGGGTTTTGTTTGCTCAATCTGACCTCAGTGAACCGATTAAACTGCTCCTGCGACGTTGTGCCTTGTTGAGGATCCATCCGAAGCACGTGGATGATCTTCGCGAAGTAGTGCAAGTAAACAACGAGAGCGGTGCCGTGAGCCGCGGCGGCGATCGAGCCAACGGCCATGAGGAACCAATCGAACCGGTCGGCACATGCGAAGAGCCCCGAGAACGGAACTGCGGACGGCGGCGGCTCGATCTCCTCCGGCTCCTCCATCTCCTCCTCGACCTCCACCTGCTGCGACGCGGAGGTCTCGGCACCGGGGTCGATGTACGGCGACGGCGATTCCGGCGGCTCTGACACCTCCGAAACCGGCGTGAGCGGTTGTAAGTGTGGCGGTGAAAACCCGAACAATCCTCTCGATATCATCATCTTCTGATTCTTCTCCTCTCAGATACAAAACAAAAACCCTCTGAAAATTCTCAACTCAACAGATCCACACAAAAACTGAAAAAGCCTTTGAATTATTATTTTATAATAATAATTATATTTGATTTGAATTTTTCCTTCTGTTCCGGCAAACGACGTCGTCCTGGCATTCGCCGGCACGGTCGTCGCCGTTTCCTTATCAGCTTTCTCAGGTGGCGGCGAGTTGAGCCGACTCGGTGGGGAATGATAGAGTCACCTGGAATAGCACCTGAAATTTGTGAAACTCTGCTTCCTCTTCTTCTTTTGATTCTTCTTCTTGAACGGTCAAACGCCGGCGTCGATGCGCTTTAAGGAATTTTCATATTTTGTTAATATTTTTAATTATTTGTTTATTTATTTGTGCTTTTCAAGGGACACAGATATAGTGAGTGTGCGCTGTGACAGCTACAGCATGCATGCAAAGCTGGAAAATGGAGGAGGGGTGTTTTGGTAAACTCACGGTCAATGATGATGGTTGTTTTTTTGGTTTGCAATTACGTTGCAGTCCTTGGTGTTGGGGAGAGTCGTTAGAAGTGACACGTGTTGAATTCTGGTATGCTGGGTTAGTGAACGTTGCATTGACATATCTTTTTATTTTATTTTATTTTAATTTTGATTATTAGATAAATATTTTGTATATATTTTTTTTTGACTGAAAATATTTTGTATGAACGAGTGTTAGCAACACATTCTTTAACACACACTTTTCAACACATTCACTCCTATTAGTTGAAATTCAAGTGGGTTCCATTAATTCATATGGATCCCACTTGAATTTTGTACGACCCACATGAATTTCAATCAATAAAAGAGAGTATGTTGAAAAATATGTGTTAAAGAATGTGTTGCTAGTATTTTTCTTTGTATATTAAACTGCACTAGCTCTGCAAAAAAAAAAATTACACTTTGTTACTTTGTTCCCCTGCCAGCATGAGATAAATAATATGTATTTTTTTATTTATTCATTTTTTTTTAAAGGTTTTTATTTATTCATATAATATTTGAATGTATTGAATATATGATTTTTTTTATAAATTTATGGGGTAATATAATTAAATTATTTGTGTATAAAAGGAAGCATGTCTAAGATTTATTTAGGATTAATTTGGGATAATTAGGTAAACTGAATATTCTCATAAGGCTGATTTTAAGTTTTTATATTTACGATTAAACTTTTTTAATTATGTGCAATTTACTATTGGTCTATTTAAATCTCTTTTGGCATTTACACCAAAAAAAAAAATCTTTTTTAACATTCATATTCTTAATACATCGTGTATTTTTATATGATACATTTAAGGTCCCTTTTTTTTTATAAATTTAAGTTCCTTTGTTTATTTATTGATATATTTGATTTAAATCTTATTAAAAAAATTCAAATACATGGTAACATTCATATTCCTACTAAATAGTAATTTTGCATATTTCCTTTGGAAGTTGAATAACGTGTGATTGACGTGCTGGGGCAAGCTCATATACATATCTCTTTTATTATCTTTCACTTCATTTAACTCTCTTTATTTTCTTTAATTTAATAAATGTGATTGTATAATCATTCAAATTTATGGTCCAACTTGAACAAAATCAAGTTTTTCAACTAATTAGTGTAAAGAATAGTGAAAATCAATTGGTGATAGAATTAACTATTATCAATTTCAATTATTCTACATTTTTTTTTTACGGGAATTAATCTACATTTTTTCTTATTTTAATAAATACAATAGAAATCATTTTTTAAATTAATTGGGTAGAAAGGAATGAAAATCCATTGGTGGCAGGGCAATTAATTGTTATTAATTTCAATTAATTTACATTTTTATTATTGTTTTAATAAATGCTGTGTAAAATCAATATTTAAATTAATTGTTGTAGAAATGAATGAAAATCAACCGGTAATATAACAATTAATCTATACAATTATATAATGCTGAGTAGCAAAAAAAAAAACAGTTTTTTGGTGTCAAAAATTATATATTACAGTTATACCCCTAAAACTATATATCTTCTAACTCTCTCTCGTCTCACTAACGGCAGTTTTTAAGAATTATATAACTGAGTGTCGGTTATGAAAAGTAATAACTGCATGATGTTCATTAAGCCCAATTGCAAATTAAATAATTGATGATGCTTCTTCTTCTATAAATCGTTTTTTTAATTCAACCTCTTTCTTGCAAAATGTAAATCCAAAACGGGCCTGCCGATACACTGTCCAATACCAACATCGACCCTACCAAATCTAGTACGTTCTTGATTTATTTTCTTTTCTTTGGTTTTAAAGTTGCACTTTCTTTCCTCAGTTACACTTCTCCCCTTCTCTTCTTCCAGAAGTTTTTGTTCTATTATTTTCATTGTACTTAATTATTCATTTGCTACTTTCGCTTCCAACTTTTTGAGACTTAGTATTTTACCATTGTGGATAAATGATAATTATTTGTGGATACATGCTTCAGTTTTTGTAGCCCCATGTTCGAGCACGTGTAGAATACAGTTTAGTTTATCCACGACACCAATTGGTTGGCAGCACAAAATGATACAATTTAAAGAGAAATCACGCAAGGCGGTGCGTTTATAGCCGTATGAATTCCAAATTTCCATTTTCAACTTCCTTCTCAATTCCCCTGTCTAATGGATCTAATTTGATTTGATTTGTTTAAGTTTTATTTTAATTATTTTTTTTTTACTTCCAGACAAGAAGACATTTCCTTCTTGACAAAGTAAGATACTTTAATTTGACATTTTTTTTAATTAAACAAATTTGATAATAGGATTCAAGTAGAAGATTTAGTGGTTTACTTTGCACTATATATTTTTATCTTTTCTATTTTGTACTTCTGATGACATTTTAATTTTAGGAGAATTTGGAAAATAAAAAATTAAAATTTTCTTATAATTGGCATTTCCAAGTAGGGCAAGGTAGCAAATATTCATGAATAATAACAAATCCTTATGATAGCCTATATATTTATTGACCCAAATAACAGTGAATCTTTTGGAGTTGGATCAATTATGTTGATGATATGATAACACGTTATTTGATAGCGATTAAAGAATGGATCGCTTAATTTAGCCAAGGTTCCAACGTTGTTACGAATCATAATAGACAATGAGGGAATAACCAAATTTTGATTAAATTTTAAATAGGTGAAACTACCAGATGTTCTGCGTGGTTATCTGCATGTTTTAGTGCTAATTAAGAATGTGGTTATGTTACTTTTCAAATTATAAAACTCTAAATTTGTCACTATTGTTTGCCCTGGGCAGGTGGAAAAAAGAGAGTTCCGAGTAGAACGTAAAAACGCAGCCACGAAGGAGAATGAATTGAGGTAAAGAATTCTGCTACCGTCATTTTCGCTGTGTGTTTTTGCGGTAAAGAATTCTGCTACTGTCGCTAACATCTACCTTATCAACCACATATCTGATATCCTACTTCCTGAATTATAAAACCCAGCCTAACATAGAGATATGGTGTGTGTGTGACTGTGTAACATCAAAAGGTATCATCAACCTCAATAAACTCTATTCACACTTCTTTGTTTCACTAAGCAAAGCTCCGTAAACAAAAACCTGTCTTAGTATCATTTAATTTTTATAAGAAATGATAAACTAAATAAGATGAGAAAATCAAGCTCAAATGTCTATCTGCAAGCCCAAACCACCAAAATCAAATAATATAAATTTCAATAATGCATATAAGCATGATACTCATGTTAATCTATTCCAAGAGTAGTGGCACTGAGTCAAGGCAGTGAAGGAGTGACGTATGAAAAATAGGAGAAAAGTTTTGAAGGGTAGTTCTTGGCTTTGGCTTGGCCTCTCCTAAGGCTGGGGTCTTAGTGTTATATTGAGTCGTTTTCATGTCCTTATTTCTGTTATGTATTTTAACAAATCCATAATAATTAGCATAACAATCATTAATGTACACGCTTATGGGTGATTTTGGTACACTTCAATGTCCCAGAATTGAGTAGTTGATGGTCTCAAATAATCTGCCAATTTGTTGGTTGGCCAACTTTCATGTGTTAAAGTAAATATTCAGTATGTCATACTGTTGCAGGTTTATTTTGCTGGCTTGGGATGCTTAAAAAATGTGAGTGCTGCACTTTGTGGATGAAGAGCATTGAAGTGCAGTGCACACGTTGTCGAAGACGAGGGGTTGGGTTCAACTAGAACATTGACCACGATCGAATCACTTTTTCATCATGTTATAAACTCCATACCTACGTGTGTTTAGGCTTGGCTAAAAAACTCCAGTGAGAACTCGGAGTATTATGTTATGAGTAGAAAACTGAATGTAGATAGTAGTACTATTGTATTGAATTGTCACTATAGGTAAATCAACTTCCAGTGCATACACATGGAAGGAATATAAAACATAATTATTTTAAAATCTTTAATTAATGCCTTTTTATAAATAACTAGGTTCTATTTAGACATGGAAAATATTAACAATCAACGATCTCAAGAGCATCAACGAGAGATGTGGAGGCATTTTACAAGAAGCAGAAGGCACAGAATGACTGCAGAGCAACAACAAGAACAATCAGTTAGACGATGAGAATATTATAGACATGGAAGGAATATAGTTGCTATGGAGTCAAGAACAATGAGATTGACAACTATGCGACGTCTTGCACGATCAACCAGTGATCGACAAAATAGTACAGGTATAAAATATATATATATATATATATATATATATATATATATATATATATTTGAGAAAAGGTATATAATAATTTAGTCATTTATTAATTTTATTTAAATTTAATCATCAAGGTAATTAGCAACTATATATTACTTTATATTAATGGTTTATCTATAAAGTTCTGGCCTAGAACTTATTATTATCACCAAAGTTTCTATTTTTGCACGTCAAATAATGTGATATTTCTCATTCTCATTTTTTAATGTCCGTTTATATAATCATTTGCTTACCTTATGTTATTTAATAATTCTTTTTTCAAAACTAAATCATACAGATCCTAATATTGCTTCAACGAGGTTTCGAGGAACACATGACCATGAAGCCGGAACAAGTAGCGGACATGGTTAGTGATGGACATTTAGAAAATATAAACTTGAAATTTTATGCCATCTTTGAATTTAGTATTTAATATTAAAATTTTAAAACGTTGATTATTATTCCTTTTCAACTAATTATTAACACTTAGATATCGTAATTTACCAACAAAATATATATTAGTATAGAAAACTTTAATTAAATTAATATATAAGAAAAAATGAATTATCTATAAAATTTGGAAGCTTAAAACTCATCATTATCAACAAAGTTTCTATATTTGTAATAAATAAATGTGATATCTCTGATTCTCATTTTGAATGTCTCTATACATATAAGTTTGATTACCTTATGTTATTTAATTATTTTTTTGTTAACAATAAATAATGTAGAACCTATTATTGCTTCAACACCGTTTCAAGGAACACATGACAATGAAGGTTCGGAACGAGTGGTGGACATGGTTAGTTGTGGACTTTTAGAAATTTTGATACTTAAATTTTTGGCGGTTTGTACCTTTTGATATTTTATATTTAAATTTTATATATTAATTAATTACTATTGTCGTGTCTGTCTGTCCTCATTTCTAATGCTTTTGAATGTCTCTATACATAAAAAATTTATTACCTTCCGTTATTTAATAATTCCTTTTTCGCCAATAAGTAATGCAGAACCTAATATTGCCTTTATTGTGATTTCAAGGAACACATGACCATGAAGCTGGAACAAGTGATATACAGGTTAGTGATGGACATTCATAAATATTTAATTTATAAATTTTTGGTATTTTGTACGATATTATTGAATTTCATACATTGAAAATAATTTATTATGTAAAATCAATGATCTTAATTTCTAAATTTGATGAAAATGGATCTAGAACATTGTCCTTATATGACTAAAAAAACAAAATAATATGCACATTTAAAAAACTGTTATGTATTTTTTTTAACGCATATTTGCGGTTTTATTTCCGACCAAAACATAATAGTGCTAGAAATTTTCTTAATACTTCAACAATGGCCGCTTCCCGTTTGCCACCCCCAAGCACATGTACACGTTGCAATGCACGATTATTTTATCATGAATCACGTGACATGTGCTGCTCTGGTGGGAAGATATCGTTAGAACAAGTAGCTGCACCTCCAGAGTTGCTATAAATTTTTCGGACAGTTGCGATCAAGGAAGACATTTTAGACAACACATTAGGAGTTACAATCATGTGCTCTCATTCACTTCAATGGGTGTACATATTGATGAGAATGTCGCTGAAACTGGACGTGGCATATATAGTTTTCGTGCTCAAGGTGCAATTTATCATAAGATAGGAGGATTCTATCCAACTGAGGGTTCAAGACCACGATTCTTGAAAATGTACATCTACGATACAGAGCATGAGTTACAAAACATGATACTTAAAAACCCTCAACTTCAACAAAATATTGTTCAAAAGTTGCAACAAATTCTCCATGGTTGCAATCCATATGTGCACACATTAATGCAACTTGCACAACGTCCAGATGTACATGATTGTAGTCTACTCATCAAGGAGCGCCCTGCTAATCAACCAGAGTATAATATGCCAACTGCTTCCCAAGTCGCAGCAATTGTCGTTGGTGGAGACGCGGTATCAATCACAACTGAAAGGGATATCATCGTGATGAGTCGTGTTGGGAATCTACTAAATGTTAAAGAAACTACAGGATATTATGATCCATTACAATATCCTCTATTATTCCCTTACGGAACATTTGGATGGGACCGTGAAACCACAAATGATGAAGGACAACCTATAACATGTCTAAAATATTACAGTTATATGCTTCAGGTACATAATGTAATTTCTACAATATTTTGATTTATAAAATATAATAATTTACACAAATTAAATTTTCATTAGTCATTAATTGTTTCATGGATTGTAGATTCGTTCCAATGATTATTTCATATTGCTAAAATCGGGACGACTACTACAACAATATGTTGTAGACAACTATGTCAAGATCGAAGCAGCAAGGTTAAGGTGGGTCCAAACTCAACAAAGTAAAATTCGCTCTGAATTGTATCAAGGCTTGAAAGATGTTTTGCATGTGGGAGAAACTGCTACAGGTACTCTTCATAGCATATATCAAAATTATTTATACAAAAATATATGTCGAATACATCAAACACCATCAACACGTACAATTACTCTTTGTAGAAAATATCGGACGGAGAACCATATTGCCTTCATCATTTATTGGTAGCCGTCGAGACATGAGGCAATGGTATGAGGATGGTATGGCTATTGTGCTTCACGACAGCAAACCTGATATTTTTCTTACCATGACATGCAATCCTTCATGGATTGAAATATCATCTGAACTTGGCCCATTTCAAACTCCACAAGATCGTCCAGACTTGCTGACAAGAATCTTCCGTTCAAATTTCGAGCAATTGAAGCATGACCTAATTAAAAAAGGCGTCTTAGGAAAGGTCAAAAGTTATATGTATGTAACTGAATTCCAAAAACGAGGATTGCCTCACGTGCATATGCTACTGATCATGGAACCTAATGACAGATTACGTAACCCAGAAGAATATGATAGCATTGTTAGAGCGGAAATACCAAAATTTGAAGAAGAACCACAATTACATGCCGCAGTGCTAAAACACATGATTCATGGATCGTGCGGTAGATTGAATCCAAGATCACCATGTATGATGGATGGCCAATGTAAGAAGGGGTTCCCAAAAGAGTTCATCCAAGAGACACGACAAGGTATTGACTCATATCCACGATATAGAAGACGTAATGATGGTCCAGTAACTTTGAATAAACATATATCTATAGATAATAGATGGGTGGTCCCTTATAACCCATGGTTGCTGTTAAAGTATGACTGTCATATAAATGTTGAAGTGTGCAGTAGTATCAAGAGTATCAAGTACCTGTATAAATATGTCTATAAAGGTCTTGACCGAGTTGCCATGGAGGTTCATATGGATGAGGTCAAGCAGTATATTGATGCAAGATGGATTTGTGCTCCAGAGGCGTTATGGAGAATATTTTCATTCACCATGTACCGAATGTATCCAAGTGTTGAAAGATTACAAATCCACCTACCAAATCATCATCAAGTGTGATACCGTACAAATCAAAGAATCGACGATGTACTAAATGATGCGCGTAACTCCATAACAATGCTCACACAATTCTTTGCCCTGAACCGGAGAGATCCACAAGCAAGGTGTTATCTGTACAGGGAGATTCCAGAACACTATTTGTGGAAAAAAGGAAATAAAGAACGGGTCAAACGAAGAATACAAAGGAAAGTTATTGGACGAATCTATACAGTGTCACCTTCAGACAGGGAGAAATTCTATTTGCGTGTATTATTATCTCATATAAGAGGACCAACCAGTTGGGATTACTTGCTCACAGTAAACAACACACGCTACACCACATTCCAAAAAGCAGCCGAGCAATGGGGCTTTTTATAACAAGACAACAGTATTCGCGAATGCTTAGTTGAAGCATCAAGTCTATGAATGCCATATGCTTTACGGAGATTGTTTGCTACTATATTAGTCTTTTGTGAACCAACAGATGTAAGAAGCCTATGGGATGAGTTTTACACCCACACGGTAGAGGACTATCCTTCAACATCCTCTGTGAATGGGTCATCATTGACTAACATGCTATTAAGGGATTTGAATGACCTATTACTTCAACATGGAAAACAAATCACAGATTATGCTTTGCCTGAATTATCATTGGAGACCACTGAAGGTAATCATGTTCCAAGAGTTATACAGGAAGAGCTATCGGTCCAAGTTCCTATTGAAGATTTGAGTTTCGTTGAGAAGTTAAATGATGACCATTTGTTTGCTTACAATACCATTATGGATGTTATCCAACGTAAGCATAGTCGGGTTTTCTTTGTGGATGGGCTAGGAGGAACGGGTAAGACATTCCTTTATCGCACCTTAATTGGAAAATTAAGACATTTGGGTCAAATTGTCTTAGCGATAGCCTCATCTGGTATAGCAGCTACATTATTACCCGGTAGTAGGACGGCACATTCCCGTTTTAAGATACCCATCAATACAGAGAAGGGTCCTTTTGCTCAATAAGTAAACAATCTGATCTCGCGAATCTAATAAGAGAAACAACAACAATCATTTGGGATGAGGCACCCATGACAAGTAGATATGCAATAGAAGCATTAGACCGCATCTTGAAGGATATTCTTGACTGTGATGCTCCATTCGCGGGAAAGTGATGATTATGGGAGGGGATTTCCGCCAAGTACTTCCTGTTGTTCCAAAAGGGACTAAGGCACAGACGATTTCTGCATGTATCGTTAAATCTCATCTATGGGCTAATACAAAGGTATTGCATCTACGCCAAAACATGCGAGCATTACAAGATCGAGATTTTGCCGACTATCTTATGTGGATAGGAGATGGTGTTGAACCTACAAAGGATAATGATATGGTGAGGGTACCCCAACAAATTGCAATTCCATGGGAAGGAGAAAGTTCGATACGTATACTTATACAGCAAACATTCCCCAAATTAGAAGATCATGGTTGGGATGCATCTTATATGGTGGAAAGAACGATACTAACACCAAAAAATGAGGATGTTCAGAAACTAAATGACATTATTATCGAACATTTCCCAGGTGAAGAGCAAAGTTTGTTGTCTTTTGATGAGGTCTAAGGGGACACAAGAAACTTATATCAACAAGAATACTTAAATTCCATTGCTCCAGGTGGTTTGCCACCACATATTCTGAAGGTAAAAAAAGGAGCACCACTGATGTTGTTACGAAACATTGACCCTAAATCTGGCCTCTAATGGTTCACGATTACTATGTCGGTGTGTATTTATGAACCTGTTGGATGTAGAAATCATTACAGGCAACCATGCTGGAAGGAGAGCCTTCTTGCCCAGGATTACACTAAAGACAACCGAGAGCGCGGGACAAACTATTCCCAATGTTGGGATTTATCTTCCACGACATGTGTTCAGTCATGGTCAATTATATGTGGCATTATCAAGAGGCGTATCTCAAAATGACACAAAAATCCTGATAAAAGAAGGAAAATTTGAAGGGGAAGATGGGCACTTCACCAGAAATGTTGTCTTCAAGAATATTTTGTTATCTCAGACTCTGGTATTGTATTTTTAAATTTATTATATCGTCTATACATATAATGCATTACACTAATATTACCCAGAACAACCAAAAATCATCTTTTAAATTTAAAATGTACAGTTGAACTAGAGTTCAAGGAGGGCTACCGTTTATTGCAAGAGATGATGACAAATATTTCGGGCATGTGCTGTGACAAGCAGGTAGGTTCATGTGAACAACTTTTATTTAAACATTTTTCCATATCAATCTATTAACAATTCGACTAAAAAAATGATAGGATCACGACTTTGAAAAACTATGGAAAATATTCAAGGCTGAGCGATCAATCTCATCTTTATGCCCAGTTGACAACAAGGTGAATTATAAAATTATATTAGAATACTTCATATTATGACGTTGTATAACAAACCGATATTCTAATCTTTTGATAATCAGGTACATCATCTAAAGATATACTCTTTTGGGTGGGGTGCCACAGTAACAGCAGATAAGACTCAGCTATGGAACATGGTAAAAAGAGAATTGTGGGCTCAAAGGTTAGAAAGGTAATGTATTATGTATTGTATTCGATATGGTAATATACATATTTACTATATAATAAGTTTTATTATTTCCACAATTTATTAAAATACTATCTTTTTTTAACAAAAATTATTAGGAAACTTGAAGCTAAATTACCAAACACAAGAAGTCATGATAGCTCAATACATTTGGAACAAAAAATGGCAATACTTGAGGATGTAATATGTTCTTTTAATAATACATTATATTTGTTATGAATGATTGTGATAATGAATGTTCCAAATTTTTGTCTTATATTTTTTATTTATTTTGTAGTTTATTAAACAAAAAACATTAAAGATGATAAAAAGTATGAAGATTTTTTGACAATCATGACAAGGCAAGCCACTATTAGAAGTAAATTATGTTTTTCTTTTTTTAATTTTATATGCTTTGTTACTTTTTATCTAACATAAATCAATGCATTATAAATTTATTTTGTTTGTAATACAGGGAAATGCAAAAAGCTCCTGAAAATCGATCTATACATAATCTCCTTATAAATCTAAATGCCGAGATGTCGAGGTCAAATAATAGTTGTAACTAAATTATATTTGGTACATTGGATTTGTTTTTTATTAGAATATGTATCTTATTTATTTTTACATTTATTTGTAACATGATATTATTAACGTAGTGATGTATATAATATGTGTTTATATTATTATGACACATTGTAAAGTTAGATAAATATATACAACAAAGACGAGTAAAAGCATTAGAAATACAGCCAGACAGGCACGTGAGTGCCTGTCTTGCCGCTAGTTGTTATAAATTTCAATTAATTTTCATTTTTTTCTTATTTTAATAAATATTGTACAAAATCAGTTTTTCAATAATTAGTATAAAAATAATGAAAATCAATTGGTGACGGCATTAACTATTATTAATTTCAATTAATTTATTTTTTTATTAATTAATAAGTACAATAGAAAATCATTTTTTCAAAAAACAAATTTGGTGACTAAATCACTTTTTCAATTAATTGGTGTAGAAACTAGAAAGGAATGAAAATTATTTGGTGGCAGGGCAATTAATTGTTATAAATTCCATTTAATTTCAATTAATCTCAATAATATTTTGTTTTTTCTTATTCTAATAAATAATGTAGAAAATCAATTTTCATTAATTGGTGTAGAAAGTAATGAAAATCAATTGGTGATATAGCAATTAATTATTATCAAATTCAATTAATTTAGTTAATTTGAATTAATTTTGTTTTTCTTATTTACATAAATACAATAGAAAATAGGGGTGTTCACAGATTGGATTGGATCGATTTTGAGTTAAAAAGTCATCCGATCCAATGATGAAAACGTGCGGTTAGGATTGGATCGGTTTGCTTCCTTAAAAAAATCTGATCTGATCCAATCCAATCAAATGTGGTTTGGATTTGATTGGATAATTTGGTTTTTGTCATACTTTATTTTTTTTCTTATGTCAAGTTTCTTTTTTACTTATTTAATAGTGGACAAAAGATAATCTTCATTTAAGTGAGTTAGTTTAGAGTGCTCAATACTTATTTTAACACCTCTTTATATTAGAACGATAGAATCTTTATGAAAGACAACAACTATTTGTTCTTTATTAACCATTATTTGATTTGATGACGAGTGAGGAAAATTCTAGAGAATTCTTGACAAAATTTAAATTTGGAGTTTGAGAAAAAATATTTATTGATATTTTTTAACACGTTCTTTTATGTTAAATATTCTTTTATATTAAATTTTTATATCTACTCTCATTTATCCTATTTTTTCCTTGAATCGGCTACAAATAAATTGTAGCTAATTATTTTTCAAATTTACTTAATTGATTTCCTATTTTTTCATGTTTACTCAATCAAGTATATATATGTTATGCATCAAAACTTTTAGCAAAATGTAACTTCAAGACATTAATATTTATCATAAATAGTCTCATATATGTCATTCCAACAAAAATATTAAAGTGAACGAGGGACATAAAAGTATGAAAAACAATGCTTAAGTATGAGTAATACTATAATTTCCAAAATAATATATATGTATATAATATATAAGTTTGGATTGGATTGGATTGGATTTCACTAGGGGGTCTAAAATCCGATCCAATTAAAAAAAGTTTTTTTTTTCGGTTTTCGATTTGTTCGGTTTTCGGGTTTTTTTTTCGTTTTTTGCCGTTTGAATCGGTTTGGATCGGTTGATTAACACCCCTAATAAAAAATCAACTTTTTCTAGTGACACATAGTAATTGATACATGGCAGATTCTCCTTGCATAGGAGACTGCTTTGTATTTTTTATAGATAGATTGATCATAGATTATTGTCATTAATTGTCTAATACAATATCATTTCGATAGGCAATAATTACTTATCAATTTTTAAGTTAATTGGTGTAAAAAAAATTAATTTTAAGTTTATAGTATTTTCTGATTATAAATTGAGAAATTCATAAGAACAAAATAATTGAGAAACATACGGAGATAAAGTTATTAAAATCACATACCTCTGTGTAGTCTTTGATCTCTTCGAGTGTCTTTCTTTGATTTCCATTAAGAAATTTTTTTCAATAGAAATTCTTGGAGCTTATCTGACTTAGAACCTGAGAACATCAGTATTTTTTTAACATTCTGTCATGATATAAACACGATAGTTTAGTGCAAAATATAAATAAAAAAAGTTCAAATATATTGACCTATGTTGTAGTTATCTTAACCTTTTTCCTCAAATTTTCAAGCTCCGAAATCTCATGATTGAAGATAAGCTTGGTTGATTGCATGATATTCTGAAGATCCACATTTCCTACAATCATTTTGACATATCAACTATTATACGTTAAATTTAGTTATACTAATTGTTATAAGAGGTTTCAGTTATATAAAATGTACCTTTGAAAGCCTTCACCTTCACAAATTGAATAATAATGGTGGTGTTGACAACATGATTTTGAAGTTAAAAACCAAAGACAGATCACTCCATCCTCACATTGTTTTAACCATTTATAAAAAATAGTGAACACTCGTGGTTTTAGTAAATAGAACTAATGCAAAAAGAATTTGAAGTTACTAATTTATAGTGGCAATATAATTACCACGAACCTTTTTAATGATATTTTAGTTATTAATGTCATTAAATTTTCATCTAATTAGTTAAAAAAATTATTAACTTTATAAAACAAGATTGGTAGAAAATCTCATTAACAATTCAACAATTTTAGAAAATTTCCAATTTCAACAATATATTAACAATTCATACTTTTTCAAATATATTAAGGAACATTAATTTTTCGATTCATACTTTTAATTGTTATTAATTTCAATTAATTTTCGTATTTTATTATTAATTTTTGATAGAGCAATTAATTTTTTATCAATTTTAATTTATCTCATTTAATTTCAATGCATTTCCTATTTATCTGATTTTAATAAATACAAAAGAAAATCATTATTTAATTAATTGTAGCAGAAAGAAAATAAAAAAAGTTTTATAACAGAGCAATTAATTGTAACCAATTTCAATTAATTTAAGTTAATTTTCGTTTTTTTCTTATTTCTATACATACAATAGAAAATCAAAAAAAAAATCCGGTGATGCCATATGGCAGATGACACATGAAAAAATTTCCTTGCACAAGGAATTGTTTTGTATTATTTATAGATTTATAGATATTAATTATCTCATTTAATTTCAATAAATTTTTTTATCTGATTTTAATAAATACAATATAAAATAAAATTTTAAATTAATTGGTGCATAAAGAAAATAAAAAACGTTTTATAACTGAGCAATTATTGTAATTAATTTCAAAATTTTTCTTCTTATTTCTACAAATACAATAGAAACAATATGGTGACGTCACATGGCAGGTGACATGTGGAAAATTTTCCCTGCATAGAGGATTGCTTTGTATAATTTATAGATAGATGAATAGATTTATAGATTTTAATTAATCTCATTTAATTTTAATAAATTTTCTTTTTATCTGATTTTAATAAATACAATAGAAAATCAAATTTTGAATTAATTGGTGAATAAAGGAAATAAAAATTGTTCGATAACAGAGCAATTAATTGTAATCAATTTTAATTAATTTTATTTTTATCTTATTTTATAAATACAATAGAAAAAAAAATCTCGTGAAGCCATGTGGCAAACTTTCCTTGCACAAGGGATTACTTTGTATTATTAATATAGATAGATAATAGATTTTTTTTTTGTTAGAAAAATATAGGGTGAGGTGATGGTGCCCCGGTCCAAGGCAGGGAAAATCTTCAGGTTCTATAAATACTTACAAAGAGATTTACATTTACATCACACATCACCCCAAAGAGACTAGTGGGGGTTTGAACCTATAACCTGTCAGATACGAGATCCTGTCATGCTCCACTAGACCAACCATTTGGGGTTGATAATAGATTTTAATTAATCTCATTTAATTTTAATAATTTTCTTTTTGTCTGATTTTTAATAAATACAACAGAAAATCAACAATTTGAATCAAAGGTATTCCTTACCTGAACACCTATGATGGGCGCACTATCCGTTACCCTGACTCGTTCATCAGGGTTAATGACACCATTAAGTTGGATCTGGAGGAGAACAAAATTGTTGATTTCATCAAGTTTGATGTTGGGAATGTAGTTATGGTAACTGGTAGAAGGAATACGGGACGTATTGGAGTGATCAAGAACATGGAGAAACACAAGGGAACCTTTGAGACAATCCATATCCAGGATGCCACAGGGCATGAATTTGCAACTCGTATGGGCAATGTGTTCACCATTGGCAAGGGCACAAAACCATGGATATCCCTTCCCAAGGGCAAGGGTATCAAGCTAACAGTCATTGAAGAAGCTCGGAAAAGGATTGCCGCCCGACAAGTGACTGCCGCTTAAATCTCTATGGAGTGAATAAACTTGAGGGTCTGTTAGTTTTTATTCAATATTTTTGGATCTTATTTCTTTTCTGGAGATTTTATCAGTTTAATTTTGAATTTTGGATTAAAAAAAATTTAATTGGTGCATAAAGGGAATAAAAATTGTTTGATAACAGAGCAATTAATTGTAATCAATTTTAATTTTTTTTATTTTTTTTATATAAAATCAGAAAAATCTCGTGATGCCATGTAGCAGGAGACACATGACAAATTTTCCTTGCACATGATATTGCTTTGTCTTATTTATAGATAGATAGATATTAATTAATCTCATTTAATTTCAATAAATTTTCTTTTTATCTGATTTTAATAAATACAATAGAAAATCAAATTTTCAATTAATTGGTGCATAAAGAAAATAAAAGTTGTTGGTAACATAGAAATTAATTGTAATTAATTTCAATTATTAAAATTTTTTTTGGCAGAGAGACGAAAACAAAAGGAAAACAAAATTACATCCTCAGGAAAGCCACCCCCGAGGCATCAGTAAAAAGCGCCATGATGATACCTTGAGGAGGGTTATCAAAAAGACAAAGTCTATCATCCTCAGAAGCTCCAAGTTTAGCCATGAAATCCGTGCACTGATTTCCTTCAGAAAAACTTCACATTTTCTGGTGCTCTAAGTTTCTATTAAGATAATAAGATATTATCCATTAGTTGTTATATGATGATACCAATTGTATCCAATATATAGCTGTTGTTAGTTGTTACAAACTGATATAACAAATTCTGTTATATTCAGATTACACTAGTGCAATAAGTGCTTTTTATGGGAACGTTTTACGTCAGTTGACCATATGTTTGACGTTAAAAATGAAGCGACGACAGTTTTGTAAATATTAAATCACTATTTACGTCAGTTGTTTAATGAACTGAAGTTAAAAGAATTATTAACACTTTTAACGTCAGTTGTTTATACAACTGATGTTAAAAGTGTTATTTTTACTTCAGTTAAATAAATAACTGACGTAAATAATCCTATATTCCTCTGAAACTCATTCCTATCTTTCTTTCATTGTCATCTCCCTGTTGTCACTCTTAACGCAAATCACTCCATATATAGTACAGTTTATTTCTAATCATTTTTTTAAACAAGTTTATTTTTAATCTTAATTAATTAGCTTGAATTAGTAAACAAATTCTTGTGCAAATTAAAATAAATAAACACTTAAATGGATGCATCCCCTCCCTCACTTGAATTCCTTGATGCTCCATCTGAATCCACAGTCACTTGCTGCCAAAGCGGAGTGAAAGGGATGACGGGGATGAAATAAAGTGAGGGAATCGCATAATGTGATTCACTCAACCTTACCATCCATGTAATGTGATTTACTCAACCTCATAAGTTTTTTGACCATTTAGACAGGAACCTTTAAGTCTAGGTATAGGAAGAAATAACAAAAGTTTCAAATATGATAGAGCCATATTGTGAAGGAATAGAAAATGCACGAAATATAGAGGAAAAGAAGATGGTGTATTACAGACTGATACAGAAGAATGGTACGTACTTTATATAGAGAAGAGAGACTACCTGATTGTCTTCAAAACTGATCTATAAACTTAATGCTCATTAAGAGGATTAAGTTACAAGGTGCATGGGTAAGTAGCACAGTAGTCAAAGGAATGAATGTTTATGCAGAAACTTATACACTTTTAATGTCAGTTGTCTTCAACAACTGACGTTAAAAGTGTTTTTAAAATAAAAAATATTTATTTTTAATGTCAGTTGTTTAATACAACTGACGTTAAATAAATGTCTTTTAACGTCAGTTTTTACAAACAACTGACGTAAAATGTTTTTTTAAAGATGGTTTTTGATTATAACGTTTACACCCGCTTGTCTTCTTCACTTCGCTCTGTATGTCTCTGTTCTTCTCTTTTCATCACGCACACTCTCACTCTCACTCTGTCCTAATCGCGAGCTCCTCTCCACCGTAACCACCGCGAGGGCTTCTTTGCCACCACCGTGAGGTACACTCTTAACCCTAACTCTGTCTTTCCCTCTCATTCTTTGCAATAACTTGACATCTCTCTTTCCCCTTCCCGCGCACTAACTCTCCTTGTCCCTCTGCTCTCAGTAACCACATCGAACGTTGGCCACCACTCGAGCTCCCCTCCCCACCACCACGCGAGCACCTATTTCTGGTGAGTCTTTAGGGCACATTTTTTTATTTTTGGTTTTGAGTGTATGTTGAAACTGTAGTCTCTGTAGTTGAAACTTGAAACTGTGAGTTTGAATTGTTTGGAATGTCTCTATTTCTGGTCGTGGGTTTTGTGTTTTCTCTTGTTTTCCTTCTGCTATCATGACCTATTTCAAAATGGGAAGAAATTTAGAGTTGCTTGTAGCATGTGACATCAACAATATATTGCTCATTGGAATTCTGTTTTGTTAATTTATCTTCATCTGCTTATTTCTTTTGTCTTAAGAAACCTGAAAATGGTGTAAATTTGAAATAATTTTTAAACGGCTTGCTTGTATATATCATGCTGTCTTGATCGATTCATATGGCTGAGTGGTTATAGTACTAGATATAGCAATAGTCCTAATATGTGTTGTTGCCTGCTTGATGAGAAGAATGATGTGAGATTACCGTGGAAATTTTGTTTTAGGCAGTCAGTCAAATAAGATATACATGGTTGACGGGGTTTCAAAAACTAGTTTTCAATTAGGATTTCAAAAACTAGTTTTCAATCTCCCGTATTGTCCTTATATTGGATATATGTTTTGTATATCTACAGAACCTATCTAGTTATGGATCGTAGTTAGATGGTTTATAAGCGCACTAGTGCTGAGTATTTGAAGGGGGTGGGAGAATTTATAGAATTTGCTCAAAGGAATGTTCCTAATAGTAATGGAATGTTCTGTTGTCCTTGTGTCAAGTGTTTGAATACGAGGAAATGTACCGTGAAGGATATACGTACTCATTTGATTTGTTAAGGGATTTGCTTGAGTTATACAAGATGGATATGGCATGGTGATGTGTTGTTGAGTAGTACGGCAAGTGTCTCCCAAAGTGAGGACGTTGACGTAGATATGGAGGATGATCGAGTAGAGGACATGATCCGTGATATTGGACAAGAATCATTTCATCGAGCTCATGTGTATGATAGGTTGTGTTGTGATGCAGATAAGCCTTTATATCCAGGGTGTACTACTCATACACGGTTGTCGGTGGTGCTAAAATTGGTTTGTGTGAAGGCGAGAAATGGTTGGACCGATAAAAGCTTCACGGAATTGCTTGAAGTGTTGAAAGACTTGCTTCCGGAGGACAACACATTGCCTGACCGTAACTATGAGGCCAAGAAGGTATTGTGTCCGATGGGTATGAAGTATAAGAAGATACACGCATGCCCCAACGATTGCATATTGTACACCGGTGTTCATGAAGACAATCACGATTGCCCCAAATGTGGGTTATCACGATACAAAGTGAAGGGTGGTGATGATGATGATGATCTTGATGATATGAGAAAAAAGGGTCCTCCTGCGAAGGTGTTGTGGTATCTTCCAATAATTCCAAGGTTCAAGCGATTGTTTTCCAATGCGAAAGATGCGAAGAATCTTAGATGGCATAATGATGAGAGGAAACGTGATGGAAAGGTTCGTCATCCTGCTGATTCTATGAAATGGAAGAATATTGATGCTATGTTTCCGGATTTCGCCGATGAGCCAAGAAACCTAAGGCTTAGACTTGCTACGGATGGAATCAATCCTTATGGTAACATGAGTAGTATTCATAGTTCATGACCTGTTCTGTTGATAATTCACAACCTCCCCCCTTGGTTGTGCATGAAGCGCAAATACATGATGTTGTCTATGATGATTTCGGGCCCAAAGCAACCGGGAAATGACTTAGATGTTTATCTAAGTCCCTTGATTGAAGACTTGAAAACACTGTGGGTGGAAGGTGTTGATGTAGTTGATGGGTATTCTTATGAGACTTTCAAGCTTCGTGCCATGTTATTTTGCACCATTAACGACTTTCCAAGTGAGGCGATAACTTGTCCTGCGATGTCAAGGGGCATAAAGCATGCCCTATATGTGAAGAAGGCACATGCTACACTCAGTTGCATCATGGAAAGAAGACAATTTACCTTGGGCATCGGAGATTTCTTAGACGTGATCACCCATATCGTAAGATGAAAAAAGCTTTTAATGGATGCCAAGAGACAAAAAGCTCTGGTGGCCTTAATTAGAGAGAAGGTTTATCAGAGGGTAAAGGGCATCGATGTTATATTTGGCAAGTCCAAAAAGAAAGGTAAAGCTGCTGAGAAAAACATATGGAAGAAGAGGTCGATATTCTTTGATCTTCCATACTGGCGCAAGCTTGATGTCAGACATTGCATTGACGTGATGCATGTGGAGAAAAATGTGTAATAGTGTGATCAGGACGCTTCTCAACATTCAGGGCAAGACAAAGGATGGTGTGAATGCTCGTCTCGACCTCGTTGCTATGGGTATACGAGAGCAGTTAGCTCCAGTTGTTGAGGATGGTAAGCGGACTTATTTGCCTCCAGCATGTCATACTTTGTCAAAAAAAGAGAGAGAAAGTTTATGAGGGTGTCTTTAGGGCATCAAAGTTCCACATGGTTACTCTTCAAATATGAAGAGGCTTGTCTCTAGTGATCTTAAATTGGTTGGCTTAAAGTCTCATGATTGTCACATCTTGATGCAACAACTTCTGCCCGTTGCTATTCGTGGTATTGCTCCAAAAAATGTGAGACATGCCATTACTCGGTTGTGCTCATTCTTCAATTCTATATGTAGCAAAGTCGTTGACCCCCGTATGTTGGATGACTTGGAAGTTGATGCTGCTACAATCTTGTGTCAATTGGAGATGTATTTTCCTCCTTCCTTTTTCGACATAATGGTTCACTTAATTGTTCATTTGGTGAGGGAGATTAGATTATGTGGGCCGGTTTTTCTGAGATGGATGTACCCAGTTGAGCGCTACATGAAGATCTTGAAAGGGTATGTGAAGAATCCTCATCGTCCGGAAGCATCTATTGTTCAAACGTATGTTGCAGAAGAAGCTATTGAGTTTTGTTCGGACTACCTTCATAACACGGATCCTATAGGGGTTCCTAAGCCTCGCCATGATGAGATAAGATGTCAAGGTAAGGGTACACATGGCTTAAGAATTAATAGCAAGGGTCGGGAGGAAGTGCTTCAAGCACATTTGTATGTATTGAACAACATCGATTCTGTTCAACCTTTCTTATTTGAACATAAAAGAAAAGTCAATCAAGAAAACCCTTGAATGAGTGAAAGGTGGTTGTTGAACAAGCATAACAAGACTTTCTTTCCATGGTTCAAGGAAGAAATGCTTAAGGATGGTAGTACTGCTTCTGATGACGTAAGATGGCTAGCACGTGGGCCTAGCTTCAACATCATATGTTGGAGCGGATACGACATCAATAACTTTTCCTTTTATACAACATCATAGTGGGGTTATGATCGTTGCCGAAGCAATGCACTTCTCTAGTGCAAAGGACACAAAACCCATTAAAGCACCGACACCTTACTTTGGATATATTGAAGATATTTGGGTGCTCGATTACACTAAGCTTACGATGCTGGTTTTTAAATGTAAGTGGGTTGATAGTAACGGTGGTGTACAAACCGAGAATTGGGGTTCACATTGGTAGACCTCAACAAGTTAGGTCATATAAATGAGCCTTTCATAATGGCTTCCCAAGAAAAACAAGTGTTCTACATCACTGATCCTTCTAACAAAAGGTTGTCCGTGGTTCTCCAAGGAAAAAGCATGTATAATGGTAGTGATGAAAATCAAGATTCAAATCTTGATATTCCTGAGACTCCTTCTTTTTCAACAAACATGCCTACTATAATCGAGGAGACACAGGTAGACGATGTACACGCCACTCGTGATGATCATCATGAAGGGATATTGATATAGGTAGTTTAAACTTAGTATACATTTATTTTTATTTATACTTCTGTATTTATTTTTAGTTATAACCTATTTTAATAAATATATATTGTTCCTGAACAGGCATACATATGGATCAGTCGGATGGCCCACGTGCACGGGAGGACACTGTGGGGCCTACGCAGGACCCGATCGCGCCTACGCCTGATTCTAGTGTAAGTTTACATGTTATATACTATCTTTAGTCCTTATTTTTAATATAAGTTTATAATGTTACAACCCTCTATTTAATCTTTTTTTTTGTCCATACAAACATCACAGTCTCAGGAAACGGGGTAGAGGAGCCACGACTTTGAAGAAATTAGAGAAGGCCAGGCAAAACGGACAGAAGCTTGAGGTGTGCTTTGATTCTAATCTAAAGCCCCAGGGACCCCGTGCTAAAGAATTTTAAAAGTGGGTGTTTCTACAAGCGAAGCAGCACGTTAGCATCAACTACAACCATTGGAATGACGCTCCACAGAACGTTAAGGATCAGATTTGGGAGGCTATCACGGTATTTTACCTTTGCATTCTTTTGATTTACATTATTAGATAATTATCCGAGTTATAATCGATCCAGTTGTTATGTATTTAATGTGTAGGTAGCTTGTACTGTACCAAATGACGAGGATCATCGTACGAAATGTATGAAAATGGCATCAAAGCGTTGGAATGGGTTCAAGCATGATCTTACCAGGTACTATGTATCTGGGAAGAAGCGGCTTGATAAGATGTTCTCGGATTATCCCTGGATTGATAAGGATACTTGGGATATGTTTGCTAGGAGTCGACAGGATGAAGAATTTCAGGTTGGTTGATTAAGTTAATTTTGCATGCTTCTTATAGATCATTTAACTTTATTTAATTATGTGCTTTTGTTTGAATAGGCTAAGGTAGAGAAGGGTAGGAAGAATCAAGCGAAGAACGTCCACCGCCACACCATGTCTCAGGGTGGGTACGAGACTCGGATCGAGGAGATGATGGCGGATAGGCTGAGGGTGAAACAGGAAGAGCACGCTGGTAGGATAGAAAGAGGAAAGGTGCCTGAGGGCACATCATTAAGTCCTCCATCAGACATCGACCGCAAGGATGTCTGGTTAGCCGGTCGCATGACAAAGACAGGATCTTTTAAAGTTGATGCCACTCGCGAAGTGGCAGATAAGATTGTAAGTAAATAATTAACTTCATTTCAATTGATATTTGTATAGATATTTTTAACACTTTTCACTTGCACGTTTTTTCATTTATTCATTGTAGATGGATCTTAAAGCACAATGCTCCCAGGGCTCATTCGTCCCTTCTGGACGACGGGACGTCTTGATGACTGCTCTAGGCAAGAAAGACCATCCTGGTCGGGTTATCGGTGTTCCTGGGAACGTGACCATCAAAGAATATTATAGCAAGTCTGCTTCACGAAAGCGGGTCGTCGATAAGGCATCAATTTTGGAATCCATGACTCAGCAACTCATCTCTAACCCTGCTATTACAACGCATCTGATGAAAAGCTTACTATCCAACCCAGATTCAAGCAGGCGCTTGCTAGAGAGCTTTCCTCCATCGGTTCATCCCTGGACACTGCAGGACATGCCAACCCTTCACATGTGAGCACAAAAGAGAGTTATAGTAGAGCACATGTGGAGGACGATGAGTTGGCAGCTAGGGAGCGGGAGTTGGAAGTCCAACGCTGTGAGCTTGAGTTGGAAATGCAAAGGCGTGAGCTTGAGTTGGACTTCAAACGCCGTGAGCTCGAAATGGTAACAAAGGTATGTTTTCATTATTAATGTCCAAATTAGTCAAATAATTACTTGTGTTTTTTTAATTATCAACAACTTATCTATTTTATGTTTCCTAAATTGAAGGCCAAGTCGACGTTGGTGTCATTGTCACACACCACTCGTTTGTTCTCACTCGGTGAGGATTATGCCTTTGAGATTTTTGAATGTCCATTGGAGCACGATGGATGGGTGGCACGCCCAAATCAACAGAGGATATTTTCCTTCTGTGGTGAAGATCTCGGGCACACCTGCAGAGATAACGTGTGGATGGCCAGCACGGTTTTGAGTCTCTGGTGCACGTAAGTTAATTTTAATTTTATAACTTATTTTTTTTTGGTATTTTTCCATTTAATAATTTATTTTAATTTCAATATATATTATGTAATTAACATCCACACCTTTTCATATCTTAGGTATCTCCATCGTCTTCAGCTTGATAAGGGCGTTGCATCAGTTTACGGCTTCTTAGATCCGTCAATCCTTATGCCTCAATTCTTTGTTGGCGATACATTTAGTAAATACATAGGGAACTTGATGGGAGACAATCGGAAAGAATTATATCTGGCTCCCTACTGTATGAATAACCATTGGCAGTTGTTCGTACTTCACCCGTCTAGGCATACTGTCATATTCTTCTGCTCTTTCCACCAAAACCCGTCACAGGAGGTGGTGGAAGCTGTAAATACGTAAGTAACTAATCTTCAATTTAATTTAAGTTTTAATATCAGTTGTTTTTAGTTTATTACACTCATGATATATGAATTTGTTAATTGACATGATTATTTGTTTATGATAGCGCACTGAAGGCGAGTAGCATAAGTTGCGTCAACGGGAGAAGTAGGACTTCTAAGGCTAAAGGAAATCCTGAATGGATCATCCTCAAGGTTTGGTAGTTTATTTATCAAATAATTAATATTATAATTACTAATTTATATGTATATTTAACTGACATTGCAATTAATTTTGTTTGTAGTCTCGATTTCAACCTGACGGGTGGTCGTGCGACTATTATATGATGCTTCATATGCTTAATATAGTCTCCGCATCTATTACGGATGGATGGAAGAAGGTAATATTTAAACAACTTGTTAAATTATATATTATAGTTTTGGTGATGACTTAGTTAATGTTATTGTTATTATTTGAACGTGTGTAGGCATTTAACAACCAATTGCCTCTTCAAAAAGATGAGTTTAGAGACTTGAGGATGCGCTTGGCGAGAATTCTTCTTCAAGTATGCGGCTGAAAAATGAATTGACAAGATACCTCCGTAATACTTAGATGAATAGTTTTTATGTTAGACTTTAGAAACTAACTAATAACATTTATATATATATATATATATATATATATATATATATATATATATATATATATATATATATATATATATATATATATACTTAGATTGGTAGTTTTGTTTTTAGACATTAGAGACTAAAATTTATATATATATATATACATACTTGTAGATAGTTATGTTTTTCTTATACATGGGTTTTGGTTTTAAGTCCCCCCATTGTTCCTTTGTATATTTCTTTTCTTTTTGTTAATATTGAAATTTAAGGGCAGTGTTTGCAATTCTGTAATGTGTGTGATATTCTGTGTTACTGCTATATTTGCTGAATGTAGGGATAGCTGAGGGGAGTGATATTTTAAAACTGAATTTAAAAAAAAATTCTATTAACGTCAGTTGTATCAAACAACTGACGTTAATAGTATTTTATAAAATATACAGTACACTATTAACGTCAGTTGTATTAGGAAACTGACGTTAAAAATAAAACCTATAACGTTAGTTCTTTAACATAACTGACGTTGGTTTGAACAACATTAACGCGGCGATTGTGTTAAAGAACTGACGTTAATAGTTTTACTATTAACGTCAACTGTATTTACGTCAGACAATATTCTGACTTATAAAATCAATTTTAATTGACGTAAAAAGCACTTATTGCACTAGTGTTAGGATAAATCCTTTTAAGTTAGAGATTAGTTTAGATTAGTTTCTGGGGATACCATTTTTATCTTTGCTTCAGCCTTTGGTTCTATATATTCCAAGGCTTCTGTTAGTTTCTCACATAGCAATACAATACACAAAATCTTCAAAGTTTATTCACAAACTTCAAATTCTTTTAGTTCATTATGGCATCAGAGATGGTTCATGAGGAAGAGGAGAAGAAAGATTCTGCCTATGATGAAACCAAACCCTTTGTTGTTACCCCTTCTTCACCTTACCATCTTGGCTCGTCTGACAACCCAGGAACATCGTTGGTGGCGGTGCCTCTTGTTGGAGATAACTACCGAAATTGGTCAAGATCCATCAGGACTGGACTTCGTGCAAAAACCAAGCTCGGGTTCGTGGATGGAACGGTCAAGAAACCAGCAGAAACAACACCAGAGTTTGATGCATGGGACAAAGCCGATTCCATGGTCACTGCTTGGATCATTAATTCAATCAATCCCACACTCCATGGAAGCATCTCGCATGCTGCAATAGCAAGGGACGTATGGCTCGACTTGGAGGAACGTTCTTCTCAAACAAACGCACCACGTATCCATCAGCTATGGCGCACTCTCAGCCTGTTCCAGCAAGAACCTGACATGACTATAACTGAATATTACAACAAATTTAAAGAACTTGTGGATGAGCTCAGCGAACAACAACCATTACCTGAGTGCACTTGTGGAACATCGAAAAAGGTTTTGTAGAGGGAAGAAGACAATCGTGTTCATCTTTTCCTTGGAGGTCTTGATGCAGATCGGTTTGTGCACATCAAGGGAACCATCCTCAACACTGATCCACCGCCTTCTCTTAGAAAGGTCTTCAACCACATCTTGAGGGAGGAGGCGCGATTGAATGCAGACAAAAACAGAGAAGTCAAGCAGGAAATAGGTACAGCTTTTCACTCTTACAGACCAAGAAACAAAGATGAGCCAAGGCCTAGATGTGAGCATTGTGGGAAGATAGGTCATGAAAAATCCAAATGCTTTGAAATCATTGGATATCCTTCCAATTGGGATACTCGCAAGACGAACAGGAAGAACAACAAGTCAGGATCAAACTTAGGAGGAGGGGCAAAGTTTGCTTGGACCGAAGGGAATCAAAAGCAAGGCGCAGGACATGAGCAAAACCAGAACAATCATGCTCTTCATGGCAAGAAAGATGAGCAACATGATGGCAATCGTCATACTGGTAATCAATGGATCTTGGATAGTGGAGCCTCCCAGATCATATGACTCCACTATACTCAATCCTAGAAAATATTCATGATCTGCATGAACCTATGCACATTTCTCTACCCACTGGAAATTTTGTTAATGTTACCAAAGTTGGAACCATATCTTTAAGGGATAACACGAAACTGCATAATGTTTTATTTATTCCAGAATTTAATTGCAATCTCATATGCATTCACAAACTCACCTGTGACATGGGTTGCATGGTAACTTATTCTATTGATGGCTGTGTGATACAGGACCAAACAACGAAGAGGACGATTGGATTCAGTGATTTGCACGAGGGGGTCTATGTCCTTAAGGTTGAATCAAAGGGTCATTCATCAACAGCAATTTCAGAAGATTTAAACTTTACTTGGCATGCAAGGATGGGTCATACTTCCAGTCAAAATCTGTTAAAGCTTTCTAGTACTCTTAATTTTTGTTTTGATAAAGACAATTTAGGATGTTGTGATGTATGTCATCGTGCCAAACAATGTAGATCCTATTTTCCTTTAAGCAATAATAAGGCAGAGAAAGCTTTTGAATAAATTCACTGTGACTTGTGGGGAAAGTATGCCAATGCAGTACACAATGGTGCACATTATTTTCTCACAATTGTAGATGATTACTCAGAGCAGTTTGGGTTTATCTACTAAGGGAAAAATCAGAAACAATTAATTACTTGATCAATTTTTGCAAAATGGTGCAAACCCAATTTGACACCAAGGTAAAAACTGTGCGAAGTGATAATGGAACTGAGTTTGTAAACTCCAGAATGCAGCATTTCTTTCAAGAAGAAGGAATTATTCAGGAAACATCATACGTAAGGACACCTCAACAAAATGGTCGCGTAGAGAGGAAGCATAGGCACATTCTTAATGTTGCAAGAGCCCATAGATTTCAATCTAATTTGCCTCTAGCCTTTTGGGGGAGTGTGTTCAAACCGCCACCTATTTAATCAATAGGACTCCTACCACGACTAATGAAGGAGTGACTCCTTATGAGATGATTTATGGGAAAAAGCCTTCATACAAGCACTTGAGAGTTTTTTGTTGTCTTTGTTATGTTAAGATAATCAAACCAGGAGACAAATTTGCACCAAGAGCAAAAAGGAGTATTTTTGTTGAATATCCTCAAGGTCGGAAAGGTTGGTGTGTGTATGATCTGGAAACTAAGGAATTCTCAACATCAAGGGATGTTATTTTTTATGAAAACACCTTTCCTTTGGCTTCACCAAAACAAATTTCTATTGAAAAATTCCTAAGTCCAGATCATGAGAAACCATTTCATGAAGAAGATGATGAATGTTTTAACACACCAACATAGTTTTCTATGCCTCATATGGAGGAAACACAACATGAGTCTAGTGTCATTATACACGATGCCAAAGAGATTCATGGTGAACAAACTCAGCGGGAGCATAATCCAGTTGAGCCGCGGGTTGAGCAAAATCAAGAGGAGCAAGATTCAGTCGTTGCTCTGGATCAAAATTCAACACGTGAGCAAAGGACGAGAAGACCACCTGAATACCTTAAGGACTATGTTTGCCATACTGCTACAAACGGACCCCTCGTCATGTCTCACGAACCATCGAACTCTTCAGGTAAGTCCTATCATATCTCTAAGTACATTAATTATGATAAATTTTCCTATAAACATCGGGCATTCCTTGCAGCCATTATGTCTAACTCAACCCAATAATTACATGCAAGCTGCCCAATGTCCAGAATGGTGCCAAGCCATGAAACAAGAGATACAGGCACTTGAAGAAATTGACACATGGTCTCTTGAGCCTTTACCTGCAGGAAAGAAGTTGGTGGGTTGCCGATGGGTCTATAAAATCAAACATAAGGCGAATGGAGAGATAGACAAATATAAAGCCAGACTGGTCGCAAAAAGGATTTACACAGGTGGAAGGAGAGGACTTTCGTGAAACCTTTGCCCCAATAGCCAAGATGACAACAGTAAGGTGTTTACTAACCGTTGCAGCCGCTAAGGGATGGCAATTGCATCAAATGGATGTAAGTAATGCCTTCCTCCATGGTGATTTATAAGAAGAGGTCTATATGGATGTTCCACCAGGGTATGTGGTTCCACAACCCAATCTCGTTTGCCAGCTGAAAAAGTCCTTGTATGGACTACGGCAAGCCTTACGGAACCGGTATGCTAAACTCTCTGAAAGTCTAGTTACTTATGGTTTTCTCCAATCCAGTGCGGATCATAGTTTATTCACCTATTCCTTCGGTCCAGTTTTTCTTGCTGTCCTTGTATATGTAGATGACTTAATTATTATTGGCAATAACACAGAGGCATGCAATAGTTTTAAAGTTTATCTGCATAATTGCTTCGGTATGAAAGACCTAGGAGGTCTCAAATATTTTCTTGGCCTTGAACTAGCTCGAGGTTCCGAAGGTTTCTTTCTTGGCCAAAGAAAATATACACTTGATATACTTGAAGAATGTGGCATGCTTAATTGCAAGCCATGTGGGTTCCCTATGGAACAAAATCATAACTTATCTTTAGATGAAAGTGAGCATTATAAAGATTCACCACAGTATAGGCGTCTCGTTGGTCGTTTAATTTACTTAACAATTACAAGGCCAGAGATTTCTTATTCAGGTTTATGTCTTAAGTCAACACATGCGAGACTCCTCGCTAAGCACATTGGGAGGCAGCTTTAAGGGTGTTACGTTACTTGAAGTCATCACCTGGTCAAGGTATTTTTCTACCTAAAAGCAATGATCTGCAGCTAGTTGGCTCTCTGCGATTGGACCGGGCAACTTGCCCAATTACTCGTTGTTCGGTTTCTGGTTACATAATGAAGCTTGGTCCTACACCAATTTCTTGGAAGACAAAGAAACAAACCACTGTATCTCGTTCATCCAGTGAAGCGGAGTATCATGCTATGGTACATGCTACTAGTGAAATCATATGGTTGCGCACTCCGTTATCCTCATTGCTAGTCCCATGTGACTCTCCGACTCTTCTTCATTGTGACAATCAAGCAGCATTACATATAGCTTCTAATCCTGTTTTCCACGAAAGAACGAAACACATCGAGATCGATTGTCATTTCGTTCGGGACCACTTACAGTCTGTCAAAATAGCCACTTCATATGTTTCCACTCAACAACAACAAGCAAACATTTTCACCAAGGCTTTGTGGGTTCCAAGCATTTTCATGATTTATTGGGCAAGTTGGGAGTTTGCAATCCCCACTCTCCAACTTGAGGGGGAGTATTGAGATAATAAGATATTATCCATTAGTTGTTACATAATGATAACCAATTGTATCCAATATATGGCTGTTGTTAGTTGTTACAAACTGATATAACAAATTCTGTTATATTCAGATTAGGATAAATCCTTTTAAGTTAGAGATTAGTTTAGATTAGTTTCTGGGGATATCATTCTTATCCTTGCTTCAGCCTTTGGTTCTATATATTCCAATGCTTCATTAGTTTCTCACATAGCAATACAATACACAAAATCTTCAAAGTTTATTCACAAACTCCAAATTCTTTTAGTTCATTAGTTTCCAAATCCAAGACCATTTCGTATCATTATTAGCTTCACGGAAACCCAAAATCAATAAGACAAGTTTTAAGGAAGTTCCAATCAACATGATCATGGGCTTTCTCCAAATCAATCTTATAAGCAACGTCACCATTTTTCTTCTTAGATTTATGCATGAAATGAATAATTTCTTGAAGAATAATGGCATTATCTGTTGTCCCTCTTCCAGGTAAAAAACTACTTTGGAAAGGGCCAATAATATCATTTAGGAGAAGGCGAAGTCTATTAACCATCATAATGATTTTATAAATAGTATTACAAAGGCTAATAGGACGGAACTCTTTAAAGTTACATGGATTACCCACTTTCGGGATGAGGGCAATCAAAGTCTCAGCAATAGAAGGATCAAAATAACCAGTAGCAAATGCTTCCCTAACGAGTCTCCAAACATCATTCCTCACAAGGTGCCAATATCGTTTGAAAAAAATTCCTTGAAAACCATCTGGCCCAGGGGCTTTAAAGGACTTCATAAAGTTAAGAGCTTTGGAAACTTCCTCTATAGTCACTGGGCTCGTAAGAATCCTCATACCATCATCTTCCAACCTAGGCATATTGGCTACTGAGAATTGAGGAATACAAAAAAGTTGCTTAAAAAATTTTTGTGCCTCTTCCAGAAGAGTAGACTCATCACAACACCATATGCCATTAGGTAAGGTCAACCCATGTATTTTATTCCTCTTTCTTCTAATAATGGTTTGGCATGAAAAAAAAAAAAATTCTTATCCCAAAGCTTCACCCATTGTTCCCTGGATTTTTGGTACCAATGTACTTCTTCTTGGAACAAAATTTGGTTGTACTCATGTTGAAGCCGCTGCTCAATGTTAACAAGGGCAATGGAATCCACCCTTTCAAGGGACTTTTGAATGCCTTTCATTCTAGCTTCCATGTTCTTCTTTCTTTTAAAAATATTTCCAAACACTTCACGGTTAAACAAAATGGAATCTTCCCTTACTTTTGAGAGAGCTTGAACAGGATTATGTTATGGGTGAGAATGCTAGAGAAGAAAAAGAGCCTCGTCGAGTCGAGCATGTGGACAACACGCGCCGATCAAGAGAGTGGAATGAAAATGCTGGTGTGAGGCGCAAAGACTAGGAGCAAAGGGACCACCCCATGTGGGGTGAATTTGTTAAGCACTAGTCTATATGTAATGGGTAATTGGGTAGAGGGAGAAATTATGCTTTGTTAGTGAGTACTTGATCTCTTCTCTCTCTCTATACTCGTACCAAAGATCACCATATTTGGCATTGTACTTCTGAGCTACTCATTTCTAGTATGATGCTAAACATCCATTTCCATTAATAATACAAGCTCCTTCCACGATTCCATTTCTAGTATTGTTACATTGGTGCTTTCATCTACATCATGGCTGACAACACACAGATGAAGGAAATTTATGCAGATCTAAAAAAACACTCTGAAGCCATCGAGAACGCTGCAGCAGCGAATGATGCTAGATTCACCAGAATAGAAGAGAATCAAGCAGCTGCAGATGCTAAACTCACGCGAATCACTGAGGCACTAGAATCACTTCTGGATCGGGACCGTGGTCCAAATTGGTAGCATGGTGTAAAGAACTCAACAAATGTGGGATTTCAGGTAAGCAAAATCAAACTAGATTTTCCTAGATTTAATGGGAAAAATGTGTTAGACTGGATTTTTAAGGCTGAGCAATTTTTTGGGTATTACAATACCTCTGATGCTGATCGTATTACAATTGCTTCCGTTAACTTGGATGAAGATGTGGTTCCCTGGTTTCAAATGTTACAACGAACTACCCCCTTTCAGTCTTGGAGAGAATTTACTGGAGCACTGGAATTAGATTTTGGCCCTTCATTATATGATTGTCCTAGAGGTGCCTTATTTAAACCGAACCAAACAACCACTTTGTGAATGCGTATTATTTGGAATTCACCGCCTTGTCTAACCGAGTTTATGGTCTCAGTAATGATGGAGTTGTGGATTGTATAGATAGTGGTTTGAATGATGATATACGCAGGGATTTGATGATACATACACCGACCTCCATTGTCAGGGCCGTAGCACTTGCTAAGGTCTATGAAGAAAAACTAATTACCCAGAAATCCAGCCTAACCAGTAAACCAGCTAGCTTAGCCAACTCAAACACAAACAATAGAACTTCCTTCACTCCAAACAAAACCCAATTCTCGACAAACCAAATAACCCCCCGTCCTACACACTCCACCCACTAGACCCATGAACCTTAACCAAAAAAAACCCAAACATTAGACGAATTTCCCCTGCTGAAATGCAATTGAGGAAAGAGAAAGGCCTTTGTTACTTTTGTGATGACAAATTCTCTTTTACGCATAAATGCCCCAACAAACACCTCATGTTAATCCAAACAGATGAAACTGAAGCTGAGACCACCGAGGAAAACCCACCACCAGATATAACCACCCCAACCCTCACACAAGACACCCTAGAACATCACTTATCCCTCAATGCTATGAAAGGGGTCGGGAGGTTTTGGCATTATCCGATTTCGGGGCAGGGTGGATCGATGGCGGTCTCTATATTGCTAGATGGAGGAAGTATGCGATAATTTTATACAGCCTAGAATTGTCCATTGTTTAAAGTTACTAGTGGAACCTAGGCGCCAAAGTGGCAAGTACTTGTGGGAAATGGCCGAAAAATGACAATCAAGGCATAGTGAAAGAACTGTCTCTCGCAAATTAATGGACAGGACATTACGGTTTCTGCATACCTATTACTGTTGTAGGTGCTGATGTCATCTTGGGGGCACCTTGGCTTGCCTCATTGGGACCTCATGTGGTGACTATGCGATTGCCATGATGAAATTTTACTTGAAGGGTAAATTTATTACATTGCAAGGAGAGCAAAACCAAAAACCTGAAGTGGCTCAGTTACATATGTTCAGAAGATTCCAGCAAACACAGGCAATTGTTGAATGCTTCACATTGGAATTAATGGAAACAGAACGTCCATCAGATAAGTGGCTCGACTTGCCTACCAACATGGAACCTGATCTGGTGATGTTATTACACACATATCAGGATGTGTTTCGTACACCTACTGGTTTGCCTCCAAACCGGGACCAAAATCATGTCATTTCTTTGAAAGAAGGGTCAAAACCAGTGAAGGTTAAACCTTATAGATATCCACATAGCCAAAAAGCCAAGATTGAAGAGATGGTCCAAGATATGTTGAGTCAAGGCATTGTACAACCAAGCACTAGCCCATTTTCATCTCCTATAGTGCTAGTCAAGAAGAAAGATGGTTCTTGGAGGTTTTGTACCGATTACCGAGCCCTTAATGCTATCACGGTCAAGGATAGTTTTCCTATGCCTACAGTGGATGAATTGATTGATGAACTATATGGTGCTCAATACTTCTCTAAGTTAGACCTTAGAAGTGGATATCATCAGATTTTGGTTCAACCGGAAGATAGACACAAGACGGCATTTCGAACTCATCACGGACATTATGAATGGCTAGTAATGCCATCTGGTCTTACCAATGCGCCGGCAACCTTTCAAAGCTTGATGAATAAGGTTTTTCACAAACTGTTAAGGAAATGTGTCTTAGTCTTCTTTGACGACATTTTGGTATATAGTCCTACATGGAAGGATCACCTCACACATCTGGAGACTGTGCTGCAGTTACTACACAAGCATGTTCTTTATGTAAAGCTTTCCAAGTGTTCGTTTGGGCTAAGTGAGGTCGAATATTTGGGACATATGGTCTCGGGCAAGGGCGTGGCAATGGAGAGAACCAAGATACAGGCTGTTTGTGATTGGCCTAGGCCAGGAAATTTAAAACTACTCAGGGGATTTTTGGGTCTCACGGGTTATTATAGGCGTTTTATCAAATCATACGCTTCAATTGCATCCCCATTGACCAACTTACTGAAAACGAAGCTTTTGTTTGGACAGAATCTGAGAAAAAGCTTTTCAGGAACTTAAATTAGTCACAAAGTGCTCCCGTTTTAGATCTGCCCAACTTTGAAATGCCCTTTGTGCTCGAAACCGATGCGTCCGGAATAGGCATAGGAGCTGTCTTAAGCCAAGCAAGCCACCCTATTACTTATTTTTCAAGAAATTGGCACCAAGGATGCGGAACTTGATCTGCATATGTGCGAGATTTCATGCCATTACAGACTCTTGCCAAGTTCAGGACATTATTTATTGGGGCACCAATTTATTCTCGGGGACTGATCAAAAGAGTTTGAGGAGCCTTCTAGAGCAATCTCTGCAAACGCTTCGAACAACAAGCTTGGCTCCATAAGTTTATGGGTTATGACTTCAAGATAGAGTACAAGCCGGGAAAGACAACCAAGCTGCGGATGCTCTTTCCAGATTGATGAACTTAGCTTGGTCTGAACCACAAGTGAATTTCCTTCAACGATTAAAGGCTGAAATGGTTCATGATACTCAATTGCAAGCTATTATGAAGGAGTGTCAAGTGACTGGCTATGCAGGTCCCTATACTATGAAAGATGGGCTATTGTTTTGGAATGGCAGACTTGTCATACCATATAAGAGTGCATTAGTTCAACAAATATTGCAGGAATTCCATTCTTCCCGGATTGGAGGCCACGCGGGTGTGGCACGACCGTGGCCGGAATCAATCCTCAATTTTTCTGGAGCACATTTAGGAAAGATGTTAAGACATTTGTGGAGAATTGTTTGGTGTGTCAACAAGCCAAAACTCTGACTACGGCTCCAGCTGGACTTTTGTAACCATTCCGGATTCCCTTTCGGGTATGGGACGATGTCTCTATGGATTTTATTACCGGATTGCCTGTCTCTTTTGGCTTTACGTTAATCATGGTGGTGGTAGTTAGATTAACAAAATATGCTCATTTTATGGGTCTTAAGACTGATTATACGAGCAAATCAGTGGCTGAAATGTTTATGTCAAATGTGTTAAGTTACATGGGATGCCTAAATCTATTGTATCCGATAGAGATAAGGTCTTCACCAGTAAATTTTGGCAATATCTCTTTGAATTACAAGGCACAACTTTGGCTATGAGCTCAGCATACCATCCGCAGAGTGACGGACAGACAGAAGCAGTTAATAAATGCGTGGAAATGTTTTTGAGATGCTTCACGGGCAACAATCCCCGGTCATGGTACAAGGCGTTGAATTGGGCCGAATATTGGTATAACTCTTCTTTTCACACGAGCATTGGTATGACTCCATTTAAGGCTCTATATGGTCGCGACCCTCCAATGATAGTGAAGTACAGTCCTAGCTCAAATGAGCCACCAGAAGTGCAAGAACATTTATTCTTGCGTGATCGATTTTAGCGGAATTGAAATTCAATTTGCAGCGTGCTCGTGAGAAAATGAAGTCACAAGCGGATAAGAAGAGGTCGGATGTGAATTATGAGTGGGAGAGCTAGTGTTGGTAAAGTTGCAACCTTATAGGCAAAATTCAACGACTTTGAGGAAGCATCGAAATTGGGAATGAGGTATTTTGGTCCTTTTCCTATAATTGCTAAGGTTGGATTGGTTGCATATATCTTGAAATTACCGATGCGAGCAAAGATACATAACACATTTCATGTGTCTCAACTTAAGAAATTCAAAGGGGGAGGCAACCGACCCTTACTTGCCATTACCTCTCACAACTATGGAGCAAGGTCCAATTATGCAAGCCGAGAGCATCTGCAGAGACAGGAGCGTGTTCGAGAGGCGCCTGATTCCTCAAGTCTTTGGTTAAATGGGAAGGCATTCCAAAATCTGAGCTACATGGGAAGACAGAGGCGATGTGGTGAACAACTTTCCTAATCTCAACCTTGAGGACAAGGTTGTTTTTAAAGGGGATGGTATTGTTATGGGTGAGAATGCTAGAGAAGAAAAAAGAGCCTCTTGAGTCGGAGCATGTGGACAACACGCGCCGCGGCAAGAGAGTGGAATGAAAATCTTTGGTGTGAGGCACAAAGACAAGGAGCAAAAGGACCACCCCATGTGGGGTGAATTTGTTAAGCACTAGTCTATATGTAATGGGTAATTGGGTAGAGGGAGAAATTATCTTTGTTAGTGAGTACTTGATCTCTTCTCTCTCTATATACTCTGTACCAGCATCACCATATTTGGCATTGTACTTCTAAGCTTGTCATTTCTAGTCTGATGCTAAACTTCCATTTCCATTAATAATATAAGCTCCTTCCACGATTCCATTTCTAGTATTATTACAGATTATTTCTATTAGCAGACCATGCATTTTCTACCAGCTTCTGATAATTTTCATGGCTTACCCAAGCGGCTTCAAAGCGCAATGGCCTGGGTCCTCTTCTTTGCGGTAAACCACCAAGACGAAGGAATATACGATTGTGATCAGAATGGAACCTACAAAGGACTTTTACAAACACTAACTGTACACGAGTGCGCACAAGTGTCCAAAACTGATATAGTATAATCATGGCCAGTCTCAACTAGCATCCACAACCCACCTGCATGGACTTGAGCTTCAATAACATACACTGGATTGTAACCAACTTGACGCCAAAAAGAAGCAGTCCTAGCAAAAGGTATATGAGTTTCCATAAGAAATAGGAAGGAAAGCCTGTGGTTTTTACAATATAAAATCAAAAAAAAAAAAAAAATTCTCGTGAAGCCATGTAACGGGTGACACATGGAAAAAAATCTTGTGACTATAAAGTTTTTTATACTAATATCAATCAATCACATCTCATCTTACGTGTAACTTTTAAAATAATTTTGATAAAAATCAAACCTTTTTAATTTTGATAAAAACTCTTTACCTCGATGGTACATACCAATTAATTACTTAGTTTAAATATGATATAAAACTATTATTATGTCCATAATTATAAAATTAACATAATGACCTTAGATATTGAATTTATAATTCCTTACTAATATTAGGCAATTGAATGACATGAATAAATTTTTTTAAGGAAAAATAATTTAATTAATAATTATAAAATAAGTGTAAAAAGAATCCACATGGTAAGATATAATTTTTGAAAGAGTAATGATATTTGGACACAAAAATGATGTTCAACATCGTATAAAAGTAGCCATCCCTGCTTATTTATTGTTTTATTCTCTCTCATCATATATTTTATCACTGTCAAAACACTCATAAGCCTTACGATATCTATAGAAGGTGTCCAAATTTACGTGTCCAAATATTTTTAATTTTTTTTAAGGATATCTTAGCAGCAAAATTTAGTAAGGAGTGTAAGGAGAGAGGGCTATTGTAACTATTGCATAATGGATAAGTTGAAGTCATGAGAGTCTTCTCCACCACCACATAGATAGAAAACAACACACAAAATTCTTCCTTTCCTTTTCAATCTCTGCCAACAATGGCTTCCCTTCAGAATTCCCCTACACTTCACAGAACATTCTTTCACAACTCTTTCCCTCAGGTACTCTCTCTCTCTCTCTCTCTCTCTCTCTATAAATATATATATATATATATATATATATATAGACACACACACACACAAATACTTGAATTTGGTAACTTGATTCAATCTTTTATGTTTCTGAAACACGGGTCGGTTACAGAAGCATGCTACTTTTCGTTCTTCTAGAAGAGACGGCATTTCATTCATTGTCAAAGCTGCCCATGTACCCTCAGATTCTTCAACTGGGTCTCTTTGTCAAGGTCTATTTTTGTCTATTGAGCTTGAATTAATTCATACTTATCATTATCATTATAACAAGTTATAATTATATACCTTTATATGCATATATGCACATACTATTACATATTGTTGCTCTTTAATTCTTCAGTTTCCGAAGGATAAGTATACAAAGAGCTTATTGAATTTGTCTGTATCTATGGTCATCAATGTGTCTTAGCTTCTGATCATTGTGCAATGTGCAACTTGTGGTACAAATCAAACATTAAACCTACTGATGTCGTAAAAACAGCGTATGAATCATTTAGGAAATTTGTCTGGAAGTGCATTTGGTCAACAATCCCAATACCTTTATCAACAGATTCATTAGAGAATTATCTGACATTGAATAGCTGTTAATAACTGGGACCATATCCAATTTTTTAATCTCTTGTGATACTTTGGCAGATAGACCTGGAAGGCGCCAAGTGATTGCCATTGCAGCTACTGCCCCTTCAGTTTTTCTGTTCAACCAAAATTCATTCTCCTGTAAGATTGCATTTTAAGAAGTCACATTTTCCATATGTTGTTCTAAATTGTGCATAATAAAGAAGGTACAAATGCTGT
The DNA here is from genome assembly GCA_030762895.1 of Sophora flavescens. NCBI lineage: Eukaryota > Viridiplantae > Streptophyta > Magnoliopsida > Fabales > Fabaceae > Sophora > Sophora flavescens. Next base: position 25,745,431 of record CM061065.1, on the reverse strand, counting down.
TTTTGCCACTTGTTGACTTTCCATACCTGACATCCTGAGGATATACTTTGATATGGTTCAGTTGCTGCAGAAAATAAGAAAGGATTTTTGCCAGTAACGGACAAGAAAGATGGATATTCATTTCTCTACCCTTTTGGGTGGCAGGTGAGCATTTCTACACACTGTATGCTGCAGAATGACTTTATATATATAGCTTGTTGATTTATCAAGAAAAGGCTAAAATAGATGGAAGTTAAGGTTAGCCTCTTTTCTTCTTTTGTCATGGGGAGAGGGCAGGAAGTAGTGATTGAAGGTCAAGATAAGGTGTTCAAAGATGTCATCGAACCACTGGAAAATGTCAGCGTAACTATGATCCCAACTGGTAAACAGGATATTCGAGAATTTGGGCCGCCTCAACAGGTTAGACTTATGTCAGTACGAGTAGCGTTGTTTTTAGAAAGAGAAGAGTTATTTTTCATCTTACTTTGTTTTTCAGGTTGGTGAAACTCTAATAAAAAAGGTTTTGGCCCCTCCAACACAGAAAACAAAGATAATTGAGGCAACAGAGGTTTGATGCCCTACATATTTTCTCCTTGATTGTATGACCATTATTGTTTTAGAATTTTAGTTAATTAGACTGTGTACTTCCTGTTTTGATATTTGTTCTGCAGCCATATATGTATATGTGTTCCCTGTACAATTCTATTCTGCTAGTCTTATCTCATTTTGAATCTCAAGTTTTGCTCAGGATATAGTTACTTGAAGGAGTAAAATATTACTCATTCCTTTACCACCTTTGGAAATTTTGATGTCACTTGTTATTCCTTCTATGTCCCTTTTCACTTTCTCATGAAAAAAGAACAGTCTGTGACTTTGTGTGTCTCCTCAGTGAATTTTTATGCAAGTAAAGCTTAATATACTTTTAAGATGGGTTTCATGGCTACTTGATTCAGAGATAGCTGTGACCTGGAAAGATGAGATATTAATTATCATTGATGATAAGATTTCAAAAATCTCACTACTAGACCACTAGATTCCGATATTTTTAAAGGAAGGCATTCTTCAATTTCAATGATTTGGTTAAAAGGGAATTTGCCTTCTCAACTATACTATTGCTAGACCACTGTGCTATCTTACAATGCACCAAGAGAAAGAGAATCTTTTATGTATACAAACAACTATTATAGCTTAAAACCCAAGTTACTGGAATTTCTGGCAATTTCCCCGACAACACATCAGCAAATTAGACATGCCCAAAAAATATATATCAGCAAATTAGATGAATACCAGTTTTGGTGGTTTGTAAAATTTGTAAAATTCATATAGAAATTAGTGAACAAATCGAAAAGAGAAGATTAAATAATGGTAGGAAACATGCTTACAAAGAAGAATAACCAGAACAAAATCTTGTTCTATTTTCTCTTTTGGATAAAACAACAGAACAAAATCTTTTTAACTTCCCACGGGTGTTAGGCAAGAGAGTGGTAAGTTATCATTATATTCTTTGTCATTTGATCTGGCAGACTCAAGGTGTAGAACAACAATTTAGGAATATTAACCAAAAGAGTGGTATCAGTATCTGGTTAACATATTAACAAGTCTTTGAGTTTTGCTATTGGGTCATTTGGGTAATGTCAAATTGGAAATATTGAAGTTCCTAAATCTTAACTCTCTCAAATTTGTTTCCCTTGCTTCTTTTTCTGAGAAGGTTTAGAAACCTAAACATGTTTTTTAACATTTGCATTGTCATTAACTTTTTTCTGTATGCGAATATTAACTAGCTTTTTTTATCACATTGTATGGTGTGTGCCTCATGCATCAACTGCCTTCATATCTAATCTTGTAATTTCTAGGTCTAGTATGTGTATATATGTATATAACTACAGAAACACTGATCATAGCTTGCTCCATCTGTGTAATGTTACAGCAAGATATTGATGGAAAAGTATATTATCGATTTGAGTTCATTGCTCAGGCTCCAAACTATACTCGCCATGCTCTCAGCACAGTCTCCATTGGCAATGGTATGGTTGGATCCTTACTTTTGAATGTTCTAAGTGCATGATCGAGTCCTTAAAACTAAAGGGTCATGCACTCATAGTAAGGAGTGCCCTAAGGGCACTCTGTAAGGATCAAGGAATCAGGAAAAACAAGTTTTTATTGGAAAACCAAGCATTTCACTTTTCCAAATATTAAATACACCAATTTTCTATGTAAATTTGGTTCCTTAAAGAATGCGGGTATTCGTTAGCATTTTCCTAAACTAAATTGGAAAGTTACCCCCCACCCCACACACAAAAAAAAAACACATTTTGGGGAAGTTAGGAACTTAAGCATGTTATTCGTGTTTGTTAATTGTGTTTCAATCATCAATCATAAATTGCAGGTAGGTTTTACACCTTGACCACAGGAGCAAATGAGAGAAGGTGGGAGAAAATGAAAGACAGGCTGCAGACAGTCGTAGAATCCTTCAAGATTTTTAATGTTTGATAATATGACCGTTTATTACTATCATATTAGAGATAATATACTCTTAATCAGCGAGAAATGTTCATTGTTGAGCTTTGTTGTCCCAGTTTAGTCTGCTTCTAAGTTACAACTTTCGCCAAACATTTGTGTAACAAATTGAGTAAAGGAATGTACAAAAAGAGGGGGGAAAATAATCTTCATGCATTCACTGAAATCTCACCTGAAAAATAAAATGAATTCAATTTTGATACATTAACTATGTTACTTGTTACTATGTGCTTAAGGGTAATAGTCTCTGAATGACAGAATTTTTTTGTCCAAGATCCTCGGTAATCGGTATCCGAAAATCACACGAGACTCCGAATGGAGTCGAGGAAAAAATTAATTTAATGAGACAGTTTTTTCGGTGCCTATTATTTTTATTTACAAGATTCAAACTTGAGATCATGCTCAAGGGTAACCAAGTTCCTTGCTAATCCGATTGGAAGACAAATTTTTGAGATGTGAAATTGTAATAAAATTACAAGGAAAATCAAAAGGCCACTGCATGGTTCACCGAATCGCACTCCACCTAACCACACCAGTGTCAACCGTAGTCGTTGTCCCGTCTCTTTACCACCCTAGGCCGACCATTCCTGGGGCAATAGAGAAAAACCAGTTGCATGTCTTACATATATATTTTTTTTTTGGTAAATTGCATGTCTTACATCTTACCCATCTAATTTTTTTTTGTGTGCGCAAAATTTAACAGTTAAGATCCTGTCTCACATGGTGAGCGGCATGTTATCATCGCTCACCTAAAAATCGCCTAGGGTATATTCAAAAGTGAGTTTTTAGGAGGTAAAAATGGAGAGATGGATAGGGTTTATAAAAACTCTTTTTCATGTTTTAAGTTTTATAAAATGAAAAGAAATCAATAATCTTCTGTGAATCTTCCAAAACTTTCTTCTTATTATATTTCCAAGTTGAACAAAATTTGGAGTTTTTAAAAAGAATAATATCTTAATTTACTTATCTACCATTATGTATTTTCATAATTATCTCAAATTCTTCTATTCTCTCCAAACTGGGGCTTCGTTCATTATGATTAGCAATCTCATCTCCACTAATTCAACGCTCTTTCTCAACCTCCCATGCCAACACTCAAGGATGACGAGTCTGATGAAATCTTCACTCATATGTTCGATGGGATTGGCTTTGCCATCAGGATCACAACAGCAACACAACAGAAATGAATCAATTGTAGTAGCTTTGGCCATATGAAATAGGATCAAATTTGGATACTCCTTTTTTGTCATGTTTTATTAAAGAGACGACCAAATTTTAAGACTCCACGTACAAAGGCAAATTTGATTGTCTCTTTCTCTAATGAGTAAACAGAGGATCCAAATTCCATAGCTGAATTTCACTAAGTAATTTCTCACCTCTGCATAAGCACTCATTGGCGAATTCCAACTGATCAAGTACAACTTTTTGACTACAGGATAAAATTGAAAAAACATATCCCAAACTTCCCATTTCCTCCTCATAATTTACACTACCAAGCAAGGAGGGATAATTCCCTCTTTCCTTTCCCTCCAAACTCCTATGCAAACATTTAACACAATTGTATTTGTGAACAATCCCAAAGCAAATTTGTTTTCTGGTGAGATATATAAGCTGCACTATTGAAACAGCAATAATTCCAAAGCAAATGAGCAACCAATCAAAGACTATTTTCAGTATAAAACTGAATTCGTAAAAAAAGTTCCCAAAATTGAATGGAAGATTTGGTAGTTATCAATATAGAAGGATAGCAAAGCAGTCCTAACACGATGGACATGTAATAGCAAAGCTATCTGGCGACAATGGATTGACATAGCTTAAATCAAGCATTACAACTTAGATGATACCAATTTTGTTGGCTACATCCAAGGCGTCATAATCTGGGGTCAACCTAACATAGGCTTTCTTTGTTCCATCCGGTCTGCATAAAAAGAAATGAAGTGGTTGGTAAAACTATCAAGCGAGATACTATTGAAGCATTCCAAATTCAAATACCATATAAAAACACAATCATGTAACTTATTAACATATTTTCAGTTGATTAATCTCTATCCGTGTTGTGAATCTCCTCATGAGGATCCAAGTTAACAGTGACAACTAAACAATACATAATTAACTAGTCTCTTGTTCTGCATTCAGTTTGATGGCAAAAGTAAAATTTACATGTAGAAGAGTTAAAAACATTGTCTTGTCCATTACCTGATCAAAGTATTCACTTTCTTGGCTTGAATGTCATACATTTTCTTCACAGCATCTTTGATCTTCTTTTTGTCAGCACGGAGGTCGACAATAAAAACCAGTGTGTTATTGTCCTCAATCTTCTTCATTGCAGACTCAGTAGTTAGAGGAAACTTAAGAATCTGATAATGGTCCAACTTGTTTCTTGGCGGTGCACTAATGCGAGGATACTTGGGGTTCCTGTCCTTCTTCAATGTCTTTGGCCGGTGAAATGTGACTGAAGTCCTTATCTTTTTAGCTTTCTTCTTGAACACTTGGCCACCCGATTTCACAGCCTTGGCTGTCTTCAAGGCCTGAGCTCTTGGATCAGCCTTTTACTAGTGTCCACTTCACAAGAAAACAAATAAAAAGCATTAGATCATCGGCATGAATTCAATATTAAAACTTAAGCCGGTAACACATCATCTATTTAAACTAACAGACAATTAACTTAGGACCAGAAAATCAAACTAGTAGAAAATGGTAATAGGTTCTGATCATACACTGCCTGACAGCAACAGAACATGACTTATGATTGAATAGATAAGGTACCACAATACAAAACACGATATTATTCTATGATTTAATTGATACACTGTAAATGTAAAATTTTTACCTGATGGTGTACCAAAATTGAACTTTATATTAAATGGTAATGGGCAAGTAACATTCTATGCAATATCATCAAATACTAAAAAAATTCAACATGTCATCATTTTTTATTGCCAATGTATCAGCAAACACTACAAATTCAACATTTTATTCATTCTTGAAAAAATTAATGAAATGGGCACATCTAATTTTTCAGCATAAAATGAAAAATCTTAAACTTACTTACATGGGCAGATAGATAAAGATAAATCATGTTCAAAAAATGGAAAACAAAAGAAAAATTCAAGACTCACCCTTTGCAGGAGCCATTGCAAACTTCACCTACACCTCTTACAAGTTCCTCCTCCTGCACACACTAAATTGCATTAACCCAAAGCTACAGAGAGAAAATTACAGGCTTCCAAAGGGGGAATTTAAATTCAACAATAGATTTGATTCAGTAATGAATAATGATTTTGGAAAATGAAAAAAAAATTGAATGGATAAAACTGAAACTGAATCAATTGGAAATTAAGAAACCTGAAAAATCGAAGGGCTGCTGCAGCGGCTGAAAGTAGGTTTTGGATTGGAGGAGGAAGGTGGGTGTGTACTGGATTTATATATAACGTAAATTACAGAAATAACCTTGTCGTGAACAACATTCGGAACCCCATTTTGTTTTCTTTCCTTTTGATTTAGGTTAAATTAATTTTTTTTTCCTAAATTGTTTTAAAACATTCCATTTGTCTTTTTTTAAAATGTTTATTTTGGTTCCTTACTTTCTAAAACTTATTTAGATAGGTTCTTTCGTCAAGTTGACTAACGACGATGTTCTAATTAAGTGATTGTAGGCTTTTTTGGTTTCCTAGGATATCTTTCATGCCAAGAATGTGGTAATCCCTCGAGTTGGGTAGGATCGCAAGGGAGGCAAAGCTCCCCTCAAGAGTTTTAACGCTACTGCATTCCCAAGATCAAGATTCGAACTCGAGATCTCTAGTTAAGCTGGAAGAGACCCGTGCTATTTAATCCAAACGCTTTTGGGTAGCTACCGTAGGCTTTGCTAATATAAAAGTTTTTATTTTTATTTTTTCATGAGTATAATACTATAAAAGTTTTGGATGATTAACGTAATTCAAACACGTTGTTAATTACGTTTAGTAGATGATTAACATACATAAAAAGATATCACAACTCATTAATCATCACTGAATATAATTAACTGTGATTAATCATGATTTTCAGGTGTTCAAGTACGTGGTTAATATACATGGGGCATGTATATTTGAACACATGAAGATCGTGATTAAGGGTGTTCAAAATCGCGGTTAATTACATTCAATGAATGATTAATGAGTTGCGAGAGCTTGTTATATCTATTAATCATCCATTGAACATAATTAACCACGTATTTGAAATGCGTTGACCATCCAAATTATTGTCGAAAATTGTTTTCCTATTTTTGTGTTAAAAAATCATTTCTCTAAACTTTTGGCTTGAGGTAGAGATGGATTCCAATGTAATTGTGAACATGGTGGAGATGAAACGTTCACATTGCCTTCACATGAAATCTCTGCTGGATGAAGCTCTTGAATTGATCAACTCGCCATCATGGAGTTGCTCGGTAAATCATACTTGGAAGCAAATAGGCCTGCGGATGCTTTTGCAAGTTTGGGGCATAATGGTTCCTTTTTTTTTTTTTTTTTTTTTGTGATAAGGCATAATGGTTCCTTTAACTGTGCGTTACTCAACAATTCATGAAGTTCCTGCTTCTATAAGGATAATCCTTGAAGATGATTTGAGAGGGGTAGCTATGCTAGTTGTTCATTAGAGTTTGTTTTTTCTTTTTCTTTTTCTTCTATTTGTATATATATATATTTGTTTTGGCTTTTATACTTTTTTTATTAGGTTTTAGTATTTTAATTTTTAAAATCTTGAAACTAGTTATTGCCACAAAATATATCGTTAAATACCGACATGACTAATATATTATCATGCCAATACTGTCATGTAACATTAAATATAGTTTTTTAAATATCACTTGGTATTTTAAAAATATATAAAAAGTTTTGGTTTTAGTCATAACCCCTATACTTTTTTTTCTTCTTAGGTTTTGGTCCCTACAAGTTTATAAATAATGGACTCGGTCATTGTCTTTAGTTCTCATATATCAAGTGTTGATGTGGCTAACGGCGTTACATCGACTTGTCACGTGGAGTAAATTAATAATTTACATATCATATTTGATTAAAAATCACTATTTATATATTTTACAATTTATAATTATTGATATTATTATTTATGTTATGCAATTGGTCTCAATGCTAATTAAGTTCTTCTATGCGTTGAGGCAGAAATTATATTATGAATATAGTATTAGTTGAGCATAAATGTATCGAAATTTAGCAATAGAGATATTTAATATAGGCTAAAACAACCATTGAGCTTTTGTGATAGTAGCAAGCGAGGGTTAAAACTCGAACATGTGCTATAGGTAGTCGCTCCGTGAAGCGTGGGGCCACAGGATATAAAAAAATAAATAATAATATTATAATAAAATTAGAATATTTTAATAATTATAAATAATATAAATAATTATAAATTATAAAAAAAATCTTTATTGGCTATTTTCATTTCCATCCTCAATAATAATATAATATCGCAGATTGATCGTAATGCTAATTATGTTTTTATCTAAGGTGGGCTGATTTATATTCTGAACATATTATTAGTTGAGCGGAATTGTGTCGAAACTCGACAACAAAGAGATTTCATAGACCAAAGCAATCATCGAGCTTCTTTGATAGTTGCAACCACTGAGAATTAGAACTCGAGCATGTGCCATGTGAAGCCACTTTCTGAAATATGGCACCACATAGTATAAAAAACAGATGACAATATTATGATAAAATAAAACATTTAATAATTATATATAATAAATAATATTAAAAATTATTAAGAATATAAATAAATATTATTATTAAATTTGACATGGCATACAAGGAGGTTATAAAAAGAGGCCCATTTTCGTTGGGCTCTCCTGATGAGTAATGTATCACCTCAGACCCAGATTATTTCATTTCTTCACTTCGCTCACATCTCACCACTAAACCCTACCAAATCTTTTTCGCTTATTGTCTCCCAAAAACCCCTAGCAGACAGCTTTCATCTTCCTCCCTCCCCAAAGATCGGCACATGTCTTCCTCTCCTCACCGGTGCCAATGCTTCTACTCTCTCTCACCACAAAATTTCCCTCCTCCTCTCTTTATCGCCCCACTCCACCTCACAATACCAGATTTGCAAAGCACAACGACGGAAGCGGACAAGCCATCACAGATCCCCTCGTTGAGAAACCTCTCTCATATCTACGAACGAAGAAGCCCAAGTCGGCTTCCCATTGCATTAGATTTGGTCGAGGTTCTGCCTATGCTTCACTAGAGAAGAAAAGATGCTGCCTCTTTCAGATCCCTTCAAGTTTCGAACTTTTTTTTCCTCCTTTTGTAAACAAATTGCTAGAAAAGATTGAAGTTTTTTTTTAAACTTAAAAGTTTGATCCTTTTTGTAATTTGTTTCTTGGTTTGTATCTAGCTATGTTTCTATTCGTGTTCGTTTCGGTTACAATTCGGTTTGTTTTCATTTTTGTTTTTGTGCTTGTTTCGTTCAAAAATCGGATCAACCCGTCTGCACCCGCCAACCCGCTCAAGCCGTCACCCGCCCAAACCGAGCCACCAATGGACGGGAATGGGTGACATATTCTCATGGTCAGCTTTTGTCAAATTGGGATTTTTGAGCTTGAAGACTGAAATCGATCAAAGTCCACCCCTAATAGCTAATATGTGATCGAAGCTAAACACTATGGGTGGTTTTATGGTGCACCCCCAAGAATGGGCGCACTCGTGAGGCCCTTGGTATAAACCATTGATATGATATAAAAAATAAAACCAATGATTATTAGAGTTTACCCCATAAACTGCCAAACAAGTTAAAATGAAAATTTGTTATTTATTCGTAAGTGTCTATGATTATTTAAAAAATGGAAGTAGTCATAGTTTAGACCTCCCCATATTAACAAAGGCTTAAACCTCTCTTCTTCCCTTCCGCAAACCTCTCTCTTCCCCTTCTTCCGATATGCATCAAAATCTGGATTAACAAATATGAAGGTATATCAAACACATCTACAAACAAGACACCACATTTGCCACCGCCTTTCTTTCCCTATGATTCCACCTCCTCAACATTTGCAGGACCGGAAGCTCCAAACCCACCCACACCTTCACCTTCCAGATCTCCACCATGGGCAAGAAGTGAAAGCCTCAATCTCTGACCCTGAACTCACCAAAGTCCCCGAAACAGAACCCAAATCATATTTTGAAACTTAAACTTAATTTTTTATTTTTTTCTTTTACTTTTGATGACTGTTTGGGAACTGGGTCGATAGCAATAAGGTTCGCTTTGGGTGTGGCGGCGACGCATCATTGGAGTGACGGCGGTGGCAATTTTTGGTTCATATTTTTTTCAGAGTCGAGAGTCGAACCGGACCCATCTGATGATGATAGGTTCGGTTCAGTAATTTTGGAATAGAACCAATTACTATATTTTAATATTTATTATTATTATTATTATATATTATTATTAATATATATTTTAATAGTTTTTTTATTATATTTAATATTTATGTATATTTTGAAATTTAATAATTTTTAGGGTCCGAACTGAATTTAATCGAACTAACCGCTTTTAATTGATTTGGTTTGCTAGCTTTGTAAATAAAAAAAAACTCTTAAAATCAAATCGAATCATTTTTTATTGATTCGAATATTTTTTACACCTAAAAACCAACCAAACTGACCAGTTAAATGAGGCCATTAACAAAGGAAATCTATGATCCACAACAAATCTGATAATTACAATAACAGGTCTTATACGGCAACTTGAATCCTCAAAGTGAAAACATTGTGCGTTGATAATATGGTAAGAATAAGAAATAAAAACTTGAAATGTAAAAGCTGGGTTATGAAACAAGTGTCCGCAAATCTTCAATTGAAGGTCTTGGAGGAATTGTTGGGTGGCTGTTTCTGGTGTAGGTGACAGGTGAGTGTTTCTCTTTTTACAAATTGGTCCTTTGCAAATTGACCCCTTTTACAAGTTATTTTATGTATAACTCCACTTTTTACTTATCATTGCAAGTTAAAAATAGGCATCACCGATGGTGACCAAAAGCAATGGCACCACCATAAAACAACCTAAAGACTATAACGTCTAAGATCAATGTCAGTGCAGATGTCAGAATCCAGTTATACAATCAATCCACTTCCATAGATGTTGAGATTGTATGCTTGCTGCAACAGAGGGATGTTTTAGAAAAAAAGATTTGGCTTTAGGAAAAAAAAAGATTTGGCTTTAGTTGTCTTTTCCAATTATTGATGTCAAATAAATCACAAAATCTAACATTTAAGATTAATGTAGATTGAATTTAAATATGTTTCATATTGTTTAATTATCAAAATAAACTATTTTATTAATATGTTAGATTATTTTTTACAATTGAATGTATTATATAAAATTAAAACTATATAATTTAATTACAACTAATTTAATCGTGTGAACCTTGAACTAGTCTCTTCACTGATTTATTGACTGATCCGATTTTCAAAACATTGTTAAAGACATCCTTGGATTCTTAGTGGGGTTAAAAGTATCCTACTGGGTTGTGGTGAGGAAAAAAAAAGCTTTCCATACTAAACAAGCTCAAGCGTTGACAAGTCCATATTAACTGTCCCACCATCCCTTTCATAAACTCTCCTTCCCATATATTCCCATAATTTGCTTTATGACACAAAAAAAAAGAAAGTAAAACTGGATATGATTTATTCAACTCATCAACAAGTTACATTACAATATGAATATTGCCAGTTTATAGTGCTCAAACATTCATTTATAGCCGCTAAGGAGTTGAGCAAGAATTGGCAAGTGTACCAAATCGTGACAGTAATAAAGTGAGAGTAGAGTATCGCTCCAAACGAGGACTATTTGAGCTATTTAATGAATCAACGAATGCATTATTATCATGAACAATGGATTAAAAACAAGATATCTAATGACAAGCGTAGTGAACTAACAATGGTTAGGGATAGAATCTGCTCAATTCAAGCAACATTCACTCAGTTGATGTTCGAATTCACAAGATTAGATTAGGTTCAATTCCTTGATGCAAAGTCCCTTTGATTCAAGTCAAGAACCCTAATTCCTTAGGTTTTCTCAATTCAAATCAAGCATTAGGCATGAGAATCCACAATAACACACAATCATAAAGACCTATTCCTAGGCTCATTACAATTATGGTGATTAACTTCATATTCCAATTCAACAACCAACTTTCCAATTGTGAAATTGAATCTAAGGTCAATTCAAGGTTGATCAATCCAAGAAAAGCATTATGCAATGTAAGAAATCAATCAAAATGAATGAATTAATACTTGAATTACGCGAATAAATTCGTTTACACAAGAATCAAACTAAGAATGATCTACCCTAACCTAGAAAGTTCAGAAACACATTACAAATGGGAGAAAAACCATAAGAAAAGAGATAGAATCCATGAGGAGAGGCATTGGATATTCCAAATAAGCTCCCACAGAGGTAGAATCATCCAAGACTTATAAGAACTCTCTTCTCCCTTCATTTCCCACTCAAAAAAAAAAATGCCAAAAGTGTCCAAAAATCCATCCAAATCGTTAGAACACGTATATATAGCGATCAAAATTTCACGCCGAAGCTGAGCGCTAGCAAAGAAATTTTTTAGCATTGTCTCTCGGGTTGTGCATAGCGCCGAGCTGCTTTTGAGCCGAGCGCCGGTCTCGCAAATAGAAACTCGCTTCTCTCTCGATCCTCGCTAAGTCAGGCGATGATGAACCGGCCGAGCACTGGAATTTCATTTCTCTTTTCCTACACATTTTCAACAACTTTTAAGTGCATTTTTCCAAAAATTGAAATCTAAGGATCAAAACTCCGTCCAAATGAATGTGTGCATTTTCTTATCACTTTTCTCTACAATTCCTAAGATTATTTACACACTTATTCCTAGTTAAACTTATAAATTTACATATTTTGCACATTTATCACAACCCCAAACTTAGAGATTTACTTGTCCTCAAGCAAACATTTAAAGCTCGGGATAAGGGGTTTGAGAGATGGATTTTTATGTTCAATTCCTTGTGCAAAGACATTACTCATGCATGGCTTCCACCCCTTAACACTTTTGCAAAATGCACAAGCATCACACAATCAATGCATCAATTCCAATTGAACATATGCTTCCTGTTTTAAGACAATCAAACACACTACAAAATCAACTCCACTGAATGCACAAGATTTTCCCTTGCAACCTCTCTATCAAGTGTTTCACTCATCCTCACTTGGGTGCTATTTACTCTCAATTCCAATCACTATGCACTCCCCAATCCTAAACTTGACAAGATGTTAAGAATGAGGTCTTTTATTTGGTTGTAATGGGGCTAGGGTAGGGGTGGATAAAATCAAGGATAGAGCCTAAGCTACTTTGGCTTCAAGGAATATTGAATTTTGGGCTTCAATTGCTCAGCTGGACATCAAGTATATAAGCACATAACTTGTACTATTACCCCTTTTAGTTATTTACAACCCTATTTTTTCTTTCTTTCTTTTTTTTTCCTCATTTGTTACTTCTTTTGTTTCATCTTGTTTAATTATTTTCCTTTTTCCTTTCTATCCCTTCAATTTTTGCTTTTTTCTTTACTTTTGTATACTTTATATTTTTCTTTTTTCTCTTTTTGGCTTTTTCTATTTTTTTTCTTCAGAATTTGTTTTTTTTTCTTTTCGGAATTTGTTTTTCTGTTTTTTTAATAGGCATCTATAGTGGCCTACTCTTACCCTAAACTTAATTTGCTTGCTTGTCCCTAAGGAAGAGAATAACCCCAAACTTAAGTCCAAAACATTCCTTTAAGCCAAAATAGTGGGACAAAATTATTTTTTTCGAGTAAGGCTTGTGATGAGCTATCATGACAAGAAAAATGGGCCAAGGCTCAATTGGGCATAACAATGGCAAATGGTAGGATGACAATTATGGCCCTGAGTTTAAATAAAGAAATAATGCCTCAATCATATATGCATATGCAAAAACAATGCAACAAATGACAAGCATCGTGGCAAGAAAAAGTGAGAACATACAAGTGATGGACAATCCCACATGATGGAACAAGTAATCTGCTTGGGCTCAAAAGCTCACAGCTCATGATTGTGTGCAAGAGAAATCAGGACATCTAGTATTGCACATTCATAGTAACGAACGATTGCCAAAAACAAGTCACAAGGATCAAAGGTCTCAATGAAATCATATGTTCAACTAGTACAAAATGCATGATGCTAGAAATTTTAGCCAAGCAAAAGTGTCATGCTCATAAAGTAATCCACACAAAAATCAATTCCTAATCACAAGTTTGTGCAAATTATTGAAATGAGGGTTGTAAAGTAAAGAGTTAGGAGCACTTCCCCTTTCTTCTTTGCATGGATGAGTCACATGCACCGATATTTTTTCAGGGCCGCCTGGGCCAGCTGTCGAGGGCGCCTAGCACCGTAGGTCCATGATTTCCTGCAATTTCGTGCTCTCTTTATGCCCAGCGCCAGCGTGAGCGCCCAACACTATCGTAGGACCATTTGCAGCAGTGATTTTGTTGATTTTCTCTTAATTAAACCTACTCAATGACACAGAGCAATTATTATTCGATAAGGGGCACCACAATCTCAATTTCCAATCACACAAAAAAAGTGAATGATTATGCAAAAATAAAATAAAGCTCCAATATATTCTTGGGTTGCCTCCTCCTAGCGCCGCTTCTTTTGTGACACTCGGCCGACGAGGCGGGAGTGGTCACCGGTGCAAGAAGGCACGATCAAGGAGCGGCTCTCGGGGGCTTCTAGGTGAAGGGACACATGAATGAACCTAGTTACACATCTAATGAGAGGGATCCCGAGACAATGTAGGTATGAGACCATACAGTTGATGGTGACTTATATGAATTGATTGGTACTACCTATACCAACAAGATGCATCTTCTTTTTGCTAGCCCATCACTTATGAACTCTACAGTTAAGCGTGCTTGACTTGGAGCAATTCTGGGATGGGTGACCTCTTGGGAAGTTTTCCCAGGAAGTGTGTGAGTAAGGATAAAGCACGCTGAAAAGACTCGTGTTGGTTTGTGGGGACAGTCGTCAATCCATAAAGCAGCCATGGATGTTACAAATGGTATCGTGAGCGCAGACTTCTCCCAAAGACGGTGTGGTCCCGATACTGTGTAGGTATGGGACTATACAGTTGATGGTGGCTTATATGAATTGATTGGTACTACCTATACCAACAAGATGCATCTTCTTTTCGGTTGCCCATCACTTAATAACTCCACAATTAAGTGTGCTTGACTTGGAGCAATTCTGGGATGGGTGATCTCCCGGAAAATTTTCCCAGAAGCGTGTGAGTGAGGACAAAACACATTGAAAAGACTCGTGTTGGTTTGTGGGGATAGTCGTCAATCCATAAAGCAGCCAGGGATGTTACATCTTTAACATCATTAGCTCGACGCCCGAATGTTCCTTTCATGGTGGCCTAAGATAGAAGGAAATTTAGGCCCTTTATTCTTTTCAACATTATGCTTCTTTCCTCTATCAAAAATCTTAAATTGTGCTCTAAGTAAGTCCTTTGCAATCTGCCAACTTAGCTTAAGAAACCTGACATGTGCTGAAATTAGTATTGGCCAATGATGTTCTTTATTGTTGAATTTTGATACCCAACTCAATATCTCCTCGAGGTTGTGATGACTAAGTGGTGGCAAAAACTTCTTTGTATTTACTTCCTCCTCCTTGTATTTTCATCATGATGTGCTTGAGCATAGGGAGTAAATATGTTGATTGAATTGTAATTCCCATCAACCTTCACAACAACTTCTTTCTGTGACTTGTCCTCATTGAGAAACTCTTCCAAGGTGCCTTCAACATGTTCTTCTTCTTTACGATCCTCTTCTTCTTCATGGCTATAGGTTTGATCATCGAAAAATGAATATTGAAATGCATCAACCATTTGTTTTGATAGCTGGCCTACTTGATATTCAAGATGTTTGAGTGAATCCTTTTGTCTATTAAAATGAACCTTTGTTTCGCTCATGAACCTAGGACCAAAGCATCTTCAAAAATTGAAGTCCTTTCCTTTTGAAATTGTTGTTGAGGGTTTGGTTCTTGGAAATTCTGCCATGTTCCCTCACAAGTACCATTTACATGGTTTCCCTCACAAAAATCACATACATTTTGGTTAGAATATACTGCACCTACTTTATTTCCATGTAATTGTTCGTAGATATGCGATAATTGTTGCAACAACAGATCATTTTGTGCATGTAGGTAACTCCAAACATTGTAAGTATAGTTAGAGGCACAAACAGTGGAAAACAAATTCAAAAACACAATGAAGAACTACAAAAAGAAAATCAAGAACAAAACCTATGGAAAACAACTAAAGGAACAACAATTAAAAGAAAAACACACACACAATAAAAGTTTGCTCAGATTAGTAACTCCTTTGCTTTGTTGATATTGAAATCAACAATCCTCGCAAACTGGCGCCAAAAACTTGTTGAAGAATTGGCAAGTGTACCAAATCGTGACAAGTAATAAAGTGAGAGTAGAGTATCGTTCCCAACGAGGACTGTGTTCCAATTACCAACTTACAAATTAATCACTATTTGAGCTTACGAATGAATCAACGAATGTATTATTATCATGAACAATGGATTAAAAACAAGATATCTAATGGCAAGCGTAGTAAACTAACGATGGTTAGGGATAGAATCCGCTCAACTCTCCTCTTATTCAACTCACCGCACTCTCAATTCAAGCAACATTCACTCAATTGATGTTCGAATTCACAAGATTAGATTAGGTTCAATTCCTTGATGCAAAGTCCCTTTGATTCAAGTCAAGAACCCTAATTCCTTAGGTTTTTTCAATTCAAATCAATCATTAGGCATGGGAATCCACAAGAACACACAATCATAAAAACCTATTCCTAAGCTCATTACAATTATGGGGATTAACTTCATATTCCAATTCAATAACCAACTTTCCAATTGCGAAATCGAATCTAAGGTCAATTCAGGGTTGATCACCCAAGAAAAGCATTATGCACAGAAGAAATCAATCAAAATGAATGAATTAATACTTGAATTACGCAAAGAAATTCGTTTACACAAGAATCAAACTAAGAATCATCTACCCTATCCTAGAGAATTCAGAAACACAATACAAATGGGAGAAAAACCATAAGAAAAGAGATAGAATCCATGAAGAGAGGCATTGAATCTTCCAAATCTGCTCCCACAGAGGTAGAATCGTCAAAGACTCATAGGAACTCTCTTCTCCCTTCGTTTCCCGCTCAAAAGAATGCCAAAAGTGTCCAAAAATCCATCCAAATCGGTCAGAACGCATATATATAGCGATTAGAATTTTGCGCCAGAGTTGAGCGCGAGCAGCAAATTTTCATCATTTTCTCTGGTTGTGCATAGCGCTAAGTACTGGTTTTTGGAGCTTAGCACTGGTCTGCAAATAGAAACTCGGTCTCTCTGTTCCTGCTAACGCTGGGTGCTGATGAATCGGGCTGAGCGCTGGAATTTCATTTCCTCTTTTCCTACACATTTTCAGCAGCTTTTAAGTATATTTTCCCCAAAAATTGAAATCTATGGATCAAAACTCTGTCCAAATGAATGTGTGAATTTTCTCATCACTTTTCTCTACAATTCCTAAGATTATTTACACACTTATTCCTAGTTAAACTTATAAATTTGCATATTTTGCACATTTATCACAACCCCAAACTTAGAGATTTACTTGTCCTTAAGCAAACATTTAAAGCTCAGATAAGGGGTTTGATAGATGTATTTTCATGTTCAATTCCCTTCTGCAGCACATTACTCTTGCATGGCTTCCATCCCTTAACACTTTTGCAAAATGCACAAGCATCACACAATCAATGCATCAATTCCAATTGATCACATGCTTCCTATTTTAAGACAATCAAACACACTACAAAATCAGCTCCACTGAATGCACAGTATTTTCCCTTGCAACCTCTCTATCAAGTGTTTCACTCATCCTCTCTTGGGTGCTATTTACTCTCAATTCCAATCACTATGCACTTCCCAATCCTAAACTTGACAAGATGCGAAGAACACATATCACAAATGCTAATGCAACACATATCATAAGGTCTTTTATTTGGTTGTAATGGGGCTAGGGTAGGGGTGGATAAAATCAAGGATATAGGCTAAGCTACTTTGGCTTCATGGAATATTGAATTTTGGGCTTCAATTGCTAAGCTTGACAGAAAGTAAATAAGCCCGTACGTGTTTTAGGAAACATGAGTAGCATCTTATCACATTCAAAAGTGGGGTGACAAGCTCTCAAATAGATTTCTTTCTTATTAGGAGATCAAATAGAAAGTTTTGTTTGGATTGTAAAGTCATACCTGGAGAGAGCTTGACTACCCAACATAGAGTCTTGGTTATGGATGTAAGAGTTAAGAGGAGTGTGAAGAGAAGAGGCCACTAAAAGGTTTCAAGGATCAAGTGGTGGTAATCAAGGGTGAAAAACAAAGGATCTTCCAACACAAGCTTTTGGAGGGATGGTTTTGGGTGGCAAACGGAAGTGCAAATGATATGTGGGACAAGATGGCCAAGGGGATTAGGAAGGTAGCTATAGAGACGCTTGGTGAATCAAGAGGATTCGGACCTAGGGGTAAAGAATCCTGGTGGTCGGACGAAAGTATGCAAGCTAAGGTTCAGGTTAAAAGGGAATGTTTTAAAGCTTGGTCTTTATGTAAAAATGCCGAAAATTGGGAAAATTATAAGGTGGCAAAAAAAAAGGCCAAGAAGGCAGTGAGCGAAGCTAGAACTAAAGCTTTTGATGGGTTGTACCAATCCTTAGGCACCAAAGATGGTGACAAATCTATTTATAGGCTTGCTAAAAACATGAAAAGAAAGACAAGAGACTTGGACCAAGTGAAGTGTATTATGGATGAAGAAGGTAGAGTTTTGGTTAAGGAACAAGATATTAAAGATAGATAGAAGAATTATTTCCACGAGTTATTTAATGAACGATTTGAAGTTTTATCATGGTCACGGGTGCTTGAAATCAAAGAGGAGGACCAAAATTACACTTTTCTTCGTAGAATCCAAGAGCATGAGGTAAAAGAAGCTT
Source organism: Sophora flavescens (assembly GCA_030762895.1). NCBI lineage: Eukaryota > Viridiplantae > Streptophyta > Magnoliopsida > Fabales > Fabaceae > Sophora > Sophora flavescens. The sequence goes on along the minus strand of CM061065.1, from coordinate 25,726,858 downwards.
TGAGAAGGATGGATAATTGCAAGGAAGTTGGACCGGACAATATACCTGTGGAGGTATGGAAGAGTCTAGGAAATAGAGCCATTAGTTGGCCCATGAAGTTTTTTAACGAGATTATGAGGTCAAAGAAAATGCTGGACGAATGGAGGAGAAGCACTTTAGTTCCGATTTACAAGAACAAGGGAGATATACAAAATTGCGCAAATTATAAGGGGATTAAGCTTATGAGTAATACTACGAAGCTATGGGAAATGGTGCTTGAACGGAGACTAAGAAAAGAAACCAAAATCACCGACAACCAATTTGGTTTTACGCCCGGGAGGTCGACCATGGAAGCAGTTTACTTGCCACGACAAGTGATGGAACAATATCGAAGGGATAAAAAAGATTTACACATGACCTTCATTGATTTGGAGAAAGCGTATGATAGGGTTGTTGTTTTGGCTTAAACGACTCAAGAGGGGGGGTGAATTGAGTTTTCAAAGAAAATATTTCCCTCTTAAAACTTTTTTCACAAAGCTTTATAAATCAGAGTTGCGGATTTGTGTTCTCAGGATCTTTTATAAAATCGATGAAGGGTTTTACACAAAATCTTGAATAAAAGGTGATGAGGATAAGAAAGATTAATAACGAATAGGTTCAGGTTCAATAACTCAGTAATAACAAGATACAGTTTATACAGATCATGAACATAAATTATAATTGAACTTTAAACATCAAAGTCATGGTTCTTGAATCATAAAATGCAAAGTAAAGGAGTTTGAGTTTAGAGATACTACACAACCAGATTTATCTTGGTTCATCCACCACCACTATGACCTATATCCAAATCCCCACTTCACCTGTGGGATTTCACACACTAACACACAAGCTTTACCTGTAGCTTAATAAACCTTCACACTACAGAGAACTACTTCACCTCGAGATACCACACTCTTGTGAAGAGCCTCAATGTTCAACCTTAGGGATACCTCACCCTAATCACTCAGAGAGACACCCTCCCTCTCTTTACAATCGAAAAGTAAAACAAAAGTTGATTCCTAACTCTTAATAGTCAGATAAAACAAATTGAAGCACTTATGAGTATTGAAACACTTTTTTCACAGTACGCTCAATGAATATGATGAATGATATGTGTATCGTTATAATTCTGTTGTTATTCGTTATGATTCTTTTTTAAGTGTTCCTTTGATCCCTCTTTATGTATAAAACAAGTTATAGTTGCTGGGATCAATCAAAACGGATTTGGATCTGATTTAATGAACTGTTTTCTTGATTCTCATTCTCGAGATAAGATTCTAATTGTTCTTATCCATTTGGAAAAATAGCCGTCCATCTTAAACAAAATTGCCGCGTCCATTTGCCACGCGTCGTGACGGAAATAATAACACAAAGTAATTGGACGTGCTCCAACTAGTAGGCGAGCGCTTGTATCACTTTAGTAGACGAGTGCTTCTGTCACTTTAGTAGACGTACGCTCGTGTCATTTTAGTAGACGTGAGATTCTGTCACTTTAGTAGACGTGAGCTTCTGTCACTTTCTTGGACGCCAACTTTTACCACTATTGGACGAGCGCTTCTATTATTCCCAGTATTGTACGAGCGCTTATATTATTCCAGTGTTGGACGAGCGCTTCTATTATTCCAGTGTTGGACGAGCACTTCTATTATTATTTCCAAAAATAATTTTCATTAACGAAAACTTATTCCTTTTAATGTAGGTTATGAAAAATGATTTTCTTCATGCATCTTTCTTAATTGAGCTATTTGTGAATAAGAGATTTCATCTCTTACAAATCATCTAAGACTTGACACTAATTTCTTCGCTTAAGCTTTTGTCTTGATGATTCCTTGATCTTCGTCCTTTCTCTTTGATTCCTCCAAGTTCTTCCTTGAATATTCTCCTTTGATTGCTCACTGAATTTGTTGAATATTGCTTGATACCTGTCTTTACAATTTGACACTAAACACTTGCATACACATTAAGTTGTATTTGTCATATATCAAAATCTCTCAGTCATTGAGTCTAACAATCTCCCCCTTTTTGATTATGACAAACCTTTTAACAAATTATAAGCTCAGAATATAAGTGTAGCAGACGCTTAGTGTTTTGATAGATTTATATCATGATATCAAAGCAGTCAGAGCAGAAGTATATCAGAGCAAAAAAAAAAATATTAACAGAGTATTAACAGAGCATAATTTGATTTACTCCCTGTAACACCCTACTTTTTATTTTTCGATTTTTATTTTTTCAGTAAAAATATTTTCGCTGTATTAACCGGTATAAATGTATTTATTTATATTTTTATCCGAGTTCATGGAGATTGATTTTTATGAAATAAAAATCATGTTCATACTCTACCTTAGGGTAGAAGCTTACGATAAAAATTTGGGTTGAAAATTCAGACGGAACCTGGTCTGCGTTTTCACTAACAGTATAATTTTACTGAGCAGAAAACCTAATTTTGACTCGTGAACGAAATGGTTTATATTTAAATCATATTTCCAAAGAGTTTGGTTAGTTTGAAAATTTTCAACCGAAAATGAAATATTATGCTTTTTACGGGCGTAAAACCCTAATCGGGGAACCAACGGGTCTGAAACGAAACTGCAGAGACTGTCAAGAGATCGGGACAATGAGTCATACATTATGACTCATGGAGGATGAGTCACCAAGCATTTATGAGCATTAAATGCAAGTAATCATGACATTCGTAAAAAGACCAAAATACCCCCAAGCTTTCATGCGTATTAACAAGACGCATCTACACACTCTCAACCACTCATTTTACGTGGTTGAAAACCTCCCACATCTCTCCAATTTCGTGCATCCACCTCCAATAAATCATTACCTATTTTTATTTTGTTTTCGTTTCATTATTTTCCTCTCAAAAACCGAAATCGGATAAACTACGGAGTTGCGAACGGACTTTCCGGGAACCGCTAACGGATAAGATCGGTTACGCATTGGTGAGTCACTTTGTGTGACCCAAAATCAGCCTTACCTCCATCAAATGTGAGCCACATATTTATTAACCATAGTTAAGCAAAGTAACCCTAGTTAAGTTAATTATTAACTATAGTTAAGCTTATATTAATTTAATAATCACAAAATCCATTAAACCAATTCCTTTTAACCAAACAAGGCATAAGATTACTCCTATAAATACCCTCCAAACCGTGGCCTCCCTCCCCTTTCACTCATCTTCTTCATTTCCTTCATTTCTTCACTTTTCTCCAAAAACACCATTGTTGATCTTCAAGAAGCTTCAAGTGATTTCCATTAACAAGATTGCCAAGATCCTCATCAATTCTTCTTCTACTTTTTTAACTTAGGTAACATGATCACCTCCTCTCTTTTAAGCTCTTGTTTTTCATATTTCTTGAGTTTCCATTTCTTAGATCTATAACTTCAATTAATTCTAGAAAATTGTAGAAAAATCATAAAAATGTGAAACCAATTTCTATGATCTAGTTATGATTCCTCCTTTATTTATCCAAGAGCATGTGATCAAAATCATTTCCCTTCCCTATTAATCATTTCCCTTGGTTGTGATAAATTGCCTTATATGATATTGAGATATTTGAATTATTCTGTTGATTAATGTGTTATGCATGATCTGCCTGGGTTTAATACTATGCTTAGATGATTTTAAGGAAAGATATATATTGCTCGGAGGTATTTTGTTTGGGTGAGAGTTTTGAATATGAATTAGAAGTGCCTCGCTATTATGGTATAGAATTAATGTGATATAGTATGTAAGTGGAGGTTATGAGGAAAAGCTTGAGGTACTAGGTTGTTATTGATAAAAGTCAGTGAGAATCATATGTTGCATTGGTGTTCATAACCGTGTATTTGAGATACACGAGGTCCGAAGCTCTCGTGGACCATTCCAAATTAGAATTTAAGTTGTGCAACTATAGTGTCATTGCTTTGCATGAGCACCCTTGACAGAGTGAGAGAGAGAATCAGGGTGTGCACCGACGGTACCGTGCAGCTATAGTGTCATTGCTTTGCATGAGCATTCTCACCATGGATGAGAATGTGCACCGGCGTTGGGAACGTGTCACTTGGACGATCGATCGACATCCCTAACGAGGGATGTGTGACAGATTAGTAGTGGCCACGCCAAAGATAAAGGTTTAGTTGCATGAGTTGATGGGTAGAGGATGATATAGTGAATTGAGGATGATTGTTGATTTTGAATGATGCGTGTCGGTGACTATTATTGTATTATATGCTATGAATCTTTTCCACTTATGATGATAGAACTGTTTCTTATCTCCCTATTTCTGTATTTTCGTGTATGTCTACTTTGTTACGTTAGAAGACCAGATGGACGAATATGTTGCTAAGGAGATGGATGGAGCCTTGTACGAGACGGAGGTTGTTGAGGAGTTGAATGACATTCCGTATGAAGATGACGCTGGAGAACAACCTACTGATTCTAATAATATAAAGTAGTAAGTTTAGGGCCAGTGAGTCATATAAGACGTTTCTTGTTTTCGCTTAGTTATATGCATGTTTGTATAAATAAGACTGGTGTGGGATCCTACTGAGAGGATACCCTAAACCGTGTTGTGTAAAATAAAGAATAATTATGTGTGTATTTATGTAATATAGTTTTGGTGTGTTTTGTATTTGTAGAAGTTATATGATTATTATCTAAGTTTTTAATTTTTACGTATTTTCAACAGTAAGCGCGCGATTAAGTAAATAAATATTAAGGATTTAATGTAATAACACAATGGGGCATAACGGGGTGTCTCATTTGGTGGTATCAGAGCAGTTCGATTCTAATCGGACTGTGAGGTCTAGGATGTGTTACTGGCCGTGTCTAGTTGAGTCCACATCGGATTTTAACTATGCTTAGAAGTTGGGTAGTGTGTCCAAACCCGTTGCGATAATTAGCATTATTATGGCATATGGTATTTATATACCTGTCTATGTAGTATTATATGTCATACTGATGAGAGAGGATGATTTCTGTTACAGAATCATGGATAATGGAAGAAGAAGTCCGATTATTAGTGGCGATAGATCTCCTGAGGGAACCATTGGAGCTGACAATGGTGAGGTTAATCCTAATGGAAATGGAGGAGAGTCATCTGCGACTCCCAATATCATGGAAACGATAGCTGCTGCCTTGCTATTTCAAACACAGCAGAATACGAAGATGCTACAAATAAACAAAGAGCAGCAGGAACTGCAGAATCAAATAACAACCATTGAAACTGAAGAGGCAGAATTGATTACTTTCCTAAAAGGGAAGCCACCACAGTTCCGAGGGGACTATGACCCAAAGAAGGCATAATGGTGGGTGCAAGAGATAGAGAAGATATTTGACACCATGCGCTGCATGGAGGAGAGGAAAGTGACTTATGCTGTATACATGTTAACTGGAGAAGTAGAGTCTTGGTGGAGAGGTAAGATAAGAATACTGGAGTTAGAGGGTAGGATTATCTCACGCGCTTGTTTACTGAATGCTTCTTCGAGAAGTATTTTCCGAATGTAGTCCGACGTGCGAAGGAGAGGAAGTTTACTAGTCTCCGACAAGGATGCATGACTGTAGGTGATTATGTATCACGCTTTGAGGCTCTGATTAAGTTTTCAGAATTCTATCAGTGATTCCCAGATGAGGATTGGCGGTGTAGAAGGTTTGAAGAAGGATTGCGACATGAGCTGCGAAGAGCTGTAGTGTATTTAGATATTCAGTGTTCTCCGGAGTTGGTTGATAGTTGCAGTGCTATAGAAAGCATAGACCAGAGGCAAGATGCTGAGCTGAAACAACCAAGAAGTGGAGGCCCCAATCGATCAGGTTCTCCAAGGAGGGTAGAGAGTGGTTCTCAAGGGAGATGGGGACCATATACTAAACCTAGGCAATGTACCGCACCAACACTAGTGGTTAGATCAGATCAACAACAACAAGTCTATGTTTGCTTCGGATGCGGAGGATCGCATCATTTTAGAGATTGCACGGAAAAACCTAGTTGTTTCCATTGTGGTAAACCAGGTCATTATGCTCGTAAGTGTAGACAGAGAAATAGGCAGCAGACGGTAGCTGCTGATAAAGGAGCTGGAAGTTATGGAGGTGAAGCAAGGAGAAGAGATCTAGGAGCAGGTCAGCAGCCACAGAAGAGCTTAACTTGCTTTAGATGCGTAGGACCTCATCATGTTAGAAATTGCAAGGAGAAACCTAGTTGCTTCCACTGTGGAAAACCTGGTCATATAGCTAGAGATTGCGGACAATGGGTCACTGGGAGAGTGTTTACAGTGAGGGGAGTTGAACCTTCTCACTCTGCAGATCCCATATAAGGTATGTGTCTGACATCAATGTCATATAGTTGTTAAGAATATGACATTTATTGAAAACACTTGTCGATAATCTTACGGAAGTGGAAATCGTGTTCTTGGTGGGAAAGTCTGAAGATGGTGACGGAAATCCGTAAGTTTTGTTAGTTAGTTATTGTGGTTTTCCTGCTTGTTTAAAATCAAGTACAGTGAAAGTATAGATTGTTGTGGGATAATTGGTATTAAGGGAACTTTATCTTAAGTGCTTGATATATTTGGATAGTATGGGTAGTCCTTAAAAATAATAAAGAGATAACAAATTAGTTTGGAGCTTATGTAGTATAGGATTTATTTGGTTGAAGCTTTGTAGCCTTTTATTTTTGAGATAATGGTTATAATGATATGTTGTTCTTGTTTAAATGGTGAGTTAGGATTTCACCTTAAGCTCTGATGGTTATGGATTACAATTAAGACTTGATTGAGCAACATATAATCTAGGTATAGTACCTAAGTATTGTTTCCCTATAGTAGGATAAATAGGAAGTGATGGGAGTTTTGAGATATAGATATGACTGGTAAGATTAAGATCAGTATCAGTGAGTGAGACCATTAGTATAAGTCAAAAGTTGATCGAGGCATAGTATTACTAAGAGAATCCTAAGGCAACGATCGAATGCTCATAGTTAAGATTGATGGTATTACCAAAGTTGAATATGAACAGGAAAGATAATTTCTTTGGTTTTAGTTGCATTAGGAGGTGCAATAATGTTCTTTTGAGGTTGAGATGTATGATCTTGATATAATTTAGAATAGTGAAATACATTCTAAGGAGCTAAGACTGTGATTGGATACATGAAGTAGGAAGTTAGGGTAGTATTGATTGTGGTGTTAATTGCGGGTAATGGTAGAAGTTAGATGTTGAAATAAGGTTTTCTAATGGATCAGTAGTAAGTAGAGGAAGGAATTAAGTTTTGATCATGTCCTTTAAGGATGTTAGATCAAGTTGGAAAGGTTAAGAACAATGAATGGAATATAGTGAGGGATAAGTTCTAGGATAAATAGAAGGATATAAGAATGAATTCTCATTTATGAAGTTACACTCACCTAGGGGAAAACAGCGATGAGAAATATAATGTTGGAGCTTTAGATTAAGATAAGATTACAAGATGATGTCTAGTGTTGAGTTAAGAAATTCCGAGGACGGAATTTTTTTCTAAGAGGGGTAGTAATGTAACACCCTACTTTTTATTTTCCGATTTTTATTTTTTCAGTAAAATATTTTCGCTGTATTAAACCGGTATAAATGTATTTATTTATATTTTTATCCGAGTTCATGGAGATTGATTTTTATGAAATAAAAATCATGTTCATACTCTATCTTAGGGTAGAAGCTACGATAAAAATTTGGGTTGAAAATTCAGACTAACCCTATGTGCGTTTTCACTGACAGTATAATTTTACTGAGCAGAAAAACTAATTTTGACTCATGAACGAAATGGTTTATATTTAAATCATATTTCCAAAGAGTTTGGTTGGTTTGAAAATTTTCAACCGAAAATGAAATATTATGCTTTTTACGGGCGTAAAACCCTAATCGGGGAACCAACGGGGTCGGAAACGAAACTGCAGAGACCTGTCAAGAGATCGGGACAACGAGTCATACATGATGACTCATGGAGGATGAGTCACCAAGCATTTATGAGCATTAAATGCAAGTAATCACGACATTCAGGTAAAAAGACTAAAATACCCCCAAGCTTTCGCGGGTATTAACAAGACGCATCTACGCACTCTCAACCACTAATTTTACGTGGTTGAAAACCTCCCACATCTCTCAAATTTCGTGCATCCACCTCCAATAAATCATTACCTATTTTATTTTGTTTTCGTTTCATTATTTTCCTCTCAAAAACCGAAATCGGATAAACGATGGAGCTGCATATGGAATTTCCGGGAACCGCTAACGGATAAGATCGGTGACTCATTGGTGAGTCACTTTGTGTGGCCCAAAATCAGCCTTACCTCCATCAATTGTGAGCCACATATTTATTAACCATAGTTAAGCAAAGTAACCCTAGTTAAGTTAATTTTTAACTATAGTTAAGCTTATATTAATTTAATAATCACAAAATCCATTAAACCAATTCCTTTTAACCAAACAAGGCATAAGATTACTCCTATAAATACCCTCCAAACCGTGGCCTCCCTCCCCTTTCACTCATCTTCTTCATTTCCTTCATTTCTTCACTTTTCTCCAAAAACACCATTGTTGATCTTCAAGAAGCTTCAAGTGATTTCCATTAACAAGATTGCCAAGATCCTCATCAATTCTTCTTCTACTTTCTTAAATTGGGTAACATGATCACCTCCTCTCTTTTTAAGCTCTTGTTTTTCATATTTCTTGAGTTTCCATTTCTTAGATCTATAACTTCAATTAATTCTAGAAAATTGTAGAAAAATCATAAAAATGTGAAACCAATTTCTATGATCTAGTTATGATTCCTCCTTTATTTATCCAAGAGCATGTGATCAAAATCATTTCCCTTCCCTATTAACCATTCATGGCCGAGACTAGGTAGGAAAATGGGTTTGGTGTTTTGTTGTTTGTTTTGAATGTTAGTACTTGACTTAAGTTCTATAATACATGTATAGATTAAATCCAAGAGCTTAGGTCCAACAAAAATCCCTAGCTTAAATTCCTAATATGGGCCGAAACCCTAACCCTAGAGGTTAGAGGATTTTGTTTCAAATTTTAGTCTTGTAATAAGTAATCTATGTTAGTTAAGACTCTAGTAACCAAGATCCAAAAGATGGCATTAAGAAGATAATTCTAAACCTATTTTCTAAGTCTTGGCCGAACCTAGCCCTAAAGTGTCATAGATGGTTGTTAGTTGATTAATTATAGTTATGTTGTTTGAATGAAGGTGGTTGTGTTAACTCGTGGCGGGATAACGAGGATCGTCGTGTACGTGTTTCCGGTGATAACTCAGGTGGGAGAAAGAACCATTCCATCGTCGGAACCGATAAGTAGTATATAATTTATAATAATGGTGTAGGACGACCTAAACCCTACTAGTGGTCGAGTAATCGACAATACCAAAATCGTATTGGAATCTTTTCCGTAAAACCATTGACGATTTGGGAATTGTAGGTTTATCGCCTTAGGTTGATTATTCATATTTGAGGATGTCTGAATTATTTACTTTTGACTTGCTTGTGATACTGCTGGTTGAGGTATTCCATCCGCATGTGACGTATTGTTTCGGTGTTTAAATAATTATGATATTGAGGAAGTTTGCTTGTCTGTCACATGGCCGTGATGGTTGTCATGGCCGTGCCGTGACGGTTCCGTGTTGTAGGATTCTTGTCTTTGTTGTCCGTCACGATCAGTGATGGCTATCACGGCCAGGCCATGACAGAGTCTGACTTTGTTATTTAGTTGGTTGTGATAAATTGCCTTATATGATATTGAGATATTTGAATTATTCTGTTGATTAATGTGTTATGCATGATCTGCCTGGGTTTAATACTATGCTTAGATGATTTTAAGGAAAGATATATATTGCTCGGAGGTATTTTGTTTGGGTGAGAGTTTTGAATATGAATTAGAAGTGCCTCGCTATTATGGTATAGAATTAATGTGATATAGTATGTAAGTGGAGGTTATGAGGAAAAGCTTGAGGTACTAGGTTGTTATTGATAAAAGTCAGTGAGAATCATATGTTGCATTGGTGTTCATAACCGTGTATTTGAGATACACGAGGTCCGAAGTTCTCATGGACCGTTCCAAATTAGAATTTAAGTTGTGCAACTATAGTGTCATTGCTTTGCATGAGCACCCTTGACAGAGTGAGAGAGAGAATCAGGGTGTGCACCGACGGTACCGTGTAGCTATAGTGTCATTGCTTTGCATGAGCATTCTCGCCATGGATGAGAATGTGCACCGGCGTTGGGAACGTGTCACTTGGACGACTGACTGACATCCCTAACGAGGGATGTGTGACAGGATTAGTAGTGGCCACGTCAGCATAAAGGTTTAGTTGCATGAGTTGATGGGTAGAGGATGATATAATGAATTGAGGATGATTGTTGATTTTGAATGATGCGTGTCGGTGACTATTATTGTATTATATGCTATGAATCTTTTCCACTTATGATGATAGAACTGTTTCTTATCTCCCTATTTCTGTATTTTCGTGTATGTCTACTTTGTTACGTTAGAAGACCAGATGGACGAATATGTTGCTAAGGGGATGGATGGAGCCTTGTACGAGACGGAGGTTGTTGAGGAGTTGAATGACATTCCGTATGAAGATGACGCTGGAGAACAACCTACTGATTCTAATAATATAAAGTAGTAAGTTTAGGGCCAGTGAGTCATATAAGACGTTTCTTGTTTTCAGTTAGTTATAAGCATGTTTGTATAAATAAGTACGGTGTGGGATCCTACTGAGAGGATACCCTAAACCGTGTTGTGTAAAATAAAGAATAATTATGTGTGTATTTATGTAATATAGTTTTGGTGTGTTTTGTATTTGTAGAAGTTATATGATTATTATCTAAGTTTTTAATTTTTACGTATTTTCAACAGTAAGCGCGCGATTAAGTAAATAAATATTAAGGATTTAATGTAATAACACAATGGGGCACAACGGGGTGTCTCACTCCCTATTAATCATGTAAGATTATAAACTCCTTAGCTCCCCCTCAACATATGCATGTATAATTTGTCTTTTTCTCCTTTCTTTATATTATACTTTTTCTCATGTATAATTTGTTATTATCCCCTTCCTCTACATCTTACTTTTTCCTCCCCTTTTGGCATCATAAAAAAGGTAAAGAAAAGAAACATTCAAAGCAATAGAGAAGGTAAGCATTTTAAACATTCAAAACATGGCATATAAAATTGTTCATGATAGAGGGATAAGTTCAGGGACAAATCAAAGAATAAGTGCGTCCATTAATTTTCCTCCCCTTTTTAGATTGTCTCCTGTTTCTTTAGAGATTAGATATAGGATTGACCAATTATGCCCAATTCTCTTCTAATGAAAAAGAAGATTTCCTTGTTCAAGGGCTTGGTAAAGATATCAGCAAGTTGCTTAGTTGTATCAACATATTCAGTCTCAGTTTCTCTACTTTGTATATGATCTCTAATGAAATGATGTCTGATTTATATGTGTTTAGTTCTAGAGTGCATTATGGGATTCTTAGTTAGGTTAATTGCACTTGTATTGTCACATCTAATAGGAACTTGGTTTAGTTGCACACCATAATCAATTAATTGTTGTTTCATCCATAAACCTGTGCACAACAAACACTACCGTACTACATATTCAGCCTATGTTGTGGATAAAGCCACACTATATTGTTTCTTACTGAACCATGATACTAATGAGTTTCCTAGTAAATGGCAAGTTCCACTAGTACTCTTTCTGTCTAGTTTACAACCAGCAAAATCAGAGTCAGAATAGCTAATTAACGTACATGTAGCTCCCTTGGGATACCATAATCCCATGTCTTTTGTTCCTAACAGATACTTAATTATCCTTTTAACTGCTGTTAAGTGTGATTCTTTTGGTTTTGCTTGATACCTAGCACACATGCATACACTAAACATGATATCTGGCTTACTAGCAGTAAGATAAAATAGTGAGCCTATCATACCTCTAAATTTAGAAACATCAACAGGTTTACCTTGCTCATCTTTGTCTAGATAACATGAGGTACTCGTTGGAGTAACCATCTCCTTAGCGTTTTCCATGCCAAACTTCTTGATCAGCTCATTGCAATACTTGGTTTGGCTAACAAAGATTCCATTTTCAATTTGATTTATTTGCAGTCCAAGGAAAAAGTTCAGCCAACCCATCATTGACATTTCAAACTCACTCTGCATAAGACTTGCAAACTCTTTGTGCAAATTCTCATTAGTGGTACCAAAAATTATATCATCCACATATATTTGTACAAGTAAAATGTTGTGTACCATTTTCTTAGTGAACAAAGTTGTGTCAACTTTGCCTCTTTTAATATAATAGGACCTAAGCTGGTCGTAACTAACAGACACTACCGCCAAATGGAGCAACACAACATTCCTTGAACTAGACAGCCTTCTCCTTCTTGTAGACATCCTACCCCTTGTACGTCTCTGATATGTGTTGTAAGGGTGAGACCCAATATATAGATTTAACAAAATAACTAAATGCTTGCACAAAAGAAGACACATACACATATGCATAAACTTCTCAATTATAGCATACAGTTTATCAGTGGGTTTCACACCCCAAACATCAACATTGGAAAAACTATGCATGAACACTTCTATACATCATCTAAACATTCACACCTAATCTCATGAGATATCCCAACAAGTAATGAGTTGATAAGACTCCCAGGCACACAGCCAGAACACCAGGCACGCAGCCAGAACAGAATACCAGGCACGCAGCCAGAACAGAACACCAGGCACGCAGCGAGCAGAAACACACCGGCACGCAGCGAATGCGAGAATACCAGGCACGCAGCCGAGCATGAATACTGCACACGTCTGCCAATGCATTCAAAACACTATTGATTCATTCTTTTATTTGTGTTCAATCTTTCCTTGCCAAAGCTCAAAATGGCTTACGACCCACATAGTTTTAAAACACCCTTAAAACTTTTATTAAAACACAGGACCTCACAACAGGAGTGCTCAATCACGACACCTCTCGACCGATGCACCGTCTTAGGTTCGTGGTAGTAGAAAACATCTTCAAATGTTTCAATACAGTATACCTCACGTATACAATATAGGCCCTCAAAATCCAAATGACTGAGTCCATCACAACACGTAACATTAGTACCTCGACGCCTCGGTTACTAAGTCCAATCTGTACTTTCAACACGGTTAAATCAACTTTTTATTTTCAGAAATTCTTTTCCAAGGTAGAAATTCATTATAAAATCCTTAAATAATAAAAACTTAGTTTTTCACAAACCAATGAGACACTTGAGGTTTAATTTCCTCAAAATAGGCACTGCCGTTTCGAAAATACTTGCCGTCTATATTTTTCCAAATTTGCCGTCAAATATTATTTTTAAGGCTTTTTAAGCCAAAACTTAACGTTTTCCACTTAATTAATTTTCTAAAATCAAGATTAACTTATTTTCACCAATTAATTTCATAAAAGAATATTTTGTAATAATCCGGAATTTCTTACGTAAAAATTAGCAGTGCAAAAATATTTTCACGGTTTCGCTCTTATTGTGACTCATAATTCCCTTTTCCAGAAATAAATTATTAAAATAATAATATTTTCCAAAACTCCTCATTTTCCTCAAAATAAAATTCCTTTAATATTATATATCAATATTTTGCCGTTAAAACATTGAATATAATTTGCGTAGCTTTTTAAAGCTTTTATCCGATTAACTTTAATTGAGCACTGACCACTGTCAAAGCTTCTCACACATCAACCAACAACTATATCACGTATATTCCCTAGGCAGATCATGCATCATAGCATTATAATATACAATTGCAGATAATCAAATAGTTTAAAAGCAGATCAAACACCGATACACAGATAAACAACACAACATACCACATAAACAGATAACCACAACCACATAAATTATACAAACTATACTACAAGCAAATGGTTATTGAGAAAAATCCCTCAAAGCGAGCTCCCCTACCTCTTGAAGACTCAAACTAACGGTTTCAAATAATCTCCCGATTTGATCCTGCTTCCTCCGTCGGCTTTAGGTCAAACCAACCCGATCGATTCCTTCATAACGAATTGCAACCAAAATAAATCAAATCAAACAAAAACATACTTGACTCATGGAGGTTAAGGTTCGGCCTCAACAACTTTTCTAGGTTAGGAAAGTTAAAATTTTGTTAACTTAGGGATTTATGATCCATAAGTAACTTAAACATGATCAAGTACTTAAACCAAGATTATGAACCAAGAACATAAACTAAAACTCATCTAGTTCCAAGAACTAGGGTTTCGGCCAAGGTCTGAGTTTGGGGTTAGAAATCTCTAAAATTTCTAAACTCTTGGATTTAATCAACATACAAAGCTTAGAGTTGGATTCAAAGATTACAACAACTTTTGAATCACAAAATCATTAAGTGATCATACCTAGGGTTTCGGTTTTTGAAGAAACAAATAGGCTCAAGTTTGATTTTTGATCTTCTATATACTTGAATACAAGAACTATCAAGTTATAATCATGAATCAAGGCATGAAATTGAAACAAAACCTAAGAACACAAAGTTAACCTAGGTTCGGCCCAGTCCAGATTTTAGGGAAAGAAATTTCTCATGATCTTGTGCTTCTAGATTATGAAAATAGAGATGATTATAAGATCATAGCAATTGGTTTCATGTCAAAAGGATTTTTCTAGAATTAGTTATGAATTTTTGAATCTAGCTCCATGAACTTTGAACAAATGAAGAACATGTTGATCTAAGTCATGAATCTACAAAAGTGATGAAAAGAAATGATTTAAATGACAAGAGAATAAGTTATTACCTCTTGATGATCCAAGAAAACAAAGTTTGGATGATGTTCTTCAAGGTTTTTCTTATGGAGTTCTTAAGAAACTTAAGGGAGAAGATGAACATAGTTAGGTTTTAGAACAGTTTCAGTATTTTGGATAGATCTCTGAACATACTTGTCCGTTTTGGATGATCTTTATGTCGTTGAAAAGAAGAGAGAAAGATGAACAACTTTCATGTTGAAAGTTTTTCGAGATTCAGAATATAAAATGGTAAGAATTGCCAATCAAAATCTGACGAATTATGAACTCTTTGGAGCAAAAGAACATGAAAATGGAAAAATGGCTTAATGAAGAAGACAACCTATTTAAATGAAGAAAAAACCAAACTTAATGAAGAAGGCATTGGAGCCGTGGGTTTTGGGCAAGAGTTGGTCAACTTTTTCCAATGGCATTTGTTTGAAATTGTCATATAAAGACAAGGGCAAAATGGTCATTTTATAGGAAAATTTCACTTTGTCATAAATGTGCCATTATGGCCATTATGACTCGGATAAGCTCGTCATAAATACTCGGCAAATCGGTCAAATCCATCATCTCTGCTACGTTGCTGACTCCTCGATTCATCTGGCGCAAGCTCTTCCTAGAGATATCTCGACTTATACGCCCGCAACAAATATAATATTTTAATTTTTTTTACCAAAATTTTCAAAACTTCCAGTATCGTAGTAAATACGATAAAAACATTTTTCATCTCGTTCACGACTCAAAATTAGGTCTTCTGAGCAGTAAACTTTTACTGTCAGTGAAAATCCAGAAAACGGCAGACCGGCTTCCGTCTGAATTTTCAACCAAAAACTTCTCCATAACCTTATGAAAATAAGTATAACAAGGAAATGACCTTGGTTTATCCAAAATCATTTTCTAAATCTCGTATAAAAATATATGTTTATATATTTATTACCGATATTACGAAGCATCGAAAATCGGGGTGTTACATTACTACCCCTCTAAAAAAATTTCGTCCTCGAAATTTCGTGACATGAAGATAGACAGGAATGAAAGATCCCGAAGCCTTACGTTCACAAGAAAGTATATAAAAAAAATTTCATCAATCTGATAAGAATACAAGAATATTCTGTGCATAAAGATTCTTTAACAAATTCAGGGAAGTAAAAATGTATGATCGGTACACTTTTACAAACATGAATCTAAGAAAGTTTCTTCTCTCACAAGAATATATTTTCCAACAATTTAAAAGAACTATGGTCCGTCAAGAATTCGGACCGAA
Organism: Sophora flavescens; assembly: GCA_030762895.1. NCBI lineage: Eukaryota > Viridiplantae > Streptophyta > Magnoliopsida > Fabales > Fabaceae > Sophora > Sophora flavescens. The sequence goes on along the minus strand of CM061065.1, from coordinate 25,710,789 downwards.
TCACTTTCTACCAACCGTAAAAGTGACTAGAGCAAGTCTCATTTGAGAAACTAGTTTTGTCTAGAAAGCGTCTCTCCTGAACAAAATAGGACAGCCAAACATACTAAATGTCACAGTGACCAATTGAATAGTTGAAATTTGAAACGATCATCTCATGATAATCACAGGAACAAGTAATTTCAACAAATCCACACACAATCCATCGAATCAAAATATGAATTGTACCCAAACGAAATAGTGTAGGTAAGAGGTTACTGTCATGGTTTGAAGTTTCAGCTCCCCGCACATTATATACTCTACCCGCAGTATTTGGCTTGACAAAGATTGGTGTTATTGATACAGATCCACGCCTTGGCGCATTACATTCCTTCGCCCAATGTCCCATTTGACCACAAATTGAAACACTTAGCTCCCTTTGGTGCATTGCAATTCTTTGCCAAATGTCCCACTTGACCACGCTTGAAACACTTAGCTCCCCTTACAGGGCAAGTATCCAACATATGTCTTGTATCTCCACAGCTGGAACACCTTCTAACTTGACTTTGATTTTGATTATTTTGGCCACTACTCCCCGTCGTAACAAAATTCGAATGATGTTGTATATTCTGGTCATTTCCTGATGGACGGAAATAAGGCTTCTGCTAATTTCGTTCCTCTTTCCGATTCTGATTCTGGTTCTTGGAACGAGAGGGTCCTCCAACAGTTCCTCCATTGTCTCTTTCTTTCCTCATTAGCTCCACCTTCCTACACTTCTCAACTAAGGCTTGGAAATTCCGGATTTCCAATGGTAGTACTGATTCCTTAATCTCGAAACGCAATCCTTTTTCAAAACGCTCACACTTCCAATCTTCGGCAGGGTTGTTTTGGAAAAAGCGAAAATACTTAGCAAGTGATTCAAACCTTGCCACGTACTCTCCAACACTTAAATCCCCCTGTTGAAGTTGCAAAAATTCTTGCTCCTTCTCAGCTCGTGCACTTTGAGGAAAATACTTGTTTAAGAAGCTGGTTCGAAATACTTCCCAAGTAATTTCCCGATTCTCGGCTTCAGCAAACTGTTCGGTGCCCTTCCACCAATACTCACCATCGCCCACCAATAGAAAAGTGGCATAAGATATCTTCACTCCCTCAGGACTATGAATTAGTCTAAAATTTTTCTCTAACTCCTGAATCCATAAGTCAGCTTTCACAGGATCCACATCTCCATGAAATCGTGATGGATCTTGACGCCTAAAAGCGTTAAATTCTTGCCTTCAACAGCCTTATTCAGCTCGAATCTATGCCTGTTGATTATGGGCATTCATAGATGCAGTCTGATTAGCAATCGCAACTGCTACATTTTCCATTGCCTGAGCTGCATAATCCATTCCTTCTTCATAATCTTCATTCATATTACCACGACCGCCAACACGACCGCCTCTCTACGACCTTCTTCCACGGCCGCGTCCACGCCCCCCGTCCCCCGTCCACGTCCAGCTTCTGGTTCAACAACTGGTTCCATAACTGACCTATAAATCACAATCAGTTAAACCAAAAACCAGAAACTGAAACGTAAACATAGTCATTACCACACATTACTTCTAAGAAGTAATTCCAAACAGATCTTATTCAGAGAACACACAACATCCACATAATAGACCTATTTCCCAACATTCCCGAAAGACTCGACCAGCTCTGATACCACTAATGTGACACCCTAAACTCGGGTCATCACATGGTTATCCGTTTGCGGAAATAAAACTTAATTTACTGGTTACTTTCGGAAAATAATGTTTTCTCAACGTTCATATTTTCAAAATATGGTGATAAAATTTTTGTCTTTCTTTTAACTTCACAACCACAACAACAACAACGTAATCAAATTACATTCAGATACACAAAGTAAATAAATCTTACAACTATACTGCCTCATATATTTTCATACCTAAATCAACATCAGTTTTATCTTCAAAACATAATATAATATAATAGGACCTAAGCTGGTCGTAACTAACAGACACTACCGTCAAATGGAGCAGCACAACATTCCTTGAACTAGACAACCTTCTCCTTCTTGTAGACATCCTACGCCTTGTACGTCTCTGATATGTGTTGTAAGGGTGAGACACCAATATATGGATTTAACAAAATAACTAAATGCTTGCACAAAAGAAGACACATACAGATATACATAAACTTCTCAATTATAGCATACAGTTTATCAGTGGGTTTCACACCCCAAACATCAACATTGGAAAAACTATGCATGAACACTTCTATACATCATCTAAACATTCACACCTAATCTCATGAGATATCCCAACAAGTAATGAGTTGATCAGACTCCCAGGCACGCAGCCAGAACACCAGGCATGCAGCCGAATGTAACACCAGGCACGCAGCGGCAAGCAGAATACTAGGCACGAGCCGCAATGTAATACCGGAAACGCCTCACAATGCATGCAAAACACTTTTGTTTCATTCTTTTCTTTGTGTTCAATCTTTCCTTGCCAAAGCTCAAAATGGCTTACGACCCACATAGTTTTAAAACACCCTTAAAACTTTTATTAAAACACAGGACCTCACAGTCCGAGTGCTCAATCACGACACCTCTCGACCGATGCACCAGTCTTAGGTTCGTGGTAGTAGAAAACATCTTCAAATGTTTCAATACAGTATACCTCACGTATACAATATAGGCCCTCAAAGTCCAAATGACTGAGTCCATCACAACACAGAACATTAGTACCTCGACGTCTCGGTTACTAAGTCCAACTGTACTTTCAACACGGTTAAATCAACTTTTTATTTTCAGAAATTCTTTTCCAAGGTAGAAATTCATTATAAAATCCTTAAATAATAAAAACTTAGTTTTTCACAAACCAATGAGACACTTGAGGTTTAATTTCCTCAAAATAGGCACTGCCGTTTCGAAAATACTCGGCGTCTATATTTTTCCAAATTTGCCGTCAAATATTATTTTTAAGGCTTTTTAAGCCAAAACTTAACGTTTTCCACTTAATTAATTTTCTAAAATCATGATTAACTTATTTTCACCAATTAATTTCATAAAAGAATATTTTGTAATAATCCGGAATTTCTTACGTAAAAATTAGCAGTGCAAAAATATTTTCACGGTTTCGCTCTTATTGTGACTCATAATTCCCTTTTCCAGAAATAAATTATTAAAATAATAATATTTTCCAAAACTCCTCATTTTCCTCAAAATAAAATTCCTTTAAAACATTGAATATAATTTGCGTAGCTTTTTAAAGCTTTTATCCGATTAACTTTAATTGAGCACGACCCTTTATCGGAGCTTCTCACACATCAACCAACAATATATCACGAGATATTCCCCATGCAGATCATGCATCATAGCATTATAATATACAATTGCAGATAATCAAATAGTTTAAAAGCAGATCAAACACCGATACACAGATAAACAACACAACATACCACATAAACAGATAACCACAACCACATAAATTATACAAACTATACTACAAGCAAATGGTTATTGAGAAAAATCCTCAAAGCGAGCTCCCCTTACCTCTTGAAGACTCAAACTAACGGTTTCAAATAATCTCCCGATTTGATCCTGCTTCCTCCGTCGGCTTTAGGTCAAACCAACCCGATCGATTCCTTCATAACGAATTGCAACCAAAATAAATCAAATCAAACAAAAACATACTTGACTCATGGAGGTTAAGGTTCGGCCTCAACAACTTTTCTAGGTTAGGAAAGTTAAAATTTTGTTAACTTAGGGATTTATGATCCATAAGTAACTTAAACATGATCAAGTACTTAAACCAAGATTATGAACCAAGAACATAAACTAAAACTCATCTAGTTCCAAGAACTAGGGTTTCGGCCAAGGTCTGAGTTTGGGGTTAGAAATCTCTAAAATTTCTAAACTCTTGGATTTAATCAACATACAAAGCTTAGAGTTGGATTCAAAGATTACAACAACTTTTGACTCACAAAATCATTAAGTGATCATACCTAGGGTTTCGGTTTTTGAAGAAACAAATAGGCTCAAGTTTGATTTTTGATCTTCTATATACTTGAATACAAGAACTATCAAGTTATAATCATGAATCAAGGCATGAAATTGAAACAAAACCTAAGAACACAAAGTTAACCTAGGTTCGGCCCAGTCCAGATTTTAGGGAAAGAAATTTCTCATGATCTTGTGCTTCTAGATGATGAAAATAGAGATGATTATAAGATCATAGCAATTGGTTTCATGTCAAAAGGATTTTTCTAGAATTAGTTATGAATTTTTGAATCTAGCTCCATGAACTTTGAACAAATGAAGAACATGTTGATCTAAGTCATGAATCTACAAAAGTGATGAAAAGAAATGATTTAAATGACAAGAGAATAAGTTATTACCTCTTGATGATCCAAGAAAACAAAGTTTGGATGATGTTCTTCAAGGTTTTTCTTATGGAGTTCTTAAGAAACTTAAGGGAGAAGATGAACATAGTTAGGTTTTAGAACAGTTTCAGTATTTTGGATGGATCTCTGAACATACTTGTCCGTTTTGGATGATCTTTATGTCGTTGAAAAGAAGAGAGAAAGATGAACAACTTTAATGTTGAAAGTTTTTCGAGATTCAGAATATAAAATGGTAAGAATTGCCAATCAAAATCTGACGAATTATGAACTCTTTGGAGCAAAAGAACATGAAAATGGAAAAATGGCTTAATGAAGAAGACAACCTATTTAAATGAAGAAAAAACCAAACTTAATGAAGAAGGCATTGGAGCCGTGGGTTTTGGGCAAGAGTTGGTCAACTTTTTCCAATGGCATTTGTTTGAAATTGTCATATAAAGACAAGGGCAAAATGGTCATTTTATAGGAAAATTTCACTTTGTCATAAATGTGCCATTATGGCCATTATGACTCGGATAAGCTCGTCATAAATACTCGGCAAATCGGTCAAATCCATCATCTCTGCTACGTTGCCGAAATGGCCATTTGTGCAATGTACGCGTGTATTCAAGTTTCAAGAAAATCTGATGTTCATTAATATCTAGATGTATTGAATGGATGTACTGATGGATTAACCAAGTTCAAGACTATTAGTATGAAATTGGTTAATACAGCCCTGTACTCAACCCCTGTTCAAGAACCAGAATCAAGAAAATAGATTGTTATCAGACCCAAATCTGTTTTGATTGATCCCAACGGCTATAACTTGTTTTCTATATAAAGTGGGATCGAAGGATGACTTTGAACATATAGAAAATATCAAAAACAAATCAGAATTACACAAAATCAATTTGAGAGATCAATTGTGAAAATCATTCATCTTCTTGCTTGAGCTTTATTGTGAAAAGAGTGTTTCATTCTCATAAGTGCTTCAATTAGTATATCTGACTACTGAGAGTCAGGAATCAATTTTTCTGTACTTTTCGATTGTAAAGAGCGAGGGAGTCTCTCTATGTGATTAGGGTGAGGTATCCCTAAGGAAGAACATTGAGGCTCTTCACAAGAGTGTGGTATCTCGAGGTGAAGGAGTGCTCTGTGGTGTAAAGGTTTTTCAAGCTACCTGGTTAAAGCTTGTTGTGTTAGTGTGTGAAAACCCACAGGTGGAGTGGGGACTGGATGTAGGTCACAGTGGTGGTGACTGAACCAGGATAAATCTGGTTGTGTGGTATCTCTAAACTCAAACTCTTTAATTTCTGTCTTGCGCATATAACTGTGATCTTGATGTTCTATGTTTTCAATTGATGTCAGGTCTTGATCTGCATAAACAGAATAGAACCTTGAGTAAACTGTAATAATAACTGTGTATTCAATTCTATTCTCAAGGATCAATATTTGAATTGGTTCTTGCATCATATGTGATCAAATTCGAATAGCTTAATTTCTGTTTCTTAATCACTGGAACTGAAACCTGCAAGTTTGTTCTTGATTGTTAATGCTTGTATCTGAAACTTGCATAACTTGTTCTTAATATTTAAAGGTTTAATCAGTTTCTGTATTTTGCTATTACTGAGTTTTGAACTGAACTTCTTTCTGTTTGATTCAATCACTAAAGTGACAGAAGCGCTCATCTGACACAAGTGATAGAAGCACTCGTCCAACACAAGTGATAGAAGCGCTCGTCCACTAAAGTGACAGAAGCGCTCGTCCACTAAAGTAACAGAAGCGCTCGTCCACTAAAGTGACAAAAGCGCTCGTCCACACAAGTGATAGAAGCACTCGTCCACTAAAGTGACAGAAGCACTGATTTATCTTTTTGAACTGATTCACCTCATCACCTTCTATTCAAGATTTCATAAAAAGCCCTTCACTGTTTTTGTGAAAGATCCTGAGGCAACTCTGATTTGAAAAGTAAAGTTTTTGAAAAGGAAGAATTTTTGAAAACTTAATTCACCCCCTCTCTTGAGTCGTTGAAGCCAAAACAACAAGATTAACTAATCCATAAGATCATCAATCCTAGGGAAGGGATTCCTATTCTTAACGGTCACTTTGTTGACCTGCCGATAGTCGACACACAACCTCATATTGCCATCATTCTTCTTCACCAACAACACTGACGCTCCCCACGGGGATAGGCTAGGTCTGATGAACTGCTTCTGCATCAGATCTTCGAATTGTTCTTTTAACTTGACTAGCTATAGAGAAGACATTCTATAGGGTGCTATTGATATAGGCCCAGTGCCAGGTACTAAGTCTATGGCAAACTCCACATCTCTTTCTGGGTGTAATTCGTAAACATCCCCAGGAAACACTTCAGGAAATTCTTGCACAATAGGCACGCTGTCGACATCGAGAGGGCTCTCAACTTCCAAGGAAGATAGCATCATGTACACTTGGGCTCCTTCAATCATTGAAGCCTTAACTTGGTTGGCAGAGAGAAAGCTAGGATCCTTAGACTCCACTGGAGTTCCAAAAACTATGGTTTTATCGAAGCAATTCAGAAGAACATGGTTGGAAGATAACCAGTCCATGCCCAGAATGACATCAAGGTCTTTCAGAGGTAAGCATACAAGATCAACGATAAAATCTCTACCATCTATGGTAATAGGAATATTCTTGCATGCATAAGAAGTGAGAACATGTTTATTCGTGGGTGTGGCAACAACTAATCACACTCAAGAAGTGTCACAGGCAACTTAAGACTCTTAGCACATTCATATGACACAAACGAGTGGGTCGCACCCGAATCAAACAATACAGTTAAACGAACTTTATTAATGAGGCATATACCTTGGATCAAATCTTAGGATTGGGAGACTTCTGCTCCACTAAGAGTAAAGACTCTCCCCGTGGTGTTCAGTCGGTTGGCTTGAGGATTCTGACCTTTGCTCGTACTCTGTGGCTCCAACTTTCCCCCCTCGCAGTTCCGGCTGATGTGGCCATGCTTGTCGCACTTGAAGCAGATGATGTCCGTCTCCTTGCATTGGGTAATGAAGTGGTTCTGTCCACACATGCCGCAACGAAGAGGTCTAAAATCAGAAGAATCCCATCTCCTGGACCTGTCTGAAGAAAACTGAAACTTCTTGCCATCCCGCTTGAAGTCCTCGCCAGTTGGTGCGAGACGCGGCTTCCACTTGTTTCCCTGATCATTCATCTTGTTGCTCTGGTTATCTGATCCTTTGAAGGCTGAACCTCCAGACTTGTAGGCATCTTCATAGATCTGCACTTGTTCACTAAAACTGGAAAGACTCGAATCTCCTAGTTGCTGATAGCCTGCTTGATCTCTAGACACAGACCATCCTCAAACTTCACGCATTTGGAGCGATTGTCCGCCACAAACTGATACAGTGTATAGTAACGGGCGAGCTCCTCAAACTTAGCCGCATACTCTCCTACTGATATGTTGCCCTGCTTCAGCACCAGAAATTCCATCTCCTTCTTATCCTTGATATCTATCGGGAAATATTTCTCGAGGAATTTGTCCTTGAATACATTCCATGTGATCATAGTACCATCCGCCTGCAAGCACTGACGACAGTTCTCCCACCAAGGCTCAACCTCCTCAATCAGCATGAAAGATGATCTTCTGCTGGTCGTTGCATCCCATAGCTCGGAAGATCTTCTCGGTCTCCCTCATCCACAAACCCTCAGGATCGTAAGCTCCCTTGAAAGACGGCGGATTGTTCCACTGGAACTTGTCGAGACCCTGGAACTCAGCTGGTCCCCCGTTGTTGTTGGTGTTCTGGTTCTGGCCTATCGTGTTGGCAAGGAGTGCCAAAGCATCTGCGATAGCCTGGTAGTTTCTGCCTCCTCTTCCTGCCATAAGTTCCTGTAAACGCCCAAGACAACTTGTTAAATACAGGGAACTTAAAGCAGGAAAAGCTACGGCTCCTAATATAAAGCATCATTGTCTATAACAAGCATAGACAATTCAAACAAGAGCACACAACAGACTCGCAACAGACTCATACCACGCCCGGACAGGGCCGAACTGCTTTGATATCACTAAATGTGACCCCCTCTACCCCGCATACATTTAAAGCATTTAAAATATAAGATAAATAAAATAAACATGCATCATTTATTAAAAATTAAAACCAAACAATGGTTAAAGAACACCATATTGTGTCAAGTCTCAAAACGCGGAAAAATAAAACATAACATAACATAAAGAAAACCCAACCCCGATGTCACATTACAGAGCGGGTATAACCAATCCGGAAAATAACTTCAGATACAAACTGAACAGCTAACTAACTACTGTAAAACTGGAAATCCTAACTAAAGAGTTGCGGCTCCTCAGAGTCACTCCTCAACTGGCTGCTCGCCGTCCTCTGCATAAAAGATACATGGCAAAACAAAACAGAGCAATAGGGAGTAAGAAACATGAATATGAATATAACGGCAAGGAAGCAGTTAGCAAGACGAGCATACATCAAACAATCATGTTATAACAGACAACAATATAACATATCAATAACATCATACAAACGTTTATGCTATGCAATGCAACTCTGCTCCACTACTCCGTTATGCACTTGGATCCATCTATCTCAGGAAGTCAACTTCGGGGTTACATTTCCACATTGGCCAATAAGCACCATTGCCGGGGCAATCCAACCTACCTTGGTTGGACCTCTAGGACAGCCGACGCACCTTACTCACGGATGCGCCATAGCGGGGGTACCAGGTCCCACGGACGGCCAGATCATCTTTCTCACGGACAACCTCCCCCCTATGTCGAACATCCTCTAAAAACATCTCCGATGCAGGAATACATGCTCAGCACCACACACATGCACAATCTCCACCTCCTCTTGGGCCCATAGGCTACCCAAGTTTTTACACCATCAACACCTCGACTATCGAGGATTATCGTTACCGTTTCGTATTAATTAATTAAGCACTCTAGTTGTTCTGTACTAGAGATTACAACCTTGATCAACAAGAATCAAGGTCCCCTTGGCCACTAGGCTACCAAGGTACCACATCATCATTAACACTCTAGCCATTAAGCACTAGTGATTACCACCTTGACCATCATGCATCAAGGCCCCCTTGGCCATTAGGCTACCAAGGTATAGGAATCTTATCACTTTTCTTTGATATTAATGTTTTATTGGTATTTTATTAAGTCTTTTAGAGCATTTAGGGTGAAACCCCTTCTTCTGCACCATTCTGGTTTATGTTACGCACAGTGAGCACGGGGCGTGCTCACCCTCAAAGACGGCCGTGCCGAGCTCACGATCAAGCACGGCCGTCGCTGACTATCGGGCACGGGCATGCTCAGGCAAGGCACCCGATTCTGGTTTGAATGGGAGCACGGACGTGCTCCCTATTGAGCACTGGGACGTTCTCGAATGCGCATCTTATCATATGGGCAGAAGGGTCGAAACCCTATTGCCACTTGTTTGGGGACATTCTCAGATTCAATCCTAAGGTCCTTCTAATCCATAACTCATCAGTTTCGTTAATTTTTTAAATTAATGTTCATGTCTTACGAATTAAAGGGGAATTAGTCCTTTAGTCTCATTCCATTAATTGTCCCTAATCACTCAAGATCAATCCCTAAGGTCTAGCCAAAAACCATCAACAATAACCTCACATCTCATTACTACGATTTAGTCATATGAACAAAGGGGAACAACCTCCTTTAATATTGTTTAACAGTTTTATTGCATTTACGTCACGCGTTCATAATACCAAACACCAGCCAATACATCATCATATCATAATCATGACAAAGCACTCACTCATGGCATCATCACATTAACATGTTCATAATAACACTTAATCAATAATAACAGTCATGCCAATATCATAACAACAAACAGATAAACATCATATAGCAAACATGCATAAGACACATAGACATGTTATTAAGGGAAAGGGTTATGGGAACCCTTCATTTTACGCTACCCCAACCCTACATAATCATACTATTCCTTCTCCTTATATCTGGTATGAAGAATTCCCGTTACACTGACGACGCTCCTAAACCGGTTCCCTAGAATGGTTCGACGAACGATCCCAAGCCTTGGTCAACGTAAACAGGGTTAACCCATTAGTTCCCAATTCAACATAATGAAAAGGAACACAAGAGGGAAGGACATTCACCTTGCGTTAATTGGCACTAGCGCGTGATTGTCTCTCCCAAGGAGCATGAACACCAAGAACAGTTTGGGTTCAAAGGGAAGAGAGGGAGAGGCTGCAGTCACACTTAGGGTTGCATAAAGTGCCAATTTGAGGGTTGTAACTCGTAACCCTCACAATATGATGTCTGTATACACACTCAGACCTGAGCACGATCGTGCTTACTGTTGAGCACGGGCATGCTAAACTTAGCACCAATGAGACGCACCTGACTACGGAGCTCGGTCGTGCTCACTAATGAGCACGGGCGTGCTCACACCAGCGTCTACGAGACGCATGCAGCCTTAAGCACTGGCATGATGGCATATGAGCATGGGCATGCTCATGCATCTGGAAGGGATTTTTAACTTAAAAACCCTACTTAGCCCTCTCTAAACCTTCCTAACAAACAAGGTACACATAGAAACACTTATACAGAAAACGGGGTGTTACATCTTTCCTCTATCGAAAATTTTAATTTGTGCTCTAGGTAAGTACTTTGCAATATGGCAACATAGCTTAAGAAACCTGACATGTGCTGAAATTAGTATTGGCCAATGATGTTCTTTATTGTTGAATTTTGATACCCAACTCACTATCTCCTTGAGGTTGTGATGACAAAGTGGTGGCAGATACTTCTTTGTATTTACTTCCTCCTCCCTTGTATTTTCATCATGATGTGCTTGAGCATAGGGAGTAAATATGTTGATTGAATTGTGATTCCCATCAGCCCTCACAACAACTTCTTTCTGTGACTTGTCCTCATTGAGAAACTCTTCCTAGGTGCCTTCAACATGTTCTTCTTCTTTACGAACCTCTTATTCTTCATGGCTATAGGTTTGATCATCGAAAATTGAATATTGAAATGCATCATCCATTTGTTTTGATAGCTGGCCTACTTGATAATCAAGATGTTTGAGTGAATCCTTTTGTCTATTAAAATGAACCCCTGTTTCGTTCATTAACCGGACCAAAACATCTTAAAAAATTGAAGTCCTTTCCTTTTGAAATTGTTGTTGAGGGTTTGGTTCTTGGAAATTCTGTCATGTTCCCTCACAAGTTCCATTTACATGGTTACCCTCACAAAAATCAGATACATTTTGGTTAGAATATACTGCACCTACTTAACTTACATGTAATTGTTCAGAGATATGCGACAATTGCTGCAACAACATCTCATTTTGTGCATGTAGGTAACTACAAACATACATTCCAAACATTGTAAGTATAGTTAGAGGCATAAACAGTGGAAAACAAATTAAAAAACACAATGAAGAACTACAAAACAAAAACAAGAACAAAACCTATGGAAAACAACTAAAGGAACAACAATTAAAAGAAAAACACACACAATAAAAGTTTGCTCAAATTAGTAACTCCTTTGCTTTGTTGATATTGAAATCAACAATCCCCGACAACGCAGCCAAAAACTTGTTGAAGAATTGGCAAGTGTACCAAATCGTGACAAGTAATAAAGTGAGAGTAGAGTATCATTCCCAATGAGGACTGTGTTCCAATTACCAACTAACAAATTAACCACTATTTGAGCTTATGAATGAATCAACGAATGCATTATTATCATGAACAATGGATAAAAAACAAGATATCTAATGACAAGCATAGTGAACTTACGATGGTTAGGGATAGAATCCTCTCAACTCTCCTCTTATTCAACTCATTGCACTCTCAATTCAAGCAACATTCACTCAATTGATGTTCGAATTCACAAGATTAGACTAGGTTCAATTCCTTGCTGCAAAGTCCCTTTGATTCAAGTCAAGAACCCTAATTCCTTAGGTTTTTTCAATTCAAATCAAGCATTAGGCATGCGAATCCACAAGAACACACAATCATAAAGACCTATTCCTAGGCTCATTACAATTATGGTGATTAACTTCGTATTCCAATTCAATAACCAACTTTCTAATTGCGAAATTGAATCTAAGGTCAATTCAAGGTTGATCAATCCAAGAAAAGCATTATGCACAGAAGAAATCAATCAAAATGAATGAATTAATACTTGAATTACGCGAAGAAATTCGTTTACTCAAGAATCAAACTAAGAATCATCTACCCTAACCTAGAGAGTTCAGAAACACAATACAAATGGGAGAAAAAACATAAGAAAAGAGATAGAATCCATGAGGAGAGGCATTGGATCTTCAAAATCTGCTCCCACAGAGGTAGAATCATCCAAGCCTCATAGGAACTCTCTTCTCCCTTCGTTTCCCACTCAAAAGAATGCCAAAAGTGTCCAAAAATCTGTCCAAATTGGTCAGAACGCGTATATATAGCGATCAAAATTTCGCGCCAGAGCTGAACGCTACCAGCAAATTTTCAGCATTGTCTCTGGTTGTGCATAGCGCTGAGCACTGGTTTTGGAGCTGAGCGCTGGTCTGCAAATAGAAACTCAGTTCTCTCTGTTCCTGCTAACGCTGGGCGTTGATGAACCGGGCTGAGCACTGGAATTTCATTTCCTCTTTTCCTGCACATTTTCAACAGCTTTTAAATGTATTTTTCCCCAAAATTGAAATCTAAGGATCAAAACTCTATCCAAATGAATGTGTATTTCTTATCACTTTTCTCTACAATTCCTAAGATTATTTACACACATATTCCTAGTTAAACTTATAAATTTGCATATTTTACACATTTATCATATAGTAATAGAAACATCAGTTACTTTTGCAAAGTTTAAATGTGAACAAGACAGTCTGACGAATGAAGTAAGATAAGCATTATTGCCGCCCCACCATCCCTTTCCTAAACTCCCTTCCCATATATTCACCATAATTAGCTTTATAGCACACAAAAAAACAAGTAAAACTGGAAATGATTTATTCAACTCATCAACAAGTTACATTACAATATGAGTATTGCCAGTTTACTAGAGTGCTCTAAAATTCATTTACCACAGCTGGCAAGGAATTGAGAATCAAATAATAAGTTAGGCATATCAATATAAACACCAGTTACTTTCACAAAATTTAAATGTGAATATGAAAGTCTGACAAATTAAGCAATATAAGCATTATTGCTGCCCAACCATCCCTTTCTGAAACTCCCCTTCCCTTATGTTCCCCATAATTTGCATTATGGCGCACAAAAAAGTAAAACTGATATGATTTACTCAACTCATCAAAAAGTTACATTACGATATGAATTTTTCTAGTTCAGTAGAGTGCTCTGACATTCATTTACCATAGCTGACAAGGAGTTGAGCATCAAATAATAAGGCAGGGATAGTAATATAAACTTCAGTTACTTTCACAAAGTTTAAATGTGAATGTGACAGTCTGACAAATGAAGTAAGATAAACATTATAGCTGCCCCACCATCCCTTTCCTGAACTTGTCTTCCCATATGTTCCCCATAATTTTCTTTATGACACAAAAAAAAACCCAAGTAAAACTGGATATGATTTATTCAACTCAGTAGCAAGTTACATTACAATATGAATATTGTCCGTTCACTAGAGTGCTCTAACATTCATTTACCACAGCTGGCAAGTAGTTAAGCATTAAATAATAAGGTAGGCATAGTAATATAAACATCACTTATTTTCACAAGTTTAAATGTGAATGAGACACTCTGAGAAATGAAGTAAGATAAGCATTAAATTGCTGCCCCACCACCCCATTCCTAAACTCCCGTTACCATATGTTCCCCATAATTTACTTTATGACACACACAAAAAAAGTAAATCTGGATATGATTTATTCAACTCATCAACAAGTTACATTGCAATATAAAAATTGTCAGTTCACTAGAGTGCTCTAACATTCATTTACCACAACTGCCAAGGAGTTGAGCATCAAATAAAAAGGCAGGGAAAGTAATATAAACATCAGTTACTTTCACAAAGTTTAAACGTGAATGTGACAGTTGTTGGTGTAAGCCCTAGAGGCCAATGTATTTCTTTAGACTTACATTTGTATCTTGCTATTTTATATATATATATATATATATATATATATATATATATGATATGAGGCATTCCAGTTTATTGTGTTACTTGTTTAAACATAATAAAGTCCTTAGAATAGGGTTTTCAGTTTAATAGAATATCAAGTATATGACTTGATCGCGAGACACTATTGAACAATGAAATCCTATTCTTAAATATCCGTAGTCAAGTATTTTATTAATAAGGACAATAATAATACAATTGAGACTATTATGTGTGCAGACTGATGACCATATCTCACGGGTCATTGATATAAGATATCGAGTTGACACATAGGTACACATTAGAGTAATGATGTACTGGATTGACCCGCCATGAGAACACTACATGGAGTGTTATGTGAGTGTCATAAGTAGTTCTCATAGTGACAATGGTGCATACAATCCTTCGACCTAAAATCACTACGATCCCAACATGAGGAGTCGTGTGCTTTAATATCGTCAAACGTCATCTGTAATAGGATGATTATAAAGACGGTCATTGGGCATACCACGAGCCATGCAGAGGGATGTGAGTGACCTATATGGAATTTGTCCCTCCTACATGACAGGAGTAATATCTGTGGGCCCCCTGATAGAGTGAGACTGTAAAATGCATGGCCATGCTGAAATGAGTCAATATGAGATATTGACCTCATTTGTTGTTGAGTCTACTCGGGTATCAGGGAACATGATATTGAACCATACAAGGGTGACACATTCTATGCCTTGTGTTCAATATAGATATATGGACAAAGGGATAATAATGCACATGAATATTTGTCACAGAAAGGTTTCATCAAATCACTGACTTTCTCACTACTTAGGTAGCAGTGATGTATTGCTAGATACCGCTCACTGTTTGTAATATTAAATGGGATTTAATGTTACTACTAACGTTTTGGGAACCTATAGGGTCACACACATAAGAGCGGATTAAAAGAAGCATTAAAAGGAGAGTTGGACTTTCCTATTGGGCCTAGCGCATAGTACATGGGCTTAGGTCAAGTGCTGCTCACTAACTCACTTAAGGAGGCGCTACTATAAGTAGAACACTTAAGTTGTTGTGCACACAAGGTTGATACCCTAGCCGCACAGAGAGAGTAAGAGTGAACAGTAAGTCTCGATTTTGAAGCTAGCACTACAAGACAGAGACGCTTCAGGTTCGTGACGTTGGACGTTCACGGAGTCCGCTCGTGTGGATACCTCTGGAGACACCGTTCGTGCGGTGTTCGTGATAGACGAATTTCAACCAACAACCATCGCTTCAAGAGGTAAACTTTCTAATCATGAATCATGACCATTCGCATGGATCCTTCGATGGGAATTTTTCCGCTGCGTTTTATACGCAAATTCCCAACAGTGGTATCAGAGCCGCTTGTGAAACCATGATTCTGTTACGTGGTTTATCTGTTATGTATGATATAATGTTTATAATGTGAATCGTTTTTCTGAAAATTGTTTTGAAAATCGTTTACATTTGGTTTGCGAAACCTTGTTTCTGTGATTTTCGTATGTATATGATATATACGTCTATTGCATGTTTGTGTATGTATGCGATATGTACGTTGGTTCTGAATCCTTATTATGTTCTGTGATGGCGTCAAATGTTGATGTTAAACATGATTGTTTCAGTTCTGTGTTGGCGGTGTTAAGGGGTTTCAGACATGAAAAGTTCATGTTGTTGCGGCTGAGGTTCCAAGTGTTGAAACCGTAGCCGCCGTTCCTTGTAACGTGAAGTGTTCACGGGCCTTGCGGTTTTAGGGTTGAAAGGTTGACACTCTAGCCACCAAGGAAGCGAGGCACGTGCTACCTCTGCGTAGTGTGTAATTTCGAAATTCAAATTTTGAAAATTTTATGTCACCATTTAATAATTATATCAATTACAATAAATGTGATTTATGTAAATGTGATTTATATCAATTACAATA
The DNA here is from genome assembly GCA_030762895.1 of Sophora flavescens. Lineage (NCBI taxonomy): Eukaryota > Viridiplantae > Streptophyta > Magnoliopsida > Fabales > Fabaceae > Sophora > Sophora flavescens. The sequence continues at coordinate 25,694,365 of CM061065.1, read as the reverse complement.
AATGTGATTTGTTACAATAAATGTGAGTTATATAAATGTGATTTATATCAATTACAATAAATGTGATTTGTAGTAACAACAATTGTAATAAATGTGATTTATAGTAACATCAATTATAATAAATATGATTTGTTATATATATGTTACGTTTTCAAAATTCAGATTTTGAAATCTCTAATTAATGAAATTAATAATAATAATAATTGTGTATTATTATTGGTTGTTACTATTTATTTGGTGATGTATGGTGAATGGTTATGGCCTTAGTCCTTTTATCTTTTGGTTTATATTTTGAAATACGGCCTGCGTGCCGTGCCTTTCTCTTATATTCCATATGTATCTTCTTTTCTCATCTCACTCCCCTCATATGAAAATGAGGTTTCTGTTTATGTAATGTAATGATGGAGACAAGAAGACGTTATCACGTGGGAGATCTTGCTTGGAGAAGCTTGGACGCTCCTAGGTTTTAGTTTAGATTCTCTCATTGGCTTGGGAGAATCAATGCGTTAGGGGCCATAACCATATCACATTTATTTGCCTTATATATGTATGAGATGCATGTATGTATATAGTATGTTAAAAGAGTTTAACTAATATATGTATGAGATGCATATATGTAAATAATAAGTTAAAGAGTTTAACAAATGATGAGATCAAACTTTAAACAAATCCCTCAAAAGGAAATATTAAGTCACACTTAAAGGCCTTCCGATGCATGGCACTCGTCAAGACTATGATCGATTAAGTGTGGGTCCGCCAAAGCGGGGTACCTTTATCTATAATAGTAAGGCGCGATGGGACAAATGTAATGTTCAACTGCTATCCATTGGGTCTGACTTAACTAAGCCAACTTCACTGGGATTGAAAGGCTTAGAGGCTCATAAGTTGGGCTTTAGTCCATGTGATGGATTAGAATAAGAGTTATTCACCCAACTGTCCAAGAGTTGCATGAGATGCAATCGGAAAGTGTTTCCTACCTAAATAACCAAATTTTAAGTGATCAGCCAAAGCTGACTTAAAGCTAGGTGAAATATGGATCTTGGCCCACTAGAAAATCTTCCAAAGGGATTTTCCGAATCAATGATGAGGGTCATTGTTTTGAGTAAAATAGTGGGAGGAGTATTTAATTAAAGACCTAATTAAATAACTTCATGGCATGATACTTATATTTTGCATATTTATCGCTGTAGATTACCATGGCATCAAACACATCAAGTAACCTGTCATTGCGATCCGTCCTTGAGAAGGACAAACTATCCAAAACGAATTTTCTGGACTGGTACAAAAACTTGAGGATTGTCCTCAAACATGAGAAAAAGCTGTATGTTCTTGAGGAGCCTATTCCTGAGGAGCCACCGGCTTCAACTGCTCCTAGGGCTGACAGAGATGCTTATAAGAAGCATCAGGATGACGCCTTAGACGTCGGCTGTCTTATGCTTGCTACCATGACCTCTGAGCTGCAAAAGCAACATGAGACCATGGAGGCGTACGATATGATCGTGCACCTCAAGCTGCTCTACCAAGAGCAAGCAAGGCATGAGCGGTTCGAAGTTTCCAGAGCCCTTTTCCAGTGTAAATTGGCATAAGGGAGCCCTGTGAGTCCTCATGTACTACAGATGATCGGGTACATTGAGAATCTCAAGAGACTGGGATTTCCTTTAGGCCAAGAGTTGGCCACCGACTTGGTTCTGCAATCGTTACCTCAGAGCTATAGTCAGTTTGTCATGAACTTCAATATGAATGATCTTGACAAACCTTTGCCAGAATTGTTGAGCATGTTGAGAAATGCTGAACAAAATATTAAAAAAGGAAAGGGGAAGGCCATTTTGATGGTCCAGCCGGAAATAGCAAGAAGCAGCCCAAGAAACCCAAGAACAAACAAAAGGGTAAGGGCAAGGGCAAGGCCATCAACAAGATCAAACCCAAAGACTTCTGGTTTGAAGCCTGTGGGTGGTGTGGCTAAGGAAGGCAATTGCTTCCACCGTGGTCGGACCGGACATTGGAAGAGGAACCGCCCAAAATACCGGAAGAGATCAAGAAGAAGAAGGGAAGTGAGACTTCCGCTTCAGGTATGTTTGTTATAGAAGTCAATTTATCTACTTCGCATCATGGGTATTAGATACTGGATGTGGTTCTCACATTTGTACAAATGTGCAGGACCTAGACAGGGGTAGACCATTGACAAAGGGCGAAGTCGATCTACGAGTCGGAAATGGAGCAAAGGTTCTTGCTTTAGTCGTAGGGACTTATGTATTGACTTTGCCCACTGGGCTTACTATTCAGTTAGAGAACTGTTATTTTGTGCCTGAAATTAGCAGGAATATCATTTCCGTTTCTTGTTTGGACAAGATTGGTTTTTCTTTTATAATAAAGAACAAAAGTTGTTCTATTTATTTGGATGATATTTTCGATGCTAGTGCACACATGAGTAATGGACTTTATGTCCTTGATCTTGAAATGCCCATCTATAACATAAATACTAAGAGGTTCAAACCAAATGAGTTGAACCCGTCTTATCTTTGGCATTGTCGTTTAGGCCATATAAATGAGAAGCGCATTTCGAAGCTCCATAAAGATGGACTCTTGGACTCATTTGATTATGAATCATATGAGATATGCGAGTCTTGTTTATTGGGAAAGATGACTAAAGCTCCATTCACCGGCAAAGGTGAAAGAGCCAACGACCTTTTGGGTCTTATACATAGCGATGTATGCGGACCCCTAAACACATTAGCTAGAGGTGGTTTTCAGTACTTCATCACATTTACTGATGATTTCAGTAGATATGGATTTGTGTATCTTATGAAACATAAATCGGAATCCTTTGAAAAGTTCAAGGAATTCAAAAATGAGGTACAAAACCAACTTGGTAAAAATATTAAAGCTCTTCGATCAGATCGAGGTGGTGAATATTTGAGCCTAGAGTTTGATGATCATCTGAGAGAGTGTGGGATTTTATCTCAACTCACTCCACCTGGAACACCACAATGGAATGGTGTTTCTGAGAGGAGAAATCGAACCTTGTTGGACATGGTTCGGTCTATGATGAGTCATGCAAACCTTCCAAACTCTTTCTGGGGACATGCTCTATTAACAACAGCTTTTACACTTAACCGTGTTCCATCCAAAACGGTAGAAAAGACACCATATGAGATATGGACTGGTAGACGACCCAGCATATCTTTTATGAAGATTTGGGGTTGTGAAGCATATGTAAAACGTCAAGTTTCTAATAAGCTTGATCCCAAATCTGATAAATGCTTCTTTGTGGGGTATCCCAAAGAAACCAAGGGATACCAAATTCTATAATCCTTCCGAAGGCAAAGTGTTTGTCGCACGGACTGGTGTATTCCTAGAAAAGGAGTTTATCTCCATAGGAACCAGTGGGAGGAAGATAGAACTTGAAGAAATTCAAGAATCACAGAGTAGTGACCTACCATTGGTGGAACAGGAGCAACCTTCACAGAATGCTGTGGAGGAACAACCCGCCTCACAAGAGCACAAGACCAGCGTAGGTCTAACAGGATACGTCACCAGCCTGAGAGATATGGATTTCTCATGACTCCACAAGGTGATGTATTGCTCATGGATCAAGATGAGCCTGTGACCTACCAGGAGGCCATCACTGGCCCAGAATCTGAGAATTGGCTTGAGGCCATGAAATCCGAGATGGATTCCATGTACACCAACCAGGTATGGACCTTGGTAGAGCCACCTGAAAGGGTAAAACCCATAGGGTGCAAGTGGGTTTTCAAAAAGAAAACTGACATGGATGGTAAGGTACACACCTTTAAGGCGCGATTGGTCGCTAAGGGTTTTAAGCAAATTCATGGTGTCGACTATGATGAGACCTTTTCACCTGTTGCGATGCTTAAATCCGTCCGGATCTTACTTGCTATCGCTGCATACTATGATTATGAGATATGGCAGATGGATACCAAAACTGCCTTATTTAATGGAAAGCTTCTTGAGGATGTGTACATGACACAACCTGAAGGCTTTGACATTTCAGAGGATGCCGGAAAGGTATGTAAATTGCACCGATCAATCTATGGATTGAAGCAAGCTTCCGAGTTTGGAACCTTCGTTTTGATGATGTCTGAAGACAGATGCGGATTCATCAAAAATGAAGATGAACCTTGTGTCTACAAGAAGGTTAGTGGGAGCATTGTTGTTTTTCTGGTGTTATATGTAGATGACATATTACTCATTGGAAATGACATCCCTACACTACAAAATGTAAAGACATGGTTAGGGAATTGCTTCTTTATGAAAGATTTGGGTGAAGCTACCTATGTATTGGGGATCAGGATCTATAGGGATAGATCGTTGAAATTGCTTGGCCTAAGTCAGAGTACATACATAGACAAAGTGTTGAGACGCTTTAACATGCATGAATCCAAGAAAGGACAATTGCCTATGTCACATGGTATATGCCTATCAAAGGCACAATCCCCTTCCACTAAAGAGGATAGGGATCGTATGAGTAAGATTCCATATGCATCCGCAATTGGATCTATCATGTATGCCATGTTATGTACTCGACCAGATGTATCGTATGATTTAAGCATAACGAGCAGGTACCAGTCTGATCTCGGTGAAAGTCACTGGTCTGCTGTCAAGAACATCCTTAAGTACTTGAGAAGAACTAAGGATTCGTTCTTGGTATATGGAGGCGAGGAAGAGCTTGCTGTAATAGGTTACACCGATGCTAGCTTCCAGACCGATAAGGATGATTCCAGATCGCAATCTGGTTATGTGTTCTGCCTGAATGGCGGGTCGTAAGTCGGAAGAGTTCAAAGCAGGGAGACAGGTTGCCGATTCTACTACAGAGGCTGAGTATATTGCCGCCTCCAATGCAAAGAAAGGAGGCTGTTTGGATCGGGAAGTTCATTCTCGAGCTTGGTACGGTTCCTAGTATTGTGGACCCCATTGATCTCTATTGTGATAACAATGGGGCCATTGCACAAGCTAAGGAACCTAGATCTCATCAGCGATCCAAACATATACTTAGGCGCTTCCATCTCATTCGAGAGATTATCGATAGAGGAGATGTGAAAATATGCAGAGTACCAACGCTTGATAACGTTGCTGACCCACTTACGAAACCTCTTGCTCAACAGAAGCATGAAGGTCACACTATATCGATGGGCATTAGATTTATTCCTGATTGGCTCTAGTGCTAGTGGGAGATTGTTGGTGTAAGCCCTAGAGGCCAATGTATTTCTTTATACTTACATTTGTATCTTGCTATTTTATATATATATATATATATATATATATATATGATATGAGGCATTCCAGTTTATTGTGTTACTTGTTTTAATGACTGACGTTAAAAGTGAAGTGACTGACTTTTAACGTCAGTTAAATAAACAATTGACGTTAACAGTGAACATTTTAACGTCAGTTCTATAAAGAACTGACGTTAAAGGTTATTTTAATAATTTTTTTATCTAGTATACGTACCCTTCCGCATTGCCTTCCTCAAAGTTTCAGTTTCACATGAATTGCTTTGATGTTTTGTGTTTATGTTTTGAAAACTAAAATATATGTGCGAAGTATAAGTTGAATCAATGACCCAAACCGGATCTCATTCATGAAGTGTAATATAGACTGATACAGAAGATTGAAAGGGTTTAAAATCCTATAAAAAGTTACATTGAAAGGGTTTAAATTCCTAAACATTAAAGCTACATCCCATCAGAGAGTTTTATGAAATATGCCAAAGGGAAAAATATACTCCGAAGACCTCAGAAAACTGGGGGGCATGATAGAGCTCAAGAGAGGCAAAAACAGGTGCACTAGATCTGTTTCAAGCAAAGGCAGTGGTTCCAGAGACTTCCATGACGGTCATTTGCTGCCAAAGCTGAGGTTTTGGAACTGTGACGCCCGAGCACCTGATTTGCCCTCCAGCAGCTGATTCTCCGGAAGGATGATAAGGTGAACAACTCACATAATGTGGTTTACTCAAACTTATCACCCATGTAATGTGATTTACACAAACTCAGAAGTTGTTTGACCATTAAGACAAAGATCTTTGAGTCTAGGAATAGGAAGAAAGAGTGATGAAGTTAATCTCCATGGCAGAGCCATATTGTGAAGCCCAAAATTAAAAGGATGGAAGGAAGCTATTTATAGGAGCAGGGGATGAAGTTACTAAGCTATTCTGATTTTCTTGAAAACTTATCTATAAACTTAATGCTCATTAAGAGGATTAAGTTACAAGGTGCATGGGTAAGTAGCACAGTAGTCAAAGGAATGAATATTTTTGCAGATATCTATACACTTTTAACGTCAGTTGTTTAAAAAAACTGACGTTAAAAGTGTTTTTAAAATAAAAAATATTTATTGTTAACGTTAGTTTTTTATACAACTGACGTTAAAAGTTTGATTTTTACTTCAGTTAAATAAACAGCTGACGTAAATAATCCTATATATTATAAACTTGCAGAATGAATATTGGAAATAATGTAATTAATATACGGGAACTTGGCAGTCATAAATTAAGTTGACGTTAAAAATGAGATGGTGGCAGTTTGTAAATATTAAATCACTATTTGCGTCAGTTCTATAAATAACTGACGTAAATAATTATGAAACTCATTTCATTGGTTGTCATGTCCCTGTTGTCCCTCTTAACGCAGATCACTCCATATAGTACTGCAGTTTATTTCTAATCCTTTTTTTATACAAGTTTATTTTTAATTTTTATTAATTAGCTTGAATTAGTAAACAAATTCTTGTGCAAATTAAAATAAATAAACACTTAACATAAAACAAGTTATATGTATAATCAAATCGTATGTCATTGAAGAGATTCATAAGTTAAAATTACATGATTAAAAGATAAAAAATTTCTGCAACATAGCCCTAAAATATAAAAAAGTTTCTGCATCAACATCATTTTCTTCTCAGTCCTGCCATTAGAAACTCCAATGGATGCATCACCTCCCTCACTTGAATTCCATGATGCAAAGTAAATCCTCAGTCACTAGCAGCGAAAGCAAAGTGAAATGGATCTTTGCATCTTTCTTCTTCACTGGAATTCCTTGATGCATCGTCTTGAATCCACAATCACTTGCTTCCAAAGCAAAGTGAAAGGGATGACGGGGATGAAATAAAGTGAGAGAATCACATTACGTGATTCACCCAACCTTACCATCCATGTAATGTGATTTACACAAACTCAGAAGTTGTTTGACCATTAAGACAAAGATCTTTGAGTCTACGAATAGGAAGAAAGAGTGATGAAGTTAGTCTCCATGGCAGAGCCATATTGTGAAGCAGAAAAAATTAAAAGGATGGAAGGAAGCTATTTATAGGAGCAGTGGATGAAGTTACTAAGCTATTCTGATTTTCTTGAAAACTTATCTATAAACTTAATGCTCATTAAGAGGATTAGGTACAAGGTGAATGGGTAAGTAGCACAGTAGTCAAAGGAATGAATGTTTTTGCAGAAACTAATAAACTTTTAACGTCCGTTGTGTAATAAAACTGATGTAAGAAGTGTGAGTGTTTTTAACGTTAGTTTCTTAATACAACTGACGTTAAATATATGACCTTTAACGTCAGTTTTTACTAACAACTGACGTAATAAGTGTGAGAGTTTTTAACATCAGTTTCTTAAGACAACTGACGTTAAATATATGATCTTTAACGTCAGGTTTTACTAACAACTGACGTAAAATGTTGTTTTATTTTAATTTTAACGTTTACACCCGCGTGCCTCTTGCACTTCTCTGTACGTCTCTTTTCTCTTTTCATCACGCTCAACCCTCACTCTCGCTCTCACTCTGCCCTAATCGCGAGCTCATCTCCACCGCAACCACCGCGAGGGCTTCTTCGCCACCACCGTGAGGTACACTCTTAACCCCTAACTCTGTCTTTGCCGCTCATTCTTTGCAATAACTTGACATCTCTCTTTCCCCTTCCCGCGCACTAACTCTCCTTGTCCCTCTGCTCTCAGTAACCACATCGAACGTTAGCCACCACTCGAGCTTCCCCCCCCACCACGCGAGCGCCTATTTCTGGTGAGTCTTTAGGGCACATTTTTTTATTTTTGGTTTTGAGTGCATGCATGTTGCTCTGCTGGTTGAAACTGTAGTCTCAGTAGTTGAAACTTGAAACTGTGAGTTTGAGTTGTTTGGAATGTCTCTATTTTTGGTTTTGAGTGTATGTTGAAACTGTAGTCTCAGTAGTTGTAACTTTAAACCGTGAGTTTGAGTTGTTTGGAATGTCTCTATTTTTGGTTTTGAGTGCATGTTGCTCTGCTGGTTGATCTGTCACGGCCATGATGCTCATCACGGCTATGCCGTGATTAGTTCTGCCTATGAGGGTCTGGTTCAGTTGGCACGTTACGGCCGTGATGGACATCACGGCCAGGCCGTGACCAGTGCTTGGCAATCTTCAAAAACTATAGTTTTCAATCTCTCGTATTGTCCTTATATTGGATATATAGATGTTTTGTATATCTACAGGACCTATCTAGTTATTTTTATTTATACTTATGTATTTATTTTGAGTTATAACCTATGTTAATACATATATATTGTTTCTGAACAGGCATACATATGGATCAGTCGGATAGCCCACATGCACGGGAGGACACTGTGGGGGTTTCGCAGGACCCGATCACGCCTACGCCTGATTCTAGTGTAAGTTTAAATGTTATATACTATCTTTAGTCCTTCTTTTTAATGTAAGTTTATAATGTTACAACCCTCTATTTTATCATTTTTTTGTCCATACAGACATCACAGGCTCATAGGAAACGGGGTAGAGGAGCCACCTCGTTGAAGAAACTAGAGAAGGACAGGCAAAGCGGACAGAAGCTTGAGGTGTCCTTCGATGCTAATCTAAATGCCCAGGGACCCCATGCTAAAGAATTTAATAAGTGGGTGTTTCTACAAGCGAAGCAAAGACGTAAGCATCAACTACAACCACTGGAATGACGTTCCACAGAACGTTAAGGATCAGATTTGGGAGGCTATCACGGTATTTTACCTTTACATTCATTTGATTTACATTATTAGATAATTATCCGAGTTATAATCCATCCAGTTGTTATGTATCTAATGTGTAGGTAGCTTGGACTGTGCCAAATGACGAGGATCATCATCATAAATGTATGAAAATGGCATCAAAGCGTTGGAATGGGTTCAAGCATGATCTTACCAGGTACTATGTATCTGGGAAGAAGCGGCTTGATAAAATGTTCTCGGATTATCCCTGGATTGATCAGGATACTTGGGATATGTTTGCCAGGAGTCGACAGAATGGAGAATTTCAGGTTGGTTGATTAAGTTAATTTTGTATCCTTCTTATAGATCATTTAACTGTATTTAATTATGTGTTTTTGTTTGAATAGGCTAAGGCAGATAAGGGTCGGTAGAATCAGGCGAAGGACGTCCACCGCCACACCATGTCTCAAGGTGGGTACCAGACTCGGATTGAGCAGATGATGGCGGATAGACTGAGGGCGAAGCAGGAAGAGCACTCTGCTAGGATTGAAAGAGGAGAGGTGCCTGAGGGCACACCATCAAGTCCTCCGTCGGACATCGACCGCGAGGATGTCTAGTTAGCCGGCCGCATGACAAAGACGGGATCTTTTAAAGTTGATGCCACTCGCGAAGTGGCAGATAAGATTGTAAGTAAATAATTAACTTCATTTCAATTGATATTTGTATAGATATTTGCAACACTTTTCACTTGCACGTTTTTTCATTTTTTTTTCATTGTAGATGGATCTTAAAGCAAAATCCTCCCAGGGCGCATTCGTCCCTTCTGGACGGCAGGACGTCTTGATGACTGCTCTAGGCAAGAAAGACCATCCTGGTCGGGTTCTCGGTGTTCCTGGGAACGTGACCATCAAAGAATATTATGGCAAGTCTGCTTCATGAAAGCGGGTGGTCAATGAAGCATCAATTTTGGCTGACATTACTCAGCACCTCATGTCCAACCCAGCTATTACAACACATCTGATGCAAGGCTTAATATCCAACCCATAATTCAAGCAGGCGCTTGCCAGAGAGCTTTCCTCCGTCGGTACATCCCAGGACACCGCAGGGCATGCCAACCCTTCACATGTGAGCACAAAAGAGAGTTTTAGTAGGGCACATGTGGAGGACGATGAGTTGGCAGCTAGGGAGCGGGAGTTGGAAGTCCAGCGCCATGAGCATGAGTTGGAAATGAAAAGTCGTGAGCTTGAGTTGGACTCCAAATGACGTGAGCTCGAAATGTTAACAAAGGTATTTATTCATTATTAATGTCCAAATTAGTCAAATAATTACTTGTGTTTTTTTTAATTATCAAAAACTTATCTATTTTATTTTTCCTAAACTGAAGGCCAAGTCGACGTCGGTGTCGTTGTCACCTATCACTCGTTTGTTCTCACTTGGTGAGGATTATGAGTTTGAGATTTTTGAATGTCCATTGGAGCACGATGGATGGGTGGCACGCCCAGATCAACGAAGGATATTTACCTTCTGTGGTGACGATCTCGGGAACGCCTGCAGAAATAGCGTCTGGATGAACATCAATGTTTTCAGTCTCTGGTGCACGTAAGTTAATTTTAATTTTATAACTTATTTATTTTTGGTATTTTTCCATTTAATAATTTATTTTAATTTCAATATATATATTATGTAATTAACATCCACACCTTTTCATATCTTAGGTATCTCCATCGTCTTCAGCTTGATAAGGGCATTGCATCAGTTTACGGTTTCTTAGATCCGTCAATCCTTCTGCCCGATTTATTTGCTGGCGATGCATTGAGTAAATACTTAGGGAACTTGTTGGGAGACAATCCGAAAGAATTATATCTGGCTCGCTACTGTATGAAAAGCCATTGGCAATTGTTCGTACTTCACCCGTCTAGGCATAGAGTCATATTCTTCTGCTCTCTCCACCAAGATCCGCCACCGAAGGTGGTGGAAGCTGTAAATAAGTAAGTAAATAATCTTAAATTTAATTTAAGTTTTAATATCAATTGTTTTTAGTTTATTACACACATGATATATGAATTTGTTAATTGATCAACATGATTATTTGTTTATGATAGCGCGCTGAAGGCGAGTAGCATAAGTTGCGCCAACGGGAGAAGTAGGGCTTCTAAGGCTAAGGCAAATCCTGTATGGAACATCCTCAAGGTTTGGTAGTTTATTTATCAAATAATTAATATTATAATTACTAATTTATATGTATATTCAACTGACGTTGAAATTAATTTTGTTGGTAGTCTCGATTTCAAATTGACCGGTGGTCGTGCGGCTATTATGTGATGCTTCATATGCTGAACATAGTCTCCACATCTATTATGGATGGATGGATTAAGGTAATATTTAAACAACTTGTTAAATTATATATTATAGTTTTGAAGATGACTTGCATTGATGTTATTGTTATTATCAACTGACGTGTGTAGGCATTTAACGACCAATCGCCTATTCAAGAAGATGAGTTAAGAGACTTGAGGATGCGCTTCACTGAATTCTTCTTCAAGTATGCGACTGAAAAAGGAATTGACAAGATACCTCCGTAATACTTAGATAAATAGTTTTTTGTTAGAATTTAGAAACTAATTAATAACATGTATATATATATCCTTAGATTGGTAGTTTTGGTTTTTAGACATTGGAACTAAAATTTATTTATATATATACATGGGTTTTGGTTTTAAGTCCCCCCATTGTTCCATTTTTCCTTTGCAATTCTGTAATGTGTTTGATATTCTGTGTTACTGGGATATTTACTGAATGCAGGGATAGCTGAGGGGAGTGATATTTTAAAACTGAATTTTAAAAAAAAAACCTATTAACGTCAGTTTTATCAAACAACTGACGTTAATAGTATTTTATAAAATATAAAGTACGCTATTAACGTCAGTTGTTTATTGAAACTGACGTTAAAATTAAACCTTTAACGTCAGTTCTTTATAACCACTGACGTTAGTTTTAACAAAATTAACGTCCGTTGTCTTAAAGAACTGACGTTAATAGTTTTATGTTTAACGTCAGTTGTTTAAAAAACTGACGTTAATTTTGTAAATTACGCGTTGGGACCGACGTTAATAGTTTTATATTTAACGTCAGTTCTCAACTGACGTTAAAATATTAACTATTAACGTCATCTCTATTTACGTCAGTCAGTATTCTGACGTAAAAAATCAATTTTAACTGACGTAAAAATCACTTATTGCACTAGTGGTTTAAACGTGAATGTGATAGTCTGACAAATGAAATAATATAAGCATTATTGCTGCCCCACCATCCCTTTCCTATACTCCCCTTCCCATATGTTCCCATAATTTGCTTTATGGCACACAAAATATAAAGTAAAACTTGATATGATTTATTCAACTCATCAACAAGTTACATTACAATATGAATATTGACAGTTCACTAGAGTGCTCTAAGATTCATTTACCACAGCTGGCAAGGAGTTGAGCATCAAATAATAAGCTAGGCATTGTAATATAAACATCAGTTACTTTCATAAAGCTTAAATATGAATGTGAGAGTCTGACAAATGAAGTAAGATAAGCATTATTGCTGCGCCACCATGCCTTTCCTAAACTCCCCTTTCCATATGTTTCCCATAATATTCTTTATGACAAAAAAAAATGTAAAACTGGTTATGATTTATTCAACTCATCAACAAGTTACATTACAATATGAATATTGTTAGTTCACTAGAGTGCTCTAACATTCATTTACCATAGCTGGCAAGGAGTTAAGCATCAAATAATAAGCTAGGCATAGTAATATAAATGATGAGCCTCTGGTTGACTGGTTTTATAACTAATAAAGACCATGGCTTTGTGCTTATTTTATATCATTTTTTACCCAAATTAGACTTGATTGTCCTTAAGTAGTATTTTGAGTCTATAAAGTATTTTTAGGTTAATTTAGTTGATTTAGAGTTAAATAAAACACTTATGTTATTTTCTGTTTTCAGGTAAATAAAAAGGAATAATTCTGGTCATTCGCCCCGCGAATAATCTCTCGCCACGCGAGTCTCCCAATCATGAAAGTCAGAGACGATCACGGTTTACCCGTGTTGAGGATCACGGCTGTGGCAGTTTTGAAGTTGAAGCGTTCGCCTCGCGAGCATTCATTCGCCTCGCGAGCACCGGAAGTCAGAAAGCATCACGGTTGGCCCCTGATGTTCATAACGGGCGTAACAGAAGACTTTTCAGATTCTCGCCTCGCGAAGGTGTGTTCGCCTCGCGAGAATACCAAAGGTTGCAGAATGTTCACAAGATTCGCGTCGCGATATAGGCTTCGCCTCGCGAGTCCTCTGATTCCAGAAACGTGTATATAAGATAGTCTTAGGCAGAACTGAGGAGGCTGGTCAGAGTTAGCCAGTTTTGGCTAGTCTTAGACAGTAGTAGTAGCTTTCAGTAGTTTAATTCTTGTCTTTTGTTTTTCCTTTGTAATGGAGAACTAGTCTCCTAGATTAATCTACTGTGATTGGTTTCAATTACACTTAAGGTTCTGTATTTCCTGTTTTAATTGCTTTTCTCTTTTCAATGCGATGTTATACATTTCTGTTTGTTTAATTCAGGAGTGTGTAGTGTTGTGTTGATTCATTTCAGTGATGCTATGTTCCTTTACTTAATCGCGTTTGTTTAATTCGCGTGTGTTCATTCATGTTCGTTTAGTTCATGAGGGCTTAACCCCGTTTGTTTAATTCGGGAATAGGAACATGTATCCGTAGTAGCGATTTCGTTTGTTAATTGTTGCTACAACTGAAAGGGGATTAGAATCTGCTTAGGGCTTGGATTTATATGAACTAATGATAGTGGGAAACCGAGAACAGTAGGTTAATCGTTCTTTAGTTTATTTGATAATATTTTAACTGCTTGTTTTCTTACTCTGTTTTTATTTTGTTTTCTTTATTTTATTTCAATTACCCATAACCCCCAGAACTAATTTTCTGTTAATAATAACAACACCTAAGAGTCCTTGAGAGACGATATCCGAGTTGTCGCTCTATACTACATTATTTTAATAATCGCTCGTTCTTTTTGGCGCGTGGCGACAGCGCGGTCAAAAAATTGGCGCCGTTGCCGGGGACTCTGGTTTGTTGTTATTAGCAGAAAATAAAATTTAAAATTAAAAAAAAAAAATTCTCTTTGCTGAATTAGTTTTGTCTGTTTTGTCTGGTTGTGAATTTTAGCACCCCCCATGGATAATTACATGCCTAATGTTTACTATGAACCACCACCATGTATATATTTTCTTGATTTTCTTGGTTTATCACACTGGTTGCCAAGGTTTAGTGGTTTTGCAGGTGAAAATCCGCAGGAGCATCTGAGGGAATTCCAGATTGCTTGTTCTATAATGCTGAGACCTGCAGGAATAACAGAAGATCACATTCAGATGGAAGCTTTCCAGTTCTCACTTGAAGGTGCTGCAAGAGATTGGTTGTATTGTCTTGATGAGAATTCCATCTCAAGCTGGTTTGATTTGAAGGAAGCCTTCCTATTTAGATACTATCCTGCCTTCAGAGCTGCACCTTCCGAACCTTCCCTAGAGGACCTGTTCAAGCAAATGGCTGGACAGATAAATGCACATATGGAAGGAATGATACAACAAATGGCCGAGCAAAATCAACAGAGGATGGAGGCTGAATACCAGAGGAGCCAAGCTGAATCTCAGAAGTTGTCCACTCTAATTGATCAAATAGCCGCCAACTCGGCTGCAATGCTAACTCCACAGCCCCTTGAGGAACATAAAGATTCACAGATAGTTATTCTTGAAAATATTTCTGATGATGATTGTGATAATATTTCTGTTGATGATGAATTGTGTGTTGAATACCCTGACTCTAATGCATGTGATGATTGTTATTGTGATGGCACTGCTTTGTGTGTAGAATGTTATTTTGAAAAGTATGTTAAGCAAAGCATCCATATGGAACAGGAGACAGATGAGGTTGAGGGCCATGTTCATATAGAAAATGAGGATCAGGAGGATCAGGAGGACATCTGCTTCCCTGTGCTTGAGGATGATGAAGAACCTTTAGAAGTAGATGATTCAAGTAAATCAACTGCATGTGTTGGGAGTGATGGGGTGGATGAATTAATTGCAGAATTTCCAGACATTCTAGATTATACTGATTCATTTTATTATGATATATGTACTGACTCTACTAACACTAACCTTTGTGTAGTGTGTGCTGAAATTTCTGCATGTTTAGCAGGTGATAACTTTGTTAGTGCAGTGAATGAAGACCTTGCAGAAGTTGAAGCAGCACCAGTAACCCCAGCTAACTGTTTGCCACCTCCCCCTGTGGAACCAAAAGCTCTGGATTTTGCACCATGGCCCGTCCAAGAGGTTGAGCCCCACTTCTATTGGGGAGACTTTTTAGATAAAGAGGTCAACTGTGACCCGAAGGGGAGTGAGAAGTCCGCCGCACTCGGCGAAGTCATCATAATTGTCAAGTGCTCACCCCCACATCAAGGCTGCGAGTTAGGGAAGCATGGAATGAACTCCCACTCTTTGTCCATCACGTGGGCATTATGCTACATACTATGGGATCCAGGCGGAAGCTCCTACACTGCCACTTGATCAGGGAGTTCCCTTTCCTTTCCCTCACTCTGATTTTATTGTTATGTTGTTTCATTGGGGACAATGTATATTTTAAGTGTGGGGGAGGGAACTAGTTGTAGTTTTTGTTTTGTCTTGTTTTTTATTTTCCTTTTCTTTGAATAAAGCTCCTGAATAATTTGAGAAGCTCAGGAGTTGTGTGAGTCTGGTATTGGCAAGTTTATTGGATTTTATTAATTTTTGCATAGATGGATTGCATGATAGTGTTGACTGTTTCCCCCCTAGGATATGAAAATTTTTTGAAAAAAAAATGATCCCCATATGATTGAAAACTGAACTTTGAGATTTTTATTATGATGGCATGATTTATGATAAGTTTGGGGTGATAGGAAGCACACACTGGGGATAGAATCTCGTTCAAATAATTTGCAAAAATGTCCAGGTGAGGTTTTGAGCCTCCAACATGTTTTTGACTGTGTGAAAATCACTTTTTAAGTTGCACTTTCCTGAATTTGATTGAATCTCTTTTTGGTTTGCATGTTTATGTGTTTGCTTCAGATGGTTTAGGCATTTTCTTTGTAAATAGCTACTTAGCCTAAAATAACCAATTCCTAATGCATGTTCCCTAGTTAGCCCATTGAGCCTATTAGCCTGTTAATTCTTGATAACCTAATGTTATAAGCCCAAAAATCTGGAAAATCATGTTAACCCGATCTTAGGATTAGGAGAGCATGGAATCTTATAATGGGTGCAAGAAACTAAAGTTTGGGGTGGCTGCAAGGTGTAATATGTTGTTTGGAATTGAGAAAAAAAAATTGTGAAAAAAAAATAGAAAAAAAAAGGGAAAGGAAAAAAAAAAAATTTAAAAGTGCAAAAATGCCAAAAAGAAATAAAGAGGCTGTAACCACCCAAGGCATAAATGAAAAATGAAAAAGGAACTTGAGTTAAATTCAAAGTGTAAAAATGTTTCATGCTCTCTTAGTTCCTAGGGTCTTCAGCCTAGTACTTTTGTATATCCTACCCTTAGCCAGGCCCCATTACAACCCATAAAAGACCTTCTGATGTTGCTTGCATGTTTTCTGTGGGAATCATTTTGAGATGAAAACCAAATTTATGGGAAGTGCTCTTAAAAGTGAAACTGAGTGAAATGTTGATAGCCTGACACAAACTGAGCGAATGAGTGAACACAAATCTCCCTTGTGAGGAAGGCAGTTGTTTGAATTTGGTGATCTCTCTTGTTTGTGTAACTTAGATCCCCTGCTTAGATTAATGATTGTTTGAATGATGAAATTCTCAACTGTTTAGAATGAATGATTGTGGGGATTACTTTGTTGAAAGGGGGGGACATTGAAGAAAATTGTTTTGATAAATTGCTTGAAATCTGTGCGAAAGTTGATTAAATCTTTTGAGCTTGCCAGGTCTTGAGTCTTTTTAAGTTTTTGAGTTGTAGTTTGCTTGGGGACAAGCAAAGTTTAAGTTTGGGGTATTTTGATGAGCCTCTGGTTGACTGGTTTTATAACTAATAAAGACCATGACTTTGTGCTTATTTTATATCATTTTTTACCCAAATTAGACTTGATTGTCCTTAAGTAGTATTTTGAGTCTATAAAGTATTTTTAGGTTAATTTAGTTGATTTAGAGTTAAATAAAACACTTATGTTATTTTCTGTTTTCAGGTAAATAAAAAGGAATAATTCTGGTCATTCGCCCCGCGAATAATCTCTCGCCACGCGAGTCTCCCAATCATGAAGGTCAGAGACGATCACGGTTTACCCGTGTTGAGGATCACGGCTGTGGCAGTTTTGAAGTTGAAGCGTTCGCCTCGCGAGCATTCATTCGCCTCGCGAGCCCCGGAAGTCAGAAAGCATCATGGTTGGCCCCTGATGTTCATAACGGGCGTAACAGAAGACTTTTCAGATTCTCGCCTCGCGAAGGTGTGTTCGCCTCGCGAGAATACCAAAGGTTGCAGAATGTTCACAAGATTCGCGTCGCGATATAGGCTTCGCCTCGCGAGTCCTCTGATTCCAGAAACGTGTATATAAGACAGTCTTAGGCAGAACTGAGGAGGCTGGTCAGAGTTAGCCAGTTTTGGCTAGTCTTAGACAGTAGTAGTAGCTTTCAGTAGTTTAATTCTTGTCTTTTGTTTTTCCTTTGTAATGGAGAACTAGTCTCCTAGATTAATCTACTGTGATTGGTTTCAATTACACTTGAGGTTCTGTATTTCCTGTTTTAATTGCTTTTCTCTTTTCAATGCGATGTTATACATTTCTGTTTGTTTAATTCAGGAGTGTGTAGTGTTGTGTTGATTCATTTCAGTGATGCTATGTTCCTATACTTATTCGCGTTTGTTTAATTCGCGTGTGTTCATTCATGTTCGTTTAGTTCATCAGGGCTTAACCCCGTTTGTTTAATTCGGGAATAGGAACATGTATCCGTAGTAGCGATTTCGTTTGTTAATTGTTGCTACAACTGAAAGGGGATTAGAATCTGCTTAGGGCTTGGATTTATATGAACCAATGATAGTGGGAAACCGAGAACAGTAGGTTAATCGTTCTTTAGTTTATTTGATAATATTTTAACTGCTTGTTTTCTTACTCTGTTTTTATTTTGTTTTCTTTATTTTATTTCAATTACCCAAAACCCCCAGAACTAATTTTCTGTTAATAATAACAACACCTAAGAGTCCTTGAGAGACGATATCCGAGTTGTCGCTCTATACTACATTATTTTAATAATCGCTCGTTCTTTTTGGCGCGTGGCGACAGCGCGGTCAATAAACATCAGTTACTTTCACAAAGTTTAAACGTGAATCTAACAGTCGACAAATGAAGTAATATAAGCATTATTGTTGCCCCACCATCCCTTTTCTAAACTCCCCTTCCCCCATGTTCCTTATAATATGCTTTATGGCACACAAAAAAACAAGATAATCTGGATATGATTTATTCAACTCATCAACAAGTTACATTACAATATGAATATTGCCAGTTCACTAGAGTGCTCTAACATTCATTTACCACAGCTAACAAGGAGTTAAGCATCAAATAATAAGCTAGGCATCGTAATATAAACATCAGTTATTTTCACAAAGTTTAAATGTGAATGTGACAGTCTGACAAATGAAGTAATATAAGCATTATTACTGCCCCACCATCCCTTTCCTAAACTCCCCTTCCCCTATGTTCCCCATAATTTGACTCAGGCACACAAAAAAACAAGTTTATCTGGATATGATTTATTCAACTCATCAACAAGTTACATAACAATATGAATATTTCCAGTTCACTAGAGTGCTCTAACATTCATTTGTGAATATATACCTTGACAGGATTTATCTGTTTCGATGATTGACAAATGGAAAAGGGCAAGATCACTCTAAGCCTTGATGAATGACAAAAAGGGAAGTCAGACGTACTTAATTGCAAAAAGCGGCAAAAGGTCAAACAAGCAGTCAAGATAGGCAAAATGGGAATTTTACTATTTGTATTGCTTGTTCTAGAAAATGATGTAAATGGTAAGCAAAGCTCTCATAATTAAAACTGGTCACACACACATATATGAGTTTAAAAGCAAAACTTAAATGACTTTTAAATGAACTTAAATAAGTAATCAATTTAAGCCTTTAAGTTTTTCAAATTCAAATTTAATTCGAGGAATAATCGATTAGTATAATCGATTATCGATCTCTTAAAATATGCTTTAATGAGTAATTAATTATAGAGCTGTTATGTTTTCGAAATTTGAATTTGAAATACAATAATCGATTATGGTAATCTATTATGCCATTCTAAACACTTTTTACAAATCAACTTAAATTAATATTAATGTGTTTAAATGAGTATTAATTATCTCTAGCCGTTAAGTTTGAATTCTAAATTATATAATCGATTATGATGTTTGAAAAATCGATTATGGCTTTTTGAAAACCAAAGCAGAGAATAGATAATCGATTAGTATAATCGATTATGCCTTTTTAACAGCCAAATGGTTTTACACAGAACAAGTAATCGATTATATGCACTGACTGTTTAAAGATGCACCTTTTAAAATGTGTTAAAATAATCGATTATGATTTCTAAATAATCGATTATTGCGGACTAAAAGTCTTTTAAAATGGGCTTAACCTAATTCCTTTGGACTTAATCATTTTCTCTATAAATTGGAATGATAGGCAGCCATTTAAAATAACACTCACTAATATTATTTGTACTGAAACTCTGTCAAAATCATTTTATATCACTCTCACTACTCTTACACTTTGATAACATTATATTGAGAGAGCTTTACACCATATAGGTGTCTTTGTATCTTGTGCTTCAATTTGTTTCTATCAACACTATTAAGAGTGCATATTGTTGGTAAGAGTCGGATTGACTCAAACCTTTCTCTCCTACACCATTCTTATAAGAGAGGGTATATCTCTTTTAGTTGTTTCTTGGATGTGATTTCCAAGTGTTGTCAAGAGATAGTATATCTCTTGGGATATTGTTTGAGGCTCTTTCACTGTGGGAGGTGATATCCCTGGTTTGTGAGGAGTTCTCTTTATTTTAAAGGTTCTAGCTATGCCTATTTAAAAGCTAGTGTTTGAGACTGTTAGACAAGGGATAGTATGTCCTGAGATTTGTGTTAAGGGTTCTCTGAATTGTAACGGTTCTAGTTGACCCTGTTTAAAATCTAGAGTTGATTGTAAACCCTTGGTGGTATTGCCTTTGGAATGGACGTAGTTCACGTGGGTAGTCTGTGGTCGAATTGGTAGGAATTATACTTCTAAGAGCATAGTTCCCTTACAAAGCTTGTTAACTCTTTTCAAAGATTATGAGCAGGCTTCAGGACCGGTTATAAGTGTTGAAAAGTACAAATTCTATGCATGTTCTGTTTTTGCTTCTATATTAGTGCTGCTATATTAGGCTGCTTTGTGGCCAATCTTGGTCATATAAACTCTTTGCATTCTGAGCTTATTGGAGCCATTCTAGCCATTGAGATTGCTTATAAAAAAGGTTGGCATCGCCTTTGGTTAGAAAGTGATTCCAAGCTTGTGGTCTCTACGTTTCAAAATCGTTCCATTGTGCCTTGGAGACTTAGAAATAGATGGGATAATTGTTACAGAGTTACTAAGAAATTTTATTAAGGAGGACTTTTTCCATAACAGGATGAGTCTTCCCAATTATAGGTTCTCTTGATTCTTCCACGGGTCAGGTTCATGCCCCCCCCCCCCCCCCCCCCATGTTTTTTTTTTTGTATTCTTCATTTTTCTTTATTAATGCTATTTTGGTGTGCTGCAGATGATTGGTAGTGCTAGTGGTGCCAACCTAGTTGGGATGGCTAGTACTATTGTGATGCCATTGCATGCCATTTTGTTTAAAAAAAACTTAAATTTCAAACGTTTTATTTTTCTAAAGCCCCATGATTTGAAAAGAACTATTTATCCGGTGCAAATTCTATTTTAAATTTGAAATGAGTTTTGATTTAACACAAAAGAATTCATTTTTATTTAAAACCCAATTCACCCCCCTCTTGGGTGATGGTTGCCACGGCCAACAATTTGTATCAAAGCTTCGGCTTTGGTTAGTAGCTTAACAGCTTAGAGTTAAGATCCTTTTGGTAACCTTTTAAGTTTCCCAAAATGTATGGTTTTGAAATTGACAAACCACCATTCTTTGATGGTGAGAATTACATTTATTGGAAAATGAGAATTGAAATTTTTATACAGTCAATTGATGTCGACTTATGGGATATTGGAGTTCATGGACTCATTCTCAAACCCAAAGAACATCATACCGAGTTTGATAAAAATTGTTTTTTCTTGAATCTCAAAGCTATGCAAATTCTTCGGAACTGTATATGCGATGATGCTTATGAGAAAATAAAAAATTGTGATTGTGCCAAGGATATTCTGAATGTGCTTGATTATAATTACATTGTCATTAACACTTTTGAGAATGAAAGTAATTTCAGGAAAGGACAAAATTCATTGGAGGAAAAATATCCTGAAGAACATGCCAAGAAAAGGTGTCACAAAAGCAAAGAGTCATATGTGCATAAAATAGAAAATATTCTCAAAGCGACTCAAAGGAATTTGGAGGTAAACGATTCTGAACTCAAATCATCAAATGATGAATGGTTATATGCATACAATAATTTGTATGATGAATTCATGAGTTTAGAAAATAAAAATTTGAATTGCTTGAAAAGTATTTCGTCCATTGAAATTGATATAGAAAATCTAAAGAATGAATGTACTTTTCTTAGTGAAGAAAATGTTTTAAAATTCTAATTTGACTCTTCATGTTTTGAAAATTACAAAATTCTTGATTATCAAATTGAAGAGTTATTTCATAAAATTTCTAAAGCAAATAGTTCCACATGTGTACAACTTTTATATGAAAATTGTTTTATGATAAATAGAAGGGATGTAACATGTAATTATTGTGGAAGGATAGGACATATTCCTCATACGTGCATCTATAGGAAAAATCATTTTATGAGAAATAAAATTGCTTGGATTCCTAAAGGCATAAATAACTTGTCCACTAACCCATAAGGACCCAATGTGAAATGGGTACCAAAAAGTTTCTCTAGTACTTATAAAGCGCAGGAAAAATCCAATAATGAGAAACAAACCATCTTGGAAAAGGAGATGACATCAAGAAGAAAGCTTCACATGTTAGAAAATGAAATTACTGCCAAAAGAAGCAAAGGTCTCTTGATGAACAACTCAAAGAACAAGATAGGTGATGCAAGAGCAAAATTCAAGCTCCAGCAAAAGTGGGTAAGAATGGATAATCTTGTGAATTTACACAATGAGGTAATTCTACTCTCTACCTCATATACTTGCTCAAATGTGTTATTTGTTAAACGAAGGTATGTTGATAAAGATGTTTACATGATATCAATCAAACTCTATCAAAATGTTGTATGAAATTTGTGCTAGATACCATGTATGTGCTTATATGTTGATTGATTATTATTTGAAGCATGGTATAATTAATTTGTATAAGTTATAAATCTCCTTTGTTATGAAAATTTGAAAAACGAAGAGGATAATCGATTATGCTTCCTCGAGAAAATAGGGAAGAAAGTCAGAAATACCGTAATCGATTAAGATAATCGATTATAAGATGATATTAGAAAATTCACCGAAAATAGTAGGTACATAATTGATTAGCATAATCGATTATGCTACGAAATCTGGCATTATTTGAAAAATATTCTTTTCAAATCCTAAATTATTTTTTCTAATAAATGTTTCATTATGATATTGATATCTGGTTTAATTTTCAAAGCATTTTCAAAATAACAAATTCAAATAATTTCAAATTTGAATGCACTTTGACATTAAATTCCTTTATGATACAAAGTTATTTTGAAAAATCATTATTTTTACTCTCTGATTTGAAAAATCAATTAGTGATTTAATTCATGATCATACTTTCACTAGTGTAAAATATGCTTTTAACATCGGTTTCCTTGAAACCGATGTGTAAAACGAGGCGGTGACATTTTTGAAATTATAAGCAAAATCTTTCACATCAGTTTTGATAATAACCGATGTTAAAAATTTTCCACATCGGTTTTTTACCAACCGATGTCCAAAAACTAAAACAAAAAATGGAATTTAAATTCTTTTTGGATTTTCTACATCGGTTACTACACAACCGATGTCTAATAGCTATTAATCACATCGGTTTTTTACAATCGATGTTAAAAATTAAAACAAAAAAAATCAAATTTTAAAATTTTTTGGACTTGCTACATTAGTTTCTGGAGAACCGATGTGTAATATACAATAACCACATCGGTTTTGGACAACCGATGTGTAATGGAGTCCTTATTTTGCTCTATTTTAATTCCCTCCAGCGTCTGGTCATCGATCGTGCCCTTTATTTTGTTCTATTTCATTCTCTTTGCTGCCATTCCTTCCTGAACCTAAACCCTCCGCCACCCCAAGCTTGTTCGACTGCCCGTCTCCTTCGTTTGTGTGCGCCATCTCCTCCTCGTCATTCGCGTGTCGTTTACATCCTTCTCCTTCGTTTCCATCCTTCTCCACGCCCAAGGTTATTCCTTTCCGCCCTTCTCCGTCGTTTGGTACCACTGTTGACCCGACTGGCTTCAAACACCGCCGTCCTCCACTGCGTTCCCCACGGTTAGCACGGTTAGCCCCTAAACCATTGCCCACTCTCATTTTCTGATACATGCATGATTCAACTGCAGTTACATTAGCTCCCCAGTTACATTTTCTGATATATGCAACACTGTTGATAGGCTTGATAATGTTATTTAATAATGAACATATGAACTACCTGATAACATATTCATCTGACTTCCATAACAAAGAGCTATTGTCATACTTCATATCCTTTTTAAGATTCGTTTTAATATATCCTACTGGTGACTGGTGAGTGGCAGTTGATTATTATCAGAGGCGTATAGGTACTGTTTTTAATTTGTTCTGTTTTTCTTATATGGTTGTAATTCAGTTGTAGCAAAGCTTGTGCTGTAGCTTCCTTTCATAATATTTGCTCTTTTGCCTTTTACCTCAGCCTCGAAGCCCCTCCGCTTGCTCCGCCGCTTTGTGTCGTGACCCAGTAGCCTCCGCTTGCTCCGCTTGTTCTGCGTTAGGCAGTGGGTTTGGGTTTTCTTCTCCTCAAGGGTTCGACGCTGAATCAAACTTTGAGCACAGCTTGGTTGGCACATTGACCCCTCTCTTGCACTTGAATGGTAATTTAAAGTTTTATTTGCTATCATTTTATTTTTAGATAAAGCTGAAGTACTTGTTTAGTCAAGGACTTGAAACTGATGTGGTTCCACGCTTAATCAAACTATGAGCATAGCTTGGTTGGCATTGACCCCTCTCTTGCACTTAAATGGTAATTTGAAGTTCTATTTACTATCATTCCATATTTAGATTAAGCTGAAGTTGTTGAGTGGGCTTGAAACATGGAAAAATGCAACACATGTACATTGAACTCAACATTAATTTATTGAGAAGGATGGGGCATTAAGCTAATAAGTCATAGAGGTTCTAATACCATATTATAGCTAACTTTTCTGAAAGCTTAAGCTGTTAAAGTAAAGGTTCATGAATGGTTTATTTTATTTCTAACTGGGGGATTGGAGTGTTTTATTATTTTTCTTAATGTTAATTAATTAGTAAAGTGCCTTAGTTTCCCTTATGAGATGCAATACTAATGAGCACACGTGTACATGCTTAAGGTACTGCTCATTGTATTGGATCTTGAATTGTCCAAAGTTTGACAGTTTAGGAAAAAAAATTCTTCATTCAGTTAAAATAGTTATTCATTGATTCTCATGTTATATACTTGATGAAAGTTCGGATTGATACATTTCCTTTCGATTCTCCAGGTTAATACTTTATCGTGGTGGATGTCATCGCGTTCAAGTCGTGTACATCGGAGACTGAAGGGAAATGCTGTCGAAATTTCATCGAGTATGAGCATGAGAGTTAAGGACTAAATGTTAACCGAATGTTTAAAAAGTTTCTTCTCGAATGGGATAGGGCCATACCCTGTCATAAGAAGTAGTTGATGAAGATCTTGGACTAAGTACGAAGTTATTGGTTTTAGTCATGGATCGCGGTTGGATGAATGCTAGACGGACAAGTGATGAGTATGAGAATGGAGTGGAAGATTTTCTACAATTTGCAAACACAAATACTCCTGATAGTGGTAACGGAAGGTTTTATTGTCCTTGTGTTAACTGTTTGAATGAGAGACGACTAGAAGCTGAGGAGATACGGGAGCATCTTATTTGTGAGGGGATTTGCAAAGTTATACAATATGGATATGTCATGGTGAATCATTAGATAGGACGAGGGTATCGCATAGAGAGGAAGTTGATGACGTGTATATGGACGGTGGCTAGAGGACATGATCCGTGATGTTGGGCAACAGTTTTTTCGGCGAGCACATGTGTATGATACTTTGTGCGGTGATGCGGAAGTGGCTTTGTATCCGGGGTGCACTAATTTCACACGGTTGTCAGTGGTGTTAAGATTTCTCAATGTGAAGGCGAGAAATGGGTGGAGCGATAAAAGCTTTACCGAATTGCTTGAGTTGTTGAAAGACATGCTTCCAGAAGGTAACACATTACCATCCCAAAACTATGAGGCGAAGAAGATATTGTGTCCGATGGGTATGGAGTATAAGAAAATACACGCTTGCCCCAATGATTGCATATTGTACAGGAAAGAGTTTGAAGAGATGCACGAGTGCCCTAGGTGTGGGGTATCACGCTACAAAGTGAAGGATGGTGATTCTAGTTGTGATGCAGTCACCAAGGGTCCTCCTGCGAAGGTGTTATAGTATCTTCCAGTGGAATGAATCCATATGGAAACTTAAGTAGTATTCATAGTTCATGGCCCTGTTCTCCTGGTAAGTTACAACCTGTCTCATTGGTTGTGCATGAAGCATAAATACATTATGTTAAGTATGATGATTTCAGGTCCAAAACAGCCAGGAAATGATATTGATGTTTATCTGAGTCCTTTGATTGAAGACTTGAGAATGTTGTGGGATGAAGGCATTGATGTGATCGACGGGTATTGCCGTGAGACTTTCAGATTGCGTGCCATGTTATTTTGCACCATCAATGACTTTCTAGCATACGTGAACCTGTGTGGGTATAGTGTTAAGGGGCATAAAGCATGTCTAATATGTGAAGAAGGCACATTTCACCATCAACTATAACATGGAAGGAAGACAGTTTACCTTGGGCATCGGAGATTTCTCCAGCGTAATCATCCTTATCATAGATTGAGGAAAGCTTTCAATGGACTTCCGGAGAATGAAATTGCTCTGGTGGCCTTGACTGGAGACCAAGTTTATGAACGGGTGAAGAACCCTAATGTTATCTATGGGAAGACCCAGAAGAAGGCTACTGAGAAGAATATATGGAATAAGAGGTCGATCTTCTTTGATCTTCCATACTGGTGCAAGCTTGATGTAAGACATTGTATTGATATGATGCATGTGGAGAAAAATGTGTGTGACAGTTTAATCGGAATGCTTCTTAACATTCAAGGCAAGACAAAGGATGGTGTGAATGCTCGTCTGGATCTAGTTGCGATGGGTATACAAAAGCAGTCAGCTCCACATAAAGTGGGGGATAGGAAGACTTATTTTCCCCCAGCATGTCATACTTTATCAAAAAAAGAGAAAAGAAGTTTTTGTGAATGTCTACGTGGAGTCAAAGTGCCACAGGGTTACTCTTCAAATATCAAGAGACTTGTCTCAATGAAAGATCTCAAATTAGTTGGCTTAAAGTCTCATGATTGCCATGTCTTGATGCAACAACTACTACCGATGGCCATTCGTGACATCTTGCCTAAAAAAGTCAGACATGCCATTACTAGGTTATGCTTATTCTTCAATGCTATATGTAACAAGGGCATTGACACTAAAAAGTTGGATGACTTGGAAAATGAGGCTACCATTATATTGTGCCAATTGAAGATGTATTTTCCACCTTCATTTTTTGACATCATGGTTCATTTGATTGTTCATCTAGTGAGGGAGATTAGATTGTGTGGCCCCGTTTATTTAAGGTGGATGTACCCGATTGAGCGATACATGAAGATCTTGAAAGGATATATGAAGAATCCACACCATCCCGAAGCATCTATTGATGAAAGGTATGTTGCAGAAGAAGCTATTGAGTTTTGTACAGACAACATGTCAGAAGCGGAACCTGTAGGGCTTCTGAAGTCTCGTCATGAAGGAAGATATAATGGTAAGGGTACACTAGATATCATTGTTAAGAGCATGGATCGGGAGGAAGTGCTTCAAGCACATTTGTATATATTGAATAACACTGATGAGGTTGAACCATACTTATGTGAGCACAAAAGCATCATCAATGAAACTTACCCTATAGTGAATGAAAAATGGTGTTTGAACAAGCATAATAAGACTTTCTTGAACTGGTTTAAAGAAAAAATTGCAAAGAATGGTACTGCTTCTGATACATTAAAATGGCTAGCACAAGGGCCTAACTTTGATGTCATATGCTGGAGTGGGTACGATATCAATAAGTTTTCCTTCTATACAAAGTCCCAGGATGACAAAAGTACTATGCAAAACAGTGGGGTTATGGTCGTCGCTGAGTTCATGCATTTCTCTAGTTCGAAAGATAAAAACCCTTTTATGGCATCCGTTTCATACTTTGGAATCATTGAAGAGATCTGGGAGGTTGATTACACAAAGTTTAGAGTGCCTGTTTTTAAATGTCAGTGGGTCGACAGTAACAACGGTGTGCAAACCGATTAGTTAGGATTCAAATTGGTGGACCTTAATAAGGTAGGTAATAAAGAAGAGCCTTTCATCATGGCATCCCAAGAAAAACAAGTGTTTTATGTCCGTGATCCTTCTAACAAAAGGTGGTCAGTGGTTCTCTTGGGAAAAAACATGTATAATGGTAATGAGGGAAATCAAGATTCAACTCTTGATATTTCTGATACTCCTTCTTTCTCAACACGGGTGCCTAATTTCAATGAGGAAAATGAAGTGGACGATGTACATGGTACTCGTAATGATCACCAAGAAGGGTTATGGGAGAACTTTACTACTTGACCACAGTGTAAGTTTAGTTTGAGTTATGTTTAAAGTCATATTATATGTTTACGTTGATATTTATAAGTTATGCTTATGTTGATCGATATTTATAAGTTATGTTTGTTATTAATTTATCCAGACATACTGACAATTTATTTATTTTTTGTCTAAACAGGTATACATGGTTGATCCTAAGAACATCCCTCCTTCATGCAGCGGGTCGGAGACCCCGTCTACGGGTAGAAAGGGCAGACGTACCACACGAATGAGGAATTTGACTGCCAACCGTGGTTCAAATCAAAGGATAAGAATCGACTTTGATGCTAATCTCAATCCTATTGGGCCAATGGAAGAGCAGTTTATCTGTTTTGTGGGAACCCTTGCTCGAAGCAAGCCTAATATACTTATTGAGAGTTGGAAAGATGTACCGCAGGGCGTGACAGATCAGATATGGGAGAGTATTATGGTATCTATACTTTTACATCCTGTGTTTGTGTCTACTTTATTTTAATCTTATTAATATCATACAATAATTCGTTGATTCTTTTGGTGTTAATATAGCTCACCTTTGACCTGCTGGATACGACGGATATGAAGAAGCATTTGATAAAGTATGCTGGTGAGCATTGGAGGGACTTTTAAGGTGGACCTGGGCAAATATTATGTATTCAAGCTGTAACATCCTAAAATTCTAACATAATTAATTTGAAAAAAATAAATAAATATATATATGAAAATAGTGTACTGGGCATTAAGCCCAAAGTACAACTTATGACCTTTAAGTTAAAAAAAAAACAAAAAAGAAAATGCCGAAATTAGATTATTAGATCCATCGCAATATCAGTCAATTGTTGATGCGGAATGGAATATTATTTATGACAAATTGGATAAATGTGTCAACAGTGGTGCCAAAGTTGTTCTTTCACGACTGGCTATTGGAGATCTCGCCACACAGGAAAGTATACCAGGAGCGCCGCACAGTGTAGCGATTGCAGGTGTTATTTCTTTCGTGCCAGTGCAATCGTAACAACACAGATCCAAGAACGCCACCAAACGGGAGAAGAATTTTTAGGGAAGCACAAATACCTATCATACGTAATTTCTAGAACATTCTGGAGGTCTTCGAGAGGTGAGTAACAATACCTTTAATAACCCTTTCCATGGTACATGTGTTTGTTGTGTTGAGGGATTTACCTGTGATTTTGAGAGATTTTAATTGAATGATGCATGTTATTAATAAACTGAATTTTTTAGGGGTTTTGAATTAAAACAAAAAAAGATAATTAGATTGGGTATTTGTTCTTGTTATTGATGGCATGAAATGCATGATTGGTATTTGAATTAGTTGGATGACGTGCTTATTGGTGTATGCTAGCCATGTGAGTTTATTTGACATGCATGATAAGATCAAATATTTAATTTTTGGCAAATGAATTGTTACACGCATGAGACATGAAATTGTGCCTTATGATGAATTGTATGATGTTTGCAGCAATACCACCTATGATAGGGGTATCGAAAAGTAATACCACCGTGATGGGGTATCGAAAGTAACATCCCCATAAAATTGGGAAGTCGAAAATAAGTAATACTACCTAAAAAGGAGTATCGAAAGTAACACCGCCATAGGTTGGGTGTCGAAAAAGGAGAAATACCACCATGTGCACATGGGAGGTATCGAAATGGAAATGTCCCCGACAGGAGGGTGACATCGAAACACTCCTCGTGAGTAGGGGTGGGCAATGGGACGCCATTGTCGTGTGATGTGTGAATATATGGCATGCCGGCAAGAGTCCAATTTAATTAGGAGGTCTTCGGACCGCTTGGATTAAACTTGAATTTATCTGGTATATGGAATGTGATGTATTGAGATGAGATTATTATTAATGTTAAAAGTATTTTATTTATATATATTATTTTTAAAAATTAGCGGGTGCCATGGACAGTTTTTCCGGTTACCGCACCGGCTGAGAACAATGCTATTTTCGAAAATGTTTTTATAAAACTGTATTGTTGATCACTGGGATTTTATATCTCATTAATTATTAAGCATTGTTTTCAAAGCACGAGGAGGACGTCATTGAGGCTGAAGAGGCGTGAAGACTTAGTGGACACCGTTAGATAATCTTTCTAGTATGGTTAGTCTGTTCTTAAATAAGGAGCCGTATATGGCTAGACGCAATTATTTATCGTTGGGATTGTAGTTAGACGCCCGGTTTTGAGGCTTTTGATTTAGTTATTTATTTATTTATTTATATCTATATTCATTACATGGATAATTTAATACTATATTATTTAATATGAGGCATTTTCAGACTTTAATGTTTTTCTAATTTTTCGTTATGAGATATATGTTTTAATTAAATGTTTTAAAGGATATTTTATTGATTTTATATTGGGATCACTAATGTAACGAAGGACGTTACATTTATGGTATCAGAACAGTTCGATTATAAATCGGACTGTGGTAATGGGGCTTTTTCTAAAATAAAACTTGGGCGCATAGGATGCTTGTTAGAGTAATAGATGCTGCATGCTATTCTTTGGGATATTGGACCTGATCAACCCAATAATTCATTGGTAGTGAGCAGATTTATGGCGACTAATAGGCGAGGGACGAATGTTGCACTTGCAGCAGCTTTGGATTGTATGGCCAAGGTTATGCAAGGGCAGACGGAGACTCGTCGTCAACTGAAAGGGAATGGAGGCCAGTCACTAATGAAGTGGTGGCAACCTAGGACCCTTAACACGTGGGGCTTTTCGAATTCAAGAAGAACAATTCGCCATCATTCTAAGGCAGCTTAGATCCGAAGGAGACTGAATTTCTTCCACTCGTTAAGAAAAAAAATTAAATTATTATATTGTTTGATTTAGGAGCAACGTATTCCTTGATACATCCTTTATGTGTGAAAATTTGGAGATACCAATCTTTCATTTGTCCTTTGATTTATAAGTTTCTACTCCTATAGGGATATTCTTGTTCTTCCATTGGCTGCTTAAATTGTTTCCTTGTGCGTCAAGACACTCCTTATGACATCAACCTTATTGTTATCTATGTATTGTATGTTATTCTTGGTATTGACTTATTGGCATCTAGACTCATTACCATAAGCATTCTGACAAAAATATCCTTATCTCTTCACATCCAGTGTCTAATGATTTTCCCCGTACCCAGTTCTATTGTTTCTGCTGTTGCTTGTCATAAGTGCTTAGTTGAGGGAGCTCAAGGATATATACTCTTATTCTCTGCTAAGATAGAGGCTGACAGTGATGTGACGGCTATACCTGTGGTGTGTGAATTCCAGGATGTTTTCCCTAAGGATGTCTCTAGCTTGCCTTCGAATAGGGAAGTTGAGTTTAACATATATCTAGTGCCAGGGAGAGGACCAGTATCGGTAGCGCCTTATAGAATGGTACCTCTAGAGTTGAGCGAGCTCAAGAAACAGATAGAGGATATGTTACAAAAGGGGTTCATTAGGCTTAGTGTGTCACCCTGGGGAGCACCAGTACTTCTAGTGAAGAAAAAGGATGGGAGTATGAGGTTGTGTGTTGATTATAGGCAACTCAATAAGGTAACCATCAAGAACAAATATCCTTTGCCTATGATAGATGATCTCTTAGATCAGTTAAGGGGAGCATCAGTGTTTTCCAAAATAGATCTAAGATCGGGATACCATCAAATTAGAGTTAGAAGCGAGGACATCCCTAAGACAGCCTTCAGGACAAGGTACGAGCACTATGAGTATGTAGTGATGCCCTTTGGCGTGACCAACTCCCCAGTCGTTTTCATGTATTACATGAATCGGATCTTTAGGATCTTTTTGGACAGGTTTGTGGTGGTGTTCATAGATGATATTTTAATATACTCTAGGACACCAGAAGAACATGGAGAACACTTAAGGTTGGTGTTGCAGATCTTGAGGGACGAGCGTCTTTATGCCAAACCAGAGAATTGTGAGTTTTGGCTAGAAGAGGTAAAGTTTTTAGGACACACAATCTCAAAGGATGGTGTAGCGGTTGATTCCTCTAAAGTTGATGCGGTGTTGGGATGGGAACAACCTAAGATAGTAACCGAAGTGAGAAGTTTCTTAGGCTTAGCTGGATACTATAGGAAATTCATAGAGGGGTTCTCTAGATTAGCCTTATCTTTGACCCAGTTGACTAGGAAGGGGAAACCTTTTGTGTGGGACCAGGAGTGTGAGGACGGGTTCCAAGAGCTTAAGAGCAGATTGGTGTCATCACTAGTCTTAACTATACCGGATCCCTTAGTGAGCTTTGTGGTATATTGCGACGCATCTAAGAATGGATTGGGATATGTCTTAATACAGGAGGGCAAGGTGGTAGCATATGCCTCTAGGCAACTTAGGCCACATGAGGGGAAT
The DNA here is from genome assembly GCA_030762895.1 of Sophora flavescens. NCBI lineage: Eukaryota > Viridiplantae > Streptophyta > Magnoliopsida > Fabales > Fabaceae > Sophora > Sophora flavescens. The sequence goes on along the minus strand of CM061065.1, from coordinate 25,661,857 downwards.
TACCCTACCCATGACCTAGAGCTAGAAGCTGTGGTTTTTGCCCTTAAGATTTGGAGGCATTACCTTTATGGGGCGAAGCTTGAAGTTTTTAGTGACCATAAAAGCCTTAAATATCTGTTCGACCAGAAGGAGTTGAACATGAGACAACGAAGGTGGATGGAGTTCCTTAAGGACTATGACTTCGAGTTGAAGTACCATCCGGGAAAGGTTAATGTGGTGGAAAATGCTTTGAGTAGGAAGTCCTTACACGTGTCGAGCTTGATGGTGCAAGAGTTGAACCTTATAGAAGAGTTTAGGGACATGAATCTGCAGGTGTTGGATGTGTCCGTAAGTGTCTTAAGTTTGAAGCTGAATAGGTTGGAAATTAATAGTGACCTTAGGAACGAGGTTAGGCGGGAACAACTTTTAGACCAAGAGTTGCAGTCTCAGTTGGGACAAGAGGGTTATGAGTTGTCTGTTGATGGGCTAGTGAAGTTTAAGAATAGGATCGTTGTTCCTAAGGAGGGGAGCCTTAGAGAGAAGATATTAGAGGAGACTCATAAGGGAAAGTTTACCATACATCCTGGAATAACTAAGATGTACCAAGACCTTAAGAGGATGTATTGGTGGCCAGGAATGAAAAAGGATGTGGCTAGCTTTGTAACTAGGTGTTTAGTGTGCCAAAAGGTTAAGATAGAACGTCAGAAGCCTTCGGGGTTGTTGCAGTCCTTGGAGATTCTAGAATGGAAGTGGGAGAGAATTTCTATGGACTACCTAAGACGTGTTTGGGCTTAGACGCCATATGGGTAATTGTGGATAGGTTGACCAAGTCTGCTCACTTCTTGCCAATAAAAGCAACCTATAGTTTGAATAAGCTAGCAGACTTATACATTAAGGAGATAGTGAAGCTTCATGGGATACCCACATCTATAGTGTCGGATAGAGACCCGAGGTTTACCTCTAGATTTTGGAAAGCTTTTCAGCAAGCCTTTGGGACTAAGTTGAACCTTAGCACGGCCTATCATCCCCAAATGAATGGTCAGTCAGAGCGGATCATTCAGACCCTTGAGGACATGCTTAGGACGTGTGTCTTGGATGAAGGAGGGAGTTGGGATAGATTCCTACCTCTCATTGAGTTTGCGTATAACAATAGTTATATCGCTAGTATAGGCATGACACCCTAAGAGGCCATATATGGGAGAAGGTGTAGGTCCCCTTTATGTTGGTGTGAGGTAGGTGAGAAGACCTTGATAGGACCTGAATTGGTCCAGGAAACCTCCGAGAGAATAAAAATGATCAGGGAGAGGATGCGCACGGCGCAAGGTAGACAAAAGAGCTATGCCGACAAAAGGAGAAAGCCTCTAGAATTCCAGGAAAGTGAGCATGTATTTTTGAGAGTCACTCCTAAGACGGGGGTAGGGAGGTCGATGAAAGTCCGCAAGCTAAATCCACGTTTCATGGGACCTTTCCAAATTCTTAAAAGAGTCGGGCCTGTTGCTTATCAATTGGCTCTTCCGCCACAGTTGGCAAACCTTTGTGATGTTTTCCATGTGTCGCAACTCAGAAAATATGTGCCTAATGAATCTCATGTGATAGCTTCCGAGTCTCTACAATTGAAGGATAATTTGATCTACAAGCCAAAGCCTAGTCAAATCTTGGACAAGAGCACTAAGACTCTAAGGAACAAGGCAATTCCATTTGTAAAAGTGTTATGGGACGGAGTGACTCCTGAGGAAGTCACCTGGGAGATGGAGGTATGATGACCTTTTAGTTTTGAATATGACATATGTTACAATAAGTGCGTGTGTATGAGATGAATTTCGGGGACGAAATTCTTTAAGGAGGGGAGAAAATGTAACATCCTAAAATTCTAACATAATTAATTTGAAAAAAATAAATAAATAATAATAATAATATTAAGCTATTAGAAAAAAAGTATAGTGAAAATAAAAAGTATAATTAAGAGGTTTAGTGTAAAGAATAGATAGTATAAGGATTTATTGAAATTACTCAATTATTATAAATAAAGAATACAAAATTTAAAAATAAATAAATAAATATATATATATGAAAATAGTGTACTGGGCATTAAGCCCAAAGTACAACTTATGACCTTTAAGTTAAAAAAAAAACAAAAAAGAAAATGCCGAAATTAGATTATTAGATCCATCGCAATATCAGTCAATTGTTGATGCGGAATGGAATATTATTTATGACAAATTGGATAAATGTGTCAACAGTGGTGCCAAAGTTGTTCTTTCACGACTGGCTATTGGAGATCTCGCCACACAGGAAAGTATGCCAGGAGCGCCGCACAGTGTAGCGATTGCAGGTGTTATTTCTTTCGTGCCAGTGCAATCGTAACAACACAGATCCAAGAACGCCACCAAACGGGAGAGGAATTTTTAGGGAAGCACAAATACCTATCATACGTAATTTCTAGAACATTCTGGAGGTCTTCGAGAGGTGAGTAACAATACCTTTAATAACTCTTTCCATGGTACATGTGTTTGTTGTGTTGAGCGATTTACCTGTGATTTTGAGAGATTTTAATTGAATGATGCATGTTATTAATAAACTGAATTTTTTAGGGGTTTTGAATTAAAACAAAAAAAGATTATTAGATTGGGTATTTGTTCTTGTTACTGATGGCATGAAATACATGATTGGTATTTGAATTAGTTGGATGACGTGATTATTGGTGTATGCTAGCCATGTGAGTTTATTTGACATGCATGATAAGATCAAATATTTAATTTTTGGCAAATGAATTGTTACACGCATGAGACATGAAATTGTGCCTTATGATGAATTGTATGATGTTTGCCACAATACCACCTATGATAGGGGTATCGAAAAGTAATACCACCGTGATGGGGTATCGAAAGTAACATCCCCATAAAATTGGGAAGTCGAAAATAAGTAATACTACCTAAAAAAGAGTATCGAAAGTAACACCGCCATAGGTTGGGTGTCGAAAAAGGAGAAATACCACCATGTGCACATGGGAGGTATCGAAATGGAAATGTCCCCGACAGGAGGGTGACATCGAAACACTCCTCGTGAGTAGGGGTGGGCAATGGGACGCCATTGTCGTGTGATGTGTGAATATATGGCATGCCGGCAAGAGTCCAATTTAATTAGGAGGTCTTCGGACCGCTTGGATTAAACTTGAATTTATCTGGTATATGGAATGTGATGTATTGAGATGAGATTATTATTAATGTTAAAAGTATTTTATTTATGTATATTATTTTTAAAAATTAGCGGGTGCCATGGACAGTTTTTCCGGTTACCGCACCGGCTGAGAACAATGCTATTTTCGAAAATGTTTTTATAAAACTGTATTGTTGATCACTGGGATTTTATATCTCATTATTAAGCATTGTTTTCAGAGCACGAGGAGGACGTCATTGAGGCTGAAGAGGCGTGAAGACTTAGTGGACACCGTTAGATAATCTTTCTAGTTTGGTTAGTCTGTTCTTAAATAAGGAGCCGTATGTGGCTAGACGCAATTATTTATCGTTGGGATTGTAGTTAGACGCCCGGTTTTGAGGCTTTTGATTTATTTATTTATTTATATCTATATTCATTACATGGATAATTTAATACTATATTATTTAATATGAGGCATTTTCAGACTTTAATGTTTTTCTAATTTTTTTTATGAGATATATGTTTTAATTAAATGTTTTAAAGGATATTTTATTGATTTTATATTGGGATCACTAATGTAACGAAGGGCGTTACACAAGCCAAGTTGTGAAAAGAACCCACTTAAGGTGTACCCGTTTCTTGACCAGGCGATGTGGATCGCTTTGTTCAAAGTTGACATGATTACAGCTTTCAGGTTAACTTATTTGAGTTGTCTCTAAATTTATGTAATTTCATTATTTTTCTTAATTTACTTATGTAATTTAATTGTCTTCTATTTATAACAGGAGAAGAGGAAAAAGGGGCAGGAAAACCAAAGCAAGAATGTCTACCCCCATATACTGTCTCGTGGGGGATATAAAAAACTTGACCTGACAATGGTGGAAGAGGAAAATACAAGACTTCAGCAAGAAGCATCTCAGGCAGATCCTACAACTGATAATCATCCAGAAGTTGTTGATCCACCTCCACCCCCACGCCATCGTAAATGGAAGAGGGCCCGACAAAGAAGTATGGGACAATATACATCTGAGGAGGCTCTCCAAGTAGTTGAGAATATTGTAAGTATAGTTTGAATTGTAATTGTGATTTTAACAATGTTATTGAATTGTAATGTGACCTAATATTTTATATGTTGTAGGATGCCTTGGACGAGTAGGCCACTCAAGGAACCTTTGTTCCTAGAGGATGCGAGGATATCTTAGCTGCTGCCATCGGTAAACCAGACCACCCGGGCCGTGTCATTGGTGTTGGATGGGGCGTTGGCATTCACTAATACCATGGTTCATCTTCACACCAATGCCACAGGGATGTTGATGCAGATAGAGAACGACTAAAACGGGAGATTGCAGATGAGCTTAGACAGGAGATGGCCCAGCAGTTTTCCCAGTAGCTGGCAATAATGGCTGCTATGTCCCAGCAAAACACAGGTGTCCAACCCTCTGTCCATGTGAGCACTAAGGGCTCATGCGATCCTCCTCATCAGCCTGAAAATGATGATGACGATGATGATGATGATGATGACCCTGATAGGTGTGAGCTGTATGTTGATGATCATCATCATCGCCGCTTAGTGGCATTGGGGAGGGCATATAACTTAGGTAATACCATACACCACCGTTTATTACCGGATGATCAGGTGAGGGTCGTCGTTGATATTATTCGAGATGCTGATGCTCGAGTCCTTGTGCCCACTGAGGAGGTTCAAATAGTGGCCCAGGCCACTGGTAACTTCATCCCCTGGCCAAGAAGACTGGTCAAGTTTCTTGTTGCATCTGAGGTATTCAATTAGTTGTGTTTTTCTATATTTATAGTTGAAATTATTTATTATTGTTTAAAGATAATGTTTTTTTTAGGATGTTGGAAATGATATTCTACCTAAAAGGTCGGATCCAGGAAGATCAGAAAAGTATACTCCTGCCAAGGTATTCATTTGACCATTCAATTATTTACAAATGAAATAACTTAATTGTGATTACTAATGTATATCTTTGTTGGTTAGGGGATTGACAAAGGGGAACCTAGTGGTGTTTTTACATGTCTGGCTATACAGGTTGTGAACATGGAGGCTGACGCAGCTTTGGTAAGGTTGGAACATGATGCCAGGCCAGGTGACGATCTGTATATCCCAAAGAAGGAGTATATGGAGATGGTGCTCGATCGTGAAATGGCTAGTGCTGCACTCATCTCATTATGGTGCACGTAAGTACATTTTATTTGGTAAGTTTAGTAATTAAATTTTAAATACTATGATAACTAACATGTTTTATCAATATTTTAGGTATCTGCATCGCATGTTAGTTGATCAGGGCAACCTCACCCTTTATGGGTTCATTGACTCCATGCTCATTCAGGGTGATGTTCTCCTAACATCGGAAGACCTGATCGCCACCATACGTGATATACTTGCCCGAGATGATAATCAGTTCTACCTTGCGCCTTATCTCAATAAGTAAGTACCTTTTATTTAATTATAACGTATACTTAGTTACTAATTGTTCCACAAATGCAGTAAACATTAGCAATTGTTGATATTGTGCCCTCAGTTGAATCTCGTATTCTTCTTCTGCTCGATGGGAAATAAGCCGGCGAAGCAACTGAAGATCATCATGGAAACGTAAGCATTAAAATAATTTTTAATCTGTAATGAAGTTGTTTTAATCATCTGAAATCTATAAGATATACTTTAATTAATTTTTATTTTCTTATGATAGTTCTATTGATGCAATCCACATGCTGCGTGGTGAAAGGCGTCGGGCTAATAGATGGATTATCCCTAACGTAAGATATTTATTATAAATGCTTCAAGCGCAGTGGGTATAATTATTGATTTTTATTTAATTCCTTAAATTCTAATTGGGTTTAATTTGTACGTAGTCCCGTAGACAACATGGATCATGAGAATGTGGATATTATGTGATGAAGTGGATGGTTGAAATTATCTCCTCCGGTATCACTGAAAGATGGCATGAGGTAAATGCTAATTGGTAACACAATTAGTTCTAATAGTTACAGACTCATTATATGTTTTATTTTAGTTTATTACGTAAAAGATATAATCTTATGTACAATTAAACTGCTAGATATTCAACAATCCGACCCCACTCTCTGATGCCGACATCAATAACATAAGGATGTGTTGGGCAACTTTCTTTCTTGAGTACCAATTACCATAGTTTGTATGTAGTTAGTTTATAATAAACACATCTTGTACTAGCTATCGTGTACTTTTGACTGTTATATGTTTTGACATGAAATCTATAATATATCATATGTAGCCTTTTGGTTTCTAATTATCTTTGTTGTCTGAATGTAATTGAATATATTTGTTGTTTGTAATCTTTTAATTTAGTGTGTTTTGGTTGTAAAAAAGTGATTGTGATGAGAATATTTAAATTCTCTATTGATATGTGGATTACTGGATTACTGATCGAAATAGGGGAAAGGACTGTCACTAATGTAAAGGGTTTTTTTTAATAAAAAAACTCTTTCACATCGATTTCTGAAATAACCGATGTGATAACCCAACATTTCACATCGGTTTCTTAAAAAACTGATGTGGTAACCCCACTTTAGACATCGGTTATTTTTAAAACCGATGTGAATAGTTGGGTTATCACATCGGTTTTTAAAATAACCGATGTGGAAAGTGGAGTTACCACATCGGTATCTTCAGAAACAGATGTGAAAAGTGCTGAACAAGAATTATTGTCTTGCTGAAATAGAATTTTTGACATCGGTTTTAAAACCTATGTGAAAAGTGGCAATAAACCACATCGGTCGTTTCAACATCAGTTTGAAAACCAATGTGAAAAAAAAAAAAACGATGTGAAATCCCTTTTCTGCACCAGTGTTTATTGGAAATTTACTTTCTAGTCATGAATTAATTAACCACATCTCTTCAATTTGAAAATCATCAAGATTTTGGCAATAAATACTTGATTGAAAAAATTTATTAAGGATCAAATCTTTTTGAAATGTAAATGATCATTAAGTGATTATATCACTTTAATATCTTTTGAATATCATGATAAAGAGAATTCAATTTTTGAGATTTTAAATTCAAAATTCAAAATATTTTATATTATTTTCGAAATTTTAATTCATGAAAATATATTTCGAAATTCAAAAATCATCACTTCATTATAAAATCAAAATCTGATTCAAAAATTATTAATTAATTCATAATTGCACTTTATTGGAAAATTTACTTCTTATCATGAGTTAATAAACCACATATTTTCAAATTAGAAAATTTATTAAGATTGTGGTGATAAATCCTTAATGTTAATTGATTCAAAAAAATTATTAAGGATCGATTTTGAAATTTAAATGATAAATAATTTTTTTTTTAAAAATTCAAAATTCAAAACTTTATGGTGATTTTCGAAAATTTAAGGTGATATAATTTGAAGTTTAAAAACCATCTATTTTATGGAAATCCTTAATTACACCATAACTATTTAGATGAAATTTATTTCATTTGTGGTTAAGAAGGAAAGAATTCAAATGAGTTTGACACATATTTTATTGAGACATCCCTTCCTTCCAAAAACCATTCAAGTTTTTAAAATTCAAATCTGAAATTTCTTTATGGTGCTAATTTCGAAAATTCAGTTGATTATTTGAAATATAAATATTCTTATGGAAAAGCTTCAATTATACCACAAGTAATTAAATAGACATTTATTGAAATTATGGTTTTAAAAAAAATTGAGAAAATTGAAAAGATTGGCATATTCTAAAATTGAACATTTATTCTTACCAAGCTTATTCAAGATTTCAAATTTCAAATTCAAAATTCAAATTATTTTTGGCTATTTCAAAAATTTATGATGATATAATTGGAAATTCAAAATTGTCTATTTTATGGAAATCTTTTATTATACTACAAATACATAAATGGAGATTATTAAGACTGTGGTTAATAAAGAAAGTTTTAAAAAGAGTTTGACATATTTTATTTGAATATTTCTTTTTGCCAAATGAAGATTTCAAATCCAATCTTTTATGATTAATTTCGAAAGAGGAGTGCTAGCAACACACTCTCTAACATACTCTTTCCAACACACTTTCTCTTATTGATTAAAATTCACGTGGACCTCATTAATTCATGTGCGTCTCACTTGAATTTTTAGGACCCACACAAATTTCAACCAAAGGAGGGAGTGTATTCCAAAGAAAGTGCTAGAGAGTGTGTTGCTAGCATTTCTCATTTTGAAAATCTATTTAGTTTTGAAATCTAGGTGATTAATTGAAATTCAAATTTTCTGATGCTATGAAAAGTTTTAACTACACCACATAATTAAATAGATATTTATTGAGAGTGTGGTTAATGAGTTTGACACATACGTTATTTGAATATTTCTCAATGCCAAAATAGTTCAAGATTTCAAATCCAAAATTCAAATTCTTTTCTATGACTAATTTCGAAATATATTGAATTTGAAATTTATATGATTAAATGAAATTCAAAATTTCTATAATTTTATGGAAATCTTTGACTACACCACAAGCAATTAAAATTTATTATGATTATGATTGTCATTAATAAAGAAAAATTTAAACCAATCATGCATTGAATGAATGCTTGTGTATGTATCCTTATTTTCACCTTGTTACTTCTAATCTGTGTGTTGAAGTGTGAAAATAGGCTACAAGTTGTCTTCCAAAGAATCTGGCTAAGTTATGGAATTTTGAAGCAATAATCGATTATAGACCGAAGATAATCGATTACACAAAAGTTAGTAAGCCACAAATCGATTAGAATAATCGACTACATGTGAAAGGGGGAGAAACAACAAAAGACAGAGGAGTCCTAATCGACTACAATAATCGATTACGCAAAGAAGGAATAAACCAGAAAAGTTATAATCAATTACAATATCCAATTATGAGGAGCACAAATAATGGGTTATGAAAGTCAAACAATCGATTATGAAAATACAATAATCGATTATGTTACAACTCAGGGAGATTCCGACACCAAGGTTTATAATGAGTTATCTTGACAAAACTGGTGATCTCTATCCTTATTCCATATAACGATTTAGTTACAAAATATATTGAATTTATGAAATCATTATAGACATGTCTTAGAGCTTTCAAATGCAATACATATATGATAATCATTACAAGACATGTTTTATGCCTTTCTAGATATACTTATCTCCTCAAATTTGCTACATAAAATGGTCATACTTGAAATGAGATGTTTTGACATGTCTTAAATGAAATGACATGTAACGGTCATATAACTTGGTAATCTTGAGACATAGACATGGTTAAACCCATTTTTTGAACAAAAAGTGCATAAATAAAAAAAAAATCATTCTTAATTAAATGACAAGTTGATAATGTGCAATGACAATTGTAACATCCCTGGCTGCTCTATAGATTGACGACTGTCCCCACAGAGCAACACGGGTCTTTTCAGCGAGCTATGACCTCACTCACGTTTTCCTAGGAGGTCACCCATCCCATAATTGCTCCAAGTCAAGCACGCTTAACTGTGAAGTTCTTAAGTGATGGGCTACCGAAAAGAAGATGCATCTTGTTAGTATAGGTAGTACCAATCAATTCATATAAGCCTTCCTCAACTGTAAAGTCGCATACCTACACAGTCTCAGGATCCTTCTCATTCGGGTGTGTAATCGGTTCATTCATGTGTCCCTCCGCCTAGAAGCCTTCCAGGAGCCGCTCTTTGTCCGTGCCTTCTTGCACCGGCGACCACTCCCCGCCCTCGTCGGCACCCGGGTTTTACAACAATTTTACATGTTAGAACCTTTTACATACTCACCTTCTTGAAAATTATTTGAAAAGGGTCTTTCCTCATCAAACATGCTTGTTATGCTTTAAATTTTATATACTACATCAAATCAAGCAAGCTCTTAATTGTCATTGATGCAAATTGATTGTTTACCTTGTTATGCTCAAATTACTCATTATTAACTTTTGTAAGAACATAACGAATTAATATACAATGACTAATCCCATGGATCCAAAACATATTGGATACCAAAAAGATATTTCTTTAAACTTGATTTGTAGGTGTGCTTAAAGACCGGGAACTCAAATTTATATCTTTATAGTGGTCATTTGAAGCATGTAACAAGAGATAAGAATGAGCCTTTAGTTCGTTGAAGCACCAGAATATATCTAGCTCAATAAGTTTCTCGATCCCTAATCTCTTATGATATTCTATATTGTGGATTGCTTGTTGTGATTAAATGCTTGTATACTTGTCAAAGAAGGAGAATTTTTTTTAAAACTGAGTTATATCTCTAAAATTCTTGAAAGTTTGCATGTTTCATCTCTAGATGCCAAAATTGAAATAGGCGAGATGACTCTATGAGATAAATTAAATTGTGATTAAATCTATTTTTGAGATAACCATGAGCTTTATATGAAATAAAAATTAATAACAATGGCCAGCAAATGATTATTTTCGAAATTTTTGAACAATGGTCATTATATCAAGTGGTTATAACAATTGTGATTTTTGTGCTGCTTTAAATTACCTGAATATACGCCTTGCTTTATTTGCTTTTCCTTTTTTTGATAATGCCAAAAGGGGAGAGTTATATGAATCATGATTCAGGGGAGTGGATTTGAATATATGCATAGAGTGAGGGGGAGTAGAGCAAACTGCACTTAGAACTTAGAACTCTGATATATTTGCTTAAACTGCTCTAACCCTATTCTTGAGAAAATCCCTCCATGAGATGTTTGTCATCATCAAAAAGGGGGAGAATGTGAATATATGCCTTGACATGATTTATCTATTTTGATGATTGACAAATGGAAAAGGGAAAGATCACTCTAAGCCTTGATGAATGACAAAAGGGGAAGTCAGACGGACTTAATTGCAAAAAGCGGAAAAAGGTCAAACAAGCAAATAAGATGGGCAAAATGGGAATTTTACTATTTGTATTGCTTGTTCTAGAAAATGATGTAAATGGTAAGTACAACTCTCATAATTAAAACTGGTCACACACACATATATGTGTTTTAAAAGTAAAACTTAAATGACTTTTAAATGAATTTAAATGAGTAATCAATTTCAGCCTTTAAGTTTTTGAAATTCAAATTTAATTCGAGGAATAATCGATTAGTATAATCGATTATCAAACTCTTAAAATATGCTTTAATGAGTAATTAATTATAGAGCTGTTATGTTTTCAAAATTTGAATTTGAAATACAATAATCGATTATGGTAATCGATTATGCCATTCTGAACACGTTTTATAAATCAACTTAAATGGCTATTAATGTGTTTAAATGAGTATTAACTATCTTTGGCAGTTAAGTTTGAATTCTAAATTATATAATCGATTATGATGTTTGAAAAATCGATTATGGCTTTTTGAAAAGCAAGACAGAATAGATAATCGATTAGTATAATCGATTATGCCTTTTTAACAGTCAAATGGTTTTACACAGAGAACAAGTAATCGATTATCCTAATCGATTATATGCACTGACTGTTTAAAGATGCGCCTTTTAAAATGCGTTAAAATAATCGATTATGATTTCTAAATAATCGATTCATCGCGTGACTAAAAGTCTTTTAAAATGGGCTTAACCTGATTCCTTTGGAATTAATCTTTTCTCTATAAATTGGAATGATAGGCAGACATTTAAAATAACACTCATCACTAATATTATTTGTACTGAAATTCTGTCAATCATTTTATTTCACTCTCACTACTCTTACACTTTGATAACATTATATTGAGAGAGCTTTACACCATATAGGTGTCTTTGTATCTTGTGCTTCAATTTGTTTCTATCAACACTATTAAGAGTGCATATTGTTGGTAAGAGTCGGATTGACTCAAACCTTTATCTTCTACACCATTCTTATAAGAGAGGGTATATCTCTTGTAGTTGTTTCTTGGATGTGATTTCCAAGTGTTGTCAAGAGAGAGTATATCTCTTGGGATATTGTTTGAGGCTCTTTCACCGGGGGAGGTGATATCCCTTGTCTGTGAGGAGTTCTCATTATTGTAAAGGTTCTAGCTGCGCCTGTTTAAAAGCTAGTTTTTGAGGCTCTTACACAAGGGATAATATGTCTTGAGATTTGTGTTAAGGGTTTTCTGAATTGTAAAGGTTCTAGTTAATCCTGTTTAAAAACTAGAGTTGATTGAAAACCCTTGGTGGTATTGCTTTGGGGACTGGGACGTAGGCCACGTGGGTAGTCTGTGGGTCGAACCAGGATATATTGTGGTGTCCATCTTCTTTCCCTATCCTCTTTACATATCTGCATTTTACTTATTGCACTTTAATATCAAATGTTTTATTTTTCTAAAGCTCCTTGATTTGAAAAGAACTATTTATCCGCTGCAAATTCTGTTTTAACTTTGAAATGGGTTTTGATTTAACGCAAAAGAATTCATTTTTATTTAAAACCCAATTCACCCCCCTCTTGGGTGATGGTTGTCACGGCCAACATCATTTACCACCGCTGCCAATGAGTTAAGCATCAAATAATAAGCTAGACATAGTAATATAAACATCAGTTCCTTTCACAAAGTTTAAATGTGAACGTGACAATCTGACAAAAGAAGTAAGATAAGCATTATTGCTCATAGTATGAGCCTGGACCAACGAGAGCCTTGATAGCATAATAATTTGTCTCAAGACCAGTTGGAAACCCCTTGTTTATTCAACAAACATTTGAAATATTGCAATTGGGACAATGCAGACAACCCCTTGTTCATTCCCAACCACCAAAGAAAAATGATAAACGGAGAGCCACCTAATCATAAGACAAAAGAGTGATAAATTTACGTACCCAAATATCATATCATAAATCTTCAAAGAAAAGGGTATCTGTTGACGGCTTTAGGCAAGTATACCCAGTCGTGCAAGTAATACGGTGGTGAGACCGGTTATCGTATCCACGGGAATTGGATGTCAAGTACCAATTCATAAACTCAGCAACTATCTAGACTAAATAGAGAAATCAAAACAAACAAAAGAAAAGGAAAAGTTCTTTGAGGAATTCTATCGAACACTTGGAGTGCGAAAGGGATATGTTGGGACTAGACTTCATCAAACCTCTACCTCATGCAATACCAGGACTAGATACCTCCCATTCATGCTTCAGATATTAAAATCAATCCACTAAACTACTCAAGCCCCGATTCCTCGGATGGGAAGATCCTAAATCCACTAATAGACCCTAATTCCTTAGGTGGCCTAGATTAATGAATTCACATTAAGATTAGGGATTACGCGATTACTAGTAAACCAAACTCCATTCCAAGATGCAAGGGTCACTAGGTGATTAAATTCAGTTCCAGTTCTAATACGAAATTCCCAATTGCATATCAAAACACAAATCAAGTCATGGGGGTGCTAGCCACAACAAGCATTAAGCATGGAAAATTAATCACTAATACGAAGCATAAACATAGAATAATCAGTCAAGATAAATACATGAAGTTTAGTTTGATTACATCTAATCCCAACAAACGGGATTTAGCTACTCATAAAAGAGAAAACCAAACCAGAAAAGCAGTAGAGAAAGGAAGGAAGGGAGAACTCCATTGAAGCTTCCCACTGTCGTCACAGCAAACCCCTAACTCAGCTCCCTCCTTAAGCAGCTCGAAGTCTCTATTTTTTTGGGTGTTTCTGGCCTCCACTAGGGTTCCCAGCTCCCCTTGTTTCTGTCTGCTGCGCTTCTATATATAGATCTGCTGCGCGTCACGGCCGTGATGGCCATCACGGCCAGGCCGTGACGCGTTCTGGAGTCGGCGCGCTTTCAAAATTGGATTCTCGCGAGGCGAGATAAGGATTCGCGACGCGAGACTTTAATTTCTAGTATGTCACGGCCGTGATGCCTATCACGGCTAGGCCGTGACAGCCTCTGACTTTTGCCTTCTGCTCCGCTTGATCATGGCCGTGATGGTCATCACGGCCAGGCTGTGATGGGCTCTGTTTGGCTCATATTCTTCACTTTTCAAGCTTTGTTTCATCCAGGCTCCATCATGGCTGATTTTGATCAATTTTACATTAATTCCTGCAAAACAACACCAAGAAACCGCTTCACCCGTTCCAAGGGAAAATCTAACTAAAATCAAATAAAAAATGCCTAATCTATATGAAAATGCATGCAAAAGTGTACAAGAAACATCATGTAAATCACACTATCAAATCACCCCAAGCTTATTCAATTGCTTGTCCTCAAGCAATCACTAAGGCCAGAAGATCAAAATAATCAAAACATGGATAATGAAATAAGAACCCGAATAAATACTAATTCAAGTAATAGGCATTTCAAACAATTCAGCAAGAGACAATCAGTTCAAGTCCAATTAGAAGCTTTGGTTTCTTAGATTCATATTCTCACTGATTCGGGCACTCTTTCTCACCTGAAGATCACCCCAAGCTTGTTCATTTGCTTGGCTCTCTTTCTCATCTCACTCAAGTGTTAGGGATATAGGATAATTCGCTCCATTTTCCTCAAGGAATGAATTCTACCATAGGCTTGACTATCAACCAAATCTCTACTTTATTAATGAAAACAATTAAGAATCAAGAGGTCTTTTCCTTTGGTTGTAACGTGGCCATGGGATTAATCGTTAGGTGGGGACATCAAGAAAGGGACATTTCAAAAGGCTACACAAAACATTAAGCATTGCAAATCATGACACCTTCCAAAATACCCTTTGGGGTTTCGATTCACTTTCGCCACCTTTCTTTCTTTCTTTCTTTTCATTTTATTTCTCATTTCTTTTTGTCATCCCCTTCTCTATATTTTTGTTTTCTTTTTCTTTTTCTTTTTATTTGAGAATGGGAGATTTTCAACTCAAGAGAAATATTTTTTTCTGATTCTTTCATCCCAAAATTTTTTCAACTACCTTTTTACCCTTTTTGTAATACTTTAGAAGGTCCCTACCAAGCATATTCATCAAAGTAATTTGAGGTACCAAGAAAAGTATTTTATTCATGTAGGCTCAAAATTGGGCAACTAAGGGGTAGCATCTAGTCATTCAAAGCTCAGAAGACCGGAAAAATACCTATTGCCTCAATCATTTTCAAAAATGTTTTAAAAAATTTTTAAGCTTCAAAACGGTTTCAAGTCAAGTTCTAGAGAATAACATCCAAGAGGAATAACACTCTAACACAAAGAATGGGGTAGATTTAGTGAGTACCCCTTTTGGTTCAAAATCTCACATTTTGTAGTTCAAAAATCACTGAGAACACAAATCCATGAAACCATACGCTAATTATCAACTATCACAGATCATCTCAAGCATTTTTATTTGCAGCCTTATCACAAGAATAAAAAAATGGGTTCAAAAATTCACTATCTCAATTTTAATTGGCACTCAGTTCTCCCAATTGGATGCAACATCTAAACAATGGGGTAATCTAATAATGTGATCATGAAAAACTATCATGCAAGACTATATGAATGCAATATGAAAAATGCAAAATTAAAAATGCAAAAATACCCCTACCCCAGGCTTAAGAATTTACATTGTCCCCAATGTAAACAATCAAGTTAGAGAGAGGAGAAAAATGGAACGGCTTACCGAGGCGGTAGCGGGTGCTGGCTCTCATTCCAGTCAGAAACTTGTTGGGAAATGCATCACTGCCGTGATGGGTGCTGACTTTGCTTTTTCTTGTCTTCTTGCTCTTCCTTCCTTCTTTCCCTGAAATCACTTGGCAATTTTATTAGTAAAAGAAAACTCTTGATCTTCTCAAATTATTCAAGAGTTAAAAATCAAAAACAGAAACTACTAAGAAAATGAAAATCCTAAAGAGAAGGGTTAAGAAACTTGGGTTGCCTCCCAATAAGCGCTTCTTTAACGTCACTAGCTTGACTTATTGAAAAGCATCCACCTGGATCCCATAACTTGTGGTATAAGGACCAAGGGGTGCTCAATATGTGAGATCCTCCACCCGGATCCCATGGTTTATGGAGTGGCAATTGCAGAAGTAATATCACTTTATCCTCAACTCCACCCAGCCAATGTGTGAAAACTCCCTTGACCTCTACAATTATGAACTCACTTCCGCTCGGGTCAAGTGGAATTTTCAGGAGGAAATTTTCCAGACAAGTGGAAGGGGCTAACTTACCAGTGTCCACACATGCATGCAATCCAACATATTTATTTAATGCAGTAAATTCAGCAAGCATGGTGGAGGGAGTGCTTTCCAAATGCCCTGCCTTCTCACTTGTTCCTCCCCAAGGGTGCGTAAAAGGTAATTCCTCTTCTTGTGGCTCATCTACCACCACCTCTTCATCTTCATTGTGATCCATTCCCACAACCATATTCTGCTCAAATTCGGCTTCATGTGGCTCTATGGGAATCATACATGGTGGTGGAGGTGGTAAATACGAACAGAGGGTTTCCCATTCCTCCTTGGAGCATCTATATACAACCCTCCATGTCACACTATCAACTTGTGCTGGGATATCAAAATTTGCCAATTCTGGGTAATCTTCCCAACACCAGTTGTCCTCCCAAGTGTGACTTGAGGCTTCCTCATCAGATGGATAATGATAGTTGTCCATGAATTCCATCCACCTTGCACAAACAGAACTCAAAACAAAAAGATCAAATATATACAGAAAAATAAAAAAAATAAAAATGTCTAAATTAGTTGCCTCCTTTGTTACAAATGATATTGGCAAAACCAATCCCCGGCAATGGTGCCAAAAACTTGTTGACGGCTCTGGGCAAGTATACCCAGTCGTGCAAGTAATACGGTGGTGAGACCGGTTATCGTATCCACGGGGATTGGATGTCAAGTACCAATTCACAAAATCAGCAACTATCTAGACTAAACAGAGAAATCAAAACAAACAAAAGAAAAGGAAAAGTTCTTTGAGGAATTCTATCGAACACTTGGAGTGCGAAAGGGATATGTTGGGACTAGACTTCACCAAATCTCTACCTCATGCAATACCAGGACTAGATACCTCCCATTCATGCTTCAGATATTAAAATCAATCCACTAAACTACTCAAGCCCCGATTCCTCGGATGGCAAGAGCCTAAATCTACTAATAGACCCTAATTCCTTAGGTGGCCTAGATTAATGAATTCGCATTAAGATTAGGGATTACGCGATTACTAGTAAACCAAACTCCATTCCAAGATGCAAGGGTTACTAGGTGATTAAATTCAGTTCCAGTTATAATACGAATTTCCCAATTGCGTATCAAAACAAAAATCAAGTCATGGGGGTGCTAGCCACAACAAGCATTAAGCATGGAAAATTAATCACTAATACGAAGCATAAACATAGAATAATCAGTCAAGATAAATACATGAAGTTTAGTTTGATTACATCTAATCCCAACAAACGGGATTTAGCTACTCATAAAAGAGAAAACCAAACCAGAAAAGCAGTAGAGAAAGGAAGGAAGGGAGAACTCCATTGAAGCTGCCCACTGTCGTCACAGCAACCCCCTAACTCAGCTCCCTCCTTAAGCAGCTCGAAGTCTCTATTTTTTTGGGTGTTTCTGGCCTCCACTAGGGTTCCCAGCTCCCCTTGTTTCTGTCTGCTGCACTTCTATATATAGATCTGCTATGCATCACGGCCGTGATGGCCATCACGACCAGGCCGTGACACGTTCAGGAGTGGGCACGCTTTCAAAATTGGATTCTCGCGAAGCGAGTTAAGGATTCGCGACGCGATACTTCAATTTCTAGTCTGTCACGGCCGTGATGCCTATCACGGCTAGGCCGTGACAGCCTCTGACTTTTGCCTTCTGCTCCACTTGATCATGACCGTGATGGTCATCACGGCCAAGCCGTGATGGGCTCTGTTTGGCTCATATTCTTCACTTTTCAAGCTTTGTTTCATCCAGGCTCCATCATGGCTGATTTTGATCAATTTTACATTAATTCCTGCAAAACAACACCAAGAAACCGCTTCACCCGTTCCAAGGGAAAATCTAACTAAAATCAAATAAAGAATGCCTAATCTATATGAAAATGCATGCAAAAGTGTACAAGAAACATCATGTAAAATCACACTATCAGTATCCAAAGAATCAATGCAAATTAAAGATCATTGTAGTTTCTTAATTATATGACTAGAATATTTAACCTTTTATCATAATGAGAGAGAGATACACAGGTGACCTTTCTTAAATATAGAAGAGCCAAACAAATTTTTCATTTTATGGTAGTGAGAAACTATAATTTCTACTACCTACTTTTTGCAATGAAGTCAATTATGATATCCAGAAATTATGATTCAACAAAACTTTGCAACAATAGTTGTTTTTAGGAAGTCCAACGTGCCAGATCTCCCACAAGGAAAAGTGGGTAGCTAGGTTGCTCATTGTTTATATGCATTCAAATATTTCAAGACAACAATATTTAAATTACATGATCCACTTACCAATTGCAGGTAGCAAGACATATATAGAATATCTAACAAGCAAGAACTATGCTCTAGCAGTAAAACCATGAATACATTACAAGGTGCATTATCTATGCTTTCTAGTGGCTTAGCATTATAGACCTCATTCCAAGGTGCATCTAGATGATCAAGATACAAGACGCCCTGGTTAATGAAAGCACCTAAAACCTTTTGAAATGCCATATATATATATATATATATATATATATATATATATATATATATATATCATATCAGTTCACAGGAATCCAATTTTTCCAAAGGGCTTTGTCTTGGGCCTTCAGTACAAATATTCATACGAATGTTTGGAAGTCATGTTGTGATTCTAAAGCCTGCATTTGATTTGAGTTATATGGTCAAAATAAGAGAAAAATGACTGAAGCTAAAAAATAAAAAAATAAAAAGACAAGTGGTTGCAACTAAATATTAATTGGTTCCATAATAGACTCTAAGCATGTTACGATACTGATGATATCCAATTTGTTTTCCATAGAATCTGCTCACAACATTTACCATGAATTCATGAAGTCATCAATATTGATTTTCACTAGCTAGAAGAGAAAGTTGTTAAATGTAGTGCACAAATCAAGAAAGAACTGAACAACTATGAGACTAAAGGTTTTATAGGAACTTAACCTGTAATTAAGAATTTAAGATTAATATTAGAAATGATATCAAAAGTAAGCTTCTTTAAAACATCTAATGGCTCCCTACACGAAGGTGTTGGCCAAAGATTAGGATATCCAACACCCCTACACACAAATACAACAACCTTAAAATATTTCTTATGAACGTTTTTTATCTTTTGTAATATACTTCTGATAAAAAATGCTAGTTAATTATCAGTAGAAATATTAAATTGTCAGAGCAACTAACCAAAGTCCAAATTAATTAAAATTAATGGACTAATACTTGGGGAAAAAATTAAGTATAGTGATTGACATCAAGGTAATATAATAAGACCAAGCAAACACAGAAGAGAATAAATAAAGAACTCCCTGCTATAATAAAATTGTGAATTCAATGTCAATCTATAACAATCATTGGAGGGATAAGTTGAGCATATACCAACATTCAACATCTAATATGCTTCAAATGAAGGCCTTTTTGGAATTACAGATTGCAAGTTAGAAAGCATCAACTTTTCTATCGTAAATTAAGTCTTTCTTAAAGAAAGTAAATTAAACTGTTAATGTAAAAGAAGTTCCTTGCATCTCATTATGTCATAATAACTCTAGGGGGAAAACATGACCAACGCATGTGCTTTACCATTATTCTGCATGATCAGGAACATCCACTTCATCCATCACGTTTATGCCTGTGATAGAACAAGAAACTACTCATAAAATAGATTATCATTGATACTTGATAGTCACAAGAATAACCTCCTGAAACATATGCTTCTGATTCACTTTTATAAACATATTGCATGAAACTAAGAAGGTGGAAGAGACAAAAGGAAAAGCAAAACTAAAATCTGAAAACCATGATCTATATATTGCAAAATGCTGAGGATATTAAGCACCAGAAAATTCAAAAGGAATTCTAAGATCTCTCACCTCTCATTTTGGCAAAGCATTACATCAACATAGGGTGACACATGAAGAAAGCGCAATAATCTTCAATGCTAGATTAAGAGAGTCAAAACAATTTATGTCGATATTTATTGTGGATGCTTACTAAATTTATTTTATAATCTATATACTCAGTAATTGAGTTACTACATCAGTTCAATTATATAAAATAATAGTGAAATTTTGCAACAACAAAAAGTTTGGATCTAATGGCCATGAAACAGCTGAACAAGGAGCTAAAGGACATACTTGCAGACCGTACATCACAATGCCATGCTGGTATATGATTTTTTGTTGTTGTTTTAAACGTAGATACAAAATTGTATTGCTTGATGCATCTGATAATTTTTGTTTGCTTAAAACCTTTTGAAGAGGAGGCAACCGGCAATTTTGTACCTAAAATTAAAACAACAAAAACAAATGACATACCTGCATAGCATGATGATGTACGGTCTACAAGTATGGCCTTCAGTTCCTTGTTAAGCCGTTTCAAGGCCATTAGATCCAGATTTTTTGTTGTTGCACAATTTCTCTATTATTTTATATAATTGAACTGAAGTAGTACCTCAAATTCTTATCGAGTATATAAATTATAAAATATATTTAGTAAGCATATACAATATTGTGATGTAGGGTGGTAGGAGATTGCGGCCACTCGTCGATATCATCATAGCTCACATTCGACCATTTTTCCAAGCTCTGAGAAGCAACAGAGAGCGGTTGCAGCGGCGGAAGGCAAGATCGGGGCTTGAAATTTATCTTTGATCGAGGAGTATGTGTGTGTGTGTGTGGGGGGGGGGACACCGTCATTTCTGGTTGTTGGTGTTGTCGACGCCGAAATCGGGATCGGCCAAATATCTCTCTGCCTCACCGGAAGGGTAAGCAGCATTGGTGGAGTGGGACTAAGACCATGAGGTGGAGCGGCATAACATTATCCGGCAACATGGAGCACAAGCATCGTAGTTGCCCGCCAACCCTAGTCGTTCGGGAAAATTAAGGAGGATTATTAAGCCTTAGGTATTTGGGACTATGCAAAAAAAAAAATGAAAGAAAAAAGATGGTGGAGATTAAGAAGAATTCAAGAAATCAAAGCCATCGAGGATGACGCATTTGATAAGGGAAAAAGACCTATTTTTTTTAGAAATGGGTCACATATAGAGAAAGAAAATTGAGTAACGAAAACAAAGTTTGAATCTTGGAACTAGGAATTGAAGAGGGATATGACGAGAAAGAATGAGGAATCAAAGCCAATGGATAGAAAAATGAGATTTGTTTAGATTTTGCTTTTGTTTTTGGATGTTGGTAGAGGGGAAGAGGGTGAAGAAGAAAGGGAATTTTGAATTGGAACTAGAAAATGGATATCACAGAGAGGGAGAAGGGTTATTAAGTTAAAGTAGGGAAAAAGAAAACAAAGTGGTTTATGCTTTACGAGGGTGAGTCGTACTTGTATTTAGTAGGAGGTCCTTTTATGGTTGGTCTGTAGTGATATAAAAAAATGTACCGATTTTGGTCGTGGTGTTTTCGACGCTAGAATCGGGATCAACCAAATATCTCTCTGCATCACCAGAAGGGTAAGTGGCAGTAGTAGAGCAGGAGGAAGACCATGAGGCGGAGCTAAAACATTCTTCAGCGAGATGGACTATGCAAAAAAGACATAACTTTTTATTGAGAAATGGGTCACATATAGAGAAAGAGAATTGAGTAATGGCGACAAAGTTTGAATCTTGGAACTAGAAATCGAAGAGGGATATGATGAGAGGATGAATCAAAACCAATGGATAGAAAGATGAGATTTTTTTAGCTTTTACTTTTGTTTTTTGGGGGGTTGGTAGAGGGGAAGGGGGTGAAGAAGAAAGAGAATTTGGAATTAGAACTAGAAAATGGAGATGTCATAGAGGGAGAAGGGTTACTAGGTTACAACAAGGAAAAAGGGAAGCGAAGTGGTGTATGCTTTACGAGGTTGAGTCGTATTTGTATTGAGTAGGAGAGCCTTTTATGGTTGGTCTTTGGTGATATAAAAAAAAGTAATTTGTATATTTTACTTTTGCTTATTTGGTAAAATTAAATAAATGGTAGGTGTAGAATATGAGCTAGATTTAGATTTAAATGTAATTAATGATAAAAATCTAACATCCTAAAATTTAATATAATTAATTTGATAAAAAAAATATTAAGTTATTAAAAAATATAGTACAAATAAAATATAATTAAAAGGTTTATTGTTAAGGATTTGTTAATATAAATTTATTAAAGTTGTTTTGAAATAACTAAAAAAAGGAAAAGAAAAGAAAAGGAAAAAAGTAAAATAAAATAAAAACTAAGGAAAAAACCTATGTGTTTCACGTAATGTTTATATATATATATATATATATATATATATATATATATATATATATATATATACTTTATTCATCGTGCAAGTTAGAATTGGTGCCTCATGTTCCTTAGAAGCACCGTACAGTGAACTTAGGGAGGCCGCACAGTGAGCTTGGAGAGGGAGAGGTTCCTGAGACATGTTTCTTTTTTTTGGCAGTGCAACCGTAGCACTACCTTTTGTCATAGCTAATTTTTAGAGCATTTTGGAAGTATATATATACACATACACACACATACATACTTTATTCACCGTGCAAGTTAGAATTGGTGCCTCATGTTCCTTAGAAGCGCCGCACAGTGAACTTAGGGAGGCCGCACCGTGAGCTTGGAGAGGGAGAGGTTCCTGAGACGCTTTTCTTTTTTTTGGCTGTGCAACCGTAGCACTAGCTTTTGTCATAGCTAATTTTTAGAGTATTTTGAAGGTATACACTGTTGTGACTCCGGCAAGTGTACCGGGTCGTCGCAAGTAATAAAAATAACACGGCAAGTAATTACCGAGGTCGAACTCAAGGATTGGGATACCAATTCGACTAATCCGCGGGAAGTCAGATACGTTCGGTCAAGTTACGGAAGAAGGTGGTTGAGAGAGAGATTAATATCTAAAATTTAATTAACAAATCTAATGAAATAATTAACTAAAAATCAGAAAACTAAAATGTCCAAGGTCACAAATCCACCTACCCAATATGTACACCCAAGTGATGATGAATTCCTCCCTAGGTTCAATTACAATGTCAACCGGGACCCCTAAATTCTCCTAAATCCACTTCCGTGCTCATTAGGACGTATTCGATGATTTGAGTTAATTACTTGCTAGGTCTCTTAACCCTAATCTCGAATTCTGTTAATTCGTGTTCCCTATAAGGTCGCACCGATCTCCTACTCACTCTCGTGCAATATTCGATCGATGATTCTAATTCAAGTTCTAAACGTGAATCGCTGACTAAGCCTCATCAACGTTAACAAGTCAATCACGCAACACGTATGATCAACACATTCAAATTAGAATTATAAAACAAGAATTGAATTAAAGGAGAAAAACATACATCATATCGGATCTACACTGCCATGGGTGGCTTCATCGTTCCCTAGGACGAGGGGGTTAGTTCCTCATGCTCATAGACAAGCGATCGGACGTAATCACCATCGTAAAATAAAAAGAAACCAGAAAAGGAGACGCAGCTCCAAGGAGAAATAAGGATTCGTAACTACTGCCCTAACCTAAGTGGAAAACTGCCTCCTCCAGATGGATCCCAAAGTTCCATGCGGATCTGATCTGCAAAAGCCTTTAAATAGGATTCCTGATCTGCGCTCGCTCGCGAGGCGAGCAGCCTTTCGCGAGGCGAGAATTAAAATTGGCGCGCTTTCAATTTGAACTCTCGCGAGGCGAAAGTGTGTTCGCGGGGCGAGTCTTCAATTTCAGGCTGTGACCTTCATCACGGCTGGGCCGTGATGGCCTCTGACTTCCAAGTCTTCATTCTCTCGCGAGGCGAGATGTCTCTTGCGGGGCGAGTCTTCAAACCTCAAACTGTTCACGGGCGTGGTTTTCATCACGGCTTGGCCGTGATGGTCTCTGTCTTGCAGGTCTTCATGATTCGTGGCGAGACAGAAATGTTGACTTTTGCTGCTTTGTTGACCTTCAGTCTCGCAAGGCGGGAATACACTCGCGGGGCGAGTGTCTCCAGACTTGCAATTTCCACTGCTTTTCGACTTTCCTTGACTCCTGGAGCTTCACTTATTTAATCTGAAACAACAAAAGCACCCACAAGCGTAATTCTATTCAAAATAACCTAAAAACTACACAAAAGACGCAAAACGAGTCAAAGTCCAACTTAGGAACAAAACAAGGCAAATTTGGGCGAAAACGAGAGTGAACTCGAATAAATTGCACGAAAACCACAGTCCATCTAGTTATAAAACTAGATAAGCCAGAGGCTTATCAAAATACCCCAAACTTAAACCTTGCTTGTCCCCAAGCAAGCTTAAAACTCAAAAAGGACTCAAGACTTGGCAAGCCTAAAGGAATCAATCGATTTCGCACAAATTTAATGCAACTTTACAAAACAGTTTTTCTCCTATGATCTCCCCCCTACATCAATGTAATCCCCATATTCATTTACTTTAAACCATTGAGAACTTCATCATTCATGCAATCATTAGTCTAAGTTGAGGATCAGGGTCACACACAAAAGGAAGATCACCAATTTCAAACAATTGCCTTCCTCACAAGGGTTTGTAAAATTTCACTCATTCGCTCAATTCGTCAAGGCTTTCAACTTTCTCACTCAATTTCACTTATCAAGAGCACTTCCCATGAATTTGATTTTCATCTCAAAAATGGTCCCCACGTAAACATGTATGCAACATCAGAAGGTCTTTTAAAGGTTGTAATGGGGCTGGCCGAGGGTAGGATAGTCAAGGATACTAGGTTTAAGTCCCTAGGAACTAAGAGAGCATGAGCATTAAACACATTTTCCACTCAAATTCCTTTTTTCATTTTTCTTTTCTTTTTGTCTCGGGTGACTACAACTTTTTTCCTTGCTCATCTTTTGATTTGCCCCTTTTCTTTTGGCACAATTTTTCTTCTCTTTTTTTTTTTTCAACCTTTATTTTTCTTTTTCTCACCCCAAAATGTCATACCTCCTTGTAGCCACCCCAAACTTAGTTTCTCACAACCTTTCTCTTGCTCATTTCCATGCTCTCCTAATCCTAAGATTGGGTTAACATGGTTTTTCGGATTTTGGCTCGTAATGTAGGGTCATCAAGAAACAATAGGTTAATTGGGCTCAATTTGGCTAACTAGGGAACATGCATTAGGGATGGTTCATTTCAGGCCAAGTAGTTATTCAAAGAACATTGCCTAAATCATTTGATGCAACACATAAACATGCAAACCATATAGAGATTCAAGCAAATTCGGGAAAGTGCAACTTAACAGTGATTCACACATTCAAAAATAGAGTTGGAGGCTCAAATTCCTCACCTGGACATTTTGCAAATTGTTTGACCGAGATACAATTCCTAGTGTGTGCACCCCCTTACCCCAAACTTGTCATAAATCAAGTAATCACAACAAAATTCTCAAAGTTCAATTTTCAATTTTTAAGTGGGGATAAACTTTTCTAATTTCAGAACTTGGGGTAAATCATCAATGGTCAAATAATTCATGCAATCAATCCATGCTAAATTCAATTAACATCCAACAAGCTTGCCGACACGACATTCATACAACAACTCTTGATCTTCTCAAATTATTCAAGAGCGACAACAAAAACAAAAGCACAAACAAAACAAAACAGAAGTTAGGAAAGGAGAGGGATACCTAGCTTGGGTTGCCTCCCAAGAAGCGCTTGTTTAACGTCCCGAGCCTGACTTATTACGAAGCATCCACCTGGATCCCATAGTCTGTGGTACAGAGGCCAAGAGATGCTCATCATGTGAGG
The DNA here is from genome assembly GCA_030762895.1 of Sophora flavescens. NCBI lineage: Eukaryota > Viridiplantae > Streptophyta > Magnoliopsida > Fabales > Fabaceae > Sophora > Sophora flavescens. Next base: position 25,635,939 of record CM061065.1, on the reverse strand, counting down.
TCTTCCACCAGGATCAAATGGTAATTGGAGTGGAGATCGTAGCGATAATATGACTTCATCAACTCCACCCGACCCAGTGTATGAAAATTCCATTGACCTTTGTTATTATGAATTCACTTCCTCTCGGGTCAAATGGTGTCCTCACGAGGAAGTGTGCCAGACAAGTGGGAGTGTCTAATTTACTAATGTCCACACATGCATGCAAGCCAACATATTTATCCAATGCATTATTTTCAGGTTGCTTAGCAAGCATGGTGGAATCCTCTACCACTTTATCCGCATTTTGTTCTCTACCCCCTTGCTCCGGATTTTCTTCAAATTGGGCTTCATGTGACTCTTGTACTAACTGCTTGCAAATCTCCTCGCCTTGCGCTTTGAAATTCTGCATCACGGTTTCGAGCATCACACACGGTGGCTCTTGCCTTGGCCTCAGAGGTGGATAGCTCCTGGGAATATTGTTCTAGAGCAGCTCTCAACGGTGTTTGCTCATTCCATTCCCATTCCTCCACATGCTTCATGATTATACTATAAGCTTGTGCATGAGGGCAATTACGTCCCCAGCGCCAGTGATCTCCCAGGGATATATTAGGCCCAAAGTCATATTTTGTAACACCGTCCAAGGCTGGAAAATAAACAGTCTCCATGATTCGCAATCCGCCTTGAAAGGGTACCTCGCATACAAAACAGGGCCAAGACCAAGTGGGATCAAGAAATAGAGAATAATAATAGAAATTAAAAATAAAAATAAAAATAAAAGTAACTTAACCAAATAACCAAACTTCCCTAAAATCAGAAAACTTGGTTGTGCCAATCCCTCGAAGAACGGCGCCAAAAACTTGTTGTGACTCCGGCAAGTGTACCGGGTCGTCGCAAGTAATAAAAATAACACGGCAAGTAATTACCGAGGTCGAACTCAAGGATTGGGATACCAATTCGACTAATCTGCGGGAAGTCAGATACGTTCGGTCAAGTTACGGAAGAAGGTGGTTGAGAGAGAGATTAATATCTAAAATTTAATTAACAAATCTAATGAAATAATTAACTAAAAATCAGAAAACTAAAATGTCCAAGGTCACAAATCCACCTACCCAATATGTACACCCAAGTGATGATGAATTCCTCCCTAGGTTCAATTACAATGTCAACCGGGACCCCTAAATTCTCCTAAATCCACTTCCGTGCTCATTAGGACGTATTCGATGATTTGAGTTAATTACTTGCTAGGTCTCTTAACCCTAATCTCGAATTCTGTTAATTCGTGTTCCCTATAAGGTCGCACCGATCTCCTACTCACTCTCGTGCAATATTCGATCGATGATTCTAATTCAAGTTCTAAACGTGAATCGCTGACTAAGCCTCATCAACGTTAACAAGTCAATCACGCAACACGTATGATCAACACATTCAAATCAGAATTAGAAAACAAGAATTGAATTAAAGGAGAAAAACATACATCATATCGGATCTACACTGCCATGGGTGGCTTCATCGTTCCCTAGGACGAGGGGGTTAGTTCCTCATGCTCATAGACAAGCGATCGGACGTAATCACCATCGTAAAATAAAAAGAAACCAGAAAAGGAGACGCAGCTCCAAGGAGAAATAAGGATTCGTAACTACTGCCCTAACCTAAGTGGAAAACTGCCTCCTCCAGATGGATCCCAAAGTTCCATGCGGATCTGATCTGCAAAAGCCTTTAAATAGGATTCCTGATCTGCGCTCGCTCGCGAGGCGAGCAGCCTTTCGCGAGGCGAGAATTAAAATTGGCGCGCTTTCAATTTGAACTCTCGTGAGGCGAAAGTGTGTTCGCGGGGCGAGTCTTCAATTTCAGGCTGTGACCTTCATCACGGCTGGGCCGTGATGGCCTCTGACTTCCAAGTCTTCATTCTCTCGCGAGGCGAGATGTCTCTCGCGGGGCGAGTCTTCAAACCTCAAACTGTTCACGGGCGTGGTTTTCATCACGGCTTGGCCGTGATGGTCTCTGTCTTGCAGGTCTTCATGATTCGCGGGGCGAGAAGAGTCTCGCGTGGCGAAACAGAAATGTTGACTTTTGCTGCTTTGTTGACCTTCAGTCTCGCAAGGCGGGAATACACTCGCGGGGCGAGTGTCTCCAGACTTGCAATTTCCACTGCTTTTCGACTTTCCTTGACTCCTGGAGCTTCACTTATTTAATCTGAAACAACAAAAGCACCCACAAGCGTAATTCTATTCAAAATAACCTAAAAACTACACAAAAGACGCAAAACGAGTCAAAGTCCAACTTAGGAACAAAACAAGGCAAATTTGGGCGAAAACGAGAGTGAACTCGAATAAATTGCACGAAAACCACAGTCCATCTAGTTATAAAACTAGATAAGCCAGAGGCTTATCATACACACACACACACACACACACACACACACACACACACACACATACTTTATTCACTATGCAAGTTAGAATTGGTGTCTCATATTACTTAGAAGCACGCACAGTGAATTTAGGGAGGCCGCACAGTGAGATTAGGGAGGGAGAGGTTCCTGAGACGCGTTTCTTTTCTTTGGCAGTGCAACCGTAGCACTAGCTTTTGTCATAGCTAATTTTTAGAGAATTTTGGAGGTTAAATTACAAGAAATATTAAACATCTTACCTCGAATCATCTAAAGATACAATCTCTATCGTCCAGTGGTGTCTTCCCTAATGATGGCTAGGAGCGACGATACTGTTGTATGATGGAGAACGTAAGATTCCTCGATCCCACTTTCGATGGGATAAACCTGATAAGTCTATAATTTTAAAAAATCAACAATATGTCAAACAAAAAATTTATTGAATAATAACAAAAATAGTAATTGTTATAAAACATTAAATTAAAAAACACTTAAACTCCACTAACAGGCCGGATCCATGGTCGCTCCTTAGGTGCCGGAATCTTGGCCCACTTCGGCACGGCCTCTGGCGCATCCGACCAGTGCACAGATGATGATGTGCCATGATTGTACTGGGGAGTGAAAGATGAGGATGGAATGGCCGGGTCTGGATGTGGCGACATGCCAGGAGTAGGCATAAACAACAATCCTGCAAGCTGTGTGGTCGACGTAGCAAATGATGGTTGTGGAGGGTGTGGTGTGGGTGCAGTAGGGGGCAGCGTGTAGCCGGTAAGTGAGCGTCGTGGCCCGAAGCAAGTGGGTGCAGTCTGGGTCGGGGATGGTGTAGTGTGGGTCAGGGAGGGTGTAGCATGGGTGGGGGAGGGTGCTTCGGTGTGGGTGCAGATGGGATTGGGGTGGGTGCAGCTGGGATGGGTGTAGAAGGGATGGGGGCGGTGCAAGAAAAAGCAGTAGTAGCAGCTAACAGCGGGTCCTTGATGATATATGGTCCCCGCTTAGCCTTCCCCTTTATTACCGCTAGGCGGTTGGGGGGGGGGGGGGGGTGGGGGTGTTGTCCTCTTTATGCTGACATAACTATTTTTATAAGACAATTATGGATCAAAGTAAAAACAATAAATCAAACAATATCTAACAAGTAATAATCAAAATATACATAAAATTTTTCAAGTCTTACATTTAATTCCATAAGCAAACATTTAAAATACAATAAAATTATTTAACAGTAAAGTTCCTATTCAGACTCGGTATCGTCATCTGATTCAAAATCCGACTCGTCGCCTTCTTCCATTGAGTCATCACTTTCAAATTCTTCCTCTGATGATGCATGCATTGATGATTGATTACCAATGACCACTTCTTCTCCATCTGCTTCAGATCCCAACATGCCGGTAATGCGCTCGACCTCAATTACTTCATTGACATATGACGATTCATCCGCCTGGAAGGGCATCTCATCCTCTGCATCATCGATTTCTAACCGACCCCTAGGCTTGGTTGTGACAGCAACACGCCAACCTCGTTTTTTCGTTCGCATTGCTGGATAAGGGACATAATAAACTTGTTTTACATTCTGAGCAATTATAAACAGATCAAACTATTGATATTGTAACACGCTGTTTTTCGTTAAGAACTTTTGTATGTTCCTTGTTTGTTAGGAAAGTTCAGGATGGTCTAAGTGGGGTTTTGGGTGGAAAATCCCTTCCTTAGGCTTCTATCTTGTGACTGTGAGTCACAAGCATGGTCGTGCTTGTTAGAGAGCACGATCGTGCTCGTTGGACTACCTTGTCTCGCTGACGCTAAGTTGAGCACGGCCGTGTTCAATGGCAGACCGCATATCGTAGGCGCTAAGTTGAGCAAGGCCGTGCTCAAGGAGGAGCATGACCGTGCTCAGGGCTGTGCCTTTAAATACAAAACAATAACGGAGGATTTTCTCATAAACCCTATTTTGGCACTTTTAGGCAACCCTAAGTGTGACTGCAGCCTCTCTCATTTGTTCCCATTGAACCCAATCGTTGTTTAGTGTTTCGTTGGTGTATTAGAGAGTGGAGTCACGCGTTAAGTGCCAATCCTAAGGTAATAGTCTTGCCACTTTTGGTTTCCTTTCTTTGTTAAGAATTGGGAACTAATGGTTTGACCCTTTTGTTTGACCAAGGCATGGAAAGCTAACTGAGCCGTTCGAGGGACGTGTTGGTTTACAAGTTGAGTTGTCACCACCGGATTCTTCATATCAGGTATGGGGAGAAGGATAGTGTATTCACTAGGCAAGGGGGTAGCGTAATATGAGAGGTTCCCATAGCACCGTTATGTGTTATTGTTATCTGTCATTAAGACTATGTTATGTTTGATTATGAATATGCCTAACTGCTGTTAATGCCTAGGACATGTTTGACTGAATATTATTGAATATGATTATGTCTATCATGAATACCTGTTGTTTATTCTGTTGTATGCCAAGTTATAATTGGTTAATCTGTTTATGACATGATCATTGGTTGAATTGGTATGACATGAATATTGATGTATGATGTTGATTATGTTGAATTGGCTAAATGTTGATTGGCTGAGTGTTGGTTAGTGATGAACATGTTAATAAGATCCTAAATGGATAATTTAGGACTCTTAATTAACGTAACGGTCAAGGGATTAATTCCCAATATTTCATAAGACATGACCTGTAGTGAGAGGTGAGGTTTGATGGCCATTGGATTAGTCAAAGGACCCTAGGATCTGATTTGAGAGTGTTATGGAGTTTTTGGCTCCAAGAACAATAAGTTGAATCTGCCCAAAACAGTACGACTGGCCTAGGAGCACGCCCATGCTCCCAGTTGAATTCTGGAAGATGGTCGCGAATTGAGCACTGCCGTGTAGGACAGTGAGCACGACCATGCTCCACTTAAGTGGCAGCACCGTCGTGCTGGGGTGAGCACACCCGTGCTCCCCTTACTGGTCAGAACGTGAATTAAAGGTTCTAAAAGGGTGTTTCACCCCAGTTGTCCCCAATAACATAATAAGATACCATTCGAATAAAGAAATGCTAGATAACTTAATTAAAATATTAATGAAGATAACAAGACTATTAAGTTGGTTAAGCCGGTGCCCCTTTGGGTTGCCGGACATTGTTGTGGTTTGGTGCTTTTTTACCAAAGTGACCTCAATGCTTTTCGATCGATGTGTTGATAAGTTGGACCTTAGTGCTTTTTGGCTAAGGGGACCTTGACCCAGAATGGTTAAGGTGTTGATGTTGACGTTGTTGATGGTGATAAGTCTTCGGTGCTTATTGGCCCAAGCAAATGAGGTGGTTGCCTTGTTTGTTGTTGTGCTCATGCATTCATACATTGAAGTTGTTAGTAGGGGAAGTTCAACATAGGGGAGGTCATCCTAGAGTACGGCAATCTGGCCAAGTCTCAGGTGGTTTACCGAAGGTTTGGTAAACCATGCGCCCCCACGGTGGGGTACCCACGTTATGGTACATCGGCTATCCAAGGGGTTCACCCATGGTTTGGTGGACTGTCAACGTTGGTGCTTTTATGGCCAATGTGGATATGTAACTCCAAAGTTTCCTTCCTGATATAGTTTAGATCCACATGCATAACGGAGTAGCGGAGTAGTGTTGCACATCATATCATATGTTGGTTGAGATGACATGTTGATATAAGAATATTATGATGATGTTATATGTTTTGTATTGCTATGCTATGTTATGATGTATGTTCATCTTGCTTAACTACTTCTATGCCGTTGTGTTTACATGATTTCTTACTCCCCGTTTTCCTGTTTCTGTTGTTGGCATGTATCTCTTTATGCAGAAGACGGTGAGCAGACAGTGGAGGAGTGACTCTGAGGAGCCACGACTCTAGCTAGGATGTTTAGATGTTTTCGTTTGTTTTAGTTTCAGTTTCATTGTATTCCGAGGATTTTATACCGGAACGGTTATACCAGCTCTGTATGTGACATCGGGGTTGGGTTATGTTTCTGTTTTATGTTTATGTTTATGTTTTATGTTTATGGTTTATGTTTTATTTTTTTAAAAACTATGTTTCTTTCCATGTTGATATGTTACAATGTGGTATCTTTTACCAGTTTTTATTTTATTGAAATAAATGCATGTTTTTATATTACCTCTTTTAAATAAATGTTTTATATTAATATACAAGGTAGAGGGTGTCACATTTAGTGGTATCAGAGCAAGTCTGTCCTATTAGGCCGTGGTATGAGTTTGTTGTGTGCTCTTGTTTGAATTGTCTATACTCGTTATAGACAATGATGCTCAGTGTTTCGAGCTTTAGCTTTTCCCTGCTTAAGTTCTCTATGTGTAATGGTTGTTTGGACACCTACATGACTTATGGCAGAAGGAGGAGGCAGAAATGATCAGGCGATCGCTATCGCGTTGGCACTCCTTGCCAATGCTATTTGGCAAGTTCAGAACAACAACAACGGAAGACCAACTGAGTTTCAGGGTCTTGACAAGTTCCAGCGGAATAATCCGCCGTCTTTCAGATGAGCTTATGACCCCGAGGGAGCTTTGTTGTGGATGAGAGACATCGAGAATATCTTCAGAGCTATGGACTGCAATGATCAACAACTGGTTATCTTCTCCACGTTTATTCTCACTGAGGAGGCTGAGCACTGGTGGGAGAATTGTCGTCAGAGGATGGTGGCTGAGGGTACAGTAGTCACCTGGGCTATGTTCAGAGATAGGTTTCTGGAGAAATATTTTCCTGCGGATGTTCATGACAAGAAGGAGATGGAATTCTTGGGGCTGAAACAGGGAAGTATGTCAGTGGGCGAGTATCTGGCAATGTTCGAGGAGATGGCTAGGTATTACACACCTTATCAAGCCATGGTAGATGATCGGTCAAAGTGTGTAAAGTTCGAGGATGGCCTTCATCCGGAAATCAAGCAGGTGATCAGTTATCAGGAGATCAAAGTCTTCCCAACCTTGGTGAACAAGTGTAGGATCTATGAGGATGCCTACAAGTCCAGAGTGGCCAGTTTCAGGAATTCAGACAACTAGGGTGGCAAGAAGACCGAGTAGAAGGACAAGGGCAAGCAGCGTTAAACTCCAACCAGCAATGATTTCAAGCAGAGTGGCAGGAAGCCACAGTTTTCTTATGATAGGTCCAGGGGTTGAAATTCCAACGCCTCTAGGCCCATGAAGTCCGGCACACCAGATCACTTCACTACCCACTGCAAGGAATCAGACGTCGTCTGTTTTAGGTGTGGCAAGTCTAGCCACATCAGTCGAGATTGTGGATGAGCGAAGTTAGAGCCTCCAAGTGCTAACAAGAGTCAGCGGTCTCAGGCTAATCGACTGAAGACTACTGGGAGAGTTTTTACCCTTAGTGGAGCTGAGGCCTCCGAGTCTGATGACTTGATCCAAGGTATGTGCTTAATTGATGGAACTTCTTTAACTGTATTGTATGACTCGGGTGCTACGCACTTGTTTGTATCACATGATAGGGTCAAGAGTCTTAATTTGTATGTTACCTTTCTTGAGTATGATTTGATTGTTTCTACACCTACAAACAAGTATGTTCTTACTTCTCAAGCATGCAAAAACTGTCATATTACCATTAATGGTAGAACTTTTATTGTAAATCTTGTGTGCTTACCTTTAAAGGACCTTGATGTTATTCTTGGCATGGATTGGTTATCTTCCAACCACGTTCTTTTGAATTGCTTTTATAAAACCATAGTTTTTGGAACTCCTGTGGAGTCTAAGAATCCGATCTTTCTATCTGCCAACCAAGTTAAAGCTTCGATGAAAGACGAGGCGCAAGTGTACATGATGCTGTCTTGCCTGGAATTATAGAGCCATCCTGATGTTGAAAGTGTGCCTGTGGTGCGGGAATTTCCTGAAGTGTTCCCGGGGGATGTTTGTAACTTTCCCCCTGAGAGAGATGTTGAGTTCACCATAGACCTAGTGCCTAGCACCGGGCCAATATCCATAGCGTCCTATAGAACGTCTCTTATGGAGCTAGTTGAGTTGAAAAAACAGTTAGATGAACTTATCCATAAGCAGTTTATTAGGCCTAGCATATCCCCTTGGAGTGCGCCAGTGTTGCTAGTAAAGAAGAAGGATGGCAGTATGAGGTTGTGTGTCGACTATTGACAGCTCAACAAGGTGACCATTAAAAATCGGTATCCCCTCCCTAGGATTGATGATCTTATGGACCAGTTGATAGGCGCTTGCGTCTTCTCGAAGATAGATTTGAGGTCAGGGTACCTTCAGATTCGGGTTAAGTCTGAGGACATCCCGAAGACAGCGTTTAGGACACGTTATGGTCACTGTGAGTACTTGGTTATGCCCTTTGGTGCGACCAATGCTCCTGCCGTGTTCATGGACTACATGAAGAAGACCTTTCACCCTTACTTGGATAAGTTTGGGCTGGTTTTTATAGATGACATCTTAGTGTACTCCAAGACCAAGGAGGAACATTAGGAACACTTGAGGGTTGTCTTCCAGACCCTTAAGGAAAAGCAGTTGTATGCTAAGTTGTGTAAGTGTGAGTTTTGGCTAGAAGAGGTGAGTTTCCTAGGACACGTCATCCCTAAAGGTGGGATAGCTGTTGACCCGGCTAAGGTAGAGACGGTGCTCCAGTGGGAAGCGCCGAAGTCGGCGACTGAGATTAGGAGTTTCTTGGGTTTAGCAGGGTACTATAAGAGGTTCATAGATGGTTTCTCTAAGTTAGCTTTATCCTTTACCTGTCTCACAAAAAAAGGGACAGTAGTTTGTGTGGGACTCTAAGTGTGAAGAGAGTTTCCAAAACCTTAAGAATAGGTTAACATCAGCACCAGTGTTAGTTTTTCCAGATCTTAGTAAACATTTTGTAGTGTACTGTGATGCAAAGAAGCAAGGTTTAGGTGGTGTGTTGATGCAAGATTGTAAGGTAGCGACTTATGCTTCTAGGCAGTTGAAAACCCATGAGAAGAACTACCCTACCCATGACCTAGAGTTAGGAGTCGTGGCATTTGCCTTAAAGATCTGGAGGCGTTACCTTTATGGAGCAAAGTTTGAGGTCTTTAGGGATCATAAGAGTTTGAAGTATCTCTTTGATCAGAAAGAGTTGAATATGAGGCAGCGTAGGTGGATGGAGTTTTTAAAGGATTATGAGTTTGATCTAACCTGCCATCCAGGAAAGGCCATTATGGTGGCAGATGCCTTAAGTAGGAAAACCTTGTACGTCTCCGCTTTGATGGTTAGCGAGATGGATCTGATTGAGGAGTTTAGAGACCCGAGGTTTACCTCTAGGTTTTTGAATAGTTTACAAGAGGCTTTAGGAACCAAGCTTAGGCTAAGTTCGGCTTATCACCCACATACTGATGGTCATTTTGAGAGAACCATCCAGTCCTTAGAGGACTTGCTTAGAGCTTATGTGCTAGAACAGTCGAGTAGTTGGGACAAGTTTTTGCCCCTGATAGAGTTTATCTACAACAATAGTTTCCATTCCAGTATTGGGATGACACCTTATGAAGCTCTTTATGGGAGGAGATGTAGGACACCCTTGTGTTGGAGTGAACCTGGTGACCATGTTGTGTTTGGACCTGAGGTTGTGGAAGAAACCACAGACAAAGTGAGGATGATTCAGGAAAAGATGAAAGTGGCACATAGTAGGCAAAATAGCTACCATGAAAAAAGGACGAAGGCGCTCAAATTCCAGGAAGGTGACCATGTGTTCTTGAGAGTTACCCCGACAACTAGGGTTGGTAGAGTAATGAAAGGGAAGAAACTTACTTCAAGATTCATTGGTCCATACTAAATTCTAAAAAGAGTCGGGGAAGTCGCCTACCAAATAGCCTTACCACCGTTTTTGTCCAATCTTCATAGTGTCTTTCATGTGTCTCAACTCAAAAAGTATGTTCATGACCCTAGTCACGTGAAAGTCCCTGATACCATACAATTAAAAGAGAACTTGACTTTTGAGGTATTACCCCATCGAATCGAGGATAGGAGGGTGAAGCAGCTAAGAGGCAAGGAGATTCCTTTGGTCAAAGTCGTTTGGAGTAGGCTACTGAGGAAAGTGCTAAATGGGAGCTGGAAAGCAAGTTGATGGAGTTGTATCCGCACATTTTCAATCAAGGTGAGTAGAAATTTCGAGGACGAAATTTTTATAAGGGGGTGGAATTGTAACACCCCGTTTTCCGTTAAGCTTTTGTATGTGCCTTGTTTGCTAGGAAAGTTCTGGATGGCCTAAGTGGTGTTTTAGGTGGAAAATCCATTCCTTAGGCTTGTGTCTTGTGACTGTTTGAGTCATATGTTGGGAATTTGCGTATAAAACAAAATAACGCAGCGGAAAAAATTCCCATCGAAGGATCCTTGCGAATGGTCATGATTCATGGTTAGAAGATTTACCTCTTGAAGCGATGACAATTGATTGAAATCGTCTATCACGAACACCGCACGAGCGATGTCTCTAAGGTATCCACACGAGCAGATCCCGTGAACGTCCAACGTCACAAACACGAAGCGTCTCTGCCTCACAGTGCTAGCTTCGAAAACCGAGACCTGCTGCTCACTGTCACTCTCTATGTGCGGCTAGGGTAAAAACCGTGTAGGCACAATAGCTTAAGTGGTATACTTATAGTAGCACCTCCTTAAGTGAGTTAGTGAGCACCGTTTGACCTAAGCCCCATGTACTATGCGCAAGGCCCAATAGAAAAGTCCAACTCTCCTTTTAATGCTTCTTTTGATCTGCTCTTATGTGTGTGACCCTATAGGTTCCCAAAACGTTAGTAGTAATATTAAATCCCATTTAATATGACAAACAGTGAGCGGTATCTAGCAATACATCACTGCCACCTAAGTAGTGAGAAAGTCAGTGATTTGATGAAACCTTTCTGTGACAAATATTCATGTGCATTATTATCCCTTTGTCCATATATCTATATTGAACACAAGACATAGAATGTGTCACCCTTGTATGGTTCAATATCATGTTCCCTGATACCCGAGTAGACTTAACAACAAAAGAGGTCAATATCTCATATTGACACATTTCAGCACGGCCATGCATTTTACAGTCTCACTCTATCAGGGGCCCCACAGATATTACTCCTGTTATGTAGGAGGGACAAATTCCATCTAGGTCACTCACATCCCTTTGCATGGCTCGTGGTATGCCCAATGACCGTATTTATAATCATCCTATTACAGATGACGTTTGACGATATTAAAGCACATGACTCCTCATGTAGGGATCGTAGCGATTTCAGGTCGAAGGATTGCATACACCATTGTCACTATGAGAACTACTTATGACACTCACATAACGCTCCATGTAGTGTTCTTATGATGGGTCAATCCAGTACATTATTACTCTAATGTGTACCTATGTGGCGACTCGATATCTCATATCCATGACCCGATAGATATGGTCATCAGTCTGCACACATAATAGTCTCAATGTATTATTATTGTCCTTATTAATAAAATACTTGACTACGGATATTTAAGAATAGGATTTCATTGTTCAATAGTGTCTCACGATTAAGTCATGTACTTGATATTCTATTAAACTGAAATTTCTATTCTAAGGACTTTATTATGTTTAAACAAGTAACACAATAAACTGGAATGCCTCATATCATATATATATATATATATATAATGGCAAGATACAAATGTAAGTCTAAGAAATACACTGGCCTCTAGGGCTTACACCAACAATCTCCCACTAGCACTAGAGCCAATCAGGCATAAATCTAATGTCCATCGATCTAGTGTGACCTTTATGCTTTTATTGAGCAAGAGGTTTCGTAAGTGGGTCAGCAACGTTATCAAGTGTTGGTACTCTGCATATTTTCACATATCCTCTATCAATAATCTCTCGAATGAGATGGAAGCGCCTAAGTATATGTTTGGATCGCTGATGAGATCTAGGTTCCTTAGCTTGTGCAATGGCCCCATTGTTATCACAATAGAGATCAATGGGGTCCACAATACTAGGAACTGTACCAAGCTCAGCAATGAACTTCCTGATCCAAATAGCCTCCTTTGCTGCATTGGAGGCGGCAATATACTCAGCCTCTATAGTAGAATCGGCGACTGTCTCTTGCTTTGAACTCTTCCAGCTCACCGCCCCGCCATTCAGGCAGAACACATAACCAGATTGCGATCTGGAATCATCCTTATCGGTTTGGAAGCTAGCATCGGTGTAACCTTTTACAGCAAGCTCTTCCTCGCCTCCATATACCAAGAACGAATCCTTAGTTCTTCTCAAGTACTTAAGGATGTTCTTGACGACTGCACGGTGACTTTCACCGGATCGATCGGTACCGCTCGTTATGCTTAAAGCATACGATACATCTGGTCGAGTACATAACATGGCATACATGATAGATCCAATTGCGGATGCATATGGAATCTTACTCATGCGATCCCTTTCTTCTTGAGTGGAAGGGGATTGTGCCTTTGATAGGCATATACCATGTGACATAGGCAAGAGTCCTTTCTTGGATTCATGCATGTTAAAGCGTCTCAACACTTTGTCTATGTATGTACTATGACTTAGGCCAAGCAATTTCAGCGATCTATCCCTATAGATCCTGATTCCCAATACATAGGTAGCTTCACCCAAATCTTTCATAGAGAAGCAATTCCCTAACCATGTCTTTACATTTTGTAGTGTAGGGATGTCATTTCCAATGAGTAATATGTCATCTACATATAACACCAGAAAAACAACAATGCTCCCACTAACCTTCTTGTAGACACAAGGTTCATCTTCATTTTTGATGAATCCGTACTGTCTTACAGCATCATCAAAACGAAGGTTCCAACTTCTGGAAGCTTGCTTCAATCCATAGATTGATCGCTGCAATTTACATAACTTTCCGGCATCCTCTGAAATGCCAAAGCCTTCAGGTTGTGTCATGTACACATCCTCAAGAAGCTTTCCATTAAGGAAAGAAGTTTTGACATCCATCTGCCATATCTCATAATCATGGTATGCAGAGATAGCAAGTAAGATCCGGACGGATTTAAGCATCACAACAGGCGAAAAGGTCTCATCAAAGTCGACACCATGAATTTGCTTGAAACCCTTAGCGACCAATCGCGCCTTAAAGGTGTGAACCTTACCATCCATGTCAGTTTTCTTTTTGAAAACCCACTTGCACCTATGGGTTTCACCCCTTCAGGTGGCTCTACCAAGGTCCATACCTAGTTGGTGTACATGGAATCCATCTCAGATTTCATGGCCTCAAGCCACTTCTCAGATTCTGGGCCAGTGATGGCCTCCTGGTAAGTCACAGGCTCATCTTGATCCATGAGCAATACATCACCTTGTGGAGTCATGAGAAATCCATATCTCTCAGGCTGGTGACGTATCCCGTTAGACCTACGTTGGTCTTGTGCTACTGGAGCACGTTGTTCCTCCACAGCATTTTGTGAAGGTTGCTCATGTTCCACCAATGGTAGGCCACTACTCTGTGATTCTTGAGTTTCTTCAAGTTCTATCTTCCTCCCACTGGTTCCTATGGAGATAAACTCCTTTTCTAGGAATACACCAGTCCATGCGACAAACACTTTGCCTTCGGAAGGATTATAGAAATAGTACCCCTTGGTTTCTTTGGGATACCCCACAAAGAAGCATTTATCAGATTTGGGATCAAGCTTATTAGAAACTTGACGTTTTACGTATGCTTCACAACCCCAAATCTTCATAAAAGACATGCTGGGTCGTCTACCAGTCCATATCTCATATGGTGTCTTTTCTACCGCTTTGGATGGAACACGGTTAAGTGTAAAAGCTGCTGTTAATAGAGCATGTCCCCAGAAAGAGTTTGGAAGGTTTTCATGACTCATCATAGACCGAACCATGTCCAACAAGGTTCGATTTCTCCTCTCAGAAACACCATTCCATTGTGGTGTTCCAGGTGGAGTGAGTTGAGATAAAATTCCACACTCTCTCAGATGATCATCAAACTCTAGGCTCAAATATTCACCACCTCGATCTGATCAAAGAGTTTTAATATTTTTACCAAGTTGGTTTTGTACCTCATTCTTGAATTCCTTGAACTTTTCAAAGGATTCCGATTTATGTTTCATAAGATACACAAATCCATATCTACTGAAATCATCAGTGAATGTGATGAAGTACTGAAAACCACCTCTACCTAATGTGTTTAGGGGTCCGCATACATCGCTATGTATAAGACCCAAAAGATCGTTAGCTCTTTCACATTTTCCGGTGAATGGAGCTTTAGTCAACTTTCCCAATAAACAAGACTCACATATCTCATATGATTCATAATCAAATGGGTCCAAGAGTCCATCTTTATCGAGCTTCGAAATGTGCTTCTCATTTATATGGCCTAAACGACAATGCCAAAGGTAAGACGGGTTCAACTCATTTGGTTTGAACCTCTTAGTATTTATGTTATAGATGGGCATTTCAAGATCAAGGACACAAAGCCCATTACTCATGTGTGCACTAGCATAGAAAATATCATCCAAATAAATAGAACAACTTTTGTTCTTTATTATAAAAGAAAAACCAATCTTGTCCAAACAAGAAACGGAAATGATATTCCTGCTAATTGGAGGCACAAAATAACAGTTCTCTAACTGAATAGTAAGCCCAGTGGGAAAAGTCAATACATAAGTCCCTACAGCTAAAGCAACAACCTTTGCTCCATTTCCAACTCGTAGGTCGACTTCGCCCTTTGCTAATGGTCTAATCCTGTTTAGATCCTGCACATTTGTACAAATGTGAGAACCACATCCAGTATCTAATACCCATGATGCAGAAGTAGATAAATTGACTTCTATAACAAACACACCTGAAGTGGAAGTCTCACTTCCCTTCTTCTTCTTGATTTCTTCCAGGTATTTTGGGCAATTTCTCTTCCAATGTCCGGTCCGACCACAGTGGAAGCAATTGCCTTCCTTAGCCACACCACCCACAGGCTTCAAGCCAGAAGCACTGGGCTTGATCTTATTGATGGCCTTGCCCTTTTGTTTGTGCGTGGGCTTATTGGGATGCTTCTTGCTATTTCCAGCCTGGACCATCAAAATGGCCTTCCCCTTTCCTTTGTTAATATTTTGTTCAGCAGTTCTCAACATGCTCAACAATTCTGGTAAAGGTTTGTCAAGATCATTCATATTATAGTTCATGACAAACTGACTATAGCTCTCAGGCAACGATTGCAAAACTAAGTCGATGACCAACTCTTGGCCTAAAGGAAATCCCAGTCTCTCGAGATTCTCAATGTACCCGGTCATCTGGAGTACATGAGGACGCACAGGGCTTCCTTCTGCCAATTTACACTGGAAAAGGGCTCTGGAAACTTCGAACCGCTCATGCCTTGCTTGCTCTTGGTAGATCAGCTTGAGGTGCACGATCATATCGTACGCCTCCATGGTCTCATGTTGCTTTTGAAGCTCAGAGGTCATGGTAGCAAGCATAAGACAGCCGACGTCTAAGGCGTCATCCTGATGCTTCTTATAAGCATCCATGTCAGCCCTAGGAGCACTTAAAGCTGGTGGCTCCTCGGGAATAGGCTCCTCAAGAACATACAGCTTTTTCTCATGTTTGAGGACAATCCTCAAGTTTCTGTACCAGTCCAGAAAATTTGTTCCAGATAGTTTGTCCTTCTCAAGGACGGATCACAATGACAGGTTACTTGATGTGTTTGATGCCATGGTAATCTACAGAGATAAATATGCAAAATATAAGTATCATGCCATGAAGTTATTTAATAAGGTCTTTAATTAAATACGCCTCCCACTATTTTACTCAAAACAATGACCCTCATCATTGATTCGGAAAATCCCGTTGGAAGATTTTCTAGTGGGCCAAGATCCATATTTTACCTAGCTTTAAGTCAGCTTTGGCTGATCACTCAAAATTCGGTTATATAGGTAGGAAGCACTTTCCGATTGCATCTCATGCAACTCTTGGACAGTTGGGTGAATAACTCTTATTCTAATCCATCACATGGACCAAAGCCCAACTTATAAGCCTCTAAGCCTTTCAATCCTATTGAAGTTGGCTTAGTTAAGTCAGACCCAATGGATAGCAGTGAACATTACATTTGTCCTATCGCGTCTTACTAGTATAGATAAAGGTACCCCGCTTTGGCGGACCCACACTTAATCGATCCTAGTCTTGACGAGTGCCATGCATTGGAAGGCCTTTAAATGTGACTTAATATTTCCTTTTGAGGGATTTGATTAAAATTTGATCTCATCATTTGTTAAACTCTTTAACTTACTATTTACATACACACATCTCATACATATATAATGCAAATAAATGTGATATGGTTATGGCCCCCAACGCATTGATTCTCCCAAGCCAATGAGAGAATCTAAACTGAAACCTAGGAGCGTCCAGGCTTCTCCAAGCATGATCTCCCACAGGATAACGTCTTCTTGTCTCCATCATTACATTACATAAACAGAAACCTCATTTTACATATGAGGGGAGTGAGATGAGAAAAGAATATACATATGGAATATAAGAGAAAGGCACTAGCACGCAGCCGTATTTCAAAATATAAACCAAAAGATTAAAGGACTAAGGCCATAACCATTCACCATACATTACCAAATAAATAATCAACCAATAATAATACACAATTATTATTATTATTATTATTATTATTATTATTATTATTATTATTATTATTATTTATTAATTAGAGATTTCAAAATCTGAATTTTGAAAACATAACATATATACAATAAATCACATTTATTGTAATTGATGTTACTATAAATCACATTTATTGTAATTGATGTTACTATTAAATGGTGACATAAAAGATTTCAAAATTGAATTTCGAAATAACACACTACGCAGAGGTAGCACCGGGTTCCCGCTTCCTTGGCGGCTAGGGCTTCAACCTCTCAACCCTAAAACCGCAAGGCCCGCAAGAACATGAACTCTTCATGTCTGAAACCCCTTAACGCCGCCAACAGAGAACCGAAACCGATCATGTTTAACATCAACACTTGACGCCATCGCATAAGATAATAAGGATTCCAGAACCAATGTACATATCGCATATATACATAAACATGCTATAGACGCATATATCATATACATACGAAAATTACAGAAACAAGGTTTCGCAAAAACGGATGCAAACGATTTTCAGAAAAACGATTCACATTATAAACATGTTATCATACAAAACAGGTAAACCACGTAACAGAATCATGGTTTCGTAAGCGACTCTGATACCACTGTTGGGAATTTGCGTATAAAACAAAATAACGCAGCGGAAAAAATTCCCATCGAAGGATCCTTGCGAATGGTCATGATTCATGGTTAGAAGATTTACCTCTTGAAGCGATGACAATTGATTGAAATCGTCTATCACGAACACCGCACGAGCGATGTTTCTAAGGTATCCACACGAGCAGATCCCGTGAACGTCCAACGTCACGAACACGAAGCGTCTCTGCCTCACAGTGCTAGCTTCAAAAATCGAGACCTGCTGTTCACTGTCACTCTCTATGTGCGGCTAGGGTAAAAACCGTGTAGGGACAATAGCTTAAGTGGTCTACTTATAGTAGCACCTCCTTAAGTGAGTTAGTGAGCAGCGTTTGACCTAAGCCCCATGTACTATGCACTAGGCCCAATAGAAGAGTCCAACTCTCCTTTTAATGCTTCTTTTGATCTGCTCTTATGTGTGTGACCCTATAGGTTCCCAAAACGTTAGTAGTAATATTAAATCCCATTTAATATTAAAAACAGTGAACGGTATCTAGCAATACATCACTGCCACCTAAGTAGTGAGAAAGTCAGTGATTTGACGAAACCTTTCTGTGACAAATATTCATGTGCATTATTATCCCTTTGTCCATATATCTATATTGAACACAAGACATAGAATGTATCACCCTTGTATGGTTCAATATCATGTTCCCTGATACCCGAGTAGACTTAACAACAAATGAGTTCAATATCTCATATTGACTCATTTCAGCACGGCCATGCATTTTACATTCTAAATATATCAGGGGCCCCACAGATATTACTCCTGTTATGTAGGAGGGACAAATTCCATCTAGGTCACTCACATCCATCTGCATGGCTCGTGGTATGCCCAATGACCGTCTTTATAATCATCCTATTACAGATGACGTTTGACGATATTAAAGCACACAACTCCTCATGTAGGGATCGTAGCGATTTCAGGTCGAAGGATTGCATACACCATTGTCACTATGAGAACTACTTATGACACTCACATAACGCTCCATGTAGTGTTCTCATGATGGGTCAATCCAGTACATCATTACTCTAATGTGTACCTATGTGGCGACTCGATATCTCATATCCATGACCCGTGAGATATGGTCATCAATCTGCACACATAATAGTCTCAATGTATTATTATTGTCCTTATTAATAAAATACTTGACTACGGATATTTAAGAATAGGATTTCATTGTTCAATAGTGTCTCACGATCAAGTCATATACTTGATATTCTATTAAACCGAAATTTCTATTCTAAGGACTTTATTATGTTTAAACAAGTAACACAATAAACTGGAATGCCTCATATCATATATATAATGGCAAGATACAAATGCAAGTCTAAGAAATACACTGGTCTCTAGGGCTTACACCAACATCATAAGCACGGTCGTGCTTGTTAGAGAGCACGACCGTGCTCATTGGACTAGATCGTCTCGCTGAAGCTAAGTTGAGCACGCCCATGCTCAATGGCAGACTGCGCCTCATAGGCTCTAAGTTGAGCAAGGTCGTGCTCAAGGAGGAGCACCACCGTGCTCGGGGCTGTGCCTTTAAATACAGAACAATAACCGAGGGTTTTATCATAAACCCTATTTTGGCACTTTGAGGCAACCCTAAGTGTGACGGCAGCCTCTCTCGTTTGTTCCCTTTGAACCCAATCATTGTTTGGTGTTTCGTTCGTGTTTTAGATAGTGGAGTCACGCGTTAAGTGCCAATCCTAAGGTAATAGGCTTCCCTCTTTTGGTTTGCTTTCTTTATTAAGAATTAGGAACTAATGGTTTGACCCTTTTGTTTGACCAAGGCATGGAAAGCTAACTGAGCCGTTTGAGGGACGCGTTGGTTTACAAGTTGAGTTGTCACCACCGGATTCTTCATACCAGGTATGGGGAGAAGGATAGTGTATTCACTAGGCAAGAGGGTAGCGTAAGATGAGGGGTTCCCATAGCCCCGTTATGTGTTATTGTTATCTGTCATTAAGACTATGTTATGTTTGATTATGAATATGCCTAACTGTTGTTAATGCCTAGGACATGTTTGACTGAATATTATTGAATATGATTATGTCTGTCATGAATACCTGTTGTTTATTCTGTTGTATGCCAAGTTATTTATAATAGGTTAATCTGTTTATGACATGATCATTGGTGGAATTGGTATGACATGAATATTGATGTATGATGTTGATTATGTTGAATTGGCTGAATGTTGATTGGCTAAGTGCTGGTTAGTGATGAACATGTTAATAAGACCCTAACTGTCTAATTTAGGACCCTTAATTAACTAACGGTCAAGGGATTAATTCCCAATATTTCATAAGACATGAAATGTAGTGAGAGGTGAGGTTTGATGCCCATTGGATTAGTCAAATGACCCTAGGATCTGATTTGAGAGTGTTAAGGAGTTTTTGGCTCTAAGAACAATAAGTTGAATCGGTCGTGAACAGTATAGCTGGCCCAGGAGCACGATCGTGCTGAACAAGGAGCACGCCCGTTCTCCCAGTTGAATTCAGGAATGTGGCCATGCATTGAGCACGGTCGAGAAGGACAGTGAGCAGGACCGTGCTCCACTTAAGTGGCAGCACGGTCGTGCTGGGGTGAGCACACCCGAGCTCCCCTTACTGGTCAGAACGTGAATTAAAGGTTTTATAGGGGTGTTTCACCCCAGTTGTCCCTAATAACGTAATAAGATACCAATCGAATAAAGAAAAGCTAGATAACTTAATTAAAAGATTAATTAACATAACAAGACTATTAAGTTGGTTAAGCCGGTTCCCCTTTGGGTTGTTGTGCTTTGATGCTTTTTGGCCAAAGTGGCCTCAATGCTTTTCGGTTAAGGTGTTGATAAGTTGAACCTTATTGCTTTTTGGGTAAGGGGGACCTTGACCCAAAATGGTTAAGGTGTTGATGTTGATGTTGATGACGGTGATAAGTCTTGGGTGCTTATTGGCCCAAGCAAAGGAGGTGGTTGCCTTGTTTGTTGTTGCTCATGTATTCATACGTTGAAGTTGTTAGTGGGGGAAGTTCAACATAGGGGAGGTCGTCCTAGTGTACGACGATCTGGCCAAGTCTCGAGTGGTTTACCCAAGGTTTGGTAAACCATGCGCCCCCACGTGGCTACCCACGTTATGTTACGTCGACTATCCAAGGGGTTCACCCTTGGTTTGGTGGACTGCCGGCGTTGGTGCTTTTATGGCCAATATGGATATGTAACTCAGAATTTGCCTTCCCGAGATAGTTTTGAACCATATGCATAACGGAGTAGTGGAGTCGTGTTGCATCGCATAGCATATGTTGGTTGAGATGACATGTCGAGAAGAGAATATTATGATGATGTTATATGTTGTGTATTGCTATGCTATGTTATGATGTATGTTCATCTTGCTTAACTACTTCCATGCTGTTGTGTTTACATGATTTCTTACTCCCTGTTTTCCTGTTTCTGTTGTTGGCATGTATCTCTTTATGCAGAGGACGGTGAACAACCAATGGAGGAGTGACTCTGAGGAGCCATGACTCTAGCTAGGATGTTGGATGTTTCAGTTTCAGTTTCGTTGTATTCCAAGGATTTTATTCAGGAACGGTTATACCAGCTCTGTATGTGACATCGGGGTTGAGTTATGCTTCTGTTTTATGTTTATGGTTTATGTTTTATTTATTTTAAAACTACGTTTCTTTCCGCGTTAAGATGTTACAATGTGGTATCTTTTACCTAGTTTTTATTTTATTGAAATAACTGCATGTTTTTATATTACCTCTTTTAAATAAATTTTTATATTAATATGCGGGGTAGATGGTGTCACAAATATCTTCCTGCCTTGCGAATGTCCACAATTTCTTACTTTGGACCCACCTTTGTGCCTGTCCTCAATGAAACAAATCAGTTACAATAAAATATCACTACTTTTTTAGGATAAGTAGTAGTATTGTATTCTAACTCGTATATGTGTTTTATGACCCCATAGAAATCACCACTACCTTCACCCTATACATAAACCCCATTATCAATTGTCTTTTTGCCCACGTTCCATTCATCAGTGTGAAATTTGTACCCATTGACGAAGTACGTGTGCATTGATTTAACACGGCTATAGGGCTCGTATGCTAAATCTCTCAAGTGTTGATTTGTCACACTTAATGGTTGCTGATACACCTATGAATATATAAGTCATATTAAATAATTAATATTTAATCAACAATAAAGTGTGATAATGTTTGGTAAGTGATATGTGTTGGGGAGTCCGGGGAACTTGGGAGCAACAATGGGTTAATGTCCTGGATTCAAGAGACCAGGACACCACATCTCCACCCAAAACCTTAAGGCGTTAGGTTTATGTGTCACCTCTCTTATATTTCACTCATTTAGCTCATTCCTAGCCAATGTGTTACTAACCACTAACACTTGAATTTCCATAAGCATCTTGTTCACTTATTTGATTAATTTGAAAGAACACACTGACAAATAATATGTGTACGATGTGTTAATGGAGAAATTGATATAACATATGATACATTATTTCAAAATTGAGTCGTTGAAACTTACTCATGGTATGGTTTTACCTTGGTGCAATTTATCAATACATGAACATGAGTCGATGCATACTTGAGAAGCCCCGACTTCCCATTAAATAAAAACCCAAAATTATTAAAACCTAATCGTGTATTTACGTTAAGCGGTTATATGAAAATGACGGAAAATTAAAACTTACATATACAAAACAACATATATACATACATACATAAAATATGTACATCACATGTATCCATATATACATAACGTCCTGGTACTGTACTATCAAGGGAATCCTATCAGTAGGATCCACTACAAAAAAAAAGGTTATTTAGCGACCGAAAAATAGCGACCGAACTAATTGGTCGCTATTTGCGACCGAAATTGTGACCACCATAGCATCTTTCAGGTGAAACTAAAAACATGGTCACCGCGATCGATTTTGCGACCGTAAGCCTGGGTGGCAAAGCAATTGGTCGCCAAATTGATGACTTCAGTTAGGCACTACTAACACATGTATTATGAATTCCCCACATACATCCATATCTCATTACTATTCAACCTCTAAGCATAATCATTATCATCATGACAACAAGTCATCATTACAATCATCTGCAATATCAAAAAATAATAATAATAATAATAATAATATAATTATAATATAATCACTTTCATAACCCAGACAACACATCATGTATCAAGCATCATATCAATGGTAGCCAAACAATCAAACAGTCAACCTCATAAATAAATAAAAATAATAATATATTTTAAACGTAACGATGATAAACGCACAATTTCAATATCATCATCGGTACCACTAAGTAGTCACCAATGTGATATGGACATTGTCTGTTATTCGCTATCGAGTAGGGTTTAGGTCGCCTTACGCCATTATCGAATTAAACGCAACTGTGCCATTCCTGACTTTAAATTATTTCTTTCCCCCACCTGGAAAGGTCGTACGACAACTTGAAAGTAACGAAACGAGCGTTCCCTCTATGCTCTCAAATCTTCCTAGCCTAGACCCAAGGCCTCCGAGCCTCCAAAATTTCACCTAAGCATCACACTACGACAAGTACGTTACCACGAGTTCAAAAACCAAAACGGAATTGAATTCCGATAAATGAAATGAAAGATACTTCCAGAATCATAACAGACGAAGTCTCGACACAAAGAGAGTGATTTATCTTCACTTTTAGAAGAAAAGGAGAAGAGGAAAGCGTAGGTATCGCCGCCACGAACGTAACCACATACTCCGATTCGCAACCGGGCAATCGAAACTCTCAAACTCTTGACTTGAAGTCTTTCTCTCACTAGATTTACTCTCCCTCTCTCTCTAAATTCACACTCTCTGTCTGAGTTTTTCTCTGCTCTCAACTCTCTGGTTTTCATATGGGACTAAGTGACTTATGTCACTTAAGTCCCATTTTTATTTTGTCGAAATTCGTGCCAGCGCTCGAGCGTTGGAAACCCAGTGCTTGAGCTCTCCAACGCTTGAGCATTGGCTTTACCACACTCGAGTGTTGGTGGCAGGCAGGACCACCGCGCATGCAACCAATCCTCAGGTGCCACGTCATCCCTGATTGACTCATGGCAGGTCAATGCCAAAGCTAGTCTGGTTGACTAGGGTGCTTGAGCACCGATACACCCACGCTCGAGCGTTGACCACTAGCCCAACTTGTTACGTTCTGGGTCCGTTCGACATTCGATTGACCTCAAATTTGAGATACAAGCTCATTAGGTCCTAGTAAACAACCTCAAACCATAAAAAATGCCTAATCTCAACTCTAAATCCAAATTTATTATTTCACACTCAAACGTCTTACAGACGATAACCGGGGAAACACTAATTTTGTTCCTACGTTCAAACTCCAAAAGGTTGCGTACTTCCCATGCAAAGGTCTCTATGCCTCAAATAACATTTTAACTATATAATCCAAGCCTTAACCTAATCTTCTTATGTAAACAACACATAAAATAATGGATGTTACAATACTCCTCACCACTTAACTAGTAAATAACCTCCTTGCCAGCATGACAGTCAGGAAGGTAAAATACGGATAACATATAAGGAAACCCTACATTATCAGCATCTACCTCGTAACTAATATTTCTTGGTGCCAACATGAAGTTGTTGAAATAGTGGGAACGGAAATGGATTGTCTCATGCTGTAAGTAAGACACACAGATTGATCATTCAACCCTAGACTTGTTTTTTAACAGATCGTTTAGAGTCGCCCATGCACAGGTTAAGATATATTAATTGTCCACTTTGCATTAATTTTCACTATCCTATTAATTATGATTGATCATTGAAAACAAACAATAATCTCTCTCCTATTTATTTATGAATTCAATTTCCTATAATCTCTCTCTTCCCAAAAAAAATAATAATGATTCTTAATTAATTCATACTCTTGAGCCTCTTTCTTCCAAATACTATAAAAAAGTTCGAATTTCTTTTTTCCTTCAAAAGTTGTATTTCTTTTTTCCTTCTAAAGTTGTGACTTAGTACTTAGCATACACTACATTTGAGCTCACTTCGCTCATACGTTAACATATTTTCTTGTTTTTTGGCGCTCACCACTTCCTAAAACTTCACTCATTTATATGCACGCTGTGCTTTGAGTTCCAGGATGTCTCTGAGAGGAAAATAAGATTTACTTCCCAACCTTTTAGTTACATATCTGATTGAGAGGATTGAGGACACCGTGACAGAAATGGGATTTATTGTCCAGAAAAAACTGGCAGAGTTAGTACTATACTAGTATATCACTATCTTTTACTACCATGACGATAAAAAACTAGAGTATTAAACATTTTTATGAAAAAAAATTCAAGGAATCAACTTTTGAAAGAAAAAACTTTAAACTTTTGTTGCAGCATATAGTCTTTCTCAGGAGAGAGAGAGGCATAAAAAAGTAAGAATTAATTAAGAATCATTAATATTTTTTGGAAGAGAGAGATTATAGGAAGGTGAATTCATAAATAAATTGGAGAAAGATTATTGTTCATTTTCAATGATCAACCATAATTAATAGGATAGTGAAAATTAATGCAAAGTGGGTAAGTAATACATCTTAACCTGTGCAATCTTGCACACGATAGAAAAACTCTTTTATAAATATGTTAGATTATTTTTTATTATTGAATTTATTATATAAAATTAAAAATATATAATTTAATTACAATTGGTTTAACCGTGTGAACCTTGAACTAGTATCTTCACCGGTCACTGGTTTATTGACTGGTCCGATTTTCAAAAAATTGTTAAAGACATCCTTGGGTCCTTTTGGTATGTTTGGCTATGAGAAGAAGCAGGGAAGAAATAAGTAGGAGAGAATAGAAAATGAGTAAAGAATAAGAAGATTTTAAGATTGTTCGGATTTAGAAAAAAAAAAGGTACGAGAGAAAGAAAATTTAAGTTTTTGTATGAAGACGTTTGTATTGCTGCCCCTCCATCCCTTTCCTAAACTCCCTTTCCCATATGTTCCCCATAATTTTCTTTATGACACACAAAAAAACAAGTAAATCTGGATATGATTTATTTAACTCATTAACAAGTTACATTACAATATGAATGTTACCAGTTCACTAGAGTGCTCCAACAATCATTTGCCACATCTGGCAAGGAGCTGAGCATTAAATAATAAGCTAGACATAGTAATATAAACACCAGTTACTTTCACAAAGTTTAAATGCGAATGTGACAGAAAAATGAAGTAAGATAAGCATTAATGCTGCCCCACCATCCCTTTCCTAAACTCCCCTTCTCATATGTTCCCCATAATTTCTTTATGACACACAAAAAAACAAGTAAATATGGATATGATTTATTCAACCCATTAACAAGTTACATTACAATATCAATATTGCCAGTTCACTATAGTGCTCCAACAATCATTTGTCACAGCTGGCAAGGAGTTGAGCATTAAATAATAAGCTAGGCATAGTAATATAAACATCAGTTACTTTCACAAATTTAAATGTGAATGTGACAGACAAATGAAGTAAGATAAGCATTATTGCTGCCCCACCATACCTTTCCTAAACTCCCCTTCCCATATGTTCCCCATAATTTGCTTTATGACACAAAAAAAAAAAGTAAATCTGGATATGATTTATTCAACAAATCAACAAGTTACAGTACAATATGAATATTGACAGTTCACTAGAGTGCTCTAACATTCATTTACCACGACTGGAAAGGAGTTGAGCATCAAATAATAAGCTAGGCATAGTAATATAAACATAAGTTACATTCACAAAGTTTAAATGTGAATGTGATAGACAAATGAAGTAAGATAAGCATTATTGCTGCCCCACCATCCCTTTCCTAAACTCCCATTCCCATATGTTCCCCATAATTTGCTTTATGACACAAAAAAAAAAAGTAAATATGGATATGATTTATTCAACTCATTAACAAGTTACATTACAATATGAATATTGTCAGTTCGCTAGAGTGATCTTACATTCATTTACCACAGCTGCCAAGGAGTTGAGCATCAAAGAATAAGCTAGGGATAGTAATATAAACATCATAACTTTCGCAGAGTTTAAATGTGAATGTGACAGCCTGACAAATGAAGTAAGATAAGCATTTTTGCTGCCCCACCATCCCTTCCTAAACTCGTCTTCCCATATGTTCCCCATAATTTGCTTTATGACACAAAAAATAAAGTAAAACTGGATATGATTTATTCAACTCATCAACAAGTTACAGTACAATATGAATATTGCCAGCTCACTAGAGTGCTCTAACATTCATTTACCACGGCTGGAAAGGAGTTGAGCATCAAATAATAAGCTAGACATAGTAATATAAACATCAGTTACTTTCAGAAAGTTTAAATGTGAATGTGATAGTCTCACAAATGCAATAAGATGAGCATTATTGCTGCCCCACCATCCCTTTCCTAAACTCCCCTTCCTATATGTTCCCCATAATTTGCTTTATGGCACACAAAAAAAAGTAAAAACTGGATATGATTTATTCAAATCATCAACAAGTTACATTATAATATGAATATTGCCAGTTTACTAGAGTGCTCTAACATTCATTTACCATAGTTTCCAAGGAGTTGAGCATCAAATAATAAGCTTGGCATAGTAATATAAACATCTATTACTTTCGCAAAGTTTAATTGTGAATGTGACAGTCTGACAGATGAAGTAAGATAAGCATTATTGCTCATGGTATGATCCTGGACCAACGAGAGCCTTTCTGGCAT
Organism: Sophora flavescens; assembly: GCA_030762895.1. Lineage (NCBI taxonomy): Eukaryota > Viridiplantae > Streptophyta > Magnoliopsida > Fabales > Fabaceae > Sophora > Sophora flavescens. The sequence continues at coordinate 25,608,617 of CM061065.1, read as the reverse complement.
AATAATTTGTCTCGGGAGCAGTTGGAAACCCCTTGTTTATTCAACAGACATCTGAAATGTTGCAATTGGGACAATGCAAACAACCCCTTGTTTATTCCCAACCACCAAAGGAAAATGATAAATGGAGAGCCACCTAATCATAAGATAAAAGAATGATAAATTTATAAACGTACACAAATATCATATCCTAAATCTTCAAATAAAAGGGTATCCAGCAAAGCAATGCAAATTAAAGATCATTGTAGATTCTTATATGACTAGAATATTTAACCTTTTATCAGAATGAGGGAGATATGCGACCTTTCTTATATATAGAAGAGATAAACCTAATTTTCATTTTGTGGAAGTGAGAAGCTATAATTTCTAATATAGTTGTTTTTAGGAAGTCGAACGTGCCAGCTATCCTATGTTCCATTCATCAGTGTGAAATTTGTACCCATTGACGAAGTACGTGTGTCATGATTTAACACGGCTATAAGGCTCGTACACTAAATCTCTCAAGTGTTGATTTGTCACAATGGATCCCGATACACCTACGAATATATAAGTCATATTAAATAATTATGTTTAATCAATAATAAAGCGTGATAATGTTTGGTAAGTGATATGATACTTACTTGTTACTTGAACCATTCAGGAAAATCTGCAAGTGTATGAGTAGAAGCATCTTGTTCACTTATTTGATTAATTTGCAAGAACACACTGACAAATAATATCTGTACGATGTGTTAAGGGAGAAATTGATATAACATATGATATATTATTTCAAAATTGAGTCGTTGAAACTTACTCATGGTATGGTTTCACCTCGGTGCAATTTATTAAGACATGAGCATGAGCCGATCCATATTCCTCATCACTTAACCATTAAATAACCTCCTTGCCAGCCTGACGGCAATTAAGGTTAAATACAGATAACTTATAAGGAAACCCTGCATTATCAGCATCTACCTAGTTCCTAATGTTTCTTGGTGCCAACACGAAGTTGTTGAAATAGTGGGAACGGAAATGGGCTATCTCACGGTGTAAGTAAGACACACAGATTGATCCTTCAACCCTAGCCTTGTTTTTTAACACATCGTTTAGAGTAGCCCATGAGTCTAAGTAATAAAAAACATTAGCGACAAGACATTATTCAAGGGATGTTAATTAGTTAAATGTGCAAATGTAATAATATTACCTTTCAAACGAATACAACCACCTATATTGTACTGGTCCACCAAGCCTTGCTTCATATGCAAGATGGACAGGGAGATATTCCATTGAATCAAAAAAATCTGGGGGAAATATCCTCACCAACTTGTACAAAATTATTGGAATGTTTTCTTCTATCCTCCTCGGACCATCTATCCTTAAAGTTGCAGAGCATAGATATTTGAAGAAATGATTAATTTCTGTAAGCGGGTTCAAAACATGTGGGGTCAACGAACTAAAAGCAATAGGATGAAAACATTCCATGAATACATGACAATCATGACTTTTCATCCCATGAAGCCTCCCCGTTTTAACATCAGTAAATCGTGCCGAATTAGAGGAATAACCATCCAGCGTCCTAAGCTCTTTTAACCACTGTTAAACAGACTTTGCTTCTTTTCCATTTGGTTGCAGCTTCAAATCCAAATCCATCCGTCTACAATACAGAATTATGTCTATCCTTGCCATCTCATTTTCCTTCATCTTGTCAAAGAAATTATTCTCAATGTGCATCACATCAAGGTTATGTTGTAACAGGTTATCCTTTTAGTATGGTAGTTCCCAAAAAATACTTTGTTTTGTCCAGTTATGCCATTCTCCATACTCCGATAATTTTGACACACCAGGATCAGTGACTTTTGGAAGATCGCTAACCCGACCCCAAATTTGTTCAGGAGTCAACAAAGGCAGTGAACCTTCCTTTTCTGTTTGATTCTTTTTGAGTGATCGGGTATTCCTTCGGAAGGGATGGTCATGATCTAAGAACTGACGATAAAAATCAAACTAGGAACTTCTGGCACCATATCTTAGGGTAAAAGCCTTTCCATGTTCCATGCAATATGGGCACGCCAATTTACCGTGAGTCCCCCAACCAGAAAGCATGCCATACACAGGAAAATCATTGATAGTCCACATCAATGCCACCCTCGTCATAAAGTTTCACTTCTTTGAAACGCCATACATTAATACACCAACCCACAACTTCTTCAAATCATCGATCAGTGACTGCAAATATACATCAAACCCAGCCTTCGGATTAGATGGGCCCAATATGAGACAAGTCATAAACATATACAGTTTTGACATGCACATCTCGTGAGGAAGATTGTACGGTGTAACAATTACTGGAGTTTTGACATATACGGTTTTGACATGCACATCTCGTCAATGGAGTTTTCACACACGGGCCAGGTGGAATTATGGATAGAGTCGTAATGCTTCTGCAATGGCCACTCCACAAACCATGGGATCCGGGTGGAGGATCTCACATGATGAGCATCTCTTGGCCCATATGCCACAGGCTATGGGATCCAGGTGGATGCTTCTTAATAAGTCAAGCTAGTGACATTAAACAAGCGCTACTTGGGAGGCAACCAAAGCTAGGTATCCTTTATTTTTAGTTTCTGTCATTTTCATTTATATATTAAAAAAATAAAAAAAATAAAATTAAAAAGAGAGATTCGCCACGCGAATCCACAGTGGCCACGTGAGACAGAAGCCCTGAATTTCAGAGGCTTGCTCACGCTTCTGTCTCGCATCGTGATGGCTACTTTCGCCTTGCTATTCTGGGCATCAGCATCTGTTGGAATTCCAGATTCGCCTCGCTAGATACTACTCGCCTCGCAATTCTGGAAAGTGTGAAGAACAATTTCCCAGATCCGCCTCGCGAATCTGTAATTAAGTTTTTGATTTGCAGGATTTCTTCCAGGAGAGGCCTTTGGCCCAGCATAGGGGTGCCCGAGGGAACAATTGGATGAGGATGCAACCGTAGAAGAACTTTCCGTGGAAGCGGCCACCTCCACTAGTATTTGATCAGGTAGCACCCTCTCCTTTCCTCACTCTTATTTTATATATCTGTGTTCTATCATTGAGGACAATGTATGCTTTAAGTGTGGGGGAGGGAACCAATTGTTGTTTTTGTTTTTTTTTTTGTTCGTGTTTTTGTTTTTGTTTGTCGCTCTTGAATAATTTGAGAAGATGAAGAGTATGTGTATGAATGTGTGTCGGCAAGCTTGCTGGATTTTAATTAAATTTAGCATAGATTGATTGAATGAATTATTTTGACCATTGATGATTTCCCCCTAGGTTCTGAAAATAGAAAAGTTGATCCCCATGGGAAAAATTGAAAATTGAACTTTGAGAAACTTTATTGTGATTACTTGATTTATGACAAGTTTGGGGTGAAGGGGTGCACACACTAGGAATTGTATCTCGGTCAAACAATTTGCAAAAATGTCCAGGTGAGGATTTGAGCCTTCAACTTTGTTTTTTGATTGTGTGGATCACTTTCAAGTTGCACTTTCCCGAATTTGCTTGAATCTCTTCATGGTTTGCATGTTTATGTGTTGCATCAAATGATTTAGGCAATTTTCTTTGAAATAGCTACTTGGCCTAAAAAGAACCATCCCTAATGCATGTTCCCTAGTTAGCCACATTGAGCCTAATTAGCCTATTGTTTGTTGATGACCCTATATTATAAGCCAAAAATCTGAAAAACCATGTTAACCCAATCTTAGGATTAGGAGAGCATGGAAGCTTAGCAAGAGAAGGGTTGTGAGAAACTAAGTTTGGGGTGGCTACAAGGTGATATGTCATTTTGGGTTGAGAAAAATAAAAATAAAGGTTGAAACCCAAGGCAGAAAAAAAAAAGAAAAGAAAGAAAAAAAAATTCCAAAAGAAAAGGGGCAAAACAAAAAGATTAGCAAGGAAAAGGCTATAGTCACCCGAGGCAAAAAGAAAAATGGAAAAAGGAATTTGAGTGGAATATTGATAAACCTCTGGCTTATCTAGTTTTATAACTAGATGGACTGTGGTTTTTGTGCAAATTATTCGAGTTCAATCTCGTGTTCGCCCAAATTTGGCCTTGTTTTGTTCCTAAGTAGACTTTTACTCGTTCTAGGCATTTTTAGTAGTTTTTAGTCTATTTTGAATAGAATTACGCTTTTTGGGTCTTTTTATTGTTTCAGGTTAGAAGTGAAGCTCCGGGAGTCAAGGAAAGTCAAGAAGCAGTGGAAAAAGCACTTCTGGAGATACTCGCCTCGCGAGAGGATTCTCGCCTCGCGAGCCTGAACATCAGATAAAGCAACAACAGTCATCACTCTGACTCGCCCCACGAACATGATGCTCGCCTCGCGAATCATGAAGACCTGGAAGTCAGTGACCATCACGGCCTAGCCGTGATGAAGAATACAGCCTAGAATTGAAGTCTCGCCCCGCGAGAGGAAGTTCGTCCAGCGAGAGTTTGAAGACCCTGGAAGACAGAGACCATCACAGCCTAGCCATGATGAAGGTCGACAGATTGAAGTTGGAAGACTCGCCCCGCGAATACACTCTCGCCTCGCGATAATCCAAAATTGAATGCGCGCCAAAACTAATGTTCGCCTCGCGAAATATGGTTCGCCCCGCGAGCGTCCGAGAACCAGAATCCCTATTTATAGGCTGTTTCAGATCAGATTGAGGGATCCAAGTTTTTCCACTTGTTTAGATAAGTTTAGTTACGAATCCTTGTTTTCTTCTGGAGCTGCGTCTCCCTTTTTCTTATTTTATTTTATTATGGAGATTATGTCGGATTGTTTGTGCGTCGTCACGGGCATGAGGAACTAATCCCCTCGTCCGAGGGATCAATGAAGCCGCCCATGGCGGTATAGTGTTCATGTGATGTATGTTTTTCTCCCCTTCTTTCAATGAATGTTTTCCAATTCTGATTTGAATGTGTTGATCTTATGTATTGCGTGATTAACTAGTTAAACGTGTTGAGGCTGATCGGCGATTCGCGTTTTAGAACTTGGATTGGAATCACTAATTGAATAATGAGCACGACAGTGGATTTAGGAGATTAGTGCAACCTTATAGGGAACAAGAATTAATAGAATTTGAGATTAGGATTATGAGACCTAGTAAGTAATTAATCCAATCGTCGAATACGTCCAATTGAGCACGACAGTGGATATAGGAAAAATTGGGGGTCCCGGTTGACATTGTAATTGAACTTAGGGAGGAATTCATCATCACTTGGGTACTATACATGATTGGGTAGGTGGATTTGAGACCTTGGATATTTTAATTTCTGATTTTAAAACCTTAGTTTTATTTGATTTGTTATTGAATTGCGATAATAATCTCTCTCTCTCTCAACCACTTTCTGTTACTTAACCAACTTATCGAACTTCTCACGAATTAGTTGAATTGGTAGCCCAATCCTTGTGTTCGACCTCGGTAATTTCTTACCGTGTTATTTTATTACTTGCGACGACCCGGTACACTTGCCGGTGAAATCGACAAGTTTTTGGCGTCGTTGCCGGGGATTGGCACAACCAATTTTCCTAATTTTTAGGAAATTTGATTGATTGGTTAAGTTGATTTAATTTTTATTTTTCTGTTATTTATTTATTATTTCTCTCTACTTCTTTGATTCCACTTGGTCTTGCCGTGTTTTTGTATGCGAGGTACCCTTTCACAAGAGGACCTGCTATTTGATTCGGAGATCACCAAGACTGAGAAGCGCTTAAGGAAGGAAGTCAGAGAAAGGAAGAGGCTTGAAGCGATTAATCTTGAGGACATGGCCGAAGAAAACCCTCCTCCTCCTCCGCCTCGTTACAAGCCTCTCTTTGAGTATGATCTGCCCAGCTTGGGTGATTGTGATTCTTCTATTGTGAGGGGCAACCTGAATACAGACTCCTTCAGAGTGGAGGGATGTGTCACATTCCAGATCCGTGAGAATCAGTTTGATGGGAGTGGCAAACAGGACCCTCATAGACATATCACTCGCTTCCTTGAAGCTTGCGACTTACAGAAGACAAGAGGAGTCTCACAAGATGAGTTTCGCTTGCGGCTTTTCCCTCTCTCTCTTAGGGATGTCGCTCGCGATTGGGTTGACAGCTTGGATAGGAACAAAGATCGAACTTGGGAGCAAATGGCACAAAAGTTCCTAACCAAATATTTTCCCCCTCAGAAAGCGGCACAAGCAAGAATTGCCGTCACATCCTTCAGGCAGACAGAAGATGAAACCTATAATGAGGCATGGAAGAGGTACAACGGGCTCCTGAGAAGATGCCCTTCAGCGTTCTTTGACCCGATCTCCAAAGTTCAGCATTTCTTTAACGGGTTGAGGGGACGCTATCAGATGAACTGTGATGCCGCAGCTGGCGGTTCTTTTTCCTACTTATCAGCTGAGGATGGATGGGCATTATTGGAGAAGATGTCATATAATGATTACAACCTTGGAAGGGAAACCTCAAGTGGAATCAGTGCTGGGACAATGGAAGCCATTCTTGAGCAAAACAGATTGTTGAAGATGCAGAATGAGGCTTTGTCTGGAAACAAAAGGGTTAATGTGATACATGAGGGGATGCCTCCGGGTTGTGACAATTGTAATGGAAATCATGACACTCATAGTTGTCCGCTCAACTTCTCTCAGGAACATGTGGACTCATGCCACAACTTCTATGACACTGTGCCCCAGAACAACTATCAGAGGAACGCGATGTAATGACTATAGTCGAATCGAAATAGGGGTATATGAGGAGAGACCATCCGGGTTTCGCTTGGAGTAATGCTAGTGGTGGTCTAGCTGGGCAACAACAACCTCAACAGGTCTCGAGGCCAAACATTGGAATCCAAAGAAATAAGAATACCCAGCCGAGCTCTTTCGGGGCCTAATCAGTTGCAAATAACAGATGATGGAAGGCAACCTTGGGAGTTGGCCTTTGAGAAGATGAGCGCGACAGTCGAGAAGTTGTCAACCTTTACAGGCACAGCTTTAGAGAAGGTGAATGCGACAGTTGACAAGTTGGCAACGCATACAGGGGCAGCAATTCATAATCTAGAGACACAGATTTCCCAACTCGCAAAGCAACTAAATGAGCGTCTCCCAGGCACTTTCCCAGGTGATACCGAGAACAACCCTAAGAATCAATGCAATGCCATAACAACTAGAAGCGGAAGGGTGTTAGAATCTAACAGGGGTGCAACTAGTTCTCAGGAAGACAAGGCCCTGGAACAACCACACATTGAGGAAGAGCAACCTGGAAAAGAGAAGTTGGCAAGTGACAAGGCACCGGAGCAAGGGGGAAGGCTGAAACTTGTGGATGAAGAGTTCCGAAAGAAGAAGTGGGTTGAACCCCAAGACCTCCCGCCCTACATGAAGGTACCGTATCCTGAAAGATTGAAGAAGCCTCAACAGGATAAGCAGTTCAACAAATTCCTTGATGTCTTCCGCAAACTTCAGATTAACATTCCATTTGCGGAAGCCTTGGAACATATGCCATTATATGCCCGGTTTATGAAGGAACTTCTCACCAAGAAGCGGAGAATAGTGGAAGAGGAAACGGTTGCTTTGACCGAGGAGTGTAGTGCCATTCTTCAAAGAAAACTGCCTCCAAAGTTGAAGGATCCCGGTTCTTTTTCAATACCATGCACCATTGGGGGGATGACTGTAGGGAAGGCATTATGTGATCTAGGGGCAAGCATCAACTTGATACCCCTCTCTATGATGAAGAGGTTGGGGATCAAAGAATTCAAGGATACACGGATGTCGCTCCAACTAGTCGATCGCTCTATAAAATATCCTTATGGGGTGGTCGAAGACTTGTTAGTAAAAGTGGACAAGCTCATATTTCCGGCGGACTTTGTAGTGCTTGATATGGATGAAGACGCCGAGGTCCCTCCCATATTGGGTAGGCCCTTCTTGGCCACTGGGGTGCCTTGATAGATGTGCGACAAGGGAAACTCACTCTAAGGGTGCAAGATGATGAGGTAGTCTTCAATCTCTTTGAAGCAATGAAGCACCCTGCAGAGAGGACTGAAGTGTATCGAGTGGATATGGTGGATCCAACTGTCAAGGAAAAGGCAACTCGAGAAGCCCATGGTTCTTCACTTGCAAAAGTGTCAGTAAAATCCCATGATGGGGACAGTGAGGAAAAAGACCCTTTGGGGGATGAGGTCTATCTCGAGTGGTTGAAGGACATGGAAGCCTTACCGAGTCTCCCAGGGGAAGAATGTGCAAAGAAGGAGCTCAGCAACAAAGGCATGAAAAAGAATGGTAAAGCACCGAAGTTGAAAGGTGGCACAACCATGGTGGTCAATGCAGACAATGAGTTGATCCCAAAAAGGACCATCACGGGGTGGAGAGTTCGTGCTGATTATAGAAGGATGCTGGACTTAAATGAGTTGTCCGGGAACAGCATGCGAGCATATGAAAGGGCAAGAGCCTACAGGAAACGGATTGAGGCATGGCATGGCGAGCAAGACCTTCCGGATTAACCCTTAGGGGTGACTTGAGTCAGGCTCGGGACGTTAAACAAGCGCTTCTTGGGAGGCAACCCAAGCTAGGTATCCTTTGGTTTTAGTTTCTGTCATTTTCATTCGTATTACTATTTAAAAAAAAAACAACTTGATTCGCCACGCGAGACAGAAGCCCTGAATCTCAGAGGCTTGCTCACGTTTCTGTCTCGCGTCGCGAGGTATACTTTCGCCTCGCTATTCTGGGCTTCACCATCTGTTGGAATTCCAGATTCGCCTCGTGAGTGGTATCTCGCCTCGCGAATATGCACTTAAGGTTTTAATTTGCAGGAGTTCTTCCAAGATGCTATGCAACAGAAGGGAGCCCATGAGACCAATTGGATGAGGAGGCAACCATGGAAGCTTGATCAGGGAGCACCCTCTCCTCTCCTCACTTTTATTTTTGTTTTTGTTTTGTTTTTGTTTGTCACTCTTGAATAATTTGAGAAGATCAAGAGTTTGTGTATGAATAGTGTGTCGGCAAGTTTGTTGGATTTTAATTAAATTGAGCATAGATTAATTGCATGAATTATTTTGACCATTGATGATTTTCCCCCTAGGTTCTGATAGTAGAAAAGTTGATCCCAATGTGAAAAAATTGAAAACTGAACTTTGAGAATTTTATTGTGATTACTTGATTTATGATAAGTTTGGGGTGAGGGGGGTGCACACACTAGGAATCGTATCTCGGTCAAACAATTTGCAAATTGTCCAGGTGAGGATTAGAGCCTCCAACTTTGTTTTTGATTGTGTGAATCACTGTTAAGTTGCACTTTCCCGAATTTGCTTGAATCTCTTTATGGTTTGCATGTTTATGTGTTGCAGCAAATGATTTAGGCGATTTTCTTTGAATAACTACTTGGCCTAAAAAGAACCATCCCTAATGCATGTTCCCTAGTTAGCCACATGGAGCCTGATTAGCCTATTGTTTCTTTATGACCCTATATTATAAGCCAAAAATCTGGAAAAACCATGTTAACCAAATCTTAGGATTAGGAGAGCATGGAAGCTTAGTGAAAGAAGAGTTGTAAGAAACTAAGTTTGGGGTGGCTACAAGGTTGATATGTAATTCTGGGTTGAGAAAAATAAAAAAATAAAGGTTGAAACCCAAGGAAAAAAGAAAAGAAAAGAAAAAAAAATTGCCAAAAGGAAAGGGGGCAAAACAAAAGATTAGCAAGGAAGGGGCGGTAGTCACCCGAGGCAAAATGAAAAATGGAAAAAGGAATTTGAGAGGAATATGTGTCAAATGCTCATGCTCTCTTAGTTCCTAGGGACTTAAGCCTAGCATCCTTGAATATCCTACCCTTAGCCAGGTCCTACTACAACCTTTAAAAGACCTATTGATGTTGCATGCATGTTTTCATGGGAACTATTTTTGAGATGAAAAACAAATTCATGGGAAGTGCTCTTAAAATGTGAAATTGAGTGAAAAGTTGATAGCCAGACAAAAAATTGAGCGAATGAGTGAAATACTAAATGCCCTTGTGAGGAAGGCAATTGTTTGAAATAGGTGATCTTCCTTTGTGTGTGTAACTTTGATCCTCAACTTAGAGTAAAGCTTGCATGAATGACAAGTTCTCAATTGTTTAAAGTAAATGAATGTGGGGATTACATTTATGTAAAAGGGGGAAATCATTGGAGAAAAACTGTTTTGTTAAGATTGCATGAAATTTGTGCGAAATCGATTGAATCCCCTATGCTTGCCAAGTCTTGAGTCCTTTTTGAGTTTTAGCTTGCTTGGGGACAAGCAAGGTTTAAGTTTGGGGTGTTTTGATAAGCCCCTGGCTTATCTAGTTTTATAACTAGATGGACTGTGGTTTTTGTGCAAATTATTCGAGTTCAATCTCGTGTTCGCCCAAATTTGGCCTTGTTTTGTTCCTAAGTAGACTTTTACTCGTTCTAGGCATTTTTAGTAGTTTTTAGTCTATTTTGAATAGAATTACGCTTTTGGGTCTTTTTATTATTTCAGGTTAGAAGTGAAGCTCCGGGAGTCAAGGAAAGTCAAGAAGCAGTGGAAAAAGCACTTCTGGAGATACTCGCCTCGCGAGAGGATTCTCGCCTCGCGAGCCTGAACATCAGATAAAGCAGCAACAGTCATCACTCTGGCTCGCCCCACGAACATGATGCTCGCCTCGCGAATCATGAAGACCTGGAAGTCAGTGACCATCACGGCCTAGCCGTGATGAAGAATACAGCCTAGAATTGAAGTCTCGCCCCGCGAGAGGAAGTTCGTCCAGCGAGAGTTTGAAGACCCTGGAAGACAGAGACCATCACAGTCTAGCCATGATGAAGGTCGACAGATTGAAGTTGGAAGACTCGCCCCGCGAATACACTCTCGCCTCGCGATAATCCAAAATTGAATGCGCGCCAAAACTAATGTTCGCCTCGCGAAATATGGTTCGCCCCGCGAGCGTCCGAGAACCAGAATCCCTATTTATAGGCTGTTTCAGATCAGATTGAGGGATCCAAGTTTTTCCACTTGTTTAGATAAGTTTAGTTACGAATCCTTGTTTTCTTCTGGAGCTGCGTCTCCCTTTTTCTTATTTTATTTTATTATGGAGATTATGTCGGATTGTTTGTGCGTCGTCACGGGCATGAGGAACTAATCCCCTCGTCCGAGGGATCAATGAAGCCGCCCATGGCGGTATAGTGTTCATGTGATGTATGTTTTTCTCCCCTTCTTTCAATGAATGTTTTCCAATTCTGATTTGAATGTGTTGATCTTATGTATTGCGTGATTAACTAGTTAAACGTGTTGAGGCTGATCGGCGATTCGCGTTTTAGAGCTTGGATTGGAATCACTAATTGAATAATGAGCACGACAGTGGATTTAGGAGATTAGTGCAACCTTATAGGGAACAAGAATTAATAGAATTCGAGATTAGGATTATGAGACCTAGTAAGTAATTAATCCAATCGTCGAATACGTCCAATTGAGCACGACAGTGGATATAGGAAAAATTGGGGGTCCCGGTTGACATTGTAATTGAACTTAGGGAGGAATTCATCATCACTTGGGTACTATACATGATTGGGTAGGTGGATTTGAGACCTTGGATATTTTAATTTCTGATTTTAAAACCTTAGTTTTATTTGATTTGTTATTGAATTGCGATAATAATCTCTCTCTCTCTCAACCACTTTCTGTTACTTAACCAACTTATCAAACTTCTCATGAATTAGTTGAATTGGTAGCCCAATCCTTGTGTTCGACCTCGGTAATTTCTTACCGTGTTATTTTATTACTTGCGACGACCCGGTACACTTGCCGGTGAAATCGACAAATATGTGTCAAATGCTCATGCTCTCTTAGTTCCTAGGGACTTAAGCCTAATATCCTTGAATATCCTACTCTTAGCCAGGCCCCACTACAACCTTTAAAAGACCTTTTGATGTTGCATGCATGTTTTCGTGGGAACTATTGTTGAGATGAAAATCAAATTCATGGGAAGTGCTCTGGATATGTGAAATTGAGTGAAAAGTTGATAGCCTAGACGAATTTGAGCAAATGAGTGAAATTTTACATACCCTTGTGAGGAAGGCAATTGTTTGAAATTGGTGATCTTCCTTTTGTGTGTGACTCTGATCCTCAACTTAGATTAATGATTGCATGAATGATGAAGTTTTCAATTGTTTAAAGTAAATGAATGTGGGGATTACATTGATGCAAGGGGGAGTTCATTGAAGGAAAAAATGTTTTGTAAGATTAAATGAAATTTGTGCGAAATTGATTGAATCCTTTAAAGCTTGCCAAGTCTTGAGTCCTTTTTGAGTTTTAGCTTGCTTGGGGACAAGCAAGGTTTAAGTTTGGGGTGTTTTGATAAGCCTATGGCTTATCTAGTTTTATAACTAGATGGACTGTGGTTTCTGTGCTAATTATTCGAGTTCAATCTCGTTTTCGCTCAAATTTGGCCTTGTTTTGTTCCTAAGTTAGACTTTGACTCGTTTTATGTATTTTTAGTAGTTTTTAGTTTATTTTGAATAGAATTACGCTTTTTGTTTCTTTTTATTGTTTCAGGTTAGAAGTGAAGCTCTGAGAATCAAGGGAATGAAGAAAACATTGGAAATTGCCATTCTAGAGATACTCACCATGCAAGAGTATGCTCGCCTCGCGATCCTGAAGGCCTGACTGTGCCAGAATTGTCATCCTCTCTGTGTCGCCTCGCGAGAGTCCAATTTGAAAGCGCGCCAATTTTAATATTCGCCTCGCGAGAGATTGCTCGCCTCACGAGTTCGCGCAGATCCTGAATCCTATATATTGCTGTTTTAGGGCAGAATTTGGGAGTTTTTGATTCACCACTGTTTTGTAGCGTTTAGGGACGAATCCTTGTGTTTCTGGAGCTACGTCTCCTGTTTTCTTTTTCTTATTTTACTATGGTGGTTATGTCCGATTGCTTGTTTGTCTTTACGAGCATGAGGAACTAATCCCCTCGTCTGAGGGATCAATGAAACCACCCATGGCGGTGTAGGACTCAATGTGATGTATGTTTTTCTCCTTTCTTTTAATTAATGTTTTCCAATTCTGATTTGATTGCGTTGATCATATGCATGCGTGATTGACTAGTTAAACGTGTTGAGGCTTAGGAGGCAATTCGCGTTTTAGAACTTGAATTGGGATCATCTATCGACTATTGCACGAGAGTGAATAGAAGATCGGTGCAACCTTATAGGGAACAAGAATTAATAGAGTTTGATGATTAGGGTTATGAGACCTAGTAAGTAATTAACTCAATCATCGAATACGTCCTATTGAGCACGACAGTGGATATAGGAGAATTTGGGGGTCCTGGTTGACATTGTAATTGAACTTAGGAAAGAATCATCATCACTTGGGTACTATGCATGATTGGGTAGGTGGATTTGAGACCTTAGATATTTTAATTTCTGATTTTAATACCTTAGCTTAATTGATTTGTTAATTTGATTGCGACCCTATTTTCTCTCCAATCTCAACCACTTTCTGTTACTTGACCAAACGTATCGAACTTCTCGCGAATTAGTCGAATTGGTAGCCCAATCCTTGTGTTCGACCCCGGTAATTACTTACCGTGTTATTTTATTACTTGCGACGACCCGATACACTTGTCGGTGACTCAACACTAACCCATGTGTAAAAAGTTTTGATGTAGAGCATTTTTGTGACTGATTTTAATATGGTCGCTAACCTGGAGAATTAAATTTTCAAAATAACTCAACCAGCGACCGAATTTGCAACCGTTTAAAAAATTTAATTACGGCAACCGAATTGGAGACCGAATTGTTCGGTCGCTAAAACTTAAATCCCTAAAAATTAGCAGGTCCCCCTTTCTTCTCCATTTTCGCTCGAACTCTCCTCTCTCTCACTCTTTCTCTCTATCTCACTCCACCACTTCTCTGTTCCGACCACGAACCGCCACCTCTCATTGTCTCGTCCTCCTTCGGTCACCACTTGGTAAGGTTCTCCTCTTATCCTTCTCATTTTGTGTTTCTCCTTCTCTGTCTCTCACTCTCTCTTCCTCCTCCCAATAGCACCGTGCCACCACCGCCACCACGACCACCACTGTAGCGTTGTGACCACCTCCTTTGGTAAGATCTCCTCTCCTCTCTCTGTGTATCTTGCTCTCTCTCTCTCTCTTGCTCGGTTCTCTTTGTCTTAGTTTCTCTCTATGTCTCTCTCAGGTGTTGTCTCTTCCTCTTCCGGCCACCACCACCATCTCAAGGGGTTATGTTCGTGCGACCACCACCCCCACAGTCTCCTCTGATCAGTTCTGTCTCAGGTTAGGGTTTAGGGAAGTTCTGTCAGTATGGGTATTTATGCTTGAGTTCTGTCAGTGTAGGTATTTTCTTTCTCTTGCAAGAATGATTTACATGTGTAAGAATCAGAATGATCTAAGCAAGAATAACATTGGAGGTTTACAGAGTTCATATTGTAAGAATAACCACTCTTTGACACTTTTTTCCCTTTTGTTGTTGAATTTTTTAATTTTTTCTTTATTGATTTTGTGTTTTCACTTTTGAAAATAGACAAAAGATTATGCATACAAAAGCAATGTTGGTGTGGGGTCTCAGGGAAAGGGAGATGACAAGGGGCTTAAAAATGACGTATATATATGTTTGAAGCAAAGTCATAACCCTCAAGGATTTAGTTTCTTACGAGCTCATTTTATGTGAAATTTAGAGTATTTCCATCTCTTCCTACTTTCATATCACCCCGTGTGATAGATTTTCCTTCACGATGGGGCACAAGTATTATCTGGATCAATGTTTGATTTTATCAATCAAGATAATGTTGAAGTTGGTCATGTTATTGTCAAGAATCAGGTGAGTGCTTTCTTTATTGCCATACATTGGCAACAATGAGGTTTGTGGTCTTTAACTCCAAGAAGAAAAAAAAAATGTATGGAGGAAGAACATAAACACACAACACCATGCTGTGTAATTATCTAAAGCATATAAATTATATACCTTGTGCTCCAATTTCTATTTGGTTAATGAAGCTTCTCAGAGAAGCTTGGTTCTTGAATATGAAATTCTTTCACATTAGGAGTCAATTCCTTCTTATCCATTCTCAGTTGTGAGGTTCTCAGAAATGGAACCTTACCACTCCAATCTTGAAAAGATTCTCGGATTATTTAGGAGGAATAATTTGAGACCAACATTATTGGATTTGAAGAAATGGGTCTCGGTATCTCTCTCACTTTGGAGAAGATTAAAATTTTCAACTAGAGAATATAAGATTGCTGATTTATTACCATGTTTATCCATTTTTAATATCCCAATTGAAATAGCAATATCGGTTGTATCCTTACTTTTTAGTTACTTTGTCCTTTGACCATCTGCAAGTTTCAACATTTTTTTCTCAGCTACAAACTCTGATATCACACTTTCAGTTACTCTGAGATCACACTTATGCAGTGTTGAACGCTTATCTTTGCTGATTGACATTTCATTCTCTACGTTACAACTGTTCTCTCCTTGGCCAACCTCATTATACCTTCACTTAACTAAATGAGTACCTGCAGCTTCAAACCTCATTACTTGCTCATATGAATGAATAACAACGGTTCAATCCTCACTAACTCACATTATTAGTTCCTCATTTTCGGCCAGAATTGTTATGGAGGTTATATAGATGATGAGGACAGCAAATGATTCCTCTGCACTGGCATGTATTTCCCTTTTTTTCCCCTACCTTTCTATTTCATCTTATCACCTTTCTAATCACATAAATGTTACTTATTCAATGATTTGTTCTATCATCCATGCCAATTATGAACAATGCCATAAGATAGAAAATTTGTTGACTATTATCTAGCTAACTGCTAACTTGATTGTTAGCATTATATATTATGCATCAATTTTGTTCATCCACTACAATATCTCAATGGTAAGAAACGCACAGACAATAGCCAACCTTCAATTCAAGTTTCAGAACATGAATAGTAAGGCATTGAGAATAAGTAGTTGAAAAGGTTGTCATGTTCAAATTGTACCTTGAGTTACGTTAATGAATTTTTAAATTTACAATCATAAGTTGGTCCATCAATGTCCAAATGCTGATACAAAATCACAAATATTGCATTGGAATATTTTAAGCTATTTTGTTATAGGAAAATATTGTAAGTTCAAGATATTTGCTGCTATGGATTTAATGGAAAATTTTAAATATAAATCTATTACACTGGCAAACGGATAGGTGGGCACGACATGAGGATAGTAGCCCAAGTATAATCTTGATGTCCATCTTCTTTGTTTGATAAAAATAACTTCAGCTATTTTAGAAAAGTGGTCTTTTTTTTTTTTTTTTTGAGGACTAGATAAGTAGTCTTTTAACTAAATTTTTGAGTTATATAATTTATGTATATACAAACTCTTAAATGTTAGTTTCTAAAATGTTAGTATCTGACACAATTAATTTTATTTATGCATTATAGGTCATTGCTCTACTTCTCGTGAGTTGAAACCGAGTCCCTTCGTCCCCTCTCCATCTCCACAGGTAATCAATTGGTCGTAATGGCAATTTGTTGAACTTTTATATTACTAACTTGAATATTATTAAGTTGGCTCTAAGGATATTAATTTGCTTTCATATTGTATTATTATATTTATCAGTTCCTGATCTTCTTGTATGCAGCTCCTCCCCTTATCCTTACTTGTTTTTACATTTTGTCGCATAGGTAAGTTCTCTCAATACTCTCTTTTAAGGATTTGCTTTGTCTAAAAGGTTCTGATTGTGTGGTGCTTTTAATGTGTTATGTGAATTATATATCTAGTTGTTTGTTAGTGGAGAGCTGAGCTCAATAGGAAGGTATCCTGCCTGAAAGGCAAGATGCTGATTGTGTGCTGATAATTTAATATATATGCATGTATTTGTAATTATGTGTTTTTGTTAGTGGAGAGCAGAGTTCAATAGGATGTGATCCTGTCAAAAAGGCGGGATGCTTGTTGTGTGCTGCTAATTTAGAAGTTATACATGTGTTTGACAATTATGTGTTACTTGTTAGTGGAGAGTGGAGCTCAATAGGATGTTTGCTACTATATTTTATCTAAGTTTGTATTGAATTATGCTTCACTATATATTTGTTAAAGTGTGTTGCAATCCTTATAAGTCAATGGTTTTATTTTCTGCTAGAGTTAATTATTAAGTTACGAAAGCCTTAGTTTCCTATTTGAGATTCAATATTAATGAGCATGCGTACCTTCTCAGGGTACGCATGCTCATTGTATTGAATCTTGAATTGTCCAAGTGGGACAATTTGGGAAAAAACCTTTTTCACACTCGTACAATAGTCATTTCCGTGTTCAAATGTCTTATATACTTGTTGAAATCTCGGTCTGATGCATTTCCTTTTGTTCTCCTGGTGCATACTTGATCGCGGTGATTCTCACCGTGATCGAGTCGTGTACTTGGAGATCGACGGGAAATGCTGCCGAAATTTTGTTAAGTATAAGGGAATAACTATTATTAGCCGAGTTTGGTAAAGGTTTCTTCTCGAATGGGATAGGTTCATACCTTGTCATAAGAACGAGATTGATGGAGTTATTAGAATGCACCGTAATATATAAGTGTTATTGTAGGGTTGGTAAGGCTATTTAATTGGCAGCAATGGATATTCCGGAGGATCGGAAATGGATGTATCGTAGGTTGGATCATAATAAACGTCTTAGGGAAGAGTATATAGTTGGAGTGGGGGTGAGTTTATAGAGTTTGTGGTTTGCCAGGAGAGATTTATACGGCTGGGCGATGATCATTTGAGGTGTCCTTGCAAAAGATGTAAGTGTCAATCTTTCAAAAGCGTGGATGGAGTTGTAGCCGATCTTTATGAGAAGGGCTTCATGCCTGATTACTATTGGTGGAGTAACCATGGTGAGACGTTGCCTGATTTAAACCCGGTTGTGTTTGAAGGTTCGTACTATGGAAGTGGTGACCGGAGGGAAGAATTGAATCCATACGAGCAGATGATAATGGATCATGCTGGACCATCGATTGGTGTTGCACTAGAAGAAGATGGGGGAGAAGATGGTGGAATGGGTTCCCAATATATAGAGGAGAATACGAATCCTGAAGCTCAAAGATTCTATGATATGCTGAGTGTTGCACGATCTCCATTGTGGGAAGGATGTCCGAAGTACATGGAGTTATCGATGTGTATGGAATGGTTGAGTATCAAATCTAACTACAATATGCAAGAAGGCTATTTTAATCGCCTCACCATGTCAGTGTCCAAGGCGTTGCCATAAGACAATCGGATGCCTACTAGTTTTTATCATGCCAAGAAGTCTGTGGAAAATTTGGGTCTGGGGTGTTTGAAAATTGATTGTTGCCCGAATGGATGTATGTTGTACTATAAGGATGATTCATCGAAGAGCATAACATGTTGTCGATTTCGTGGTGTGGATCGATATAAGACAACCACTAGGATGGGCATTGAGAAGAAGAGGTCACTAAAAAAGATGTGGTACTTTCCGCTCGTGTCAAGACTTACAAGATTGTACTCTTCGATGGCCACTGTAGCTCACATGAGGTGGCATAGTGTGCATGAGAGGGAGCAAGATGTCTTGTGTCATCCATCAGATGGAGAAGCTTGGAAGCATTTTGATAGGGTTCATATGACATTTTCGCAGGACCCTCAGAACGTCCGATTGGGATTATCTACGGATGGATTTAATCCTTTCGGGCAGTCTGGAAAAGCATACTCTTATTGGCCGGTTATCCTGACTTCATACAATCGTCCCCCAAGGATGTGCATGAAGCGGGAGTTTATGTTCCTAACAGTCATAATTCCGGGTCCGTCTATTCCAAAAGGTAAGATTGATGTGTACTTGAAGCCACTGATAGATGAGTTGACGATGTTGTGGAATGATGGTGTGCTGACATATGACGTATCTTTGAGGCAGAATTTCATGATGAAAGCAGCTTTGATGTGGACGATCAACGACTTTCCTGCCTATGGGATGATGTCGGGTTGGATGACCATGGGGAAGCTTGGTTGCCCAATATGTATGGACCGATCGAAGGCATTCACGCTTAAAAACAGTCGAAAGATCTCATATTTTGATTGTCATTGTCAATTCCTTCCAGAAGATCATCCTTATAGGGGGAACAAGAATGCAATCAAGAAGCGTTGTGCGGAGACAACATCACCTCCACCACGTTTGTCTGGTCCTAATGTATGGCGGAGAGTACAATACTTACCGCTCATCCATGAATCCCAAGGAGAACATATTCCTTATTATGGCGTCAACCATAATTGGACAAAACAAAGTATATTTTGGAGGTTGCCGTATTGGAGGATGCAGCTACTCCGTCACAACATTGATGTCATGCATACTGAGAGGAATGTGTTTTTGAATGTGTTTGACACTGTGATGGACATCAAGGGGAGGACAAAGGATACAAATAAATCCCGATTGGATCTGACTGAAATTTGTAATCAAAAGGAGCTTGAGTTGCAGGACGGTGGTCGTGGCAGACTTATCGAACCGAAGGTAAGTTATACACTAAGTAAAACACAGAAAGTGATCGTCTGTAAGTGGGTTAAAGAACTAAAGTTACCAGATGGGTGTGCTTCCAATCTGGGTAGATGTGTTGACATTAAGGAACAAAGTTACATGGAATGAAGAGTCATGATTGCCACGTGTTCATGCAACGGTTGCTTCCAATTGCATTCGATGCATTACCAAAACCAATTTGGAACCCACTTGTTGAGCTTAGCCACTTTTTATGGGAGCTTACATAGATAACACTAAATGTGAATCAATTAAAGGATATGAAAGTCAAGATACCCGTTTTGTTATGTAAGCTGGAGAACATCTTCCCGCCGAGTTTCTTTGATTCAATGGAACACCTTCCAGTTCATCTACCTTACGAAGCAAGAGTTGGTGGCCCAATCCAATACCGCTGGATGTATCCATTTGAGAGGTAAACAACATCAACTATTTTACTTAATACATATGAAATTCATGAACACGAAATCATAGTTTAGCTTTCCCTAAAACTAGTAATTATTTGTATGTATCCCTCTTTAATAGGTTCCTGCACTCCCTTAAACACAAAGTCAAGAACGAGGCACGAGTGGAGGGTTCCATTTGTGAAGCATACTTAGTATAGGAGACTTCCACTTTTGCCTTTTATTACTATCCAGACGAAGTTAACACGAGAAGGACAAGGATGTCTAGAAACGTTGATTCGGGTGAAGGAAGTTCATCTAGTCCTCCTATATCAATATTCAAATATCCGGGCAGATTTAGTGGCAAATCAAAAGGATATTTCTTGGAGCAGCGTGACACTAATGCTGCTCATTTGTATATCCTTCAAAATTGTGAAGAGGTGGTGCCATATTTAGAGTAAGTTTCTACAATGTCTTTTATAAGTTCAATTGACATTTATGATTATTAATCGTCCTGCTGTTAATCTCCCATATGTAGGATGTACGACAATTTTCTAAGGGATCTCCAACCTGACATTTCAAACGATCAGGTTGATCGAGAAATTACTTCTCACTTTGCTATGTGGTTCGATAAATATGTAGGATAAGCATCTTCATTTATTGCAATACATTTTATCTCCTTAAATATATAGCATGTATAAGTATAATATAATATTCGATTTTTTAGGTACTAGATCCAGAAAACAATGTTCAAAATCCATTGTTGGCAAATTTGGCATGGGGCCTAACAGATGGGTTACATCATGGAATACTTACATTGTAAATGGATATAAATTTAACACAAAAACATGGAATGAAGGAATACAGTCGTGTAACTATAGTGTTTGTGTGCGAGCCACTAATGGCAATGTAGAGGATGTTTTCTTTGGGGTTCTAACTAATATCCTTGAAATCGATTATACCGGTTTCCCCATGATGAAGTTAGTTATCTTCAACTGTGATTGGTTTGATCCTACTCTTGACGTAGGGACAAAAATCAATAAAAAATATGGTATTGTTCAAGTTAGGCTGTCTCGTAGGTATAATAAGGCGTACGACTCATTCATTTTTTCACAACAGGCAGATCGGGTTTATTACTCGCCATATCCCGAAGGACATCAAGGCTGGTTGGGTATTATTAAGATAAAGGCTCGCAGTATAATTACTGATAATGTAATCAACCAGCCTGAAAAAGATGCTCCGTACCAAGATGATGAGTTTTCAAGACCCCACATGCCGTTGCAAATTACGTCGGACATTATTGTTAATTCTCTGGAGGACATTTCCTGAAATGGGGAAGAAGTTGAAAGAGAGTTAATGGATCAATCTGAGTTGGACGCATCTAGCGAAGGCACATTCCGATTAAGTGAGACTGATGAGAGTGAGGGTGAATTTAGTGACGGAGATTCTACTTAGGTAATTTATTTATGTCATAATTCATTGCGTAAATGTCATTCTACTTAGGTAAGTTATTTTTGTATTATTTACACTGTTGTGTAATCATCTTTTCATTTTTTACACAAATGGCAGATTCCTCTAGAGGTAGGGGTCGTCGTGTAGGTCATACTGTGAGAGTCCCTCAACCGGCCGACCCACAGCCTTCATATCGAGATCACCCTACCAGCACCTCTGTGGACGGGACACATCAGGGTGATGGAGTTGCACCCCCTACCCAGCCTCATGTGGTCGGGACACGGGCTGCACCGTCATCATCCACACCTATGACAGGACCATCATCATCATCGGGACAGGAGAGCCGTGGTCCATCCGAGAGGAGGATTCTTCTTATCCCCAAGGGGGATAACGAGTAAGCTAATTTAATTTTTTAATATATAAAGTATCATTAATTTCTATTTACTTGTTTTTTTTATTTATTTATAACATTTATTAATGCTCTAATTTTGTTGCAGCTTTCTGCCCGCGAAGGGTCCTTCTGATTCTATATCGAAGATCCTGCGACGCAAGTTTGATGGTCCATGGCCTACATGGAAGGCCATCCCAGGAGGCCATAGGGATCAGTTGTTTAAAGAGTTTAAGGTAACAATTTATTAAGTTATTTAAATTAAATTTACATTATATAAATATATATATATATACACACACACACACGAGTTTCCTAACAACTGTAAGTTGCATAAAGAGTATATGTGGCACGCAGCTTTAGAGGGTCTCGTCAGGGACATATTTGAGCATAAAGGCTCATTGGTCATGAAGAACCTGACGAACAAGCTGAGGAAGGGTAAGAATAAGGGGAGGTGGGTGGATCCTAAGATCAGGAGGCAGCTAGACCAGTCCTGGGCTACTGAGAAGTTCCAGGAGATCCAGGCCACAGCTCGGGGTAATCGAGCTTCTGATGGTGGCGCATGTGCTTGGACCGGCGGGTCTAAACCAGTCGCCGCCCACTATGACGAGATGGTAATACTTAAAACTTTTGACTTAGTATACTATTTAATGAGTTTTCATTTTTAAATATTATTATGAATTTAAGATTATATTTTTGTGTAGAAAGCACAGAAACAGCGAGCCCCCATTGCTATGGAGTTGGTGGAGAGGACGAAGAAGTTGAAGTCGGGGATCAATGACAAGGCCAGTAACTATACTGTAAGCAAAAAAATAATTTAGTCTTTACTTGTAATTTATTATAATTGATTTGTTAATATTGATTATAATTTTAACTAAATCTCTTCATCTATACTTTGCAGGTGGGCTTCAACGAGAAGAAGGACGATGCCATATCATGTGCCTCATATTCACAAGATGAGGCCTTGATTGGTGATGGGCCCAACTCTCCTATCTCCATTGATCAGTCTCTGGCTCGACTAGTTTTTCACTAGTAAGACCATAGGTTTTATTCGAGTTTAATCTCATTTTCGCCCAAATTAGACTTGATTGTCTTCAAGCAACATTTTGAGTCTCTAGAGTAGTTTTAGGGTAATTTAGCTGATTTTGAGTCAAATAAAGCACTTACTGCTATTCCTTGTTTTCAGGTTAATAAAGAGAAGCAATTCTGGAATTATTCGCCCCGCGAGAGGCTGCTCGCCTCGCGAAAGCCTGAAGACCAGCAAGTGATGAGAAGACAGAGACCATCACGGCCTAGCAGTGATAAAGGTCACGGCCGTGACAGATCAGCATCCAAAGTCAGAATTGATCACGGCCTGGCGGTGATAGACATCATAGCCGTGACAAACTAGAATTTGAAGTCTCGCCCCGCGAATCATCTTCTCGCCTCGCGAGAGCCCAAATTTGAACTGGCGCCTCTTTTAATATTCGCGTCGCGAGAGGCTGCTCGCCTCGCGAGCAC
This sequence comes from Sophora flavescens, assembly GCA_030762895.1. Classification (NCBI taxonomy): domain Eukaryota; kingdom Viridiplantae; phylum Streptophyta; class Magnoliopsida; order Fabales; family Fabaceae; genus Sophora; species Sophora flavescens. The sequence continues at coordinate 25,585,436 of CM061065.1, read as the reverse complement.
GCGCAGAGTCTGAATCTATAAATTGTCGTTTGGGGCAGATTAGGGATCAAAATCTTCTTCATCTTCTTTATCATCTTCTTTTCCTTTTAGATTAGATGGCTGCGAATCAGGTTTTTGTTATATTGTAATGGAGAACTAACTCCCTTGGATTAGTCTACTGTAATTAGTTTCCATTGCCACTTGAGGTTATGTAATTCCTGATTTTATTGCTACTCTCTTTCAATATTGTTCTATATGTTCTGTTTGCTTAATTCAGGATTGTATAGAATGTGTATTGATTTGTTTCGATGATTGTGTGTTGCTATACTTAATCGCGTTTGCTTAATTCGCATGTGTTCATTCGTGTTTGCTTAATTCACGAGCGCGTCACCCCGTTTGCTTAATTCGGGAATAGGAACATACATCGCGTAGTGCCGGTTTCGCTTGTTAATCGTCGCTACAATCGAAAATGGATTAGAATCCGCTTAGGGCTTGGAATGTATATTAATCAATGATAGTGGGAAACCGAGAGCAGTAGATTAGTCGTTTCAATTATTGACAATCACCTATTTGCATTGTTTTCTTAATTGTTTTCTAATTTGAATTTCAAATCTCCAAAAAAAAAAAAACCCCCCAAAACTGACTTTTCTGTGAATAACAATCCAAGAGTCATTGTGAGACGATACTCGAGTTGTCGCTCCCTATCTACATATTTTTACAAACGCTCGCTTTTTGACGCATGCGCGACAGCGCATCAAAAATTGGCGCCGTTGCCGGGGACTCTTGTTGTTATTAACAGAAAAAAAAATTAAAAAAAAAATGGCGCCGTTACCGGGGAAGATGAGGCCTTGATTGGTGATAGGCCCATCTCTCCTATCTCCGTCGATGATAATGCCATTTATTTGGAGGTCGTCGGGGGCAGGAACAAGAAGGGGCACGTGTATAGCCTCGGACACCTGGGAGGCGAGTTTATCGCTTCATCATCCGGCATGCCTACTCCTTCCTATGCCAATACCGTCCCTCAAGAGCAGTTCAACCAAATGTAGGACACCATCACGCAGCCGAATGCGGAGCTTCGGGAGAAGAGCGAGAGAGAGAGCAGTATATGGCGAACTAGATTGCACAGTTAACTCAGGCACACCAGCAGCTGATGCAGACGAGCATCGAGCAGGGCCAGACACTACGGCTGGTGTTGGAGCAGATGAGGATCCAGACTCCAGTTTCTCAGGGTGATGCTCTGACGGTTGTGCCGCCTGCTGCCGCTCCTCCAGTTCTGCCGCCAGCTCGATGCTTTGCTACTCCGAAGAGCGTCGATAAGACGCGTCGGCACAGACGCTGAGGATGATTGGGTTCCTCCACCTCCCCCTCATCATGACTGATTTTTTTTTCATTTTTTTGATCTTAAACGATTCTTGTACGACACTTTGGATTATTTTATATATATATATATATATTTATATATATTCATTATTTCTTTTGATTGTATATTTCATTAGTAATTTGCTGTGTTTTATTAGTGATTTTGCTAAACTTTAAAGCAAAACAAAAAAAAATTATTTTAAAAATTAAATTTTAAAAAATTATTAAAATCCAGTTTAGTGACCGAACTAGCAACTAATAATTCGGTCGCTAACCTTTAGTTAACATTAAAAAATTGTGGTCTAGCTACCGAATATCGATCACTAATATTGGTTAACAGTAACCAACATTAGCGACCGAACTTGCAACCGATTATCGGTCGCTAAAAATGGTTACCCAAACAATGTGACCAACCGTGTAGCGACCGTTTTTTATTATTTAACGACCGAAAATACGATCGCCATTTAGCGACCGAATTTATATTTCGGTCTCTAAAATCTTAGCGACCAGGTTATCAGTCACCACCATGAATCGGTCGTTAATTCGGTCACTAAATTAAATTGCGACCGAATTAGCAGGTTTAGCGACCGAATATGACAGACTCTAAACAGTTATTTTTGTAGTGTTGTGAGAGTTTCGATCGTCCCGTCACGATTCCAATTACACCGTTTCGTTCATGGCAACGATATCTTCGCTTTCCTCTTCTTCCTTTTTCGAAAAAGTGACGGTAAATATCACTCTCTTTAAATCGAAATGTTGTCCGTTACGTTTCTTGAATTATTTTTCGTTTCGGTTAAGGGATTTCGATTCCGTCTTCAATTTTGACCTCGTGGTAACGTGGGCTTCGTAATGTGGTATCTAGGTGATATTTTGGAAGCTCGGAGGCCTTAGATTGGTGTAGGGCAGAATCGAGAGGAGTTGAGGAGGAGCATTTTCGTTACGTTCGAGTCGTTGTACAACCTTTTGATAAATCGTTGGTTCATCTAGTTTTATGACTAGAAACACCTCAATTTTGATACCAATTGTGCGATTTCATTCTCGTTTTAGCCCAATTTTGACTTTAATTGTTCACAAGCAATTCCTTTTAGTCTTAGGGATACTTTTTAGTAATTTTTTTTAGTTTCTTATCAAAATAAAGCATTTAATGCTATTTTTATTTTCAGGTTAAAAGTGAAGCTCGAGGAAACTAGGAAAAAGGAAGGAAACAAGCAAAAGGCAAAATTTGGCTTTTCGCCTCGCGAACATAGGCTCGCCTCGTGAGCCAGAGGAGTAGATCAAGCAGGAACATGCAGCCATTCAGCCTCGTCTCGCGAGACAGTGCTTGCCTCATGGGCCAGACTCAGTGAAATGAAGACCATTCTGCCTCGCCTCGCGAGAAGTCCAAATTTGAACTGGTGCCAACTTAAGATTCACCTCGATAATCATTGCTCGCCCCGCGAGCGCGCGCAGATTCCAAACCTTATAAATAGCTTATTTTAGGTCATTCATAGCAGCTTTTGATTTTGAGAACTGTAATACTAGTTTTCTTGGAGCTGTGTAGTGTGTTTTGAGTCATTTCTTGAAGGATGATTGCGTTTATTACGTTTTTCTCTACGAGGAACTAATCCTCCTTTCTAAGGGAACGATGAAGCCACCTCTGATGGCATAGCCTATCTAAGTAATATTTTCTTATACCCTTGTCTCTTTTCTTGTTCCTTAATTCTGTTTTGTTTACGTTAATCATGTGGCCAGTGGTTGACTAGTATGGTGCGTTGAAGCTGGGAAGCAATTCGTGCTTAGGACTTGAATTAAGAACACCTTTTGAACATTACTAGGGATAGAATAGGAAAGCGGTGCAATCGCTATAGGGAACCAAGAACTTAATTAATCTAGTTGTGGGTTGAATAAATTGGGAAATTGACGACTTGTAATTTTAGATATTTCCTTTTGAAAATCAAAAGTGACATTAGGATAATTGAGGGTCCCGGATTAACAAGAAATTAAATTGAAACTAGGGATAAGGAGATAAGCACATGGGTAACTTGCTTGATAGGGTAGGTGAATTCGTGACCTTAGATCCTTAGTAATAATCAAATCTCGTCACAATCTTTTAGAATCTTTAATTAATCATTTTTTATTTAATCTTTGATTTAATTTTCTCTCTCTTCATAACTACTTCTCTTTGATTTGGTCAAATGCATTGAAATTCCTTATAAAAATTTGTTAAATTGGTCTTCCAATCCTTGTGTTCGACCTCGGTATTTACTTACCATGTTTTATTACTAGCAACGAAACGGTACACTTGCCGGATCGTCATCAAGTTTTTTGGCACCGTTGCCGGGTATTGGCACAACCAGTTTTCCTAATTTTTAGGAAATTTGATTCTTTGATTAAGCAATTTTTAATTTAATTTTATGCAATTTTATCTATTTTTACTTCTTTGATCCCACTTGGTCTTGCCTTGTTTTTGTATATGCGAGGTACCCTTCCACATGAGAACTTGCTATTTGATCCTGAGATCACCAAGACTGAGAAGAGGTTAAGGAAGGAACTTAAAGAGAGGAGGTTACTTGAAATAAACCAACCCATCAATCTTGAAGAGATGGCGGAAGAAAATCGACCACCTCCTCCTCCTCCTTACAAACCCCTTTATGAGTACAATCTTCCTAACTTGGATGATTGTGTTTCTAGTGTTGTCAAGCCTCCCATCATGGCTAATTCATTTCAGATGAGGGAATCTGCTATACATATGGTGCAAAGAGAACAATTTGATGGGGGTCCACACCAAGACCCTCACCATCACATCACTCACTTCTTGGAGGCTTGCGACATGTTCAAATATCCAGAAATCCCAAAAGACGCCCTTCGGTTGTGGCTATTCCCATTCTCTCTTCAGGATAGAGCACGCGATTGTTTGGACTTACACTTGGATCATGCGAGCACTGCTTGGGAACAGATGGCTTAGAAATTCCTCCCAAGATTCTTTCCTCCTCAGAAAACGGCACAGATGAAGATCGCAGTCACTTCCTTCAAGCAAACTGATGATGAGTCTTATAATGAGGCTTGGGAAATATATCATTTGCTTTGGAGGAGATGTCCTTCTTCCTATTTTGACTTGGTAACAAAGGGTCAACACTTCTTTAATGGATGCATGGGCTTTACTTGAGAAGATGTCCAGGAATGATTACAACCGCACTATGGGCACTTCTAATGCTTCTGGACTTAGTGCAACATCTATTGAAGCCATTCTTGAGCAAAACACACTTTTGAAGAAGCAGAATGAAGCACTGACAAACAAGATGAAGGTGAACGCGGTAAGAGAGGGTTTACCTCCGGGTTGTGATTTTTGTCAAGGTGATCATGATAGTGCATATTGGAATATCAGGAGAGATCATCCGGGTTTCTCTTGGAGCAACACTAATGGTGATCTAGCCGGGTAACAACCACAACAGAATCAGAGGCCAAACTATAGAATTCAACAGCACAACACTCAACAGGCTCTCCCTCAACCTTCTCAATTGCAAATCACAGATGGGGGGAAGCAACCTTGGGAATTGGCTATAGAGAAGACTAGTGCAGCCATAGAAAAGTTGTCAGTAAACACAAACACAGCCATTGACAAATTGGCAACTCATACAGGGGCAACAATTCAGAATCTTGAGACTCAGATGGCCCAGCTTGCAAAGCAACTGAATGAGCGTCTTCCAGGCTCCTTCCCACATAATACAGAGAACAACCCCAAGAGCCAATGCAATGCCGTGACAACTCGGAGTGGTGAGGTGTTGGAATTTAATGGGGAAGCAATCAGCTCTCAAGAGATTGAGACTCCAGAACAACCACGGGTGGAAGAGGAGCAAGCAAGGGAGGAGGATGTAGCCAGTGAAAAGGTGCCGAAGAAAGAAGGAAGATTGAAGTTAGTAGATGAAGAATTCTGAAGGAAGAAGTGGGTCGAACCTCAAGATCTTTCTCCCTTCATGAAGGTACCTTATCTAGAGAGATTGAAGAAGCCCTTGCAAGACAAGAAATTCAACAAGTTCCTTGATGCTTTCCGCAAGCTTCAAATTAATATTCCATTTGTGGAAGCCTTGGAACAAATGTCATCTTATGCCCGATTTATGAAAGAGCTTCTCTCCAAGAAGCGGAAGATAGTGGATGAGGAAATGGTTGCTTTAACCGAGGAATGTAGTACAATTCTTCAAAGGAAACTACCGCCAAAGTTGAAGGATCCGGGTTCTTTTAGTATACCATTCACCATTGGGGAGGTAACTCTTGGGAAGGCATTGTGTGATCTAGGGGCAAGCATCAATTTGATGCCCTTATCTATGATGAAGAAGCTAGGCATAAATAAGGCAAATGATACTAGGATGTCACTCCAACTAACAAATCACTCTATTAAATATCCTTAAGGAGTGTGGAAGATTTATTGGTAAAGGTAGACAAGTTCATCTTTTCGGCTGACTTTGTGGTGCTTGATATGGATGAAGATGCCGAGGTCCCTCTCATTTTGGGTAGGCCTTTCTTAGCCACTAGGTGTGCTTTGATAGATGTGCAACAAGGGAAACTTACACTAAGAGTGCAAGATGAGAATGTAGTCTTCAATGTCTTTGAAGCAATGAAACACCCCGTTGAGAGATCGGATGTATATAGAGTTGATGTGGTGGAGACCATTGTAAAATCTATGGCCACAAGAGAAGCCCATGGTTCTTCCCTTGCAAAAGTCTTGGTAAAATCCCATGATGAGGAAGAAGAAGAAGACCTTTTCGGGGATGAGGATTATCTTGAATGCTTAAAAAACATGGAAGCCTTGCCAAGTCTCCCAAAGGATGAATGTCAAAAGAAAAGCTCAACAAAGAGGGGATAGAAGAAGACAACAAGACACAGAATTAAAGCAACTCTCGGCCCACTTAAGGTATGCATTCTTGAGTGAAAAGGGACAACATCCAGTCATCATTAGCAATGGGTTGAAAAAGGATGAGGAAGAAAAGATTTTGAGAGTTCTTAGGGAACACAAATCGGCCATAGGATGGAAGATTTAAGATTTAAAAGGTATAAGTCCTTTTCTGTGCATGCACAAAATTTTGATGGAGGATGATTTCAAACCAGTGATTCAACCACAGAGGAGGTTAAATCCCATCATGAAAGAAGCAGTGCGTAAGGAAGTGATTAAGCTTTTGGATGTCGGAATCATCTACCCAATCTCGGATAGCAATTGGGTTAGCCCGATTCATATGGTCCCGAAGAAAGGCGGAACAACCGTGGTGGTCAATGAGAATAACGAAATAATTCCAACAAGGACCATCACGGGATGGAGGGTTTGCATTGACTATAGAAAGTTAAATGATGCAACAAGGAAAGATCACTTCTCACTTCTATTCATTGATCAAATGATTGAAAGGTTGGCCGGATATGAATATTATTGTTTTCCGGATGGTTACTCCGGTCATAACCAAATTGTTGTGGATCCTCAAAACCAAGAGAAGACGGCCTTCACATGCCAATATGGAGTTTTTGCTTATAGAAGGATGTCTTTCGGATTATGCAATGCTCTTGCCACTTTCCAAAGGTGTATGCTTTCCAAAATTTAATCCTTTTGTTAACATCAAAACATAGAGATTAAATAAACCAGAACCACTTTGGTTCCAATAAATAAGATTTACATCCCAACCTTTCAGCTACATATCTGATTGAGAGGATTGAGGACACTGTGACAGCAATGGGATTTATTGTCCAGAAAAAAATGGCAGAGTTAGTACTATACTAGTATAGCACTATCGTTTACTACCGTGATGATCAACTACTAGAGTATTAAACATTTTATGAAAAAAAATTCAAGAGTCAACTTTTGAAAGAAAAAAACTTTAAACTTTTGTTGCAGCATATGGTCTTTCTCAGAAGAGAGAGGGGCTTAAAAAAGATGAATTAATTAAGAATCATTAATTTCTTTTGGATGAGAGAGATTATAGGAAGGTGAATTCATAAATAAATAGGAGAGATATTATTGTTTGTTTTCAATGATCAATCAAAATTAATAGGATGGTGAAAATTAATGCAAAGTGGGTAAGTAATACATCTTAATCTGTGCAATCTTGCACATTATAGAAAAACTCTTTTATAAATATGTTAGATTATTTTTTACTATTGAATGTAATATATAAAATTAAAAATATATAATTTAATTGCAACTGATTTAACCGTGTGAACATTGAACTAGTATCTTCACCGGTCACCGGTTTATTGACTGGTCTAATTTTCAAAACATTGTTAAAGACATCCTTGGGTCCTTATGGTATGTTTGGCTATGAGAAGAAGTAGGGAAGAAATAAGTAGGAGAGAATAGAAAATGAGTAGAGAATAAGTAGATTTTTAGATTGCTTGGATTTAGAGAGAAAAAAAAGGTATGAGAGAAAGAAAAGTTAAGTTTTTGTATAAAGACATTTATATTCTTATATAAGATAATGATAATTTTATCTGTGTTGAAATTGTATGGGTAAATTTGGTATTGTAGATAATTTTTTTCAAAGCCGTACATAATCTCTTCACTCTTGGAAAGATATTTTGTTGGGTCCCACTTGATTGTTTTCTCTCCTCTCTTCATTTTCCGGTGTCCCAAACAGTGGAACTTCCACTTTTCTATGCCACTTCCATCATCTCAAGTTCTCTCTTTCTCACTTCTATAGATCCAAACGAAGCGTTAGTGGAGTTAAAAGTATCCTACATGGTTGTGGTGAGAAAAAAAAGCTTTCTATACTAGACAAGCTCAAGTGTTGACAAGTCCATAGTAACTGCCCCACCATCCCTTTCCTAAACTCCCTTCCCATATGTTCCCCATAATTTGCCTTATGACACACACAAAAAAAAAAGTAAAATTGGATATGTTTTATTCAACTCATCAACAAGTTACATTACAATATGAATATTGTCAGTTCACTAGAGTGCTCTAACATTAATTTACCACAACTGCCAAGGAGTTGAGCATCAAATAATAAGTTAGGGATAGTAACAAAAACATCAGTTACTTTAACAAAGTTTAAATATGAATGTGACAGTCTAACAAATGAATTAAGATAAGCATTATTGCTGCCCCGCCATCCCTTTCTTGAACCCCCTTCCCAATTGTTCTCCATAATTTGCTTTATGACACACAAAAAAGTAAATCTGGATATGATTTATTCAATTCATCAACAAGTTACATTATAATATGAATATTGCCGGTTCACTAGAGTGCTCCAACATTCATTTGCCATAGCTGGTAAGGAGTTGATCATTAAATAATAAGCTAGACATAGTAATTTAAACATCAGTTACTTTCACAAAATTTAAATGTGAATGTGACACAAATGAGGTAAGATAAGCATTATTGCTACCCCAACATCCCTTTCCTAAACTCCCATTTCCCATATGTTCCTCATAATTTGCTTTATGACACACAAAAAAACAAGTAAATCTGGATAAGATTTATTCAACTCATCAACAAGTTACATTACTAGAGTGCTCCAACATTCATTTTCCACAGCTGGCAAGGAGTTGAGCATTAAATAATAAGCCAGGCATAGTAAGATAAACATCAATTACTTTCACAAAGTTTAAATGTGAATGTGACGGTCTGACAAATATTTAAGTGTAGTGATTGACATAAAGTTAATAATAAGACCAAGCAAATAGGGAAGAGAATAAATAATGAACTTCCTCCAATAATAAAATTGTGAATTGAATGTCAATCCATAACAATCATTGGAGGGATAAGTTGAGCATATACCTACATTCAACATCTAATATGCTTCAAACGATGAACTTAATGGAATTACATATTGGAAGTTAGAAAGCATCAACTTTTCTATCGTAAATTAAGTCTTTCTTAAAGAATGTATATTAAAATGTTAATGTAAAAGAAGTTCGCTGCATCTCATTATGTCAGAATAATAAAGCCAATTATTATCATACTATCACGCAATAACTCTAGGGGGGGAAACATGACCACGGCATATGCTTTACCACTGTTTTGCATGAATAGGGACATCCACTTCAGCCATCACGTTTATGCCCGTGATAGATCAAGAAAATACTCATACAATAGATTAGCATTGATACTTGATAGTCACAAGAATAACCACATGAAACATATGCTTTTGATTCACTTTTATAAACCTATTAGCATGAAACTAAGAAGGTGGAAGAGACAAAAGGAAAAGCAAAACTAAAATCTGAAAACCATGATCTATATATTGCAAAATGCTGAGAATATTAAGCACCAGAAAATTCAAAAGGAATTCGAATATCCCTCATCTCTCATTTTGGCAAATTAAGCATTATATCAACACAAGCTGACGCATGAAGAAAGCGTAATCCTCAATGCTAGGTTAAGAGAGCCAAAACAACTTATGTCAATATTTATTGTGGGTGCTTACTAAATTTATTTTATAATATATATATATATATATATATATATATATATATATATATATATATATATATATATACTCAGTAATTGAGTTACTACTACTTCAGTTCAATTATATAAAATAATAGTGGCATTTTGCAACAACAGAAAGTTTGGATCTAATGGCCTTGAAACGATTGAACAAGAAGCTAAAGGACATACTTGCAGATCGTACATCACAATGCCATGCTGGTATATGATTTTTTTTTTTTTTTGTTCTTTTAAAAGTTGATACAAAATTGCATTGCTTGATGCATCTGATCATTTTAGTTTGCTTAAAACCTTTTGAAGAGGAGGCAACCAACAATTTTGTACCTAAAATTAAAACAACAAAAACAAACGACATACCTGCATTGCATGATGATGTACGGTCTACAAGTATGTCCTTCGGTTCCTTGTTAAGCCGTTTCAAGGTCATTAGATCCAGACTTTTCATTGTTGCACAATTTCTCTATTATTTTATATTATTGAACTGAAGTAGAACCTCAAATTTTTATCGAGTAAATAAATTATAAAATATATTTAGTAAGCATATACAATATTGTGATGTAGGGTGGTAGGAGATTGCAACCACTCGCTGATATCAACATAGCTTACATTCGACCATTTTTCCAAGCTCCGACCAGCAACAGAGAGCGGCTACAGCGACGAAAGGCAAGATCGGGACTTGAAATTTATTTTCGATCGAGGCGTTAGTGGTTGCTTTCGGAAAACAATGTTTTCTCAACGTTCATCTTTTCAAAATATGGTGATAATTTTTTTTATTTTAACCTCATAACAACAACAACGTAATCAAATCACACTTAAATACACAATGTATATAAGTCATACAACTATACTGCCTCATAGGTTTTCACACCTGACTCATAATCAGTTTTATTCTCAAACATAATATAACATAATAGGACCTAAGCTGGTCGTAACTAACTGACAATACCACCAATAGGAGCGCAACACCGTATGCCTCGAACTAGACAACCTTCTTCTTCTTGTAGGGATCATACCCCTTGTACGACTCTGATATATTTGTAAGGGTGAGACGCCAATATGTGGATTTATCACCATAACTAAATGCGCAACACAAAAGAAGGCACATACACATATACATGTCTATAACAACGTACTCATTCATATTATATCACATCGTTTATCAATGGGTTTCACACCCCAAACATCAACGTTGGAAAAATATGCACAAACACTTCAATACATCATCTAAACATTCACACCTAATCTCCTGAGATATCTCCAACCTCGTGATGAGTTGATCAGACTCGATTGTTCAGGCACACAGCCACAGACACACAGCCACAGGCACACAGCCAAAACCCATCTCACACTGTCCAACATCGTGGCACAGGTGATTACAACATTGACGGGGCCTCATTGTCCACCCGGCACAATAAGAACATCGTTGGTATGATCTACCCTGATGCCGCAAGGTAATCACTCGTTTGATCATGGCACGTCTGCCAAATGCATGTAAGAAAAACATTTTGTTCTCAACACTTTTCTTTGTCAAAGCTCTCAAAAGCTTACAACCCATCATCGTTTCAAACATCAAATGCTCTCAAAAGCATCATCGTTTTAACATCGAATGCTCTCAAAAGCATCATCGTTTTAACATCTTTACAACTTTTATTAACAACACAGGACCTCAAAGTCCGAGTGCTCAATCACGAAGCCCCTAGACCGTTGCAATCAGTCTTAGGTTCGTGGTAATAGAAAACATCTTAAAATGTTTTAACTTCTTTAAGTAGATACCCAGTCTACAACACAACGAACCTTAACACCCCGACGTCTTGGTTATTAAGTTCCATATCATCGTTTTTTTTGTCTGTGAAAAACAAATTCAAAATAAGACGTCTTAAGAGCACTAGTACCCCCACATCTCGGTTACTAAGTTCTATATCGTCCTTTACGTCATTAAGTAAAACTCATTTACCGAAAATCCTTTCTACTTGAAATTCATTTATAAAACGTCAAATCATCAAAAACTCTTATACTGAAACTTCAACTCTAAAAAAAATAAATCAATTCAGATTAAACCTCTTTTCTAAATAAGTACTGCTATTTTTAAACTTTCACCGTAAATAATTTCGAAACTTATCGTCGTTTAGCATTTTCCAAGAAAATGTTTTTAAAGTCAAACTTTGACTCTCTTTTTTTATTTAAAATTAATTAATTGTTTTTTATTATTATTATTTTTTTATAAAGTATTTTCGAATATTAATTTCACAAAATAACTTTTTATAATATTTCAAAATTTCTTGCGTAAAAATTAGCAGTACAAAAAAATTTCACTGATTACGCTCTCACCGTGACTCATAAATTACTTTTACACTAATAAATCATTAAAATAATAATATTTCTCAAAACTTATTATTTTTACAAAATAATATTTTCCACCACTATTATATTCCAACATTTCCCATAAAATGTTGAATATAATTTTTCATAACTTATTAAAGCTTTTATCTGATTAATTGGTTGTCCATTGACCACTGTCAAGCCTCTCAAACAACATTCAACATTCAACAACATCATCAGAATTATATCACCAGGCAGATCATGCATCATAGCAATATAATATACTACTGCAGATAATTAAATACATTAAAAGCAGATCAATCACCGATACACAGATAAACAACACAACGTAAACAACATAAACAAATAACCACAACCACATATAAATCATATAAACCACACTAAAAGCAATTAGTTATTGATAAAATCCCTCAGGTAAGCTCCCCTTACCTCTTGAAGCTCCTCAGTGAAATTAAAAGAACTCTGTCGATTGTCGGAAACCCTCGTACGCCGTAAAACAATTAACCTTCAACAACACATCCAAACAACCAATCAAATCAAGCTAAACAAACACCTAATCCTCTCTAATAGGTCACGGCCTCTTAGGGTTTTTGTGGCTCAAAATCTCCAAATTTGCTTAAGTCATGGATTAATGATCCTAATATACTTAAGGAAATGGATTAAGGCTAAACAACAAAGTTAAGAATCAAAACCATCCTAATCCTCTAAGTGGTAGATTCGGCCAACACAAGGACATAGGGTTAGGGTTTTCATTTTTGACAAACCAACTTAGATTTAACATAATCATTTATTAACTAGATGATTACATGATCACTTTGATAAAACTTAACAAAATCATTCAAGTTCCTCACTAATGAATTTCGGCCAAGACATGAAAGACATGGTTAGAAATTTCAACTTGATACAAGAACTTGGATTTAGCAAGTACATACCCTAGAAGCATGAGATCTATGATCATTTTCAAGTAGAAAACAAGGTTCCTCCACCTCTCACTATAGGTTTTCGGCCATGTTCAAAAACATGAGGAGGAAGATTTTGTTTGAAACAATCTCTTGGATTATGATAGTAGGGATGATTATAAGAACATAGGAAGTGGTTTCACATTTTTTGGATTTTTCTAGAATTTGTTATGAATTTTCAAAGTTCTAGATCTAGAAACTTAAAAGTGATGAACATAGATGAGATAAACTTTGAATCAAGAAACTTATTGAAGAACATAGACATGATTAAGGAAGAATAATAGGATTCACCTCTTGAAGTTCAAAGACATGTGAAAATCCAAGAACTTGCTTCACAAAGTGATGGTAGAAAAGCTTATGAACTTATGAGTTTATGGAACAAAAGGCGATAGGAAGAAAATGAAATGTGAGGGAGGGTATTTATAGGGATGTGGCTGCGACAAAAAGAGGGACTAAGTGGAAAGGAGGTGACTTTTCCAAGGATTTAGGTGCAATTAATTCCTAGGGACCATTTTGCAAAGATTCCAAAAGTATAAGGACTATTTTGCAAATTGCCAATAGTTTGGAATGATGACCATGTGCAACACTTAATGTGTTCACATTGTGACTCATCTCTTTGAATTTTCTTTAAGCTTTTTGGGAAAAATCTAGAATGCTTTGGGACTTTGTAGATAAGTGTAGAACTTTGGAGAATAATGGAGAACGTTATGGAAGATTCAAGAATGAACTTGGCTTATCCAAGTTAAGGGCAGCCCCCACTCATTCTTGGGCTTGCGCATGGGCCATGAAGTTTTGGGCTTGGATTCAATTATTTGGGCCCACCAAAATGCTTAAGGCATAAACATAAGCTAGGAAACTTATATGATTTCAAATGGGCTTCATGAAATTTAATCCATGGAGAAGAAATTTGGGCCTCAAGGCCACGGTCCTCTAATGGGTTTGGAGCAAAGATTATGGCCCAATTCACTTGGAAAAACATAGAAACTAACTTAGGGCCCAAAGTGCAATTAAGAGAAAGTTCAAGGACCAAAATGCAATTTTCATAGAAATTGTCATCATGAGGCCATGTGCACCATTAATGTGTTCACATGGGTGACTCACCATATTTGACTCATTGGTATCATCCGTTAGCAGTCCCGGAAATCCCGTAATCTGCTCCGTTGTTTCCCCGACTCAATATGACGCCCGGATAAAATATAATATTTCATTTTTAGTGAAATATTTCAAAATAACCAAAATCGTAGGAAATTAAATAAAAACCTTAAGTTTTTCGTTCACGAGTAAAAATTAGGTCTTTTGAGCAGTATAATTATATTGTCAATGAAATTCGCAGGCCGGGATTCTCCTGCCGCAAATACAATATTTTATTTTTTACGCTAAATTTTTCAAAACTTCCAGTATCGTAGTAAATACGATAAAAATATTTTTCATCTCGTTCACGAATTAACATTAGGTTTTCTGAGCAGTAAACTTTTACTGTCATTGAAAACACAGACTCGGTTCCGTCTGAATTTTCAACCCAAGATTTCATCGTAACCTTATAATATAAAGCATGATATAGAAATGATAGTGGTTTACCCAAAATCATTTTGAGTCTCGGATAAAAATATATATTTATATATTTATTACCGATATTAGGAAGCAGTGAAAATCGAGGTGTTACACCTGCATTGCATGATGATGTACGGTCTACAAGTATGTCCTTCGGTTCCTTGTTAAGCCGTTTCAAGGTCATTAGATCCAGACTTTTCGTTGTTGCACAATTTCTCTATTATTTTATATTATTGAACTGAACTAGTACCTCAAATTCTTATCGAGTATATAAATTATAAAATATATTTAGTAAGCATATACAATATTGTGATGTAGGGTGGTAGGAGATTGTAGCCACTCACTGATATCAACATAGCTTACATTCGACCATTTTTCCAAGCTCCGACCAGCAACAGAGAGCGGCTGCAGCGACGAAAGGCAAGATCGGGACTTGAAATTTATTTTCGATCGAGGCGTTAGTGGTGGGCACCGTCATTTCTGGTCGTTGGTGTTGTCGACGCCGAAATCGGGATCAACCAAATATCTCTCTGCCTCACCGGAAGGGTAAGCAACATTGGCGAAGTGGGAAGAAGACAATGAGGCGAAGCACCAGAACATTATCCGGTGAGAAGGAGCACAAGCATCGTAGTTGCCCACCATCCTCTAGTCGTTCGGAAAAATTAAGGAGGATTATTAAGCCCTAGGTATTTGGGACTATGCAAAAAAAAAAGGTGGAGATTAAGAGGAATTCAAGAAATCAAAGCCATGGAGGATGAAGCATTTGATAAGGGAAAAAGACCTATTTTTTATTTTAGAAATGGGTCACATATAAAGAAAGAAAATTGAGTACAGGAAACAAAGTTTGAATCTTGGAACTGGGAATTGAAGAGGGATATGAAGAGAAAGAACGAGGAATCAAAGCCAATGGATAGAAAGATGAGATTTTCTTAGCTTTTGCTTTTATTTCGGGGGATTGGTAGTGGGGAAGAGGGTGAAGAAGAAAGGGAATTTGGAATTGGAACTAGAAAATGGAGATCACAAAGAGGGAGAAGGGTTATTAAGTTAAAGAAGGGAAAAAGGAAGCAAAGTGGTTTATGCTTTACGAGGGTGAGTTGTACTTGTATTTAGTAGGAGGGCCTTTTATGGTTGGTCTGTAGTGATATAAAAAAAGTACCGATTCTGGTCGTGGTGTTGTTGGCGCTAGAATCGGGACTAACCAAATATCTCTCTGCACCGAAGGGTAAGTGGCGATGGGCGGTGCAGGTGAAAGACCATGAGGCAGAGCTAAAACATTCTTTAGGGAGATGGAGCATGAGCATCGTCGTTGCCCACCATGCCCTAGTCGTTCGGGAAAATTAAGGAGGATTATGAAGCCCTAGGTTTTGGGACTATGCAAAAAAAAAAAATGGTGGATATTAAGAGGAATTTCAATCATCAAAGCAATGGAGGATGAACCATTTGATAAGGAAAAATAGAGTAACTTTTTTTTTGAGAAATGGGTCACATATAGAGAAAGAGAATTGAGTAACGGAAACAAAGTTTGATTCTTGGAACTAGAAATCAAAAAGGGATATGATGAGAAAGAAGGATGAATCAAAACCAATGGATAGTAATAGAGTATAGCCTAAGCTAGCATAGAATCCATGTAAACATAACCCGAATATGCTAAGTCAAAAGATATTCGGTTATGACATAGCTTAGCTACAAGTCAAAATTATTCAAGAGCTATTAGAAGCTCAAAGCTATAAATACATAGCCTTCTCTGTAATTCAGTATGAAAACTGATTAAGAAATACAGTTACAAGAAATCGATCCTCTCCCTTCCTCTATCTTTCTTACTCCACTCTAGTTTCTGTTTCGTTTATGGTGTCAGAGCTAAATTCGGCCATGACCGCTATCGAAATCCTTTCACTGAGAACGTCGCTGCATCCCCGACACCATCGTCTTCTCCAGCGAACTTCAATCCGTCACTCTCTGTTAAACTAGACGATCAGAACTTCCTTTTATGGAAGCAACAGCTGGAAGCTGTAATAATCGCTCATAAACTTCATCGGTATGTTGTGAACCCTACGATTCCTCCAAGATTCGCGAGAGAAGCAGATCACAATCTTGGAATCGAAACCGAAGCTTATCAGCTATGGATTGTACAGGACCAGATGTTGTTCATGTGGTTACTCAGCTCGCTTTCGTCAATGATTCTTCCTCGATTCTTAGGTTGCAAACACTCGTATGAAGTCTGGGACAAGATTCACAAGTGCTTCTGCGCGCACCTTCGTGTCAAAGTGAGGCAGTTTCGGTCTGAACTGAAAAATACCAAGAAAGGTACAAGAACCGTCTCTTAATACTTGTTAAGAATTGGTGCCTTAGTTGACTCCTCCAAGCTATAGGAGATCCGATTTGAGCATGGATCACATTGACACAATGTTGGAAGGACTTCCCAAGAGTACAACACATTTGTAATGATGATATATGGCGAAGTGATTCCCCTTCGATTGATGATATTGAAGCCTTATTACAAATTCAAGATTCACAACTAGAAAAGTTTCGTCAAGAATTACCTATTGGCGCTTGGTTTCAACTAATGTTGCTCACGCCCCCAATTGCTGCAAATGTGAACCCTAACAGGTGATCACATTGGTCAATTTGATGCCCAACGTGGTGGTTTTCGAGGTTCTTATCGTGGAAGAGGGGGCGAGGGCCGCGGCGTGGTGGAGAGCAGAGGCCGTGGTCACGGAAATAGACCTCACGTGTCGGCTTTGTGGGAAGTATGGTTATGACTCCTTTAACTCATTGCACAGGTTTGATGAGACCTTTGTTCTTCCACACCCTCCTTCTTCCAATCAACAAGGGAAATATGCACGTAATCCAGCACTAGGCATTCTACCTTTGCCAAATTCTCAAGAAAATGCTCACCCAAGTGCTTACATGGCTGCTCAACCTACTCGGTTTTCTAATGGTTCCAGCAATAATGATTACAATGGGGCAAGCCAATTTGAAGGTCAAACATGGTACCCGATTAAGGGGCAACTCATCACTTGACTGCAGATTCTCAAAACTTCACTCATAGCACTCCTTTTGGTGGTCAAGACCAAGTTTTCATGGGTAATTAATGGACAAGGTCTTGCCATTAACTCCATAGGCTCTTCTAAACTTTACTCTTCTTTAAATCCAATTACTACCTTTTCTCTAAATAATCTTCTTCTTGTTCCCAAAATTACAAAGAACCTTGTGTATGTATCTCAATTTGCTAGGGATAATAATGTTTATTTTGAATTCCATCCATACTCATGCTTTGTTAAATCACAGGACTCTAGAAGAGTTTTGCTTGAAGGCTACCTTGGAAAGGATGCCCTCTATTGCTTCAGCAATCTCAAAGTTTATGAAGACTCTCACTCTCAGCCTCAATCTACATCAAGTTCCTCTCTAGCTAAGTGTCAAAGTATTCCTGTTTCTGTAAATACCTCCAATGTTGTATCCATTAGTCCTAATTCATACAACTCTTGGCATTGTCGTCTAGGACATGCTCATTTCAACGTTGTAAAAACTGTGTTACAGTTGTGTAATATACCCTTAGTCAATAATAAAGAGAGTGATTTTTGCAATGCCTGCTGTATTGGTAAGGCCTATAGGTTGAATGCCCCACCTCATCCACCTGTCTATCATGAATCCTTTGAATTAATCCATACCGATCTATGGGGACCAGCACCTTTCAATCCTCCCGTGGCTATAAATACTACATTACATTTGTTGATTCTTACACACGATTTACATGGATCTATTTCCTTAAACAAAATCCGATGCGTTAGCTGCTTTCAAACAGTTTTATACTCTTATTTCCACTCAATTTTCAACAAAACTCAAAGCTGTCCAATCAGATTTGGGGGGGGAATTTCGACCCTTCACTAAATACTTGACTGATTTAGGTATTAAGCATAGGCTCACATGTCCTCACACCTCTCACCAAAATGGTACTGTTGAAAGGAAACACAAGCATATTGTGGAGATGGGGCTCACTCTTATGTCTCATTCTGCTATTCCTCTTACCTACTGGGATCACAGCTTCACTCAATCTATGTTTCTCATCAATAGACTCCCTACAGAAGCCTTAAAAGATTTCTCCTCAGCCTATCATGCTCTTTATGGCACTCTACATGATTACAAAACCATTAAGACATTTGGATGTGCTTGCTTCCCATTTATTAGACCATATAATCAACACAAACTTGAATTTAGGTCTACTGAGTGTGTCTATCTAGGATTATCACCTCAACACAAAGGGCATAAATTCCTTGCCCCGTTTGGAAGGATTTATGTTTCCAAAGATGTCCTTTTTAACGAGACTAGATTTCCCTACTCAAATCTCTTCAATATCACTCCAACTCATTTACCTAATGAAACCACCTTTTCTGCATCTATTCCTACACCACAATATACTCATCTTTCACCTATTCCCCTCAACCAACACAATCCAAGTCCCTCACATGAACCTCATTACGCACCCGAGCCTCATTCCCCACCTGCACCTAATCTCTCTCTCTCATACCTTCTCCTCAGTCTTCAGGTTCTGGTCACTTCTCGGAATCTCCAACCACTCCTCCTACTTCATCTCTGTTTGACTCTAATAATTCTCATCACTCTCATGTGCCTGTATCACAACATGAGCCATCCCCAACCATTATCAATTCTGTTGCAGCCTCTACTGATCCCTCTAGTAACTCTTCCTCTGCAACTGATGTCGTGTGACGCGCGTGTGTTGTTGCGCCGCTCCTGCGATTCCGACAAGTGTACCGGATTGCCGTCAAGTAATAAAAGATATCGAACCCACGGAGACTGTGTTCCCGAATCGCAATTAATTTCGAATTGAGTGAATCTGGACTTTTTAGAGGATTTTTATGTTTTGAGTGAAAAGGGTTTTGAATTTGAAATTAAAAGATAGATGAGCAGAAAACAATTAAAACAGAAAACAAATCTTTTTGGGGTTTTGATCTAAATGGATTCTTAGGGATTTAGGTTACCAACAAGATCGTTTACGTTGTTAAGTCGATTACCCTTGATGATTAGCGAAATTGCCTTGAAGGCGAGTTTATCCTCTGATAGCTTAAGCTCCCTCTCGGGTTACAAAAGTCGTGCCCAATTGACCCGACCCCTACTCTCGTGGTAGTCGATCCCAGATTGGACCCTTTGCGTTCCGTGACAACTCGTTGCTCCTCGAGGGACGACTTCTAACTCTCGTGATTTCAGTCCCAAGTCTGACTTCTATAGATCCGACACCTAAGTTCACCACTAGGTTCCTCCTTAGAATGTCTAAGTCATGCAAATAACCTAAGTTCACCGCTAGGTTCCTCCTTAGAATATCCACGTCTCGCAGATAAGCGGCCACCGAACTTTACGATTGAAAAACACCAGAAATCCTAAGTTCACCGCTAGGTTCCTCCTTAGAACGTCTACGTCACGCAAATAAGCGGTCGCCGAATTTACGAGTGATTAACACACTAGAAATCAGATCTAAAGCAAAATCGTAATTACAAAGATATTACATCAAATTCAACATCGTAAACAAAACTTGGGCAGAGCCCCAATCCCTAGAAACTAAGCTACTACTCCAGTCTTGCCATGGAGATGACAAGCTGGGTTGACAACATAATGAAAATACAAAAAAATCAGAGAAGAGAGGAGGAGAGGAGAAGAGAGATCTATGCCTAGAGTCCTAGTTGTTATGGATGATCCAGATGTATCCTCCCTATGTTCCTTCTGCCTTGATCCTTATTTATAGAAATTGGGAAGTTAGAGTCCCAATCCAACTCAAATTCTGATCTATTTCGGTTTCTTCTTATCCAAGTAATGCGCGTCCACGGCCGTGATGGCCATCATGTCCAGGCCGTGACGGTCCTCGCTTCGAAATTCTGCAAACTTCAAACTCTCGACGCGGAAGGTGTCTCGCAACGCGAGCTCCCTTTTCATGGCCTGGTGATCTTCATCACGGCTAGGCCGTGATGTGCTCTGACTTGTGGTGGTTTTTGGTCACGGCCGTGATGGCTATCACGGCCAGGCCGTGACAGACTCTGACTTCAGTCTTGCTTCCTTTTCAGTTTTGCTCGATCATGGCCGTGATAGGATCTGTTTGGCTCATTTTCTTCAGTTTTAAAGCCCTATCTTCATCCAAACTCCATCATGGTTGATTTTGAGCATTTTACCCTTGATTTCTGCAAAACAACACCACACAAACCGCCTTACCCATTCCAAAGGAAAATTAACCTAAAATCTAATGAAAATATGCCTAAACTACATGAAAATGCATGCAAAATGATAGACAAAGATGAGGTGAAATCACACTCATCAAATCACCCTAACTTAAAACTTTGCTTGTCCTCAAGCAATTACTCAGGCCATAAGATAAATCAATTAAAACATGGATAGTGAACCAAGAACCCTAGAAGCTAATCCAAGTGATGTGATATTTAATAAGCACTCAAGAGATAATCAAGTTCAAGTCCAATTAGAGGCTTAGGTTTTTCAAATTCATATTCTCACTGATTCGGCACTCTTCTCACCTCACTCAAGTATTTTAGGGTATATGACAATTCGCTCAATTTCCTCAAGGAAAGTACTCTACCATAGGCTTGACTGTTAACCAAATCTCTACTTTATTAATGAAAACACATAAGAATCAAGAGGTCTTTTCCTTTGGTTGTAATGTGGCCATGGGATTTATTGTTAGATGGGAAAATCAAGAAAAGGGAAATTCAAGAAGGTTTAAACAAATTATCAAACATTGCAAAGCATGACACCTTCTAAAATACCTTTTGGGCTTTGATTTACTTCTACACCTCTTTTTTTTCCTTCTTTTTTTTCTTTTTTTCTCTTTCTTTTCTTTTCATTTCTCACTTTCTTTGTCATCCCCTTCTCCATTTTTTTCCTTTGTGTTTATTTCATTTTTATTTGTTTGGAGAAGGGGAGATTTATAGCTCAAGAGAAATTATTTTCTAGCTTTTTCATCCCATACTTTTTCAAACTACCATTTACCCTTTTTGTAATACTTTAAAAGGTGCCATACCAAGCATTGTTCATCAAAGTAATTCAAGGTACCAAGAAAAGTATTTTATTCTTTTTGGCTCAAAATTGGGCAACTAGGGGGTAGAATTTATCATTCAAAGCTCGGGAGGCCGGAAAAATACTTAGTGCCTCAATCATTTTCAAAAAGTGTTTCCAAAAAATTTTTAAGTTTTGAAATGGTTTCAAGTCAAGTTCTAGAAAGTACAGTCCAAGAGGAATTAAATCACTCTATCACAAGGAATGGGGTAGATTTAGTGAATACCCCTTTTGGCTCAAAATCTTACATTTAGTAGTTCAAAAATCAGTGAGAAACACAAATCTAAGGAACCACATGCTAATCATCAACTATCAAAAGATTATCCCAAGAATTTTTATTTTTAGCCTTGTCACAAGAATAATGAAAAATTGGGTTCAAAAATTCACTATCTCAATTCATTTGGCACCAAGTTCTTACATTTGGATGCATGTTCTAAGTGAGGGGCAATCTAAAGAATGTGATCATACCAATCTATGCCTATGAGAATGCAATATGAATGCAACAATGCAAATGCAAAAATAATGCAAAAATACCCCTACCCCAAGCTTGATTACTTACATTGTCTCCAATGTAAATAATCAAGTCGGAGAGAGGAGAAAAATGGAACAACTTACCGAGCTCAGAACGGGTGTTGGCTCACATTCCAGTCAAAACTTGGGTGGAAATTTCATCACGGCCGTGAGGCTCATCACGGCAGGCCGTGATCAATTCCGTCCTTGGCATCCTACTCATCACGCCCGTGATGGATATCACTGTTGGGCCGTGTTCCTTTTTGCTTCTCCTTTATTAGTTCATCACGGCGTGACCATTTGTCACGGCCAGGGCGTGATGGCTTCTGACTTTATTTTTCTCTACTCTTCTTCCCTTTCTCAACCTGAAAACACTAGACAAACCTATTAATGATATTTTTGCCTCTTGATCTTCTCAAATTATTCAAGAGGTTAATTCAAAAACAAAAGGGAAAGGAAAGAAAACTTGGGTTGCTTCCAAGAAGCGCTTATTTATGGTCTTAAGCTTGACCATACTTCCTTCAATCAACCGGGTCAGTGGGCGTAGAAGTGTAGGAACACTTCCCTTCCATGGAACTCCTTCAAAGAGCCGATTCCACTCATACGGCCAATCACGCTTCCGCTTCGCTCTTTTCATTTGGAGCTTCCTAACCTTCCTTTCTTCCGGCGGAAGTTTTGTTTCCGCATGGACAGCAATTCCAACTTCACCACTGCTGGGTGCATCATCAACCATGCATATCTTTGGGGTTGCTTCCATGCTAAGTTCTTTCTCTACCTCTGGAGACGTTGTATCAATTCTGCACACATGGCTCTCAAAAGGAGGGTTGTTACAAGAGTTAGTCAACTGAAAATTTACCCTACCTTTCTCTACGTTTAGAGAGAGTTTGCCATTCCTTACGTCTATCACTGCCCCAGCGGTGGCCAAGAATGGCCTTCCTAAAATGATAGGGAATTCAGAATTCCCTTTCATGTCCAATACCAGGAAGTCGGTAGGGATGAAGAATTTCCATACCTTTACAGGAACATTCTCTAGTATGCCTAGAGGAGTCCTAGTTGAGCCATCCGCAAATTGTAAGGAGAATTTGAATGGTCTCAACTCTTTACTTTCCAACCTTTCCATGATAGTGAGGGGCATCAAGCTCGCACTAGCCCCTAGGTCACATAAGGCTTGGTCGATTTGCACCTGTTCGATCGAGCAAGAGATGGAGAAACTACCTGGGTCTTTCAGTTTAGTAGGCATTTTAGTCTCTACATCTACTTGCTTTTTCCTGACCAACCTTTGTGGGAAAGGTATCGGGGGTTGGTACGGTGGTGGAGGGACATACTTGCTCTGGCTCTTCCTTTTCGCTCGTGTCCTCCTCCGGTTCCACCTCCATTTCAGCTACCCCCACCCCAAGCTTATCATCCCTTAAGTGTATGGCATTGCAATGCTCATTGGGATTTGCTTCGGGTTGCCCCGGGAATGTACCCTTAGGTCTCGAGTACGTGCTGGCTTGTTGGGCAATTTGGGTTTCTAGCATCTTGTTATGAGTTGCTAAGTTGTCCACCTTAGACGCTAGTTCCTTTATTGCCTCACTCACTCGCCTCTTCCTTGTTGTCTAAACTCCTCATTCTGCTTTTGTCTGAGTTTCAACAAAACTTTCAAATAAAGTCTCGAGTTTAGATCTTTGTACCGAGGATACCCGTGCTTCTCTCTTATTACCCCGGCCTCTTGGAACTCATGGTTGAGCGTATTCTGCTGTAGTTGCCGTAGGAGAGGTAAGGGTTGTTCTTCCTTTGGTTGTAGGGATTTGGGGGAGCATAGTTGGGCGGCTTGGGTTCGGATCGTAGAAGTTGTGACAAGAGTTCACTTGTTCACCCGGGCCTTGGATCCATGAGTGATACCATGTGGGCATTCCATCATGTCATGTCCCCGCATTCCACAAATCTCACAAACAGTGTTAGTAGCACCTAATGCACTCACATTAGCTCTTTCAAGCCGATCAAAATGTTTGTTAAGTGAGTCTATCTTTGATATGATAAGATCAGTGCTATTTACCTCGAACTTACCCCCCGAAATCTTGTTCGGGTTATTACCTCTTTCGGATCCCCATTGGTGGTAGTTGGTGGCGACATTCTCAATGATGTTGAATGCCTCAGTCAGAGGCCTATTCATAAATGCTCCACCGGCTGCACAATCTAGTGACACCTTCGAAGAGTAATCCAATCCGTTATAGAAGGTGTGCACTATTAACCACCTCTCGAGTCCGTGATGTGGGCACGACTCCAGCAGTCCCTTGTAGCGATCCCAAGCTTCTAATAATGATTCTCCGTCTTTCTGGAAGAAGCCGGTGATCTGGGTTCGTATGTAGGTCGTCTTGGATGGAGGGAAGAATTTCTCCAAGAACGCCTGCTCCAGTTGGTCCCAAGTAGACAAGGTATTAGCGGGAATTTGCTTAAGCCAGGCCTTCGTCTTTCCAGTGAGAGATGAGGGGAACAGTCTCAAACGCACAACATTGATCGAGGCTCCATTAATCCTAATTGCATCGGTGAACTCTAAGAATGTCTCTATGTGATCGGTCGGGTCCTCCGAAGGCAATCCTCCGAATTGATGTTGCCTAATCGTGTTGATTAGCATGGGCGGTATTCTGTAGTTCTCCGCCTCAATCTCTCGGCCTTGCAATCCCGAGTCGCAAGCCTCTCGCATTTGGGGCTGCGTAGTCCTTCAAAGGTTTTGTATCCGGGAGATTCGCCATGAGTGGAATGGGAATCGACCTTTCTCCCTCTCTTTGTAGTCTTCTACGTCCCGTGGAAGGTCCTCTCGATCTCCTGGATCAACTTCACCAAGGCTCCCAAGACTTAGGGATCTTTGCATATAACACACAGAGAGAGATGGATACAATAGAAGGAAAGATATATTTTTGATTTATTTTTTATTTATTTATTTATTTTTATTTTTATTTTGAAATTAAAAATAAAATAAAAAGAAAATTTCCAGAAAAATCAATTTAAAAACTAATTGAAATTCGAAAAGGGCACAACCCAACAACGGCGCCAAAAACTTGATGTCGTGCGACGCGCGTGTGTTGTTCGCGCCAGTGCTCTGCGATTCGGCAAGTGTACCGGATTGCCGTCAAGTAATAAAAGATATCGAACCCACGGAGACTGTGTTCCCGAATCGCAATTAATTTGAATTGAGTGAATCTGGACTTTTAGAGGATTTTTATGTTTTGAGTGAAAAGGTTTTTGAAATTAAAAGATAGATGAGCGAGAAAACAATTAAAACAGAAAACAAATCTTTTTGGGGTTTTGATCTAAATGGATTCCTAGGGATTTAGGTTACCAACAAGATCGTTTACGTTGTTAAGTCGATTACCCTTGATGATTAGCGAAATTGCCTTGAAGGCGAGTTTATCCTCCGATAGCTTAAGCTCCTCTCTCAGGTTACAAAAGCCGTGCCCAATTGACCCGACCCTACTCCGTGGGTAGTCGATCCCGGATTGGACCCTTTGCATTCCGTGACAACTCGTTGCTCCTAGGGACGGCTTCTAACTCGTGTGATTTCAGTCCCAAGTCTGACTTCTATAGATCCAACACCTAAGTTCACCGCTAGGTTCCTCCTTAGAATGTCTAAGTCATGCAAATAACCTAAGTTCACCGCTAGGTTCCTCCTTAGAATATCCACGTCTCGCAGATAAGCGGCCGCCGAACTTTACGATTGAAAAACACTAGAAATCCTAAGTTCACCGCTAGGTTCCTCCTTAGAATGTCTACGTCACGCAAATAAGCGGTCGCCGAATTTACGAGTGATTAACACACTAGAAATCAGATCTAAAGCAAAATCGTAATTACAAAGATATTACATCAAATTCAACATCGTAAACAAAACTTGGGCAGAGCCCCAATCCCTAGAAACTAAGCTACTACTCCAGTCTTGCCATGGAGATGACAGGCTGGGTTGACAACATAATGAAAATACAAAAAAATCAGAGAAGAGAGGAGGAGAGGAGAAGAGAGATCTATGCCTAGAGTCCTAGTTGTTATGGATGATCCAGGATGTATCCTCCCTATGTTCCTTCCGCCTTGATCCTTATTTATAGAAATTGGGAAGTTAGAGTCCCAATCCAACTCAAATTCCGATCTATTTCGGTTTCTTCCGATCCAAGTAATGCGCGTCACGGCCAGTGATGGCCATCACGGGCCGGGCCGTGACGGTCTCGCTTGGAAATTCTGCAAACTTCAAACTCTCGCGACGCGAAAGGTGTCTCGCGACGCGAGCTCCCTTTTCATGGCTCAGTGATCTTCATCACGCCAGGCCGTGATGTGCTCTAACTTGTGGTGGTTTTTGGTCACGGTCGTGATGGCTATCACGGCCAGGCCGTGACAGACTCTGACTTCAGTCTTGCTTCCTTTTCAGTTTTGCTCGATCATGGTCGTGATGGGCATCACGGCTAGGCCGTGATAGGCTTCGCTTGGCTCATTTTCTTCAGCTTTTAAAGCCCCATCTTCATCCAAACTCCATCATGGTTGATTTTGAGCATTTTACCCTTGATTTCTGCAAAACAACACCACACACACCGCCTTACCCATTCCAAAGGAAAATTAACCTAAAATCTAATGAAAATATGCCTAAACTACATGAAAATGCATGCGAAATGATAGACAAAGATGAGGTGAAATCACACTCATCAGCAACTCAGTCCTCTTCCCCTCCTCCTAACAACACTCATCCTATGCTTACCCGGTCTAAAACTGGTTGTCTTCCTCCTAAGGTTTTACTAGCTCATCTTGAGCCTGCATCTCACAAAGGACTGTCTTGTCCTCACCGGCCTGTAGCCATGAAGGATGAGCACACTGCTCTCCTCAAGAACAACACTTGGTCCCTTGTTCCCTTACCTCCAAATAGGAATGCTATTGGGTGTAAATGGGTCTTTCGTGTAAAGGAAAACCCGGATGGAACTGTAAGGAAATATAAAGCCCGGTTGGTCGCTAAGGGCTTCCATCAACAACACGGTTTCGATTTTCATGAAACCTTCTCTCCAGTTGTAAAACCAGTGACTATTCGGATCATTCTCACTCTAGCCCTCACAAATAAATGGGTAATTCAACAAATAGATGTCAACAATGCCTTTCTAAATGGCTTATTACACGAAGAGGTGTACATGGTACAGCCCCCGGGTTTGGAAAAACGAAGATAAATCTCTTGTTTGTCGCTTGAACAAGGCACTTTATGGCCTAAAACAGCTCCCTGCCCTGGTATGAATGGTTAGCCTATACTTTGGTTCAGTTTGGGTTTGCTACAATCGTTGTGATCCATCTTTATTTGTCTATGCCAAGGACAACATCTCTTTTTTTGTCCTGGTTTATGTAGACGACATTATTCTCACTTGGCTCATCTATTGTTTTTATCAATGATCCGATAAAGAAGATGAATGCTGAATTTGCTCTAAAAGAACTAGGATCTCTTGACTACTTCCTAGGAGTGGAAGTTAAACATCCGTCCCATGGTACCCGCTACTAACTTCAAACCAAGTATATTCGTGATCTTCTTGCCAAGGCACATATGATCGAAGCTAAAGGCATCAGCTCTCCTATGGTGAGCAATTGCAAATTGTCAAGGTTTGGGACAGATACTATGTCCGATCCTCTCACCGTATCATGAATCTATAGTTGGTGCTTTACAATATGCTACATTAACTAGGCCTGGATATTGCCTTTAGTGTGAACAAAGTGTGTCGCTTTTATGTCTAATCCTCTTAAAACACACTCGGCAAGTCATAAAAGGATTCTCTCGCTACCTTAAAGGGTCTCTCTCACATGGGCTATTGCTTGGGCCAACTCCTATCTCTATGCCCTTTTCTCTCGCCCGCCATCGTGTGATGCGGATCGGGCAGATCCGCAGGCGATCGAAGGTCTACTTCCTGTTCATGTATCTACTTTGGTCCTAACCTGGTTTCCTGGAGCTTAAAGAAACAGCCACTAGTGTCTCGGTCCAGTACAGAAGCAGAATATAGAAGCATGGCAAATACAGTGACATAACTATCTTGGATACAGTCATTACTATCTGAACTCAAGATTCCTCACACTATTCCTAAACTCTACTGTGATAATCTAAGTGCTGTATCTCTAGCACACAACCCTGTACTTCATGCCTGCACAAAGCATATTGAACTTGGTATTCATTTTGTAAGGGAAAAGGTTCTCTCTAAAGCACTCACTGTCCATCATGTTCCTAGTGGTGATCATCTAGCAGACTCACTCACAAAACCTCTCTCATCAGCTCAGCTTGCTAACTTGAGGATCAAGCTCAAGGTTGTACCTTTGCATCCACCACCTTGAGCTTGAAGGGGGGCTAATAGAGTATAGCCTAAGCTAGCATAGAATCCATGTAAACATAACCGAATATGTTGAGTCAGCAGTATTCGGTTATGACAGTTAGTTATGACAGCTTAGCTACACCATCAAATTATTCAAGAACTATTAGAAGCTCAAAGCTATAAATACATAGCCTTCTCTGTAATTCAGTATGAAAACTGATTAAGAAATACGGTTACAAGAAATCGATCCTCTCCCTTCCTCTATCTTTCTTATTCCACTCTAGTTTCTGTTTCGTTTAGATAGAAAGATGAGATTTTTTTAGTTTTTGCTTTTGTTTTTGGGGGGTTGGTAGAGGGGAAGAAGGTGAAGAAGAAAGAGAATTTGGAATTGGAACTAGAAAATGGAGATGTCAGAGAGGGAGAAGGGTTACTAAGTTACAACAAGGAAAAGGGAAGCGAAGTGATTTATGCTTTATGAGGTTGAGTCATATTTGTATTGAGTAGGAAAGCCTTTTATGGTTGGTCTTTGGTGATAAAAAAAAAGGCAATTTGTATATTTTATTTTGCTTATTTGGTAAAAGTAAATAAATGGTAGGTGTAGAATATGAGCTAGATTTAGATTTAAATGTAAATAAATGATAAAAATCCCATCAATATTTATGAATATATCTATTTATCTACTATTTATTTCACTATAATAAAAAAGTAGTAATGATTGTTTTGA
Organism: Sophora flavescens; assembly: GCA_030762895.1. NCBI lineage: Eukaryota > Viridiplantae > Streptophyta > Magnoliopsida > Fabales > Fabaceae > Sophora > Sophora flavescens. The sequence continues at coordinate 25,556,240 of CM061065.1, read as the reverse complement.
CTTTTGCAATAGAATCGCAAAACTTAGGGGTGTTTATAGATAGGTTAGAACGAGTTTTGTTTTGTTCAAATCCGATGTGATATTTTGACGGGCTTAGATATTCCCATCTTCCACTTGAATATTCCCACATCTCATTTACCATTTTTTTATGCTTTACCAATTTTACCCCTACCCACTTACTACCAGAAACCATATGCTTACCAATTTCTTGCCCACCTCCTTCCCCTCTCTTTTTATGGTTAAAATTTATTACCCCTACCCATTTCTCACTTCCTTCACTTTAGATCTACTTTATCACCTTCTCACCATCAAAGCTACCGCTAGGCACTTACAACCACTACGTGAGGACGGTGGACGAGGAGGAAGAGGGGATATCGATGAGGAAGCGTGCAAGCGACAAGGTGAAACCATAATTTTCGTGGAAATTTTATTAATTGTTATTAAAAAAAATTAAAACGTTAAATAAATTTTACTACTTACTTAAACTAGTTTTTTTTTCCAAGTGTTAAAAATTAAACACTTACTAAACTAGATTTGTAGTGAAAGATGATTTTCACATAAATCTAATTTAGTGTGTAATTTCTTGACACTTACATAAACTAATATCCGTAAGTGTCTAGAAATTACACATTTATGAAAATTAGATTTCGTAAGTGAAACAAAAAATTTTAAAAAAAAAGGCGTGGGTCTAACCAAGAAACTAAACAGAAGAAGCTTACCTCTCCCCATGTCATCTGTCTTCATCGAGGATGCCAAAGATATATCAAGGAATCTTGAACCGTGAAGTGTTGAGTAGTGAGAGGTAGGAGGAGAATGAAGAACAATAAAATAAAGAGAAAAAAAATTAAGAGAATGAAGCGGTTTGGATGGGTGATGTAAATAAAGGGTTAGGGTTAAGAAGGGTATTTAGGGAATAAAAAAAAGTTAGAGGGATAAGAGAGGTGGGGATAATAATTTATGGGGTGGCAAAATCAAATCCCTATTTTAACATGATCATTTGACTTGGCCCAAGCCCGACCATATTATTATAACCTTATAATGTTTGAGGTAAAATCAGATTAAATCAATATGCTGTCAAAATATATAAATTTGAACGGTGTATATAGCTAAATCGTAAAATTAAAGTAGGACTTAAACTAAGTCATATTTTACATTATTTATCCCAAAACAAATAGTATCAATATAAATATATAGTTATATTATGCAAAAAGTTATTGATTAGAGTCTTGGTACTTGTATTTAATTGTAAAAAAGCCATCCTACCAGTCCGTAATGCCTCAAAAACCGTTTAAACTATAATGGCATTTGATACATGAAATATTTTAATTCCAAACAAACTATATTCTTAAAAATCTTATTTTCACAAACATTTCTTTCTCGTCTCTACAATTGAGGATACTTTTTCACTTTCATTCATTAATTTTATTCTTGACATCTTTTATAGACCAAGAATAATTGTTTTAAAACTTATACCAAATATAGAACTTTTATTCTCACATTCATATTCTTGAAAATATTAAAATAAAACTTATATCAAACTTTGGGTCTTACATTACCTATTAAGCTACAAACTCGTCAGCTATTTTTTAGACAAGTATTAATAAATTCTATATTATCTATACATCTATCACAGACAGGTCGCATCTAGCACTTTATTTTTTTCCGGGAATTTAAAACGTCCAACTAATGACATGCATTTTACTATCAACGACTTAAATATCACCTAGATTTCTTTCAATTTAGAAATTCTCAACCAGATATTCATTTGTTCAGATATCGGGAAATAAAGTACACCCTCCCATTTTCAGCATGTAGAGAGTACGAACCAGCTGAGAAATAATTGTTTTTTTTTTTAAACTAACATTTGAATATGCAAGAAATTTCATTATATGGAACATAAATGTCTAGGTTGAGGGGTTAAAGCACTGTACAATCAGCTGAGCTACAAAGGACTTGGCAAGTACCAACATCCTGCAAGCAACAAATAAAAACTCAGTTCAAGTAAAATGAAAGATGGGGTGAAACAAATTTTAATGTATGGATACATCAAAATTAAATCCAACTGAATTTCCAATTCAAGCACATTTTTAATGACCTGTAATGTTTGGATCCTTGAAACAACATAATATGGGAAGATGCCATAGAGGTGACATTTCATAAGGTTTTTTCTTTTAATGGAGATTTAATGTGATTTCTCAAACTTAAATAATGATCTAAGGATCAGAATAAAACTTCAATATTCATGCCTGTCACTGAGTTCAGAATGGTTAGTTCTGACAGTCATAATATCCCATAAGGGTCATTGCAAGCAAGTGCAAAATCTTGCTGTTAAGACTCATCGTTTTCATGGTGTGTAGAGACACAATCACGCAATGAATGCAACATTCTTCAAAGAGAATACGTCAAGACTAGAGAATAACATGGAAAACAATAGAGCATGAACTGTAACACATGGACCAGGACAATGATGCAGCTGGTCCAACAAAGATAGCATCCAGCTTGCAAGTATTTTATAATTACAAAATTAGAATTAGAATGTAAACATGTTATTAACAATTAATACAAACTATAGATAGAAGAAAAATCATTTATTACCAGTATAAATTAGTCAAAAATTAACCAAAATAAATACACTAAATGTTCTGAACGAGTAATGTAACTGCTAGGATGTTGTTCATTACCTCACTGGACCTTTTTCCCCACGGGAGACAAAAATTAGTGCTTGAAAATTGGTGTGCATGGAGACAGCTGCAGATGCAGGAAAGGTTATGAAAGTTACTTGAAGCCATGATTCTCCTAATATCTGTTGTGCTACAATGAACTCAGCAAAGTGAGGAACTCTTGTGGTTCTTCATTCTCTTTAACAATCTATCACAAAAGAGGTTCATTGATCAACATGAGAATTCAAAATATTGGGACAATAAAAATGCATATTGCTTGTTCAATCTAATGTAAGAAAAGAGAAAAATCAAAGGAAGATATAAGATAAATTAACAATGCTAACATGAGGCAAGTATGGAGTGTTTTCTTGAGTTGACACTTAATTTAGCATTATATAAGCACCGAAAAAAAGTAATGCCTCAGACTCCATACTTTCAGCATGACAAGTTGACGGATGCTTTATAATGCTATTGATGCAAACAAGGAAAAGTCAAAATTAAAGTGAAAAACAAGTGGAATCAGAGGAAACAGACAATTGGAAACACACTTCAAAGTTAATCAGGCTTTACCCATCAATGGAATAGGATTCTATATGTATCTGCAGACCCCACCAAGATTGTTACAAATGGTGGGTGGCAGCAAGCCAAAAATCTGCCATAGATATATGGCGGATGGTGTTGCGAACAAATGTGGAAGCATGGCGGTCATAATAAAAAATATAAACATATGCACAAAAATGCTAAAAAATCTGCAGAATATGAATAAAGAATTAATAACTTATATCAAGACCAGTAAATTAGAGAAACATGTTAGGAAATAGAATTCACTAAAAGTGTATCACAAATTCAAGGGAGAAATACACAAATGCAAAGCATAAAACAATCTTCTTTCAAGCAGCCTAATTTCACACACAGTAAGTCAATCCCAGATAGTGGCCTGACCCCAAAATGGCGATAACAATATAGCAGATCGCAGGATAACAATATTGTTATTTTTAATTTATGAATGCCTAAACAAGTTAAAAGAGAATAACAGGAAATTATCAAGGGTTAGGATTGGAGACAGATGGAGGGTGAGGATCATGCCACGTCACCCCTCTATTAGCAACTTAAAGGAAAGTGAGTAGGATAACATATAGTGATAATTGTTACAGTTTAGGGATCAAATTGGAAGATTTTATAGTTAATGGTGGCTGTTTGCAAATGGATGAAAGTTCAAGGACCGGGATGCACTTTTCCTTAATGTTAGCAGAGAAACTAACAGAGCTAAGACAAAGTATTGCATTATGAAGACAAAGTATTGCATTATGCGACTATCATGTAATCTAGCGAAAAACAAAAAGCAAAAGCATTAAATCAATTCCTTGCTTGCTGAAGTTGGACTAACTGTCAACTAAATATGGCAACAAGAGTCAATTTTTATTATTAGCATGTTTGGAACTCAGTCTATTTGCCTTAGAATCACGTTAGTCCTGCAGAAGCTGTATATTGTAGCTTCTAGTTTGACGTGCTTTTAAACAACATTAACGCTGAACCAAACATACACTATATTTGATAGATTTGTCATGACTTATGAGTGAAGCAAAATTGATTACGATGAGAGCTGTATGCACAATGTGAGAAAATACTGGCTATACAAAAAGAGAGATAAGGTCATACCTTGATGATTGTATTCTTTGGCAAACTAAACTGAGCAAGGACGCCACAAACCACCCGATTCCAGTCAACTGCTCTTAGAAGATCTGACTCTCTATCACTATCTAACTGAACCTGTGAAGCATCACAACTGAAAGACCTCCCCTAACCAAAAATATAAATGTTTCCTGCATGTACATGCATGCTTGGAGAGAACATGACAAAAGCAGCTTTAGAATCCAGATGACTTGCACCAAAAGCCTCAATCTTTTCTAAACTGGGCCAGTGATATACTAAAGTTTGTGTCTTGCTATATTGAGATAAGCCACTCTCATTAATTCCACTTGTTGAAGTAGACTTTAAGTCTAGTCTTGAGGAACTACTTCGATCAAAGGCTCGCACAGTTTCTTACAAGGGAAGATTCCTTGTAGTCCACACTATCAACAATGCCTGGACATATTGCCAGCTCATGCCGTTTGATCGAATACACATCTGTATCCTTGAAATGGTTGTTGCCCTCACAAGAATGGTCTGTACTATCTAACTGTTGTAAATGGCTAACATTGCCGTTCATAAGAACTCCATCTTTTCGATTAGCATGAAAAGTTGATGGTTTATTTATCACCTGTGTCTTATCATTCATTAGTGGCAACTTCAAGGACTTTGATAAACTACCTCATGCGTTCAGCAAGGAGGTTGATGGTTTTTTCAACGGTAAAGAGGCTGACTGAGAACGAGGATGTGATAACTTGACACCATGGATATCTGCACTCTCAGACACTGGTTGAGAAGAAGAATTTGACAAGAGAGACAAATTAGAAAAGTTGGACAACGATGAAGATACTGGAATAGAAGTCAAAACTGCAGAGGGAGAATCCGGGGACAATGACAAATACTTTGAATGAGCGCTTGAATCAGAAGATATGGAATCTGGAGAAACATAAAAGGGTGAAGATGATGATGATGACTGTGGACGGGAGGAGATGATTTTGCTGATGTATGAATACACAACATGGAATCTGGAATAAACCCTTGGAAAGGATAACTTAGGGCTGAGACAAACTCCTTCACAGTAGCAGAGGAAACTTTACGCCTTAAAACACTCCAACTACTCTCTCTTTGCAGGAAGATGGGTCTCATGTTCATCATCTGATGATGCAACTGGAGGCACAAAACCTCCAGTAATAGCTTTTTCTGAAAACTTCAAAATCAAGATCATATGAGTCCACTTTCCTCTCACCAGGCCAAATCTTAAACACTTGATTTGGTATTTCTACTGATACTCCATTGCCAGATTTGTCCATCAGAGGCAAAAATTTTGAAAAAGCATCCCAAAAAGTCAGCCGGTTCCTCACCTTCCTTAATCATTATAGTAGGTCCTTGCACTTTCTCATAGCGAACAATCTGAGCCACGGCCCCTCTGGCATCCCTTTCCATGATGGCCTCACAATTCTTACCAATCCAAACATATATCGCAGAAGTAATGTGGACAATAAATGCGCCTCTGGAGTCAAGAGCAGCTAAAGAAGGATCCGTCAGCATTTTGGGGACAAGATGCAAAGGGGTCATACGGCGAAAAGGAGCAATCCTATACATTCTCAGCAAAGAGCTAGGGCTAGAGGGACTGCATGGACCCTTTTCTGGCACTGTAACAACTGGCAACAAAACCCATATTCGGATCAGCGATACCTCTCGCCGCCTTCACATACTGAAAAGCATCATCAAAACTCTGGCCTTCCCTCCACATGAGGTATGCAATCACCAGAGAAGTAGACCTAGACACCCCTTGACAACAATGCACAAACACCCTCCCACCCCTGTTCCCTAACATCCTCAAAGTAATCAAACACATCATACAGAATACTAGTAATATCCTCTGATGGACTATCCTGCAACCACAATGTCCTATACACAAAATCAGCCTTAAAGTACTCAGGACAAACAAAACCCACACAATTCAAAACATGAGTGATCCCATTCTGTTTCAAAATATCCCTATCTCTAGCAACAGCATCACCACCAAGATAAACATGATCAGCAACTTTTGAACATTCCTTATCAAAAAAGCAATCTTATCCTCTCTTCACAAGCCCACCATTACAATTATTCTTATTATCATT